>OU745254.1:24807500-25430164 GCA_916618015.1 Xestia c-nigrum | reverse complement strand
CTTGCGAATGAAATGTACCCCACAAAGTTCCCGTAGTGATGAATAGAGTGCAGATATGATCCGGATGATGAAGCCGGAATCAATGGCGCATGTGGCGTCCACGGGCTTAAATCTGTGTGAGTAACGACCGGCTGGCTGACCGGCCCGGCCCGGGCGGACCGGCCGCCGCCGTCTTTACGAGCCGCGCTTACGGCGGTCATTACCGGCCGTGATGGACGTCCGGCAACTCCGCTGCGCTGGCCGGCCTCCAACCCACACCGCTGCCAACCTATCATACTGCTAATACTAAGTTTTTGCTATCTATGCTCTTGGCTACATTTTGAAAACAAAGTATAATTAACATACAATATTGTTTCAGCCGATTTCTAGGAATGTAAATTAATTCGAACGCTATAATAATCAAAAAACTACGTCATGTTTATTTCACTCAAACAAGCTCACGTATTTTGTAACAAATTGAAAAAGTATCTATTGTTTGCTTACGAATGAATAAGTGTGGTTAAATAAAACTTCATATTTATTACATGTTACGCAAAAGTTTGGCTTCAAAAATCTGGAGTTTTAAGAGGGTATTGAAAATATTAAATAGTTAAATGCTAGTGTAAATTATACAAATTAATTGAAAACTATCTGGTCGCCAGCCCTACTCCATATCGTGCCTGAAGGGCTGAAGCACCAAGTATCGATAGACAAACTTTAGCTGAAAACTCACAAGTGCCCGCCCAAGCGGCGCTGACAGCGCTATTCACTACAGAGCACGTTAGATTATAGACGCTGGACCGCTGAGCGCTGCAGGGTATTAATTATCCCGTGATCATGTGCGGGGATGTGCTCCCAACTTGGATTGGCTGTTAGTGGGCCAACGTTTTAAAACTTTATCAGAGGTATTTGGGACGAAATACTTGCGATATTGTCTAAATTGAGATTCTAAATCTTTTCACATCCTTTAGATAACGAAGCCGAAACGCACTGGATTTCTCCGTCATTGCGATCTTTATTTTCTTCTACTACTAGTTACGCGGATATTGGGGTGAAAGTTCAAACTTCTTTTTAAGTATTTTTATTTGAAATACATGTTTTTAATATTTGAACGTTTTCGTGATTTTTTACCCCAAAAAGGAATCTCCTCCTCATCTGATCAGAGTTACTTAGTTTGATGTACAGCATACTTGGTTGATGGCATCGTCAATGGTTGGATTACACCCTGTATATCACGGATATTATAAGATAATTTCTATTGTTTGCCTAAAACGTTCAAAGTCGTGTTTAGTAAATAATAGTATGATATTAAGAAGAAAATACTCCTTCCAAATACCAAGTATATTTAAAATACCCGTGAACTACATTTTTTTTAAGAAAATTAATTCCGAAGAGCATTCCGGTCGAACTATCGAAGTTCCTGATTCTTTCGCTCGCTGTTGGGAAGTTGTCCGGTGTTTAGCTTCTTTATTAGGCACGAGCCCATAGACCCGGACGCTCGGATTAGCGGCATCGGTTCCAATTAACAGCCGCTACTGACCTACTTGTGGTAAAGCAAATTTTTATGAGAAACTGTTTTTTTTACATCTAGGTCGGACCGTGGCCGGACGGTGATTCCCGATCTCAAATAGTGCGACTTGCGAAGCGAGTTTTGTCAAAGGACATGCGCGTGAGAGTATCAGTAGAGATACACTACAAACACTTTGGGAGAAGTTTCGCTATGACTAGTATAATGCTCTTTTGATTTCCCGAATGATTTGTTTCCGCAGTCAATGTCGCATCACATCATGTGTCACTTGGGCGTGTCTCGTAAGATATCTGTTTGTTTCTTATTGTTTTTTTGTATTTAACTACAGTTTTGCATAAAATATCTGTTTATTTAAAGGCTCATTTCGTACAACTGTTTGCCTAAAATTCGATATCTTTATGTCACGCATGAGCCAAGCAATCTAATGGCTTGGAAGTTAAACCTAGTGCTTAGATTTGTTAGTCCGTGAAAAAAGAGATTACCACGACCTACATAAACTGTTTATGTTCAGTACCTATATGTACTGAACGAGGTAGACGACGATCCTAGGTAGCTTTATACAATGAAAACTAATAGCATTGATGTCGAAGAGTTGCCATGTATCAAAATCAAAATCAATCAAAGCATTGATTTCAATTAGGCCAATAACAGGCACTTTTGAATTGTCGAAACAAAGATGAACATTTAAAGTAGCTACAGTCCCAGTCACAAGACATAAAAACTGTGAAAGTACTGTAGTTGCCCATTCCCTAGCGTAGATCTCTAGAGAAGAACGGGCAAGAAACTCCATGGACACTCTTTTAAATCAAAATATTGTTACAAAATCTTGGTTACATCATTCATGTTAAGATGGTAGATTATGTGAGAACAATGTAGCAAGATGTGCACGTTAAAAGTGTCCATAGTAAAAACAAAATAATTCTTTCAAATAAGCCATGGCAACTAAGAGATGACCAGTCACAACTGACAGCACCCGTTCACGAACATGACGCATGGATCAGCATCATTCAGCTCAACCACTTTGAAGGGAGCTAAATGATCCGACACACGCGCCACCATCAGTGAGACATTTGAGTGAGCATGACATACTCTCAACCGCCAGGGCACATTCAAGTCAAAAACTAAAGTAGGTTTCCAGTGAATGATAGCTTTCTAGTACTCACACAATATAGGCTATGCGATTATATAATACTAACATTGAATCTATACAATGCAAAGATAGTTGTACAATCTTCAGCAGCTCCAACAATACCATTTAATGCTATCAAGTTTTGCGCCCCTGTCCTTGTGGAGCAGGACCAGCATTGGGCCAAGCATTTTTATCAGCGATATAATCGCTCAACTTGTAATATGCTTGCTTACATAGTGTGCGTTTAATACATGTTTTAAATTTCGTCTCATTCAGTTCAAGAATACTTTGTGGAATTTTATTATAGCATCTCAAACAGTACCCCATGAAAGATGAGTCTACTTTAGCGAGTCTAAAGCCTGGCTGAACTAGTTGGTCCCTATTTCTAGTACTGTAATTGTGTCTGTCGCCTCTTTTACCGAAAAGATGCAGATTTTTTCTGACGTACCTACATTATGTTTTCGTAGATGTATTAGCAATGAACCGTCATGATGCCAATATCCTTAAATAGTTCCCTTAGAGAATCGCGCCTACGAAGATTGTATATGGCTCTGATGGCTCTTTTCTGCAGAATAAATATAGACTCAATATCAGCAGCCCGTCTCCATAGCAAAATACCGTAAGACATTATACTATGGAAGTAACTAAAATAGACCAGTCTAGCGGTATCCACATCAGTGAATTGACGGATTTTTCTAATGGCATATGCTGCTAAACTTAAGCGCCCCGCGAGAGATGTTAAATGAGAACCCCATTGTAGCCTTGAATCAAGCGTAAGCCCCAGGAAAACCGTTTTATCTACGAATTCGAGTTTCTCTTTATTCAATATTATCTCACAATCACTACTTTTAACATTCGGTAATGAAAATCTTATGCATTTAGTTTTTTTTTCATTTAATACCAAATTGTTTGCTGTGAACCAATTTTGGACCTGAAGTAGGGCATCATTCACGTCATCTAGATTTTTGGCCCGTCTATTTATCTTAAAAATTAGAGAATTGTCATCAGCAAACAACACCATATTTTGAGATTGGTGTTTCAACAAATAGGGTAGATCATTTATATAGACTAGAAAAAGGAAAGGACCCAATATTGAGCCTTGCGGAACCCCCATTTTTACATTCAAACCCTGTGAATTAACACCGTTTATTTGAACATGTTGTTTTCTATCGCTCAAATAAGATTTTAGCAGGCTAAGTGCAAGTTTACCCAGGCCGTAATGCTCCAGTTTCAAAAGTAATGTGTCGTGATTTACGCAATCAAAAGCTTTGGAGAGGTCACAGAAAATTCCTATTGTGTCTTGGGACTCTTCCCACGCAGCAAATATGTGCTTTAATAGGGTTACACCGGCGTCAGTTGTACAACGTCCCTTGGTGAAACCATACTGTTGATCATGGAAGATTCTGTTGGTGTTAAAATGATAGAGCATTTGATTAAGCATTACTTTTTCAAACACCTTGCTAAAAACTGGTAACACGGATACAGGTCTATAATTATTGGCATCTTAACTGTCCCCGGATTTGAAAAGAGGTATGACTTTACTGTATTTCATTAAATCAGGGAAAACTCCTTGGTCTACACATAAATTAAAATTTAAAGCTAAGTACGGGGCTATGGTCTCAAGTATAGATGTGCAAACTTTGATAGACATTCCCCATAAATCTTCAGTCAGTTTGATTTTAATTTGCCGGAAAGCTTTAATAACTGTCATGGGGTTAATGTGTTTAATTTTAAATTCAGCCAGGCAGCCAGACACATTCGCCTTTAATAAGCCAATTGAGGCTTCAGGTGAGGAATTAAGAGCCTCCGTAGTTTTTATTGGTATTTCGGTGAAAAAATTAACAAACTCTTGAGCTACTTCCTGATTAGAGCTTTTAAGACCACATGCTGTATCCAATGTAAAAGTATTATTACGTATTTTCTTTCTGTTGGTCTCGTTATTTATAACTTTCCAAACGGTCTTTATTTTATTTTATGCTGTTTTGATCTTGTTGCTAATGTGCAGGGCTTTAGCAACCTTGCAAGTATTTCTAAAAATCTTTGAATACGTAGCAACATGCTTGCTAAAAGTTTCAGTGTTTATAAAAGGCTTAAGGCTGTAAAGCTCAAATAGCCTTTCCCTACTTTTTCTGATACCTCTAGTTGCCCAATCACTAAATATAAATTTAGGGCAAATACTCTTTGTCTTCTTTTCAAAAGTTTTGTTGAATTCCGTGTGAGCTAATGAAAAGAAACGATCATACAATTGATTTATATTAATATCCTCTTGGCTCATTACACTTAACTTGTTCTGTAGGGAAGTATTATACCTCTTTAATTTGCAAGAAGTTATAGGTCTAAATTTAATCTGAACTTTTTGCATTGGAGTTTTACACCTAAAAGTTACAGTTTGTCCGCTATAGTCAGACGGCAAACAATTTATTATGGCTTTATCTAAGTAATCACAATCGCAGAAAACATTATCTATACAAGTAGCAGAAGAAGTTGTGATTCTAGTGGGTTCAATAAACACGTTAGTCAAGTCAAATGACTTAAAAAGATTTAATAACCGACTGCTATTTGAATTTTCTTCTAAAATATTGATATTGAAATCACCACAAATTATTTTAGATTTATTACTGGCTGCAAGTTTTGCCAGGACATCTTCCATTATAGATTCAAATATGGAAAAGTTTTGATAGTTTGGGGGTCTGTACACACACACAATTATATGCTTATCTAGCTCAACACAGGACAGTTCGACACAATGTTCAACCGAGAGACCTACTATGTCATTACGTTGCTTATATTTAAAACTATTTTTTATTAATATTAGGGAACCTCCACGAAGCATAGTTTTACGGTTAAAGCAGCTACCCACCATATAGTTCTCATAATTAATAAGCATTTGGTAATCCTTTAGCCAATGTTCAGTAAAACAAATAATGTCAAACTTACTATTTTCTTAAAACAATTCAATTTCTAATAATTTGGAAGAAATGCCTTGGATATTTTGGTGGAATAATTTTAAGGTGTTCTGCTGAGGCCCTTTTTTACTAACTAATGGAGTGCAAGAAGATACCTTGCTGTTGGTAGGATTAACAAAAATATTGTTAATGGTACCTTCTGTTGTCTCACTTACTAGTTTAAATTCATATTAAAATTTGGAGTGAGGCCGGAGACACCCGTGCCATCCTCAGACAACAAGACCCTATCACTAAAAAACCCTAATTGAGAATTTTCCATGGTGACAGATGGATCTTCCCCAGTAAAATGTGTGTAAACATTTATAGCACTAGTGCTATATACATTTGTGCCAGTCACCTGTACATTAGTAGAATTACTAATTGTCGCAGTGTTAATAATATAACTAAACTTAGACATACTATTTATGTCTGTGTGAATACTATAAGCTATAGCCGAGCTATTTTGTGTCTACATACAATAGGTAGATACACCTTACCCCATGATGACTTAAGATTACCAACTATAGTGTTGATATCCAGATACATAAGCCTGTCACTATAGTGACCTACTAAAAAATGTACATGTTTATTCAACATAATTATGTATATAATCGTTTTTCCTACTACTTAAATTTTCAAAATATGGAAAAGCACACAATATGATTTTATTTTTTACTACTGATGCCATTACTTGTTTGTAGCTTGAGCCTGGCATGCAATAATTTTGGGTACAGTAACTCAGGTTATTACTGATCAATTTACCTAGCCCTCTACCCATACTATCAGAAAACATAACTGATCGGAACAACTTCATGACTTTAGACCAGGTAAAGTATTGATGCCATGATAAGAAATCATGACGTTTTTATACAAAATAAGGCAAGCAACGTGGTTGAGTCACAAATACGATAACATTGACACAACCGCCATTGATGTGCATACAAGCATGTGTGTGTAAGCCTGCAGTAATCCGATAATGCGGGCGGCGCCGGGAGTTACCGCTAGCAATTAGTGGGCAGTGATCCGCGTGGAATGAGCTCGCTATCTCGAGAATACGGACCATGGTGTTAGGACCAGCCTAATTAGCTACACAGACCAATCATTTAACGTAATTCGATCTTTTGTTACTACTAATAACGCCTAAAATCGCCGATTCACCGTTCTAGGGAACAATAGATCGATCCTTCTAGCCTGAATTTAAATTCAGGCCAATTTAAAATCTATGTATAATAGGTTTGTGGCTAGTCAGTATCTAATTTCGCCGAACTGTTATGGTTTAACCTCTTGTGTGCCGTAATTAGAGACACAATTAAAAAGCCATTGTGTCTTGTGTAGATCTACGTTCCGGCAAACGAAAGGTTAAACTTGCCCTGCAATATCGAAATGTTCCTGAAATTATTATTTTTATCTAAACACAGGGTTGCATCGAAAGATTACAACAGCAACGATATAACATATCAGGATAATGTACTTCACCGATATTAACGATTATAGTTTTATTTTATAAGCGATTCGCACAAAGGAACTTTCCTTTATAACTTCTTTGGGTAAAAATCAAATTATTTGTCTCCGTCAGAGATTACAGAATGTCAGCATGCTAATGTGAAAGTCAAACAAGCTGTTTGGTTTACATTTTACAGCTTGTTCAGCCGTACATTGGCACATTATGCAGTCCTCCGCTTGTCCAAGGTTGTCCAATGAAAGCGTTGCAATAAGTTTGGTATTAATAGTTCAAGGTGTTACAGACTGATTGACCGATCTAAAGTAAAAGCCCACTGACCGTTATCCTCTTGAGCTGCCTCTTGCCCTTGTACCAGGTGATGACGGCGGGAGGTCTGCTGCCCGCCGACTCGCAGGCCACCTCGTACCTCCTCTCGGCTGTGAGGACTCCGCCCTCACCAGTCTCTGCCGGCTTCTTTATCTCTACTGTTAGAGGTCTCACTGTGGGATAAATAAGACAGTTGCACTTTCAAATTATTTTTTTATTAGAAATTACATGAATTGGAAACTGATTGAATAGGGAATATGTTTACGATAATTATATAATACGTTTTGATTTTTAAATTTTGGTTGTTATGTAAACTTCTCCGCAGCACTGGTCTCTGCAAACCTCTGATGTATATGATTAGTGTTCTGCTGTGGGTTTAACTGAAAATGTTGTTGATAATCATGTTTCAAATCTACCTATTTATTTGTTGGCTCAATTTTATTTCATCTAGCAGTGTCCCTGAACCATGATTATCGTTCTGATTACAATCTTTTATACTTCACAATTTTAAGAACACCAGGAATTACTTACAAAACATATCCAGCACTAGCGATAGTTCCTTGGGCGGCACGAGATGCGAGTTCGTGGCCTGACACGTGAAGACGGCGGCGTAGTCGGCGCGGCGGATGGCGGGCCACAGCAACCGGTTCTCGATCACGTCGCCCGTGTTGTGCTCGTACTCCTCGTCCACCAGCACGCCGTTCACCAGCCAGCGGACTGAAGGTTCCGGTCGACCTGACGGAGGAGATCATGGGGTAAGAGCAAATCATGAGCAATGATTGGAGATAGAACTAGGTTTATTAAGTCATAAGTCATAAGTCGTGCAATCATTTAACTAACTACTACTAATACTTTTTACTAACTTGGTCGTCGGCAAAGAGGAACCGAGTACCGTGACGTTTTGCATGTATAATAAACATTTATGACATTAGCAGGTCACAAATACGTTTCCAACAGGTTTATTAGGTATTCTTTTGTTGAATGTACTATGTTAACTACAATAACAACAAAACCGTATTAGTTCCTTCATTTCGTTTGTTAAAGATGCCTTTGGTATGAGATCACGACATAATATACAAGATTGTAAATAAATACTTTAGATCCACATTGAATAAAAGGTAAAGAAAGGGTTCCAACTACAAATCATTTCTTTCAATCCGCAACTACAAACAGGGCTTTGTGCTTTAAATAAAACGAAACATCTTAGAGGCACTCGTTTTACGAAACGCAAACATAACGATTACAGTACGTCAAACGCAATTTCCAATGCTTTCATTGGTCCTTCGGTACGTAAATAAATTTCAGTGAAGGCATTCTCTTTCAGCGCAGCGTCCTTTGTCCTTTGTTTGCCTGTTTATTTGTGGAGTGTGTGCGCTTTTGTTCAGCCCCGGACACCGCTCCACTATCCAAGGATCCACTTTGGCCAAATTGAATTAGTTCAAGTTTCGAGCACTGTACGAAGATCTAATTTGAAATGTCAATGGATTTAATCCGGATTTGTGTACTAAATACACGTTTGATACCCGCTTTCAGTATACGCAGCTCGCGCGAGCAGCTTGTTGCAGCGCATTACTGACGTGAGCTTGCGTTTGATGAGCTATGCAGCTTGTGTTGCCAGAAGCTGCTTACGTACAAGAGCCGAGGAGAGCAAATTAACGTTTCCCGAAACCCACAGCGTGTGATCGTATCGAGCTTAGCTCAGAGTTACAGTGACATCCGTCTCTTCAGCAGACCGCGACTTGCGCACGAACAAACTATTCCTCTCACTGTCTACACTAAGTTGATCCAGTTTTCAATTCACCTTTTCATAATTGCGGAACGGGGTCAGGAGGGCTATTGTGCCGTCACGTCGGCCTAAAACTCTCCGCCGTGGGAGCACAAGCTGCTCCGCTCGCTCCGGTCGCTCCAACCGCTCGTGGAGCAGTCGAAGTCCCCGTCATTAGAAAGGCATCTGCGTTCACAAGAATTGAATATCTTTTTTCTCTCGTCCGTATTTTCAGGGAATACGCTTCAATCAATTTCTCGATTATGTAAATGTGGTGGCCTTCCGTCAATTCAAATTTCGTTTTGTGACGGTATACAGTAATCTTTTGAAATCCATTTTGATTGAGAATTTAACTTTGTGATTTTTAAATGATCATTAACATATTTTTTCCTTTAATTAGCAATGAAGAAAATATTTATGAGGCCGTCTTTTACTTCGCAGGAAATTGTCTGGATAAGCAAGAAAATAAGGCGCCGTATTATTAATTAACTAAACGCGACATTTGGCGCTGTCAACTGATCAATGTTTAATTTTCAGGGCGAGTATTATCTGAAGTTTATTCAAGGATAATAATATCCTATTTTCGGAGGACAAAATCAATTCATACGGTTTATGTAACTTGTCATGTACAGGGTGCAGCGCGGGAACTACCTTATTAAAAAAAAACACAAAACAAAAACATTTATCGTTTCAATTTAATCAATTTTCGTGGTGTTATTGTCAAATCTACGCAGATAATAAGTATGCTGGACAAAGTAGGCCGAAACTTTCAATTTTGACTATCCCAATGTTTTGATTTGAACGGAGGTTACTATGTTATTCATTCAAGATGGAGAGTGCGAGATAAGAAGTAATGAAAAATCTTGAAATACCTACACCAGTATGTAAAACAAAAATGATCAAAGTGATAGGGCAACAACAGTACTTTCACAGTTTTTATGTCTTGTGACTGGGACTGTAGCTGCATTTAATTTTCATCTTTGTTTCGACAATTCAAAAGTGCCTGTTATTGGCCTACTTGAAATAAATGCTTTGATTTTGATTTTGATATATACGAAGTGAAAGCTTCTGTTGACGTTGAGCACTTTTTGACTGAACAAAAATCATGGACCTCGCGTGACCGTCACCTAACGCAGGAAGCGTTCATTATTGAAGGCGGATCGGCTAGGAGTTGTCATTTCTATCGTCAGTCCCCAAAGACTGCCCGCACGTTTTTTTTTTTTAATGAAATTGCCGCACCCTGTACACCAGGCGCCTACTTCTCTTGAGCGCCGCTCGGTGAGCTCTGTGCTCCGTCCCTCTCGGCGCTGAATGGCGAGCGCGTTTGATTCGACGCGTAATAACCTCCACACAATGCATTGATACGCCGCGAAACTGACTTTATCCAGAGTCGTGTTTTGTCGGGTAAAAGCGTTTCAGTGTCTGCCTGCGAACAGGTGGAGAAGAATAATATACCCTCAAGGTTGGCGCTCAGTAGCGTACATTGGGCCACACTGGTTGCTGGAGCTCAGTGCATTTACACAGAAGTATGTATACGAAGAGGGGAAAATCGTCAAAGGTGACGCGGTTTTTAAACATATAAGAGAAAACTCTCTTGACGATTTGGGTTATGGCGTCACCATAATCCAAATCGTCAAGTAAACTTCATGGAATATTTATTTTAAAAATGTTAGGTTTGATATGTCACGGCTACTACGACATAATTGATAAATACATATTTTGTTTTAACACCGTTGACTGAGACCGGCTATTAAACGAGAAAAATGCGATACGAGTCGTTATAACAACGGTTTTCTATAATTAGGTATATTGAATTAAATCTGTTGATGACTTTTTAAAAATTCAGTCAATGTTTCGACAATTATTTGCGTTGCTGGGATACGCAGCTATCCATTTCTATTAATTTCATTTCTTAGTATTCTATATATTTCTGTCCTAAATAGTATCTTTATTTAACATGGAATTTTCCGATTGTATTCCTTTGATAAGCAAACAACATCTGCAGCTAAATATTGTACCTATCCGTTTTGTTTCAATTCAAAATTGTGTTATTACGATTTCATGAATCATTTGAGGTGTATCTTGATTCGAGATCCCTTCTGAGAAATACGCCAAACTTCGTATTGATAACATGAATCATAAAAATATAGAATTCGCCGAAACCTTTACCAGTTTGTATACCTATTTAATATACAGGGTTACTGGAAATTCGACGTATTCCTTGCAGGACGTTATAGTAGGTTATAACCCTACTATAACGTCCTGCAAGAAATTAAGCTACCAAATGTTCTACCGAAATTCATTAGTTTTTGAGTTAGGGCGTTTTATTTTTGTTTTATGAAAAATCCCAGATTAAATCATTTAAAGCCAATTTAAATCGAATTACGGCGCGAATGTACTGACATTTAAGTTATTGCCATAGCTGATGACGCAGCAGACCTTTTTAAATAATTAATAGTTCAAACAATCCTAAATCTTTAGCAAAAATAACTATTGAAACAATTTTTTTTTGTAATTTTTGTCATTCCATCATAAAATATGTTGTATAGTGAATTCGCATTGACTGACCAATGTCAGTCGAAAACAAGATTTGCAGACTGCTGCAATAGGTTTATTTTGTCTCATTTTCAATTTTCTCACAAGGTCTGCTGGGAACGTGCAACGCTACTGGTGTCCGAAAACTACACTGAAAAAAATGCAATTCAATCAAGTGACTTTTTAGCTTGATTGACGATATCTTGTTTAGATCAATCAAAATCTTAGTTAAGTTGATCATCACGACATGATTGCAGCAATACTAGTTCACTTGATTGAGCGCTCAAACAAGTTTCTCGATTACCCTTAACAAGACATCATAGTAGAAGAGTTAAAAAAGAGACAAGTTCAAAAAATGTTAACTGTAACAAAGTAAGTTAGCTGTGTCAATCAAGCATTTTGATTACTTCAATAAAGATTATTGAAACTTTATTAAGTTGGTGTGACTTGATAGCATCTATCATTGCAATTAATTGTATTAATCATACAACTTGGTCTAATCTTGCGCTAAATGTTTGAGCTAAATAAGTTGCTTGGTTGTGTTTATCAAATACATCATACAAACAAACTACATGACAACATGATTCCAACTATCACGTACGGTGTTTGTCCTAATAAAGGTTCGTGTTTGCCCTGAACAAGTCGCTTGTTTGCCCTAGTCAAGTCTGATAGTTGTATCTATCAAAAACATCGGTCAAAATACTCCAACACAACTTGATTGCGGCTACCAAGTAGGGTGTTCACCCTTAAAAAGTAGAATGTTTGCTCAAAACAAGTGGCTTGTTTGCCCTAATCAAGTTTAAATGATAAATTCTATCCGACTTGATAGTTCACCTTAATAAAGGTGCGTGTTTGCCCTGAACAAGAAACTTGTTTGCTCCAATCAACCTTCTTGGTTGTATCTATCAAATACAACTTGATTGCAGCTATCAAGTAAGGTGTTTACCCTAATAAAGGTGCGTGTTTGCTCTGAACAAGAAGCTTGTTTGCCCCAATCAACCTTCTTGGTTGTATCTATCAAATAAATCATTAAAAATACTCCAACACAACTTGATTGCAGCTATCAAGTAAGGTTTTTACCCTAATAAAGCTGCGTGTTTGCCATAAACAAAAAGCTTGTTTGTCTTAACCCAGTCACTGCGGGTTTCCACTAGGGTTGCCACCTTTATTTTGGACAAATATACCTAGTATTTTCCCAAAAAAGCTGCAAAAATATAGTAAATATAAATTCAGAAAAAAAAGTTACAAATTTATTTTTAAACATCATGCAATCTAAAAAGAAATCCCGCTTAGGTAAGTGTACTGTAACACTTTGCTCCATATTTGTCAATAACATCTTCCATGTTTTTTTTATTTTACCAGCAGAAGTTAAACAATTAAAACAATTATTGACAGTTTGACAGTTGACGTTTTGTTACCGCAAATGCGTTTCGTTCTGAAATACTCCGTGCAGCGCTGCACGGGTACGTTCCAGCCAGACTTCCAGTCAAAGTTTATAAAAAAAAGCGCGACAGTTGAATCAGGGATAAAAATACAGTATTTTTCTATAATATTTATTACAATTTCCTGAAATCAAGTACGATACTATATATTAATAGGTATACAGGGTGAATTTTAATAAATGCGACAAAATGAAATTGGAGCTTCAGTTACAGTAACACAGTAATTATATACTGTCTTTTCTACAATCTAAATCATTAAAAAAAATACGCGATTATCGTTTTCAAAAGATCCATTGATGTTATTATCTTTATTCGAGTACGAATTATCGGTATTCCAGTAATATGCAAAATAAATAAGAAAAAATAAGGCAAAATTAGGTAAATGACCGCTATATTGAGCACTGCGATGAGTCGGACGAGATTTTTTGATACTTTTATTATTTTAACGGTTTTCGTAACACTGCAATCTATTATTTTTTTAATTTTACATTTGATATTTTATACATTTTCTTGACAACACGTATTATTGAATATTTAAATTTGTCGCATCTATTCAATTTCACCCTGTAGTACGGGTGGCCACCGTAGTTTCCACCAAGAAGATGTTTACACAAAGCGTGCACATTGCACAACACAACTATATAAAATATAAAGAAATAAACAACTGTCACTAGTGCCAGTGTTAACCCTAAACAAATGATTTTTTTTCTACTCCTAAGTATAGTATAGATAGACTTTTGTTAACGTTTACTAGAAATTATAAAATACCTTGGCTTGGTTATTGTTCAGTTTGATCTATAGTTTTGCATTTAGATATTGTAATTGAACTGCTGCGTTATCAAGTAATTTTTTGTTATGACTAAAACCAATAAAAAAAAATGAGTGGGATGTTCAAGTAAACGTGGCAATTTTAGGAGTTTTTGCCTTTAGCTTAGGGGTAAATATTTTTAGGAGTTGGTAACCCTGGCCTCCAGCCCAGCGGCCAGCCGCCACGCCGCACGCGCCATCTCTGACTTTCTATCTACTCTCAAGCAAGTTCTTTCTCGTCTCGACTCGTACGGCGCGCGCCCGCGACGCGGGCGCGCGCCGCCGCGTATTTGTTCTGTAGCCGTCACTCAGCCGCCAGCCGCAGCCGTTTTTTTTGTTCATTTTCTGTGAAAAATATCAATAATTCTAATCTAGATTCATTTAATGAGTGAGTTAATTTCCGTGAAAAACAAGAATCAAATCTAGACACAACACTTTTTATACCTATTTCATTTGTGGGATACCTCTGGTAAGTATTTGTCTTTAAATTTTATTGACAATTTGCTGTGTTTGTGATGCATCCTAACTAAAATTATTTTATCTAGCGTGCACGCTTGTGGTGTTTATAATGGACGAAGTTTTAGAGCTTTTAACAACTTGGGGCCTCTCTGAGCTTGCAGGCACGTTTTTAGGTAGGTACAAATAATTAATTTCATTTCTAACCTCATTTTTTTTCACTGCGTCTGACACATTGTCACACTTCGTTAGTCGTATAGCGTATTCGTCTTATAAATAGCCAGTTAAAGGTGAATAGAGCCTCCACCCTTCGTCGTAATTGTCGAAAAAACGCGAATACGAATAGCGAAGTGTGCGAACAACGGTTTTATGATGATGTATTTTCATAGCGCGTTGCTGTGATACTGTAGGCACTTTACTAGCGCATTAGTGATGACCACATCCCTGCATGCACAGGGGCATAACAGCCACCTAACCGTTGTTGCAGAGGACATGATGTGTAAGACCGGCAGTACTTGGGCCAAACTCCATCCTAGTGGCAAAAAAGCCTATGTTTTGTTTTAGATTATTTATTTAAGGTTTTTTGCTTACTAACACATTAAAGATACATAGTATCTGAAATGAAAATTTTACATTTTGATAGGTAGGCAAGCATCCTTTAAGAAAAAACAGGATTAACCTGTTTGTATGCATCAACCTAGTTGAGAGACCATGTTATGCATAACTAACTTGTTGATCATGTTAGTAGTCCCCCATAGCTTAGTTGGCAGCAGCGCTGCCTTCTGCGCTGTGGGCGGTGGGTTCGATACCTACCGAGAACAAACATTTGTTTGATGAACATTAATGTTTGTTCGCTGTCTGGGTTTTATTATAATATTTTATGTATCTAATATTTATTTACAAAAAAAAAGTATGTATTATACCAACTTCCTTTTTCCCAAAGTACAGTGGGATATGCATCAAACATTCAAACTATACACTCCTTGCCGTTGCCTTGTGTAACTGTATCTGTGTCTGTCTGTACAAGCTTAGCTTAGTATGGTGTTGATAGTGATGTGTGAAATATCCATGGTAAAAAAATATTTTATTTAAAATTTGATAGAGTGAGAGAAACAATTAAATAACTTTAGTGATTTTAATGAGATGCAACAAAAACTTTAAAGTTGAATTGCCATACCAAGTTAGCAGGGGGAAGTCAGAGGCAAGTCCAAACATTATGTTTAGCATAAATGTAAATAGGGGGGTGGGCATCACAAGATCTTAGTTCTAGGCGAACAATACCTACTTATAGTAAAATAAAAATATTGATTTCATAATAAATAAATATGAACATTATTGGACATTTCACACATTATTTAGTCCTATTAGTATATAGTCCCAAACTTGTACAGATTGTAATATGGGTTATATATCTTTCAATATATGTCACGGTCAAAATTCTTAGTCGAAACTACTTCTGACTAGTCAAAACGAATTAAACAAACATTTCCATAGAAACTTATTAGGTTAAGGTTTTTTTCAACAAATTTTTAATGCAGAAATCGCATTTTAATTTAAAGGTTCTGACTGACACCAGTCAAAAGTGGTTTTGACTGAATAAGAGTTTTGCCTGTAACATATATTTAAAAAAAACAAAGTCGTGTTAGGGTTAGGGCGCGTACCTACACATATTGGTCCGTTTTAACAGATCAGAATTGGACCGGAGCGACATGATTACTGAATCCGGAATACTGTTTTGTGTGTGAACTCGCTCATGCAACTCCATACGCCATCAAATAATGGACCTGTAAAACGGATCGCTATGTGTACGAGCCCTCAGTTACACCACCTAAAACTCAAGAACGGCTGGACCAATTTTCATGATTTTTGTGTTTTTGGATTAATCTTCGCCCAGAATAGTTAATAAGGAACTAGAACTTATTTAATAAGGAAGAAAATTAATGTCAATCAATAAATAACAATAAAAACATCAGTGTAACCGTTCATTTGTTAAGTTTGTGAGTTGATCAGGTTGTGGGTGGTAGGTGGTAGACACGGTCACCGCCCAACGAAGTGGGCATGATCAGCATGTTATATTTATATAAAAAAAAGGTAATAATTTTCGGACTAACTTTACTAATAAGTAGTTAATATTATACACTTTCAGATAATCAAGTTACTCTGGAGGCATTAGCTGCCCTTACGCCAGACACCATCAAAGAACTGGTCCCCAAAGTAGGCCAACGAGTGCTATTTCTACGTTGCTGGAGGGTGTGGTTTGCGGAATATGTAGGCAAAGAGCCTTCAGATGATGCGAGTATTGTAGTAAGTGACAATAACATTGTATTCATTCATTTTTGAATAAAGTAAGCCTTAATGAAGTCTAATTTGTTTTGTTGTTTCAGAGCCTTGATATCTCAACCACAGCTTTGGAAGTCTTTAATGATAAGCAAAGCATTGGTACAGCTGGGGTTGTGTATGACTTAACACCTGCCTGTAGTCCATCAACACAATCCCAAACTGCACAGGACAGTGGTGTAAGTATTCATTTATGTACATAATTATCTAAATATTTATAAAAGTACAATTAGTAACGCCACGCAGCACAGTTTACCATTTGCAATAGTAGAGACAAGTCGCCACGGGCGGCCTCAGGCTGCGGCTCACAATGATATGTGTTTCTTTTCGTGTAGTAAATAATGTTATATTTTGAGTCGCGTTATTTAAATGTGAGCGCAGAGTCGCGTCGCATCGCGTCTCGGTGTGAGCCATCTCTTATGTTAAGGAATTAACACCAATGTGTTTTGTTTTAACTGAAATTTATAGCAACTGAATTTTATGTTTATAGGTATTGCAGACTCTACTCGCACAAAACTTAGAGACAGCAGGTCTGCTGGTTCATGCAGGTGACAGTCTTCCTGGAGACAGTGCTCGAAATCTATTAGCTTCTGTTATAGCAAAAGAAATTCTACAAAAATTTCAAAACATACCAATTCGGGGTGATTTATACTACAAGTGGTGCTCTGAAATAAAAAAACTCTTCCCTGGGGAGAGGTCAACCACATATTATATTCCAGCCTGCAAAACAGCAAATGGTACCACTCTACAGGCGAGAGGCAAACTAGTAAACCAGATCCTTAACACCCGGAAACGCTTTCAAAGGCATGGAGTGTTAGCTGTAAAGGCAAAAAAAAGCAGGGAGTCAAGTCCATTAAATTCAACTTTTTGCCCATCACCAAGACCGCTACCTTCAACGTTTTCTAACGAGCCTGATGAAATTTTCACTTCTACTTCTGTTGAGGAGGATATAACGTGGCTCAAACACTCATCTGATCCATGGTACATAGTTGAGGAAAAATGGAAACGAACTTGTGAACATAGAATCCGAAATTTACATGCTGGTGAAACAGGGCCGACCATCGAGAAATATGTTGATGATTTTCCAGCACTGAAAACGCCATTAGGTTATTGTTTGGTAAGTGTTTATAATTATTTACTCACATTTACCTACCTGTTATTTTGGATGAAATGTGTATTACTGGTATCAAAAACTTTTTTCTAGTCTTTTTAGGGTACTGACTCAAAGAAGGGTAAAACGGGACCCTATTATTAAGACTCCGCTGTCTGTCTATCTGTATGTCTGTTGAGTTGAAATTTTCACAGATGTTTTAAATATTTATTTTCAATGGATTGTCTTTAAAGTCCGCAGTCGGACACTTCTAGTTATGGGGTTTAGGTTTCCGCACTTAGTCCTTAAAGCGGACCATTGTGCCTTAATGTCCACCAATATTGATGTGTTTTTTTATTTCTAGTTGGAGCATGATTTTGAAGTTTCTCATCCAAACCACACCAAAAATTTACTATTAAATTTCCCACTGTTGAAGACAAACATCATCAGATTGCTAAACCAGAGAAAAACCAAAGATAATTTTTATACGGAAATTGCTGAGCTTGCCGATCGTAAGTGTATTTTTTTTTATTACAAAAAGGAAGAGTTTCTCACGGTTCTTCTTGATTAAGTAGTGACAGAATATGACAATTTGTTTTCTCTATTTTAGATCCCGATGAAGAAGTTACAAATTTAGTGGCATTTATGGCCATACCGCTCCTTCTTCGCTCAGCTGTGAGTTTTTCTGGCAAAAGAAAGACAAATAAAGCTTGGAAGCCAACGAAAGTGGAGGCACGTGACGCTTTCATAACCCATATAAGGAATAATGAAATAAAAGAAGCAATACACAGGAGGAAACAGAAACTCATGGATAAAGGTTTTTCGCCACAGCCATTTTGCATTATTGTAGGCCCTTCTTTATCGGAAATAACCACATTCTTGATTGTTGTAAATGATTGCGCTGTATACGAAAGAACAAATATATTAGCGGCAGTTGATACTTGTTTCAAAGCTATATGGGCTTTGAATGCTGAATATTCGTTTGACTCGTATGCAACATGGTACTTCATCCAACGAGGACTGTATAAAATCACATCACAGTTTGATAAAGGATCGACTGCTGCTGAGTCATTGCTCAGCGATTGTAAAATAGCTTTGTAATTAACTAGTTACGTACCTACTTAAAATGGTTAAATGTTTCGTATGTAGATCAGAATTATTAAATTTTGCTGCACTTAAATTCCATTTTAACAGTATTCATAGCAAGAAAGACCTCAAAATATATGTATGCATAGAAAATGACTGTGGTCGAAAATTTCAATTGTTGAACTCTTTTAGACGTCATTTTTTTCGGGAGCATAACTCTGATTCGGAAGTCGGTATAGTGCCAATTCAACTGTCACAGCAGAATGCTACTTATTTACCCAGAGAGTCGATACCTGAGTTAGATGTTCAGGTGGATGTCGCCGTTACTGATGCAGTTGCAAATAAAGATTATTTTGAAAATTCTGCTGCAGTTGTAGCTGATGCTTCTAGTATTGAAACTACCGTTGAAAAATCATTGTCAATTTTTATAGCAAATCTATATGCCAATCCACTTTTACCTAGAAATGCTGTACAGGCGGTAATAAATGGATTTGAAGAGTTTTTGTCAAATTCTGTTGTACCGGCTATTACGGAGCGCCTTAAATTATTGTCCGCAGAAAATTCGATTTCTTCTACCAGTATCAATACATTGACAAACAATCTTTTGCCACTTATTACTTCACCATGGAACCAATTTAATACTGAACATAAACGCTTACAATACTTTAATAACATAGATACTTATATTAAACCACAAGAAGTCATAATTGGTCAGAGGTTTGACAGTGTAAAACGAGCCGGTGTAACGCGTATGGTACCTGTTGCATGCAAGCAACATTTTATTCCCCTTCGACAAGTCCTAAAAAAATTTTTCAGTTTGGAAAATATTCTATCGGAAACCTTGAACTACATGACTTGTCTCATCAATAATCAGTCAGGTGCTGCTGTTGAAAATTTTATCCAGGGCTCATTTTGGCAGAGCAGAATAAGAGCGCGCTCAAATAAAACTGTTATTCCGTTTTTCATTTTTTTCGACGATTATGAGACTGGTAATGTATTGGGGAGTCGTTCAGGTCAACATAAATTAGGGGCTGTATACGCGTCCATTCCTTGTCTTCCACCTACCCGTTCTTCTATACTAAACAACATATTTCTCACCTTGTTATTTCATTCGTCAGATAGAGCATTATTTGGTAATAAGGTAATTTTTCGATGTATCATAGATGAATGTAATTATCTTAGCGAAGCCGGTATATATTTTGACATACCTGGATACGAAGGTACCATCTATTTTGAGCTTGGGCTAATTATTGGGGATAATCTAGGCATCCACTCGATGACAGGTTTCGTAGAAAGTTTTTCAGCCAATTTCGCATGCAGAATATGTAAAACCAGAAAAGAGGTCATGAAAAGTCAATGTTGGGAAGATGTAACATTGCTCCGTACGTCGACAAATTATGAATCGGATTTACTTACCAACAATGTTGCAGAAACTGGTATCAAGGAAAGATGTATTTGGCTTGACGTTAAAGGTTTCGATTTGTTTAATCAGGTCGGTGTCGACTGCATGCATGATATATTAGAAGGGGTTGCCAAGTATGTGATGAACTTTGTTCTTCTTCAGTACATTCGACATTTCAAACTTTTTTCATTATTTTTTCTCAATGAACGATTACATGCTTTTGCGTATGGCCCTGATAGTAAAAATCAACCATGTTCTTTGAGCATGGAACACTTAATTCAAGGAAACGTTCGTTTCTCCGCTTCAGAGATGCTGACTTTCCTAAGATACTTTGGGTTACTAGTCGGAGAGTTAGTTCCTAGAGGAGACGACACTTGGGCTTTATATCTACAGTTAAGAAAGGTACTTGAAATAGTTTTATGTACAGCATTTGCTAAAGGTACTGACGAATTATTGCAGTCCACAATTGCTGAGCTTAATCAGATGTACATGTCAGTTACCCATGTTCATTTAAAACCAAAGTTTCATCATATGATTCACTACCATTCTGCTCTTAAAAAGTTTGGTCCTCTAGTGTCTTTATGGTCAATGAGATTCGAAGCAAAGCATAGAATTTCTAAAATAGCTGCTAGAGCTTCGTACAATCGCAGAAATATAACATGGTCATTAAGTATGAAACATCAACTTAATCTAAATGCAATTTTTATATGTGGAAAATTGAGTGATATTCTTAAAACTGGACCGGTTAAACGTGTGTTATCTTTCAAAGTCAGATACTTACAAACTCTCTTGCAATTGTGTCCCAACAAAAGTATCACCAAAGTAACTTGGGCGACTGTATCTTCGACACGCTACACTGAGGGCACTATACTAGTGAACTCTACCTACAATGATGAGTTGGTTACTTTTTTAAAAGTAAAAAGCATATATTTATATGATTCCACTAGTCTGATGTTTGAGGGAACTTTATTTCAGACTGTGAGTTTTGACGATCATTTGTTTGCCTATGAGGTTAAAGAACCTGAAGCAACAGAAATGGTAGTACTGTTCTACAATAAGCTAGTTTCTCCGATACCTTGTAATATAAATGTCCTTATGTCTGGGAAAACATATATAACAATTCGTAGTCCGCTTTAAAATAAAACAATATAATTTAGTATAGTAGGTATGTGGTTTAGCTTGTTCTTCTTTTGCTTTTGTTCTTTCCTTGGTTTGTAGGGATTCTCAGGGGTTGTATGTTTTGTATGGATACCACGAAGGGGTTTTTATACGTTTTCGTATAAAAGAATTCAACAATTGAAATTTTCGACCTTACGTAGGATTAAATTTGAACTACCTTTAACGTCTATAGTACAATAAGTAATCATATCACACGGTGTTTTTGGAGGAGATTTCATTAAAATTATTGGTGTGATGTGTTAGTCCCGTAGCTCACTTAAGGTGTCCTGTTGGTCATTCTGATCCAGCAGGGATGGCAAGGGATAAAAGCAGCTGCAGGGAGACTACCTGTCAACCCTCGGCTGATGAAATAAGCTAGGGAATCACGCATGATTTTCGATTTCATCTCCTGTTAGTTTAAAACTAATCAGGCGTTGGAACTTTGGTACTTAAAAACTAAATTAATATTGTTTTTTTCTTTTTTCATATCATTTTTTGGAAGTCACTGTTTTGTCCACTCTTTAGACAGAGTTTTTTTCGTTAACCAATACTTGATTTTAATGCGCAGAAACAGTAAATATTATTTTTTAGTTTTTTATTTGGTATCAGTAACTTTAATCAAAAACTTTAATACCATAATAATGTTTATTCAGTATTATTATGTCAGACTATCTGTCTGTCTAATTAACCTTAATTGCGTTATTCTTTTATGAGAGTATATACACAATTTATATAACTTAGGTATATCGTTCTAAATATACTTTACAATTAAAATTTAATTTAAGTCTAATACATGTAAGATTTTGTCTGTAACTCACTGTATATATAACCTGTCTGTTACCTAACAATATATTATGATTGTATAATAATTATATCGTTTAATTTAATTTTCCCTACTATAGGATAACAAACTTTTTTAGGAGATAGGTAGGTTACCTAACAATTTTTGACATATATTTTTCTTTGGGTTTTTATCGATAATCTTGTGTGCTCCGAACAAGTTAGATTAATGTACCAATTAAGTGAAACTTGATTTTTAATTGTCACACAATACTAAATCAACATTCGGTATTACATTTTACTAGTCTCTGGTATTACAAAACAAAAATACCGAATGCTGAGCTAGCATTATGTGACATTATAAATCAAGTTCCACTTGATTGGTACATTCATCTAATTTGTTTGGAGCAGCCAAGATTATCTTTATAACCCCGAACAAGAAACATGATTAAATGTATCAAGAGTCTTGTTTAGGGCAAACAAGCTACTTGGTAAGTATAAACAAGCCACTTTGTTAGGTTTGTTAGGGTGAACAAGCTACTTGGTTAGTGTTAACAAGTCACTTTATTTGGGTGAACAAACTAGTTGGTTAGTTTGAACAAGTAACGTTATTAGGGTGAACAAGCTACTTGGCAAGTATAAACAAGCCACTTTATTAGGGCAAACAAGCTAATTGGTAAGTATAATCAAGCCAATTTATTCGGGTGAACAAGCTACTTGGTTAGTGTTAACAAGTCACTTTATTAGGGTGAACAAACTACTTGGTTAGTGTTAACAAGTCACTTTATTAGGGTGAACAAACTACTTGGTTAGTGTTAACAAGTCACTTTATTAGGGTGAACAAACTACTTGGTTAGTTTAAACAAGTCACTTTATTAGGGTGAACAAGCTACTTGGCAAGTATAAACAAGTCACTTTATTAGGTTTGTTAGGGTGAACAAGCTACTTGGTTAGTGTTAACAAGTCACTTTATTAGGGTGAACAAACTACTTGGTTAGTTTAAACAAGTCACGTTATTAGGGTGAACAAGCTACTTGGTTAGTATAAACAAGCCACTTTATTAGGGTGAACAAGCTACTTGGTTAGTGTTAACAAGTCACTTTATTAGGGTGAACAAACTACTTGGTTAGTTTAAACAAGTCACGTTATTAGGGTGAACAAGCTACTTGGTTAGTATAAACAAGCCACTTTATTAGAGTGAACAAGCTACTTGGTTAGTATAAACCAGCCACTTTATTAGGGTGAACAAGCTACTTGTTTAAGGCAATCAACTTACTGTGTATGTGTGCGTGTATATGGACAAGCCACTTTATTGGGGTGAACAAGCTACTTGGTTAGTATAAACAAGCCACTTTATTAGGGTGAACAAGCTACTTGGTTAGTATAAACAAGTTCCTTTATAAGGGTGAACAAGCTACTTGTTTAAGGCAATCAACTTATTGTGTATGTGTGCGTGTATATGGTACACTGAATAAACTTGGTTGGAGGAACTATGTTTTGACTTGATTGCTGCAAATAGGTTTTGTGATAACTCTAACCAAGATATCTCAATCAAATAAAAGTAGTTGTTGTGATCATTGTGCTTGATAGGCTCAGATGCAAACAAGTTACTTAGTCAATCTAAACCAAATCTTGATTGTGGCAACTACTTTTTTTTTTCAGTGTATGTTTTCTGTACACAAAATTAACAACATACTGTTTTACATTATTTAAATAAAATCAGACGGATTATATCAAAACAGATTGAGCTTATTTGAAAACGCAGTGAAGCAAAGCAACTGAAGTTAGTATTTTTGGAATCACAATAACCAATTTACATTTTTTACGGATTTGTTCGTAAAAGGTTGAGTCAAAAATATTGGACATGGGCTCTCGTACTAACATAATCGCTAATAAAGTTATTCACAGCTTTGCCAGTGAGATTAATATTGATTAAAAATAAAATAGTGTTCACCTAATTATTTAATTGGACTTTCCGAATACCTTCTCTGAGATGAACGCCTTCCTGTACTAAATCAAAAACGTTTCATAATGTAGTCCATAACTTTTCAATAAGTTTTATTGTACTCGCAGAGGGCATACACTCTGCGCGTACAATACAACAATGCATTCAGGGTGTTGATGGGGTTGCCGCGCTACTGCAGTGCTTCCGGCATATTCGCAGAAGCGGGCATTGGGGCATTGATGGCTTTCACGCCATCATGCGCAAGCGATGCGCCTCCATCATGCGCAGGGTACGCGTCAGCTCCAACAGCATCCTGGCAACTATAGCTGACAGGTGGGACAGTCCCATACTAGGTCATTGGATGGGCCTACATGCCACGGTGGCGCATAACAAATAATTGTTTTGTTTCGTTTCTGTTTTTTTGTTCTTCGGGTTGATATAAGTACTAATACTAGTTTCTAAGTTGTGTGTCTAACCAAATGGACTTAAAAGTTAGATTAAAAAGCATTTTTTTAGTATACCATTTTAAATAGCAGGTAAGACAAGGATATTTTTTTTAGTAATTTGTACATTTGGCGTAGTATTTTTTTTTCACTATACGATATCTTTTTTTTAAGAAATGGCAAAAATTGCAAAACGTTTAATTATTAACAAAGATCTGCTGCGTCAACAGCTATGTTAATCATTTAAATTTCAGTACATTCGCGCCGCAATCGTTTTTAAATAATTTAAAGCAAGAAAAAACTAAAAATCGACCTTATTCAAAAGCCACTGAATTTCGGGCAGAACATGGTAGAACATTTGGTGCCTTAATTTCTTGCATTAAAACCCTACTAAATCGTCCTGCAAGGAATACGTCGAATTACCAGTAACCCTGCAGAACTGTAATACAAAAATTTACCCACCAGTATTTGGTAACATGTTAAAAATATATTTCATAATTCTAATAAAAAACCTGTTTGGTGTTAAGATAACCTTACCGTTATGTTACATACACATTACACATACATAATTTGAATAAGCAAGTACCTATTACCAAAATTATAATGGCATAACTTTAATATAAACTTCAGAATATGATGTTGGTCTTTGAGTTTGACTTCTCTGCTTCCATTTGTAGCAGTCGTATTTTTGTTATGGAATTAAAATTTTCCATCGCGCCGGAGGACAAAGGCTGGAGGCATTTTATGAATGTATAAAATGCAATCTCGTAACTTTCCGATATTGTATAATTCCGTTTCTGTTATATTATTTTGTTTACTGGAAAACCTTTACGATCAACATAGTCGGCTACACGAATTATTAACACTGAGTAATTGTTTCTTGTGATTTTTTTTCTTGAATGTGTGAGGTATAAGACATACATTCTGTTTTCGGCCACAACGACAATTGCGAAGAGTAAATTAGTTTTTCGTCAGAAATATTCAAATAGGTAAACATTTCAACTACTGAATACTTCTTACAATCCGCCAGCGCCACTAGATTCCAAGTAACAAACTAAGTAAACAAAGCATGTTTTTCGTGAGTTCTCGCGAGCATTTTATAAATCTGAGTAAGAAGTGGGTAGCGCGATAAAAGCGTTCCTATGTACGCTAGTCTCGAGGTGGGCAAACACCGCGCGCCTTCAAGACTTCGCCTTCCACGGTTTTATTTCAATGTATCGATATGACATTAGCATTAGGGTAAGACTTGGCACTTAATTTTGATAGTATTCGTATTCGTTTATTTGCATTATTCTTTAGTATATTCTTAGGAACTTATGTAAGATACTTATATTCTTCCAAGTAAATAAATGTATAGACACAGAAATAGATTACTACCGGTATTAGAAAATGGTATTTCAGTTCCAAATTACCACTGCAGTGGCTAAGTTATACTAATGTTAGGTCCAGGAACGAATGCCGAGATCGGTATCGAGTTACCAGTAAGTAAGTGCTAGAGGTCAGATTGGCAGGTTGGGCTGGAAGGTGACGTCCTCCGACATGTTGGATATAAGGAAAGTTTGTTCTGAGATATTTATTAGAAGAAGCAGTTGCACTCTCATCGCTCATAAGAAACATTATATGTGGAGCACTTTAACAACGCCAGCACCACCATTTACGTAAAAACAAGAGTTTACGATCATCGACGCCTATAACTTTTACACGTACACGTCGCATTTCTTAATTCGGAGAGAAGAGAATGAAAATTTGAAACACGCTTTAAGTGCTGCTCACATATGCCTCGGCATTGTTGAGCTCTGACGTCATAAAAACGAGAAGCATGTTATTGTTGATGTAGCTACGAGCCCCCAGCTACGAGCCACGAGCCACGAGCCACGAGCCACGCGCGAGAGGAGCAACTGCTCTTTTATTCAACACTCCAGATGAACATTATCGTAGCCTACAAATATTATATCCTGAATTATTTTAAGTCTGCTTTGAAAATTTATTTCAAACGTAAAGTGGTCGCCAGAGATGGTGTTGCGGTTGAGTTTTTAGCTCGTGGAAATTGAATTTGTTTTATATTAACAAGAGAGTTTTCATTCCTAAAAGTACTAAATATTGGAATAATAAACGAAGTAACAGTAAGCCTTTTGGAAATTCAAAAAATTTTGAAACTTTAAAAATGAGCAGTTGTAGAGTTTAATTCCAAGTAATTGTGTCAAAGTAATTTTACAAAGTGTTAGTTACAGGCCAAAAACAGACTCAAATTTGAAAGCTCTGAAACATGTTTAAAGTTTGTATGAGAGACCATAAAAAATGGTCTACCTATTATGTACATTCGTATGGAAGGACCAAATATGACAAAAAACCTAGATACCCACAGCATTTAAGTGCGCCCCCTCCCCCCCCCTCTCAGGTGTTAGACGGGGCGTCACATTACGATCACATAACCGCGGAATATTTACAGCAATCGCCGCGACTCGGTCATTTCGGGGAGCGGCCATTACCAGACAATACAGTTATTGTACGAGCCTGCCTACCGCTCGTAACGGGACGTCGTAACGCATTGTGTTTCAGATATTATGTTAAATGTAAATTATACAAATGCTCCAGATATTATTAGAGCACCGTTTATTTTTAACCGACTTCTAAAAAAGGAGGAGGTTCTCAATTCGGATGTTTCTATTTTTTTTTTTATGTTTGTTCGGGCATAACTCCGTCGCTTGCCAACCGATTCGGAAAATTCTTTTTTTGTTGGAAAGGGTATTCTTTCCAAATGGTCCCATAGCCACCAAGTTGGGATCTGATGATGGAATCTTGGCGAAATCGAGGGAACTCTTCAAATTTTATATGAAAACGAGTTGCGATTTTGGTATTTTCAACAACAAGTGAAGCATTTGCGTTCGAAAAGAACCATTCTACCATCAGATCTGATGATGAAGCCAAGAGTCAAGGAACTCCATAATGAGAAAATGTGTCCTAGTCGTGTTTGGGCTTGTTGTAATTGTAACGGTATGCACTTTCCATGTTTATCAAGCACATGTGAACCACTAAAAAAGTGAAAAATAAAAACTTTTTTGCAAAAAATAAAACCGACTTCAAAAAAAAAACAAAAAAGTGAAAAATAACTTAAGCTTCTGAAGTCGGTGACAAAAAAACTAAAGCAATCAAACAAAGGTCACCGACTTCAGAAGCTTAAGTTATTTTTCACTTTTTTGTTTTTTTTTTTGAAGTCGGTTTTATTTTTTGTTTCTTGTCTTTTCAATTCCATGGGAAACGGCAAATTTCAACCATGTGCGAAGCTTCCTGACGCTTCAGAAGATTGCCAAAGCGATCTAAGTGAAATAGAATATTACCGATGAAAAGGCTTAGAAAAACTTAAGCTTTTGCTCATAAAATGTAGTTGAAACCCTAGAAAAGATAATATTATCACGTTCATAGAATAAGGCCCGTATTACAGAACATCGCTCAATACTCAAGCATTACTTAAAACTAGATTCAAGCCATTTGATTGGTT
Organism: Xestia c-nigrum; assembly: GCA_916618015.1. Taxonomy (NCBI): domain Eukaryota; kingdom Metazoa; phylum Arthropoda; class Insecta; order Lepidoptera; family Noctuidae; genus Xestia; species Xestia c-nigrum. The sequence goes on along the minus strand of OU745254.1, from coordinate 25,402,070 downwards.
GAAACTAGTTTTAAGCAACGCTTGAGTTTTGAGCGATGTTCTGTAATACGGGCCTAAGACTCTTGAAAAAACTTCCAAAGTATACTTGAAGATAATCCCAACTTAGAATAGTTAGGATCGAGTTGCTCTGCTAACGAAGTTTCATATTTATTGTGATGATAGTAAATCAAATACTAGTAAAATAACTGACCTATACACAACACCGACGTATTTGTTCAAGGTGTAAATATTTGGGCTCGGTATTCACTTGGTTTTAGTAGGTAAATGCAGGGATTATAGAGATTTATAATAAAAACATTTTGTATCGTCCAATTCGTGTATTTTTTTTCTTGGAGAGTGACGTTGACAGCTGACATTGACATTTGTCCAGATAAAGAAAAATATAATGTTACGTTCCGTTTCTTAACATCCTCCACACCGAGAAAGAAGTATACAAAATCAAATTACAATCATGTATCGGAACGTACATTCATCTTATAGTAACACATGAATCTATGATAATAACATGATACATTTAAAAACACTATTACAACCAATGTCAACAATTTTAGATATTTAAAGTATCATTGACATATTTAAAAAAATCTAATGACATAAAATAACGTTTTAATTCAAGCACAATAATAGTTATTCCAGTTTGCATCTGAGGAACATAGTAACACCCGTTACGAATCATTTTTAATATTATTCTACATAACTATACAATGGTATCATTCCTTAATCAAATCAACACTTACGTAGTTATTATTTATATATAATATCTAGTATATAAGTTACATATCACCAAAACCAATATGACAGACAAATAAGACATTTTCTTATAGAACAATTAAACAAAAAATCAGGGTGGGCATTCACAAAGTGTTATATGCCTAGTGGTTAATCAAACATATAAAATTAAAGTTATACTTACTTGGCATTTTTATTATTCTTCCACGCCTTGTTGCCTGAACTGCATTCTCTGTATTGGTTGGCTTGTTGTAGGTTGGCTCTGCAGCAACTTTCTCATTGACTATTGTGCTGCTAGGATTTAAAACTATGTAATATTTCTTACCGATCGAGTTATTATTTCTCATATCCAGTTCTCGCCTCCCTTCCACCTCAAAAGAAGAAAGTTCCATTTGGTATAATCGTTGAAATGGTCGGATTTTGAATCCAGAAGCTGTCTTTACCTTGGCAGTTCTATCTACTCCATCCTTTCCTGTATAAATTTGTGTGACCAAGCCAAGTGGCCATTTTACTCGTCTTTCTTCAGACTCTACTAAAACTACGTCTCCTACCTTGATACCTCCGTTTTTCTCTCTGCCTCTTTGTATCAGTTCAGTTAGATACTCGTCTTTAAATCGCGTGCGGAGTTCTTCTCGGAGTCTCTGGAGATGTCTTAGCCGTTGGTTCATACTTGTAGTGTCTATTATATCAAAATCGGTTACCTGTGATTGCGGTAAAGAATGCAAGAAGCATGAAGGTCGCAGTGGTTCTAGCGCGTTGGAGTCGTCAGCTTCGACATATGTGAGCGGCCGGTCATTCACCACAGCCTCGCAATCGCAGAGCAGGGTTTCCATCTCTTCATAAGAGACAGAAGACATACCTAAAACACGTCTTAATAAATTCTTAACGATTTTAATCATGCGCTCGAAAAATCCTCCCCACCATGCTGCTGTAGGTGCGTTCAGCTTCCATTTTATGCGCATTATAGTAGACACGCGTTGCACTTCGTTCCAGTCTATGGTGGAGAGTAGATTCTTGGTTCCAGTAAAATTAGTGCCATTATCCGTTATTATCAATCTCGGGCGGCCTCGCCTGGAGATGAATCTGCGAAATGTTCGGATGAAAGCTTCAGTTGAGAGCGATTGTGTTAATTCAAGATGTATGCAGCGGTAAACAGCACAGCAATAAATTACAACCCAGCTTTTGACATCACCACGCAGGTATATCGGTCCGGCCAGGTCTACTCCCGTTACTTCGAACGTCGCCATCGGTTGGATTCGCTCTATTGGTAATGGTGCTGCAGATGCTTGAGTAGGTTTCGCTCTGTGTCTTTTACAAATCATGCATTTATCTATGACTGACTTAACCAGTTTTCTTATGCCAATAATCCAGAATCGCTTCCTTATGTCTGTAATCATCATGTTGGTGCCAGCATGGAGAAGTTGTGTGTGTCGCTGCTCTACGAGTCTTCGTATGATGATACTTGATGCAGGTAGCACAGCTGGAGTTTTAAAATCTTCTGGAAAGTCTGCAAGTATGATTTTTGTTTTCAATCTCAATATTTCATCTTTATCATGGAATGTAGTTAGTTTTCCTGTATGCTTTTGTATATAGTCTTTATTTTCTGCTTGTACCATTTTTATCATTTTCTTTTCAGCTTCCTCATATTCTTCGTACATCAATTCTCCTTTTCTCTTGTCTTTGTTGTGAGTATTATAGATGAATCGTAACATCCATGCCATCATTCTTATTAGTTTGGAATATTTTGAGAAATATGTCAAAACATGTGATAAACCTTCATCACAGCATGTATTTACACATACTGATTTTTTCAGTTCTTTGCAGGCTTCTCTTTCGTCCACCACCAGTGTAAACTGCGGCCAGAGTTCGGGACGTTGGCGTAGCCACGGCGGGCCTTCCCACCACTTGATTTTCAGCAGTTGATGAGTGTTGCAGCCTCTGGATGGTAGATCTGCCCAGTTCTCAAAGCCTGGAATGTGATGCCAATCACTGACTTTAGTATTTTGACGGATTTCCTTGATACGATTTCCTACATAGGTATTCCAAACCAATTCTCTCTTAATCCAGCATAGTGTTACTCCTGAATCGCTCCAACAATATTCTTTACAATCATTCAATTTTAGTTTGTCTCTGATGCCCATAACTAATCGTGAGCCGATAAGAGCTGCAAGCAGTTCCAGCCTTGGTATAGTTATCTTCTCAGGTGGTGATATTTTCGACTTGGCAGTTATTAAACGGACAACTACATTACCTTTGCTGTCTTCAGTCCTGAGAAATACGCAGGCGGCATACCCGTTTTTACTGGCGTCACAAAACATGTGGAGGCTCGTATTGGTGCAGTCCTGCAGTGGTTCAGGAGACAGACGCCTTGGTATTCTGCAATTTTCCAACAAATGCACATTATCATACCATTCATAAAACTGAGATTCAATATGAGAGGGTAGCTCTTCATCCCATGCCAATTTTTTGTTCCATATTTCTTGAAGTATTAATCTTGGTACAATTGTTATAGGGCATAGAATTCCCACGGGATCAAATATTCTTTGTGTCAAGGATAATATGTTTCTTTTATTTAATTTACCTATCTGTGAAGGTTGAGGTAATGCTTGTGAATTGCAAAAGAGTTCATCTGTCGCAGTGTCCCACATTATACCTAAAACTGAGACAACACGTTTCTCAGTTTCATTAATTTTAAGTGGAGAAGTTACCCACTGCCGTAAATCGAACTTAGCATCTTGCATAATACTTTTCGCCTCTTCAATGAAGTTTAATGTCGCTTCCTCTGAGTCTTGGCTAGTTATTAAATTATCGACATAGAAGGAGCTAGACAATATATCGGCTGTATTTTTGTACTCACTATTTATCTGTTCCAGATGGTGTTGTATTGTAGCAGACAGCAAGAACGGGCTTGATGTCAGGCCAAAGACAACTCGACAGTGCCTGTACTCGATGATCTCACGTTGCTCGTAGTCATTCCACCATAGGAATCTGAGGTAGTCTCTGTCATCAGGGAAGATCGAAATTTGCAGGAACGCTTTCGCGATATCAGCAGAGACACCTATTGCTCCTTTACGGAAACCAATCAGTAGATCTGGTATTTTATCAATGAAGTTCATACCTTTTTCTAAACCTGCATTTAATGACATACCATTTTTGTCTTTTGCCGAGGCATCAAACACGGGTCGTAATTTGGTGGTGAGACTCGTCTCCTTGGATACTGCTCTATGTGGTAAGTAGTGTGTATTGTTACTATTGCAGCTCGATGAGGGTGCGGGTTCAATGATGCCTGCCTGTAACCATTCCTGTAGAATGTTGTCATAATCTTGAAACTTACCACATTTTGTTAGTTTGTTTGTTGCAGATTCCAGCCGGCGGACGGCAATCTCGCGGTTGTCCAGCAGATCATCATGACCATCTTTCCATGGGAGCTGAACCTCATACCTGTTCTCCTCGTTTCTGCAGACACTCTCTTTGAAGCTACTCAGGACTTCTGCTTCTTTTTCCTGTTTGGACTGTATGTGAACTGGATCTTGAATACCTAAAATCTCAAGATTCCAGAAATCTGGCACACTCTGTAAACAGAATAAAGATGTAACAACATTGGTGTTTATTATTGCATCCTGAACTTTACCTTGTAATGTCCATCCCAGCTTTGTTTTAATTGCAGTAAGACTGTCACTCAACTGAAGGAAAGCATTGGTTAGTAGTAACCCTGCATAATCAGCACCTATCAAGAGACCTATATCTGTACATTTGTTTGTGTCTGTCAGCTTAATTTGGTTTTTGTTTAACAATTCAGAGATATACTTATTACTCATATTAACTTTGGGTACATTATTGCAAATAGTTGTTTGGCCTAAGGCCGTCATATCAAATTTGAATAATTTATCTGAACTTTGAACTTGTAGATCATAGACATTATACGTTTTAAAAGATACAGTATTACCTCCAAACAGTGAGTGTGTAAGGCCTTCAGTACTCGCTGGTGTCACATTGAGTTTCTTCATGATATCTTCCTTAACATATGAGCGTTGTGAGCCACTATCGAATAGTGCTCTGACTGTCAAAGCTTTGTTTCCATGGCAGATATTCACGGTGACAGTTTGTAGCAGGGTGGTTGCAGGTGTAGCAGACTGACTTGCATAATTTTGTACTGCATTTGTGGGGTTTTCAGGTTTTGCTTCATTTGATTTCTGTCCACAGGTACATAGCACAGGTGAGTGTTTTTGGCCACATATGTAACATTTTATATAACTTCTGCATGTTTTTGCATGATGGCCGATCTTTAGGCATAAAGCACATGCTTTTTTCTTTTTCAAATATTCTCGCCTATCCTCTATGGTCATCTTTGCAATTTTGAAACATTCGATGCTTGAGTGTCCCTTATCGCACCAAATGCATTTTATCTCTTTTTGTTTTTTCATTTCTGTATTCGCTGTGAGACATGCAGCTGTCGGTTCAGGATTTTTTGAGTTGACACTAAAATCGTTTGCGAGTGCGATTCTTTGATTTGCTTCGACTTCTTTCTTTAAAAATTGTAATAAGTTTGATAGTTCATCGCCATCTTCTGATTTTTGTCTCTCCCAGATTTGTAAGATGTCTGTTGGTAGGGCTGACTCAACAATAGGCAGAAGGAATGGTGAAAACTTATCACTTGTCACTTTTAGTATCTCTAATGATCTAAGATGACTGGAAATGTTGTCATAAAGTGACATTAAATCAAAGTTGTCTTTTTTGAGTATCAGTGTGAGCAGTTCGCGTACATAAACTTGTATCAACAAATCTTCTCTAGCATATCTGGCCTTCAATTCTTTTACACATGTGTTATAACTCTGGCTTGCTACGGGGAAATTTTCAACAAACTTTTTCACATCGGTGCCCTCTAACATGCTTTGGCTTAAGAATTGTAATTTGTCGCACTCCTCGATGTATGGATCGCTGTCTATTTTCTTAAATTGCCCCCAGAAGGTTAACCAATTCTTAATGCTCCCGTCAAACTTTTTAATTTCAAGTGTCGGCAGTTTGACTTTATTGGTCTTTGTAGTGTCGTCGTTCGTATTTAGAAATGATGTGTACATTGTGTTGAGAAGACTCCATCGAGCATGATATTTTGATGTATCATTCAGCTCTTTTTCGAGCATGTCCTCGTCAAAGGGGTCCATCGAGATTATAACCTCTTTTATGTCGTTATCATATATTGTGAGTTGATCGTATATGTCTTTAACGACTTTATGGCCTGCCCGGAGCTCATCAAGTTTATTTATGTCCTTTTTACATTCATTTAATAATGACTCCATCACATTAGCGGACTTGGTAAAATGTCGGCGCGTGACCGTTCTCACCTTGCATTTTGTGTCCAATTTTTCACCGCCCATCTTTAAAATTTATGCAGGGTCGCCACGTTGTAAATATTTGGGCTCGGTATTCACTTGGTTTTAGTAGGTAAATGCAGGGATTATAGAGATTTATAATAAAAACATTTTGTATCGTCCAATTCGTGTATTTTTTTTCTTGGAGAGTGACGTTGACAGCTGACATTGACATTTGTCCAGATAAAGAAAAATATAATGTTACGTTCCGTTTCTTAACACAAGGTGTGTTGCGGTATCGTAAGCTTTCTGTTTACACGTCCTTGGTTTACTACCTCCAATATTGACGTAGTCGGCAGTGCCCACACAGAGTGCGTCGTATTGATTACTTGTTTGTCTCACCACAATCCATTGCTTTCGATTAATTCTCAAACTAAATGCAAAACCGGTCTTAAGTCCCAGAAGGAAACAATTAACAAAGAAGGAGCTCTAAACGGTATTCTAATTGAAATAACTAGATGTATAGCAACAGACCGCTGAAACAATCCGGTACAGCAGGAACACGGCCACCTGTTCCTCAACAATTTATTAGGAATTCATCACGGCAGCTCCTGGAGTCGGATACATTAATTCATCAGGCTAATCCATTGTGCGCGGATCATAATTTATTAGATCTGAGTAAATTTGCGAGATGGAAGTGATTGAAACTGCCACCGGTCGGCCTCGTGGAGTAGCGTCGTGTTTGGATTAATTAAGACAATAAACAATGCTAGATATGTATAACGATACAGAATTCGTTCTTCAGTGGATTAATTTGTGAGAAGTATCTACCTTGAATTCGTAATGACTGTGTTGGAAATTATGTGAGTAATAAAGTTTAGCACGAGTAACTTACTTAATGGCGGTAAGTACTAGATAAGTTAACATAGCATATAAAACCACGCCTTTAAACCCGAAGTGTTCGACCAAGTTGCATTGTACTTAGGTACCCCATTTTGCGAGTGATGTTTATGATAAATATCTCATCAGCAACCTCATTTGCGGAGTGGTCGAAAGGACTTGGGATCGATTTCTTGGTTAGGCTCAGTATTAAAATTGTCCAGTGGCAGCTTTAAGTCTTGAAGCATGGCCCGAATAGCAATAAACTCACCCCATTTTACGTGGTACTTAAACATAATTAGTGAAATGTAGGATCACTTTTAGGTACAGCACTGACCAGCCCTCCGGGAATAACCATGCGTAATGTTATTCCATCATTAAGTAATAATTGCGGTGTTACCTCCGAGCACTCTGCAGGTGAGCAGCACATCGTCCCCCTCCTCGTGGGGCCCGAGGGTCGTGGTGTTGATGACGCGCCCCCAGCGGTCCACCACCACTGGCTTCTCTGGAGGAACTGTAACAAAAGAAGTACATGATACAACTTGTGTAAGTAAATAATTGGTTGGATCTGAAAAGAACCAAAGAAGGATGTTTAACGCTTTTGGTTTTTACACAGAAAAGTGATGGTTAAGAATATAATTAGTGGCAAAGTATTTTTCCAATTTTCAATTGAATGGCTAATAAAAACCGAAAATATCAGCGTGACTACACACAAATCATTTGTTTAAGATACTCCGTCTTGTCATCGTTTTATCCAAAAGAAGGCATTACTTTGATTCCCTGTTGATCAATAAAAAAACACGTGGGGACAGTATCCTAGTGGGGAACTAATCTTGTCTGTTAACCTGCCCCTGTGCCCCCGCACCTCATGCCCCGGAGCCACAATCTATGCTTAAGCCTCTCTAAGGAGGGTTTATTCAAGCCCCACGCCTCTCACGCCTCTCACGCCACTCACGCCACCAACTTCACTTTGGATTACATAAAAACGACTTTCACTTAAGTACACATAAACAATTTAAGGTTCGGTGCGAAAAGTTGTGTAAGGTAATTTGTAACGTTTACCTTTTTACGTAAATTTCGTAATTTTTTGCTGTTTTTAGTCTACGCTGCCTCTTAAAGGTACAAGATTTTGAGGTTTGCCTATGCACGATTTATCAGGGAGGGTTAATTATAGACCGCAGGGCTTCCTTTGGATTCAACATGAATCTCAAAAAGAGAAAAGCTTAATGAAACACAAAACAAAAAGTCTTAAAAATAAACGCTGAACAAACGAATAACCCAAAACTAGAACAACCTTTTTGGTTTTCTTTGTAAATAAAACACTTGGTGATAAAAACGTCCATCAAGAACTATTTTAAGATTCCCTGTTCACAGCTATTCCCCTAATAATCCAACAGATTTGTACAAAAGGACCCTGGACGTCTGTCCACCCCGTCGCCGACAACAGTCAACACGAGAAGCGCATTCCCTCGCCTGCTCCACAGACGCGAGACGGCAAGATAGTATGAAATCCTCTAATTACATTAATGTTAGCGAACATTTCTTTATTTCTACACTTACACAATTTTACACTTAGTGCTGGATATAGTTTTAACGTTCGTGGAAAATTCTATTATTTACTTCCAGGAAAAACTGTAATAACAACAATAATCTGTGCATCAGCAAAATGATTGCGTTAAAATATGTTTCTAATTAAAATAACTATTAATCATCAAAATGCTGGCCCAATTTGCAGACTGCAACTAGAGTTCATTATACAATTTATCTGATCGCCCTATTAATTAACGTTAGGTGCACGTTAAATATAATACATCTAACTGCGCAAATTAATTAAATCAAACGTAAAACAATATCGGACGAGAGCCGCCGGAACCAATAGCAATTAATCAGTACAATACAACGCAGGTGATCGCTAACAGCTCCGTCCGATTAGCATCGGCCTACCCACCGTCCGTCCGACACACTGCCGCGCCAGCAAGGCCTTTAATCTAACGCCATAAGGTTCAGAATCACCCAGCTAGAACGCACCAAAAGGCGTCTCCATTCTGCCACGCTGGTGGGCTATTTCGGTCGGCGCCGTTTAAAGCATCAAAGCCCAATTGGGTTTTACATTGGACACAGCGCAGCGGGCTCGTCCAATCTAACTTTAGCCTCTAATACTGGACTGAACGCTTGACTCTGGTCACTGAAAACCGTTGCCAGCTTTACAGCGCTTTTTATTCCAATCCCCAATTCCCAACAAAATATGTCTTTTAGCGATCTGTTTGTCAGATACAAGCTATTCATTAAATCCTCTGACAAAATTACTCTTTCGGATTTAGGTTTATTTTATCTGACTAGCGTTCGTTGTGAGCAGATTAAAGGAGGCGCTAAGAGAAAAGCGATCAACCCGAGTAGCAAATTAAAACGATAAGGAATAGAAATGTTTGAAATCAATTTAAAGTGATAACGAAGAGTGACATAATCTGCATTGAAATTCGTTCGACACTGTTCAAAAACGACAGAGGCTAATAGAAAGACAACAGTCTGTAATCAGATCTCGACCCTCGGGATCGACCGGCTACAGGCGCCGGCGGCTCACAGCAAAGTGATTTAAAGTTTAAAACTCAATTGTGAGACGATCGCGTTCAATAACGAATGTAACACGCTCCAGCGACGGACGGACAAACAAGCCTGCTAAAGTTGCCGTGAAATGGAACTGCGAGCCATCGATACCGCACTGTGTACATCGCACCGCGGCTCATAGGGGCTGCGGGAGCCGGCCTCCTCACACGCGCTCCACAGCTGAGTACGTATAACGTGCCGGCAGCCTCAAGGCTGCAAATGTTTGTATTACTGTATACGTGAACTACCTTCTACAAGTTTGCTGACAGTTTAGCTTATTGCCTGATGTTTTATTCACGGAAACTAAGTTACATAGTTGAGCGGCACTCTCCGGTCCTTTGAAGCGATTTACGTCACAGCGGAATATAATAAAATCTTTCAGTCTCTTTACCTTTTAATTCTTCAGTGAGTAGAGAGGGCAGATGAGATTGGTTTTCGATATCGAATAGAATCGGCACTAAACTCGATTGTCGTAATGAGGAACATTGGGCCGCCGCCGGACGGCTGGAAGGGACGGATCCAATTAATGTGCGCCATATTCGGCACGATTACATGCGGTCCGTGGGGATCACACGACTCACGCTCATTACGCTTAACTTGATCATACGAGCTCATACAGTCATTGCATTTTATTAGCACAGATAGTTTTATTTCTATTCAGGAATATTTACATTTGGTGCTGGGGATCCGCCCTAATTGCGTCACACAATCACTGTGAACACCGTACTACCAGGCGTAAAGCAAATTGTAGGACTGTTAAAACGAAATTGACAGTGTTTTACCTACGTAATGTAGTTCTCGGGTAACTCGACAGAAAAAACACGTACGCGCTTTAAGTAACCTACACTCAAGGGACAGTTGTAAGCCATATTTCAAATCCTTAAAGCTCTTAAAATTACAGTCATTCTACATCTTTGAGGTGGCTGTGTTTGTTAAGACAAACCCACAGTACTTCAAAATAAGAGCACCAGCTGATCGACGTTTAAGGAAAAGAGATTCGACCATTCTTTGCGTTGATCGTAGTAAAACAGCCCTTCTGCGTAAAAGTATTTATCAAAGGCTCTATCTATTTTCAATAAAATTTCACGGCACTTAAAGAATCTTAAGGAAAATATGTTTAAAAAGAAACTTAAACAATTCTTAATTTCATAATTGTTACTACTCCACAACTGAGTTTATGGAGGACACCACTGGATGACCCGAATGGCGTAGTGGTACTGAGGCTGCCTTAGAGCCAAACCACACGGGCGGTGCGGCGTCGCACCGCAAGCCATTTCGCCGCGCTGGCGACCACACGGGCAGAGCGGCGTCGCAACGTTCTGCGGTGCCGCAGCGGCGGCAAAATGAGGGGTTGCCCATCGCTACGTACGACAATCCAGCATGCGTCCTTCCCTATGCTGCGCAAACAAACAACTGCGAGCGGCGCCGCTCCGGCTCCGCTCTGCTTACACCCCTCCCCGCCTCGTCTCGATTCCGATGCGCGCGCGGCGCGGCGCCGGAGCACACCGCACGGCGCCATGTGGCTACAATGCATTTTTGTATGTAGAAAACCGCAGCGGCGCCGCTGAGGAGCCGCGCCGCAGCCGCGCCGCTGAGGAGCCGCGCCGCAGCCGCGCCGCCCGTGTGGTTACAGCCTTACGTTATTTGATGGGGTATATACCTTTCAGAATTAGGTTGGAAAACTTTAACTTCAGTTTAAAATATGGTGTGTCCCATTCATAGAAAATTTTACTAACCAAACGCATGTTAAACTTCTTTCTCGACCTATTGTCGATCAAGGACCGGGTCCACCAAGTTTTGTAACTATGTACAAGGACCAATAAAATGGCAAGAAAATATAATACAGATGTAGGTCAATACCCTCCAGCTGTAATAACTAGCTTTGTCTACGCTATCTGTTGCCGTCGGACGAGACATCTATCGACTTGTACCTACGCGAGCGAACACACAACATATTATTAGTATCTCAGTTTGCTGATCTGTCTTTACGGCGCTGAATTTGATTTGTTGTCAATGTTTTCTGTTACGTTGTTGATATTTGGGGTACAATTTTTTTTTGTAAAAAAATTTTGTAAGTGAGATTTATTACGTTCATTTCTTCTTACCCTATAAACTTCTGAATATAAAATGATGACACTACGATTGCCCCTAACAATAAATGGTCCTATCAACTAGATATTGCTTTAATCATCACAGCGAATGACCAATTTAGTTTAAATTCATAATTATCTCCGTCCTTTCCCAACAGCTAACAATTTACATTTAAAACTAAATAAATGAATTCTTTATCAGTGTAAAGTTGTGCAGTGATCGCGAAGTACTTGTTTAAGTAGCAAGTTTAACGTCTAAAACTGCCCAAAAGTGTATAAAATCTACATAATTGTTTGTCAAGAGGGCGTTGTAAGATATTTGGGTAAGCTCGGAGGCTGGAGTGTCGTTTGAGAGGGAATAGCCGTTATCTCGATGCGAGGGACAAGCCTCATCCGATTATAATTACGCACTTTGACGCGCAAAAATTGCTTTCCACTTCAATATTAATACGAATTACTGAACCACAGAATTTTGTCATAACTGCTCTTGAAAATATGAATTGCTCTATTTTGAATTTATTATAAAACTAGCTGACCCGCGCAACTTCGTCTGCGAGTGAGGGTTAGTTTTTTTTTTAATAAAAAGTATCCTATGTTACTTCTAATACCTCCAAGAATATGTGTACAAAGTTTCATGATGATCGGTTGAGTAGTTTTCGCGTAAAAGCGTAACAAACAAACTTACATTCACATTTATATAATAGTAGGGAAGTAGGGATAGGGATAGGGATAGGGATTCATTATTTTATACTAATTAGAATACGGAAAGATCATTGCAGGTCCTTATAGATATTGCCCACTACTAAGCGTGAGATTAAAATCCGATAAACAACGACAAAGCTGTGTACAATCAACAACTACAACTCTTCATTTTATCATACGCTATACTACACTAGATTACTAGATTACTACACTAGATTATTGGCTATACTAGATTATTCTAGCAGAGGGCCACGATAAACCCAGTTCATATATAAATTGTTTGCACAGGTATAAATTTGTGTTCATCGCTTGGATTGTTAAATAGATCCTAAAAATATTGGTTTTCCGACTCCAACACATAAAAGCTACTCGTAACTTGAACCGCGACAATTGATTATCAAGCATTACCTACAGGAGGTAGTTGATTTTATCGCTGACATTACCGCACCCTGTATAACGTATAACGCAGCACGTACAGGGTGATGCGAGTTACGGCGTGCACGCGTGTACATAAACACGGCTGACATTTTTACGCGATGCTCTCACCTTCAGCGAGTGAGCAATTGACGATTAGCATTTACATGGCATTTCTTAAGGGCACTGCTGTTTACCTATCACGTGACAATTACTCACACTCTATAAACGTAACATTAATACAATATCACGCCTGTACTCACCAAAAGGGCTAAGTAGAAGTCTACTTATTTGTGTACGCACATCACATATCGCCCGTTATGTTTAGGTCCTTTTTTTGTGTGTGTGACAAGCGCGCCACACTATTCCCAAACCACTGTAACTCCTGTGCGCCAGATCAACAGAGCGACCACCAGAAAAGCGCCGAGACAATGAAGCTCGACGAAGTCCCAGAGAATTCTGATTAATTTCGTTGCGGGATGAAATTGAACTGTTTTTTATCCCGCAACATTTTATATAGGCGCTATAGTCTGCACAAAACACCAGTCTTAATGTGTAATGCTTTTAGAATAAGATCTGAATGTCATTTACCTGTTGTATTTATTAAATGAAATGATCCACTCACTAAGAAAGAACAAACTCTTATACTTTCTAGGTCAACACCAACTATTGTTGTGCTTGAAGCTCCCACGCTATTGCTAATACACGCCACCACGTGGGTGTTTATAAAATAATACAGCGTGTTTACACAAGCACACGTAGTGACCTCGAGCCCACTACGTGGGTATGTAGTATGGCTTTTTTTTTCTTTTTTTTTGTGTGGGAAATCATCAAATAACTTCTCCCACTTTGGGCAGAGCGGGAGGGAGTGTCAGACTTTTACTGACTAAAACCCATCCATGTTCCGGGGCCACGGTATCTCTTTCGAACAACAGTCCCGCAGTCCCGGCAGGCTTCGGCCCTTGCGGGCCCCTTCACTTTACTGACATCTCTTTGAGGCACGCGTGGAACACGAACGCGCCGTCGACACGGCCTGTCGTCATTAGACGGACGGATGGCTAGCTAGCCCATAGCTAACCGTCCACAGGCCCGCGTCTACGGTGGCTGGTAGCCACCACGTGGCTCCCGAAGCCCGGTGCGTCCCCCGCGGTGGCTGGGGCGAGAGAAGAGGTGGCAGAACGCAAGAGAGAGATCTCTTGCGTTCCGCCATATCAATCGCTAGCATGACTGCTTCGCAGGAGGAGGTGACGGCTTCCCATTTCGTCTCGCTCCGGACCATGGATTGAACCAGGGCCGGACGCGAGAGATCGCCGTCGCCGATCGCCGCTACTAGGACACGGCGTTGCTCCGCCCACGCAGGGTAGAACTCCACCGTGTGTTCCTGCGTCAGGCGGAAGGTGAGGACGAGGGCGCCTCTCCAGCCACTCCTCAAAGCGGGGACTTATCGCAACTATCGTGGCATGCCTTGAGCAGCCTCATTGTGAAAGTGTGGTACTTGCAAATAAAAGTAATAAAGCATTATTTTAATGAAACTCAACGAAAAAAACAAATAAACGAGTGTTATGTGGGACATAATTATATGGTCCCACTGGTGAGTGGGACATTATAAAGGGTGTAAACACCTCTTAACGAAGCCGAAAGGCACTTGTTCTGCCCATAATTGCGATATTTTTTTTGTTCTACACCATACCTTCTAGATATGGAGATATGGGGGGTCAAAGTTACAACTTTTTGACAAGTGTTTTTTTAAATACTAGTTTTTTTGTAAGATTTTAACACCTCCACGACCCCCGAACTATTAAATTCATCCATCAGAACAATGTTTTAAGTGCGTTATATTGGGTTCTACCATAAAACGTAATTTACAACAGCAAAAAAAGAAGTTGTTTTCCAGCGATATTTTTTGCGTAAAGTTACTTAGTTTGATGTACAGAATGCTTGGTTAACGGCTTTGTGATGAGGTGGTTTACACTCTGTAAGTACAGTTTGAGTACACGTAAAATATACAAATTGAAAACAAAATTGTGTCATATCATTAACAGAACTCACGAACTCAATCACAGATTCGAACGTGAAAGAAAAACATCGCTCACAAACTGTCCAACATGAACATTTCATACAGCGAGACTACATCACCGAAATTAACTGTCGCATGTAAAAACAAACACAATATGCACGTCGATCATACTGATTCTGATCAACTTCATTCGACGAATTTCAGTAAACATGTTTGCCAACGTTTAAATGAGTAAACTCTCCAACTCGATTGGAAAAGTCGGTGTCACACATCGAAAGCTGAGTGACGAGCGCTCTAATAGAATTAATAAATCGATTTAATTAACAGGGATGATGAAGCATCCCCGAACACTGCGAACAGTGATTGAACATTCCACAAGTTTGTCGGCAATCGATTATTCGCCACGTCTTCGAGTTTGCAGCAAAAAGTTTGGAAGCCGTCTCGATCACGGCACGGCACGGCACGGCACCGGTACAACTCCGGTACGTAACGGCATCGACATGTTGAGGAGCCAAGCTCGAACATTGGCAATTCAAATTATGATGTCTACAGCAGACTTCGCGTTAATTCCGTTGCGTTCACGGCGTGCTTGACAGAAAATATTAATGTTTAGGTACTTTTCGTTTTCTCTCTTTATTATTTTGATCTTTTCATGAAGATTAACTCGTAATTATAACGACACTGGAGCAAATTTCACAAATGAATTTGACCACGATCAGTGGCAACACCAACATTCACCACAGCAATCATGACACGATCGCATTCAGTTTCTGTGGTAAAATGCGCCTTAAGCACGATTTTAATACGGTACACTCTAGTTCTCTAGACCTCAACAGCGCTATATATTGCCAACAAAACAGCTAGGCAGTCGTCAGATCATTAGACGACTATCAGGGACGCATTACTCACCGGCTGCTGGCAATAAAGCCCACAGTAAGTCTATCCCATAAGTCAGACACCTTCCAGGCTTGTTGGGGGCACCGTATATCTGGCGAACAATGCGTCCCGCGTAAATTCCCGGTACCGAGTATACCGCAGTACCGAACAATTAAGCTGCACGGATACGTATGGCCAAACAAGATCGGTAAATTGATGACTACTGATTAATTGTTTGTGTTGATGCGCGTGAGGGATAGCGGGTTCATTAGAGGGGTGTTTGGCTTTCGGCTTTTTTTGTTTATCTTTTGAAAGTAGATATCTGCAGATGTTTAGAAGGGACAATGTTGTATGAAAGAAACTTACGTGACACGAAAAGCCGAGTAATGTTCCCGACCAATATCAACACGATAATTTTTACATCTTTTATCAACTCAAATTGTGTAATTTTTCTGTGGATTGGTGGATTTAGATTCTTATTAGAATTAATTTCGCGTCAAATCAGTACCAAAATTAAAGACAATCATCATAATTTTCGTGACCTCATTCTACTTTATTTGTGGTTGGTGAAGCGTATCCTCTGGTACTGCTGTCGTTATTTCATGATGCACCCTTTTTAGCATAACTGCTTCGCAGAAGGAGGTAACGGTTTCCCATTCCGTCTCGCTCCGGACCATGGATTGAACCAGGACCAACCGCGAGAGGTCGCCGCCGCCGATCGCCACTAGGAAGACACGGCGGTGCTCCGCCCACGCGGGGCAGACCTATACCGTATGCTCCACCGTGTCCTCCGATTGATCCTTGCAATGGAAACACCCGGGCATTTCCTCCCGCCCGATTCGATGCAGGAACCTCCCGAAACATCCGTGACCGGTGAGGACCTGCGTCAAGCGGAAGGTGAGGACGCCGTGGTGCCTCTCAAGCCGCTCCTCAAAGAGGGGAATTATCGCCACTATCGTGGCGTGACCTACTTCATATACTCTCAAAAACATATTTCAAGTGTTGGTTCGGCTGATTTTAAAGTCAACACTGTGAAGGTCATAATTACTTTTCTGTAAAATACTTTAGATCTTTGACAAAAATGTAAGGTGTCGACTGACCTACAACGGTGAGGTTGTATCTGAAGCTGGTGGTCTGCGTGTTCCGGAAGTCCACCCGGCAGCGGTAGACGCCTTCGTCGCGGCGCTTGACGTCGCGCACCAGCAGCGCAGCGGGAGGGGGGGCGGTGGAGAAGTGCGCGCGGGGGCCGAACACCTCCGGCGCAGACCAGTGCCGCGCCTCCGACAGGTGCTTGCCGCGGACGTCGAAGCTGCAACAAACATAAAGCGTTGGTTAGAGCAAAACCACCAATGTCTCTGAAGATGGTCCTTTAGAAGTCGTCGAGGTATGCCTACAGGCATAACGTTGTTATTTAATCATGCACAATACACATTTTAAGACCGACTATAGCTTCTGCATCTGCCATTGATTATATTTGAATATCCACACACAAAACAATCTTAGATTCGCTTGACCAAAGATTACGGCGTAGCACGGTTAGCTACGCCGTAGCCCCACCCGTAGCATTAAAACACGTTGCGCAAAAAGAAACGCGGTAGCCATCTGTTGTTTACCGAGGACTTCCAAAAATCTAATACACTTGGAATAAAAGAGCTTTGAATATTTGTGAGAGGTTATGTTGCGGATAAACGGACCAGGCCTTGTGCTCTTTGTTGTTATTGAACACAAATATAATATTATTCTGTTGTTTTGATTTCCGTTCCGACATTGATAAAAGTGGTTTTTATCTCGAAACAACATTTACAAGGACAGTCTGCGCCATTTAATTTTCGGAAAGCTTTAGATGTCTATTATTATCTAACAATTGAATTCCAGTTCAGCCAGTCCGCTCGGTATGGCCACAGCCTAACTCCACACCCAGTTGGCTAACTTCAACACACAATCACATGAAATCTAAAATCTGTTCACATTGAAAAAGCGTCAGACGCGGCCGTCCGCTGGCGCGCACAATGGTCATCAATAAAGTTTGAGTCGCGTCGCGCGGTATCACGCCGTGACGTGCGGAGATAACGTGTGATGTATCGTGACGGACGACAAGGTCCGACGCGTGCCTGTGTGCCCCACCCAGGCTTCTTTCATACAAGACGGCTGGAAGAAATGTTCCGTCACGCGCAGAGTAAGTAACCTAGATTATGTCTTGAACTTTATGGTCCTATTTCGCTTTGCCAATCAACAGATCAACTACCTACTAAGTGTATAGCCCCGCGCGATTCTACGAAGCTCCGTAAATATCCGTGAGCCATATATCTCATACAATTATTATCTATCATCCGTAGCAGGAACACTGCGGTCCGCGGCGGCCGCGGTTAGCAGAGCAGAGGCCGACGGGCCGCGTCCTGTCGCTGACAAAATATGCCCCGCATTTTTCCATTCAGCGAGAAAACAAAATAACTGGCGTTCGTTTTAGCCGTATTGATAGGATTCCGAGATATTGGGATTTTTACGAGTTCGCCTAGATTTTAAGGTTTCCCAGAATCTGGATAAGAAAATCTTTGTTTGCTACCCAATCATAATATAACGTGACGGGATTTCCCCGAGGGGTAAGCAGTTTTACACTAAGTGCTAAGACGTCGCATAATAGATTATGTAAAGGAAATACAAGATTTTGCAGTCACCTGTATATTATGATTTTGCTAATTATTTCTCAAATATGTTTTATAACTAAATCAGTGTCAAAATGTCGATATGTACAGAATATAGGGGTGCATGAGAAAGAACACTGTTTATAGATTCTATTCTTATAAAGAAAATAACAATAAAGTAATTCCGCAAAATAATCATTTTAAGGAAACAATCTTGGGAGTCAGAAATCTTAAAATTTAACTCGTGTGTTCAAGCTACATCTTTTATTTTAATATTCTGCTCCGGGTACCGCACCGCGCACTCGAATGTGGTTCAGTACAGATGGGCCGCTTTATTGGCTGACAGAACCACCAGCTGATGGAACTATGCATCGCTTGCTTTGAGCCGCCATCCAGTGAAGTGCACTGAGTGCGATGCGTTTTTATTAAGTGCGGTTTGAAGAACATCCGGCTGGAGAGGTTTACATGTTAGTTGAGCTTACAAATAAAGTAATTAAGTTTTCTGCATATTATAATTACGAGTATGTGCACATTATTTACATCTGCCTATCAAGATTGTTTTCAGACTTTCTATCCGGAACTAGGTACTGTCAAAGATCTACAAACCACAGCTGAGGCTTAAATCGGTTTTTCAAAGCTCGGGGTGGGGCGGGGGAAAGGGGTCTAGAAATAGACACCCATCCCTGGACCGACGCCCGTAAGCGCTGCTTTCCCTTGAAGATTGACCGAATTGACTCTCTTGAATCGAACCAAATCAATCCGCTGTATTACTCGTATGATACTACATACAAAATTAGAAGGACTGATGTTCAGTGTCATCTTTGTTATAAAAATCATTAACGAAAAGTGAAATTATTCTAAACTCTTAAATGGGTTTTCACCTTTGTTTTTTTTTTTGGGATGGGAAATCATCAAATGATTCTCCCACTCTGGGTGGAGCGGGAGGGAGTGTCAGACTCTTACTGACCAAAACCCATCCATGTTCCTTCCTCGCCCTTTATGTTCCGGGGCCGCGGTATCTCTTTCGAACAGGCCCGCAACCCCGGCAGGCTTCGGCCCTTGCGGGCCCCTCCCTTTATGCTGACATCTCTTTGCGGCGCGCATGGAACACGAACTAGCTAGCTAGCGCACAGCTAGCCGTCCATAGGCCCGCATCTACGGTGGCACGTGGCCCCCGACGCCCGGTGCGTCTCCCGCTGGAAAAAAAAACTTTACGAAACCGAAAGGTACTCCTCGTCATTGCCATATCTTTTTTGTTCTCCGTAACTAGTATGGCGTCCGTAAGGTATGGGAACTTTCTATTTGCGCAGATATTGGGGATCGAAGTTCCAACTTATTCACAAGTTTTTTTTAAAGGTATATATTTTTTCAACTTTACTTAAAACACCGGCACGACCCCCGTACTATTCGATTCATCCATCAGCACTTTGTTTTGAGTGTGGTACATTAACACCAACCATTAAACCTGATTTTTCACCACAAAAAAAGTCGTTTCAGAACAATCACTTTGGCGTAAAGTTACAGAATACTTGATTGACAGATTCTTGACGGGTCAGTTTACGCCTTGTATTTTATAAAATACCAAATTTTAAACGAAAGTTGATTCTGATAATTTTCAAGATATTAGCTGTACCTACAGTAAATGGTAATGGTATTGTATTAAAGCACTCTTTTAACTGTGATCCCTCTCAACCAATAAAAACATTTACAAAATCTCGCAGGCGGAACATTGAATAACTCAAGCCTAATTGTAATAAACTGCTGGTTCTTCGCTGTAAGCCCTTTGAATTAGGTTAATAAAAACCTTTCTGAGATAAATTTAATTCTTAACAAACTCCTTTCTTTCTTTTATGTGGCTCGGCAACAAGTCGCTACGTCTGAGTATAAATAACTTACATAATAGTAGAGACTTCATTACTATGTTACATAAGAGTATGCATAAACAATAGTAGTCATAAAATCTTATGCCGTCCAGAAGCAAGTACAATATTATAGCTGACAGAAATTGCAACAGAATTTACCTAACTTCACAAGACACCTCTTTGTTAGTTAGTCTGTAACTATTTAGTTAAAGTTTATAACATACAATATGAACGCCAAATAGCGATTTCTGTAATAAAAACCAAATTATGTTTGTAATGTAAAAAGTTAACACGTAACACGTAGGTTGTTAAACCTACGCACAGTGTTAACAGCTCCGTAAATAATTTAATAAATGCTCCCAATATTACCTTTTTTACTTAAAATGTTTATTTTGTATGCCTTCACATACGGTTTGCCTATGCTAGTTTAACATAGACGTTATAGTTTCTCACAAAATTGTGTGGGGCTGCTACTTTCAGTTTTAACGCACTGTAAATAAATGTCAAAATTGCGCACCTATATCGAAGTTAAATGACATAGGAATGTCAACTTTGTTCATATGGCTATTGAATAAAAAGTTGCATGAATGTAGTATTATGAGGTTTGTATTGTATCGGGTCCGGTGAACACATTATGTTCGCGAGCATTAGAATAAACAGGGCTGTATTAAGTGTGGGGAGCGGCCATTAATCATACGAAACCTCACATGCTCCATGATTTTAATGTGTAACCGCTTACGTGGAAAATTCAAAAAGGAAAGAAAAAATATAAAAATGTAACGAAAGATTTTATTTTTACGTTGAAATGTTATATTTTTAACATTCACGTTATTATTTTAGTATTCAAATCGTCCCTTGTATTTTTTGACGTTTTTGATTATAATTAATGTGCCGCATTTAGTGAATTGTTTTAATTGGATAATTATAATTTTACACGTTAGGAATTAATTTCGGAATAGGTGTCCAGTAGTAATTAAGTAAGCAATTATAATAAACTGTTTTGTGTAATTGTTACTTCCGCTGGATTAAAATAACGTCTTTATCATTTTACGTATTAATAAACACCTACAATTGGTATTTTTTTCTCATAATATAATAAAATAAAAATAAAAAAGCCTTTATTTCCCATTACCCTTAAAATTACGTTTTAAATGTTTGCAATATTTAGTTTCTTTGTTAGTAGTTATTATTTTTCTTATAATCTAAGTTAGTATGTCGCCGGGGTAAGGGCCCCTCCACGGGTGAAGGCCTCCTCCAGTTTCTTCCATTTGTTCCTGTCCTTTGTAATATTCCGCCAATCGTTCCCTGCTGTATCTATTACATCGTCAGCCCATCTTCTCTTTGGCCTGCCTACTCTTCTTTTTCCATCTGGCCCTTTCCACTCTGTAGTTTTAGCTGTCCACCTACTGGCTTTATATCGTGAAACGTGGCCAGCCCATTGCCATTTCAGTTTCAGGGCTTGGTTAAGGGCATCAGTTACTGTGGTTTTCATTGGCTGATGCTGTCACCGTGTCAGCAAGTCCCACTCAC
This sequence comes from Xestia c-nigrum, assembly GCA_916618015.1. Taxonomy (NCBI): domain Eukaryota; kingdom Metazoa; phylum Arthropoda; class Insecta; order Lepidoptera; family Noctuidae; genus Xestia; species Xestia c-nigrum. Next base: position 25,380,416 of record OU745254.1, on the reverse strand, counting down.
ATCGCATATTTCGCGTACGGTTCCTAGCAATTAACAAATCACTCATCGTATTTTAGTAACCGGATTTGTTTCAGATCATCCCAACTACCCTTAATCCATCACAAAATGCGTATGTTGAACAGATGAAGGTACCTCAAACGACTAAAAGTACCAATCCAAAATCCTGCTAATCAGCGGGCACTCCCTCACTCATTCGTTCGTGTACCATTTGTCTGAAACTGCTCATCGCGAATTCTGTTCAGCGCGGAATGACGTTTAGTGGTCCTTTGTCAGCTGCACCATTGAAGTCGCTGTTCTAATATGGCGCCGCGCATTCCTCTCAGAGTTAAACATTGTTTCGACGTGTTGAGCCGAGAGCGCCATTCTGTAGCACTGTGGCGCTGTGGCTGTGAAGTTGTGAACATGTACTCGTACTATTTTTTACGATGGGTACTCGATGAATGGTAATACATGAAATGCAGTTGTGATTGGGAGAGTGGCTCGTATATTCAAAGGTGAAAGGTGTAATATTGAAATATTATTGCAATTTTCATCCACTCTGACTCAAACAAAATGTATGCAATACTTTAAATGCTGTAGGATACTTTTTAGCCAGTTAGTTAATTCCCTTGTGATCATAATTACGTGGCAGCCCAGCAGGCGAAGCCATGCTAAAGTCAGTGTATAACCTATACACGGATAGACAACAGACGGCATGTCAGAATAAATATTTGTATAAACATTTTCATCAATATCCTAAAGTAATTTTTCACGCAACTAAACATTTTAGCTCTTGTTCGTATCGCACCCCGTCACATTGTTACCACTCGTTTGTTTTTACCCGCCTAACACGACGACGTGCTGCCACCATACAGTTTCATACGGATTTATATGAAAAAGGAGCACCGAACAAGTTCGGAGAAACATCGCGTTCTGCACCCCTTCGCTAAGTTCTCCCTGGTCTCGCACGCCCCGCTTTTAATCAAATCAGAGTACACTTTTAAGTCCTTTTTTCTGTTACTACTTTAGAAAATGATATATTGTTGTGACTTTTATTTGTGGATAGGACTGCAAACTATATGCCATACCTATGTAAAGGTTGAAGGGACAGATTTTAGATCATGGGTGAAAATGGAACTTTGACGTGTCATCAGATGTACGTACATTCCAGTAAAATAGTTATCAACACACAGTTATTTGTAAAGTGACTTCGTGATTTTAAATGAAAGGACAAACTGTTGCTTTCTGCTGACAAAACAACTGTTTCATGTCGATACTGGAAACTGCCTGTATACAGGAATCGTAAGGCCTACTTAACATTTCATTCAAACATTTCATAAATATATGGCTTGGAACACATACAATAAACATATCGGTGAATAATGTCGGCATTCGGAACGGAACTCAACAGGGTAATAATGTAGCGAGTTGTATGAATGCCGTCCACCGGCAACTTACGGCACAAAACGGCGCACAACCGCACATATCAGTGCCTGCATCTTGATATTTACGAGCACGGCTCAATAAGACTATACAGTTATAAAAAACAAATAAATATACCACATGTAAGGAGTAGTTTGTTTTGTTATACTATTATGTAGTTTGTTTTTATGATATCGTAAATGCGAACCTACTCGGCTACTGCTAAAATATTCGCCTTTCCTGTATACCCTCATAAAGTTTGGTTCTAGAAATATATAATAATGACATTACCCTAGATTTTGTTTATTTTAGAGAAAAAGCGAGTTCGAAAAATTTGACTGAAGAGGCTACTGGTAAATGTTTTGTTAAATGTAGGACAGCAATGCGGCTTTAAGGATACAATGAAACCGGTATGATCAGATTATGGACTTGCTGCGGACAGCGTACTGTGACAGACACTTAGATTAATTATCTATCAGATACCGTTGCTCATAGGCCGGTACCTCTTAACTGTTCGCACAGATTTGACCGAACTATTAGGAAGGCAATTTTCAACACAAATTATAATGTTACACCTATCAGACAGATATCGAAAAGCCAGCACTCCTGAAATTCATTTACATTTAGCTGGCCATCGGCTTATTGCTGCTCGGTCGATTCTCTGAATAATAATATAATATCTTCACCATGTCACCGAAGCTGCACCGGCGGCAATACTCAGCTACTCTTATAATGTTTCTGGCTTCATCTGATTGAAGGTAAATATAGCAAAAAAAACTGACTACCGATGTATGTATACATTGCCACAACAAAAGCGTTAAGTATCTACTTAGTGGAAACTAAGAGGCCAGTGTATGGTACAGTGTCAGTATTTTATATCATAATAGAAATACAAATTCAAGGACCAAACGAACATTTATGGAGACTTTAATGATTTTTGATTCAACATCACGTTTATTATCTGGTATTGCTCAAAACAACAAAAATAAAGCTATGAATGTTTTCTATCGCATTCAGATTTCCTCGACTTGCGATACTAAGGGCCAGTTTCACCGGTTGTGGATAAAGTGTCGGTTAGCTATTAGGAACTTATCTGCCAGATAAACTAAAACTTTTGGTTTCACAGGTGTCGTATAGCGATACCTGGTAGATAAAGTATTAGTTATAACCAGCCTTTAAGTGGTAGATAGTATTAACTATCAGATAACTAACCGACACTTTATCCGGAACCGGCGAAACTGGCCCTAAATTACTTATAATAATTACACTGTGTTAGTGTCCTACGAAAGTTGGTACAGTCAGGCATCTATCACTCCGACATTCGTCTCCAGTATACAAGGAGTTCTGTTGTTCTTCATTTTCATATTTGTTTATCAAATATGGAAGGGGGTGTCACACTCGTAGTTAGGCGCTCTCGTTGAATTGCAAATTTAAACATGACGCCTGCTCCGAGGCCTACCGCGCCTCTTAGGACCAAAGTGTGTATGTCTATTGTTTCTCCTCGTCTTATTAGATTTCTTTAGTAATTCTCGCAGCTATGCTCGCACGCTGGGTAATTTTTTCACAACATCGTAAATAATGCGAAGGGGTCGTTTGACTGAAGCCAAACAAACTTGTTTGTTCGGTAGTAAACATGAAAGGGATATTTGACAATGTTTTTTGCGCGGCTTGATGAAAGAATTTATGCAACGTCGGTGGGACATGTTACGAGCTGTCATCAACGCCGCGTGTCGTCGCCGTGTCGTCGTCGCGTCGTCTGGAGCTCGTAAGGTTGTCGCTCGTTCGTCTTGAAAATTTGCTCATGTTACTTTATCGTCCGGTCTGTGTTATGTCTTCGTATTCAAACCGTGCGTAAACATTTTTGAGTGTTACTGTGTTACCTAAAAAACCTCTTCTGTTTTGTTGGTCTATGGGAATAGCTTATTGTTATATGAATTATTGTAGTTCTACAAATCATTAGTGAAGAAAGTAAGAGATCAGATAACGTCACGTTGTGGAATATTTTTTACGTTTATCAAAATATGTTTGCGAATCCTGATTTCATTATGTTAACTTCGTAAGCAAACAGACAAGAAATTTCTTATATACTATACGATATAACAAATACTAAGTCTAAACCTTAAATTGTTTTTATTGAAAACAATATGAACACTAAGGGTCTTTTTCATCGGTTTCGGATAAAGTGTCGGTTAGTTATCTGTTAGTTAATACTATCTACCACTTAAAGGCTGATTATAACTAATACTTTATCTACCAGATATCGCTATCCGACACCTGTGAAACCAAAAGTGTTATTTTATCTGGCAGGTAAGTTCCTAATAGGCTAACCGACACTTTATCCGCAACCGGTGAAACTGGCCCTAAGCCATCAAAATAGGTTAATTATATTGTAAACCTAGTTAACACTAAATAAACACTCAAGCTGATATAGGTATGCTAAAACCAGTGTTTACCCACCTGATTACGCAGCTGGTATAAGCAGCGTATATAATTTAGTACTTTGTGCGGTTTTAGAGAATACCTCCGTATCGGTAAGACGAACGCGTTTAATATGAAAATTAATTTATCAGAACTTAAGCGTTCGGTCTCATGCCTTATTCATGATGTATTTACTGATGAAAGTGGATTTGTAACATAATGAATCTAGATACCGCTGATATCTACTTAGGTATTTATTAGAACTATATTGACGATCACTATACCGTTAAGCCAAAACGTCAAATGTCAGAGAATCAACGTAGGTCGAGGGACGAATTTATGGAAAGAATTGAACCATATAACGAGAGCTTATGTCTTGAAGCGTGAAATGTGATAGTAAGCTTGTATATGATCTATTCTACAGCACAGTTGAGATGTGGTGGTATAATTATGTTGTATAATAATTACAAAGATATGGTTTACCTGCAGGAATTCGCATGACTTTAGAAATGTGTTTAGATAAATCGATATTAGAAACGCAGATGAACTATTTAAGTGTGCTACAATATTGCATTGGGTCTAGCCTGTAAGGATATTTGCATGTTTAGAGTAAATAAATAAATATTATTTTACCACATAATATTAATGAATATTCGGAATATATTTTATGTATTTAATAGAAATATCTCAACCAATCATCCAACACACGGAATGATGATATTTCACTTATAACCGTTATTCATTTATTTATTTATTGATGGTATTATTCTAACGAGTGATATTTGATGCTTGTTTACGAGTTGTGGCTGTGTGTTCAGTGAACCGGGTTTTAGTTATTGGTTCATAATAAATTGCTCGTTTAAATTGAGTGATATTGACTGGTTTATTGTAAGTTATCGGAAACGTATTATAATAATTCTAAATATTGTGGTGTTCCAAATGATATACTCGTAATAAGCTTAACCTATAATATTGTAATATATTTCGACATTCATCTATTGTTTTATGTGGACTAGAGCTACGATTACGCGTTGCACGACTTTTACGACTTCGCTGAATATACGAGTTGTCTTTAGATATTATTTATGAATTTAATATCCATTTAATATACACAAAAACCGTCTAGAATACAATAGGTAATGTGTTGTAGAAGAGCTTCATCAATAATAACGTGGTCCCATACGTAGACGCGAAAGGTCACTTCTTTATGGTAGCTATGGCGCGTTTACAAATATAAACAAAAACTTTTTCTCCAGGCATACTTTCATGTTCTTCCAGATGATAGGATAATATGCAGAAAAACACCAAACTACAAGATACACCTAGTAATCTACGCTCTCCGACCCAGAAAATTAATAATTACACACCAAAACCAACTCAAACAAAATCCCAACAATCTACAAAGAGCCAATTACAAGCAATAATCCAATTACACCTGTAACCGGATCACTCACGTCACTTGACGTCACTCTCATGACGTCACTTGTCACGCCTGTCTCGCTAAGACTCTGTACGTTATTACAAATGGCCGCCGACGCGAACAAACGACCTTCAGATACGGATGCAAATGCGAAGAAATGCCGCGAGACACGCTGCCACGCTGCCACGTAGACACGAGCGTATGATGAATGTTAGCATTTGTTACCACGAGGTGGCACATACAGACGAGCACGGAATTAGTACTTGGATTACAGGTTTTGAAAGTTGACTTGACCGACAATCTTTATGACTCTGTATTCAATTGTGCGATCACAACTAAGCAAAACCTTCTACTTAGCAAGCAATAATAAACTTCAGATAATGGTCATGAATTTAACACGGTCAGGAGCTTCTATCAGTTCCCTTAACTTGCAGACAGCACGTTAAGCTGCACACGATGTTGGTAACTGGTTTTAGATTCTGGCTACTGCTTATTATTCGAAGACTGTCAGTGCTATTTTATTTATTAGCCCACTATTTCAATGTATACTAAAGTTGGACTACTTATCAGAATTCTACAAATCAAATTTCTGTAAATTTGTGTAGATTAAAAATAATGTAAAATACATTTATTAAAACTCATACCACGCTGTCAGTTTCGCCTGGAAACAAAATAATAACAAGATTGCTTTAGATACGGTAACCTTATATCTTCCAATAACAAGGAACTCTGATGGGTTCCGAGAAAAGCCTAATTAGAGTTGTATCTCAGTTTGTAATGCTAGATACTGTTTGTTTCTACAACAGTGGAAACGGATTTAATTGCTGTTTATCAGGAATTTCAATCCAGTCCTATATTAAGTAATTTCAGTTAGATTTTAGCAATACCTACTTATAAGTCAGGTACGTCCTCACTTGGCGAAATAAAGGCCTATTCAGAAGTATATAAAAAGTTCCTCCAACACCATACGGACTAGCGGTGCAGCTCACTATTCCTAACAAACTGAATTGCATGAAAATACGTAAAATCCCGACCTTGGATAGGCTATACAATGAACTGGCAATTACAAACAGTCAATTCCAGTAGGGACCTGTCTCTGCATGACAATGTCAATGGACTGATTGCAAAATAGGAGTAAAAAAAGTACTTCAGAACAAAAACATTCATCTTAATACTTTCTCTAATAGTTTAAGTAAATTAAAGCACAACGCTATACTTTTTTGTCTGCCATAGCTATAGTTAAACGTACGCAAACAGTCGAAAATCTCTTGTACATTATATACAGTGATGAACAATGGTTATTTTTGAATTTTAAGTATGATCGCTGATTTCCCAAGACGCTGGGCTAACATCCGTTAAAGTTGCTAACATACATACACGTAGAGGCTCTTTAACGCATACAGGAGACCAATGTTGGTCTTTATAGCCGGCGGGAGTTCCTGGAACAAGTTCACAACGCGTCGACACAAGTACACAACAAAGTTGAGATGCAATATATCATCAACTTCATACACGCGGCGTCGTCTGTGGCTGCGAGCGTCGTAAGTTCCATGCCCACGAATAGAACACGAAGGAGCAGAGATCGAAATGTAGATAAAATATCAAAACATGACATAAAATCACGTCTATAAAACTGGACAAAGTTGGGCAGAGGTTTCATCAGTTATGCTTAAGACCCAAACAATAGAGGGCAGGCCTATTTCCAGCGACGGCATGAACCTAGACTTCAAACAGCTATTGAGATATGTTTGATAGGCAACTTATTGTACTTTGTGACCAACAAAACAGTCACACGACATTTATTTCTGTTTTATCCATACACGTGTGATACAGACAAGCTAAGACCGTGTTAACTTTGAGATAATAACTATAACTGAGTGACAACTACCATTAACAAAGTAAATTAACATTAACACCCGTAAAGCACAATACAACACTATCTGATTATGATTAACACATGGGCCCAGTCTTCAGGATCGTAACTCCGCCCCCAGCGCTGGTGCAAGTTTACGACACAACACAACACAATACACAAGCACACGTGTGTAGTGTGTACTTGTGTTGTGTACCTCCACAACGTCACCGCATGATTCATCGTCGCTTCCGCCGCCCGATTTATGCCGCGCGCTACATTTGCTTACAAACTCCTTTTAATATGTTAATTGATATTTACATAAATATTAATGTTTGTTCATGTTTGTTTGTGGAGTAGTGCATGTATTATGTTGTACTTAGATTACATTAAATACAATGTTTGCGTAACTCGAGCCAGGAGTTGTACTTTGTAGTTCAATTTGTATTGTTATCATTCTACGAAACAGTATAAATGCGAATCTAACTATTGTTTTGCAACTCAAAAAGATTCATTCGTTAGTTAAGATTCTGTCGATAATTATACACAGTGTGCAGAAAATGACAAAAGACGTTATAAATAAACTTATATTAGGTTTACGTTAGGTATCTAAATAAACTTCAACACATAAGTGCAGAGTGGCTCCATTAGAGCGGTATCGACTGCACTGAGCACTGAATTAAATATTTGGCGAGCGGCGACAAACGACGCTCCACTACCATACATTGACTGTTCCTTGACGTCTTTACGTAGATGCTTCACAACCCAAATTGAACGTATAATATATTGAGAACATTGCCACTCTCCGGTCACTAAATCAAAGACGTAATGTCATCCTCGCAAATGACTGGCGATTAGAGCTCATATTAAGATCGCAATCTTGATTAGTAATTTGCTAATAATAACAGCTTACGGCTCAGCAGAATTACAATTAGTGGCGAAGCATTACTTGCAATCACATTAAACACAGATTGTTGAAAGTTAATTCAACTGGAGTGAGTAATGATTACTATGACATACGGTGATTAGCAAAAACAATGTACCCTTTCATCGGTTAAATTAGTCTAGCATGACGATAGAGATAACATAAAGTGCTCAAAGTTAATAGTTAGAACTTATTAGATACTCAAAATCCACTTTCAATTTAACTCATTGAAAGTTTCGAAGCGTATAATTGTTATGACAATAAAAACCTGAAATACTACAGAGTGACCATTAAAAATCCATTATACCCTTTATGTACGCGTATGTACATAAGAGCTTACGACATGACATACGCGATTATTTATATTCATGTAAATTCCGATGGTCACAGAACAAGTATTCGGTCACAAATATCAGTGGCTCGAGTCCCGCAAATGTGCTGCATAATTGTGAATGTCAATACTGTATTTTGACACAGTAAATTGCAGTAATTCGACACGAGAACGACGTACGTATGTACTGACGTCATGTTTCATATTATCTCGGTATTTCTGTTTGCGAAAAATACGTATTTTGTTATTATAATTCACACATACCTATGTCATTTCCCTCGTGGTTATCCGCAATTTTGCACTGAAAATTTTGATAAATATGGAACTGAATTTTCTAGCGGAATATATTAAAATGTCGCGAAAATCTACTAGAGATAGAGGTGCTGTTTGTTGTCAATTATGATCTGTCGAAATTGCAGTGGCTGTTCAATAAACCATTACATTATTTTATTATATAATTTGTATTTACAGAAAAAGGCATGACACTTCTAAAGTTATCAAACTTGAATGCAAAATGATGTGGTCTTACGGTGATTAAGATAGGCAATCTCAACAACTGTAGTTGAGAATAAGGAAAAACCACCGCTTTCTTTTAATGCATGTAAATTCTGCAAAAACACCAGAAGAATCCTTCCTAACAAAACGTGTTTACTGAAACATATCTCCGCTCCCTTGATTTGAACCTCCTTCAAGAGCAATTTAAATAGAAAGCAAGCCAACTATTTCCATAATGAGCTGTTCCCGGGTGTAGTGGTATCGAGTGAGAGCCGGGAGATGGGCGCCGGGAGCGGGAGGCTGCCCTGGAACAAACAGGTAATGGCGTCGCCTCCGCCACCGAACGCATAACAAGCAGAAACTCGGAATTGAGAAGACGCGGCTTTGACTTTCGAGAACTTGCTGGAGAGAAATGTACGAGCGAAAGGTAAGGAGAACTCTTAGTTTGACTAAAAGAAATGCTTTGTGAAATTGCATGAATACACAGTGAAAACATTGCAAATAGAAAGACGACGTGTCCGGAAATTTTACGTATGCCACATTGGGCACCCGCTGTAACGGCACCTGATTTAATAGACACCAACTCCTTTGTGCCTCGAAGGACCAATTTTTTAAGGATTTTTTAACTGTAATAACACGAACTCCAACAATTTATATGTTTTCTAATTTTAAACCTCCTCTATGGAGCGAGTTAAAAAATGTACACCATTGTAGAAAAACAAAACTAGACATTTTATTTACGCTGAATTCGAAGAGCACCCGCATAATAGAACCGTACAGGTACAAAAACCTTTATAAATTCTGTATCTCACCACACAATTTCTAAGCCCCAGATCAGCGCAGTGCAAGCACTCAGCACCTATCAATCCAAAATATAATCCCGTGTTGTGTTGCACATTTCAAAGCTGAGTTTACGCGAACATTCGCCTCAATCGTTTGATGGTACACAGCGCTCTTAAAACGTTCCCAACAAAGCTTTTTGAAGCTCCGTTCCGCTGAAATTCTGTTGACAACGCAAACGTCCGTATCGGGTATTGAATGTGTTGAAGCTTAATCCGTTCGCCGGACAATGCATTCCGTGAAAAAATACTGAAGGAAACAGTTTATGCGATGAAATGTGGATATGCTTTTAGTGCTAATACATTGGAAGGATTTTGTTTGTAATGTTTTGGCGTTTGGGGAGGTTAGGTAATTTACTAATGTGCTTTGGAGCCGGAATCATATAGTATGTATGTCTCTTTCGCTGCTAAGATTGTAATGTCAACTAGATAAATTGGCATGCATAAGTAAATTTTATGTTAACGTAGTCCATCAAAAAGAATACTCGATTCATAAAGGATTATCTATGTGCTACGGCCGCGTAGCACACGTAGCAATATATTTCCGCTACGCCGTAGCACTCGTAGCTCATTTTGCTTACTTCTTAGCACGCTTATCAGTTAGCCCGCAAATTATTTCCCATATCATGTCAGCGCCTAATCCCGTAAACTGTAGAAATATTTCTATGAATGGCGTGTAATGGCGGAGTGTTCGTATCTTATGACGTCATAACGCGCGATTCATTAGCCGGAGAGCCTGTGAACGAATAACAGTTCATCTGCAGGTTTAACAATCGCCGAACACGAGATCATGTGTGGGCTGAGACATACGCGGTAGCGGTAACTGAATTGAAGGACCAAAAAAGCAAAAATCGGTTCATGTCGAGTAATTTACACACTTGTTTTTTTACAATTATGTTATTAGTAACTATGTGGTATGTTACTTGCTCGTACTTATTACCTGTGCAAGTTTCAAATTCTTAACTTTCAAAAGGACTGATAATAAATAATTGGTATTTTGACACTTTGCACCCCGCGTAGCATTACTATTTCAACTGTGTGAAGTTATTTCAATGGAATTTTGACGGAGCAAAAATCTGAATACTGTAATTTGTCATTTTATAGCCTTTCTTTTCTTCTGTTACTGTGGTGATCACTGTGATCAGGTAAAGTATGCTGGACTCGGTTAAATCGCAGAATAACTGTATCAGAACCAAACCACCAACTAATAACATGGGTTATTCTCACATGATTTATCGCTTCTTAGGGTTTAAGATCAGCGCCCCCACTCACGTGCCGGTGTTCAATTATGTATGGAACAGCCCATCGATCGCGGTCGCCCGTTCAATAGTGCTCAATAGTGGGGTTGGGGACCAACCACTTGTTACCGCGTGCCAACATTTGCTTCCATCCCGGGTCATGTACCCCAGCTAACCACTTGAAATGGTGCATGATAGAAAGATTTGTTGACGATACGCGTATGATGACAAGACTACTACTTCAATGTTTAAAAAAGTCCAGGTTGACTCATCCAGTGCTGTGAATGTTTTTAGCTTTTTTATTATTAAAAAAAAAATAAACACTACTAAAGTAAACAATTTCGCGAAAAGTTTCTACCAATTAATAGCAAATCTGTTTAGTCCGTCAGTTAGAAAATAATGAATACGTATTTTTTGTTCTTGTAAATCAATGAATGACATGGATAAAACGTATCGAAACTCGGAAGTGGGGGCTCGTGACGTCAGAACACACTAAAAATTATATCACGGTGCGCGGTGTGACTGAAGATTTTAAAAACGTCGTATCTTCGTCAATTTTAATAATTCAGCCACTCGTCCTACACGCCCACGGCCCATTTACAAAAGACAAAATACGAATCAATTTTTTTGACGTGACAACGTCTTATAAATTGGTTTGCCGGGTGACACTTCAAGAAACTGCGTTACGCTCCGCTCACGTTATGCGCTCACAATGAGAGCGAGTGAGAGGCACGCGTCCCTTCCACTCGGGCATGGTTAGCCCGCCTAAGAGCGAGAGAGACAGACATATTTCATCCTTCTTCCTACTATACGAATGAATATTCACATTAAAATTATTTTACCACTCAAAGTCGTTGTCACGTAAAACTTTCGCCCGTATACCGACTTTTTTAAAGGTAACTGACCAACTATTTAGATTTTTTCATTTGACGAGCCATTTTAACGACAAAAATAATGAGCTCTTCAACCGCTCTTCTATCTGATAAGAACCACAAGGGCACCTACTATGGTCATCATCCAACAACACAAACCTTTTTTGTATAAACTTAATATTTTATTTTTGCCCTTTCAGCATAGTGGGTAAACTCGTTAATATTTCGGAGCTACCAGGCTAGCATAAAGTGGAGGCTGCTTATCTAACGTACGGCGCGGCATTAACCCACTTTCATCTGCTCTCTGAACAGATAAGCTTCACACATTCGCTTTGTTTTTTCAACGAAAATGGTTATTGAAAGTCATCATTTTGTTTAGAATAAAATGGAGGAGTGGAATTTACCGAACCTGCAGAGTTCTGAGAAAAACGGTGGATTAAATTTCCATCGACAGTGGTCGTTTATTTTTGTTAAGTTTGAATGCTGATTTACTTGGCCTTTCATGAGAAATCCGTAAACCGTTTCCATATGCCGTTTATATATCCCCTGCCTAATTAAATAGCCTCATCAGTTTTGGCTTTTGGTTGTAACAGGTATACTTGTTCGTGTCTGTCTAGTCAAGTTTTCCTTTCAACAGTCTTGTGCTCATTACTTAAGGGGCTATAAATCTTTATGCAATAAAATTATTAAAATAAATTTATGATAGTAGCGGCGTTGTCTACCCCAGAGTACGTCGGCCGGGTTGAAGTACCGTTGCTAGGGGTAAAAATATCTCACTGGACCTCATAATAAACTCAGTCAGACGTAGTCAACACGCACTCCAACTAGAGCAACTCTCTATTGTACGCATTGCGTGGTCCGCTGCACGCTCGGCTACTGTCGGCAACGCTCGGCGTCACTCGGGTGCACCCGACTGATTACGCGCGGATTATCTTACGGGAGCATCGTAATTGTGTCAGTCCACGGTACTGGCAGACAATCGGGCCATTGTGCCTGTAATAATATGCGTTCAGCTTATAATCGCATTACCGGCCTTTGTCTAATGATGTGTGTCTAATTGAGTGGCGTCGCGCGTCGTCTGCACTGCTCGGGTCACGCTTGTTTTAATTTTTAATGATATGCGCCTGATATGATATTTGTTGTGGCTCAGCTCATTAGTATATTTCCTTGCCTTTATAGATGTTCAGTTTCCTTAAAAAAACAAAAGCACTGCAAAAACACTCGCATGATTTCAGAAAATATTTCAGAAACGACAATGATAACATGTTATCACCGCCGACTCGCTCAAACTCCGCACAACTTCTCCTACTGTTATATTGAATCAGATATTTCCCACAAAACAATACTAGAAATAAGTTACACAATTTCATATTCAGAGTGCAGTATATGGAAATACAGCTGGATTTAGTAAATCCCGCGCTTAGAACACAAAACTTCGCTTGGCTGATTCGCTCAAAACGATCAGATTGAGCGAAGCGTGCGCGACAGTGCAAAACTGTCCCAGAAACTACTACGAAATGTTTACTCACACCTGTTCTCACCACATCATCACCCTAACGGTTTAGGTACGGTGTACAAGTTTTGTTGACGTTCCTAAATATCGCATTAGCCTAACGTGATAAGTTCTGGTGAAGTTTTTGAGCTTTTGATTAATCATGTACTAGATAACGTACTACAAACCGTACGCATCACGCTGCTGCTGCTTATTAAGGTTTTTTTGAATTGAAGACTTCTTTAGGCGCATTAAGCACTTTCTGGGTGGACAAATATCATGGAACTCGCGTCATCGTATTCTTTAGTTTTGACTTCTGCCTGGAGTCTCCAAAGACTGCCCGAAAGGTTTTTTTAATAAACCGAAGAATCTCCTAAGGGTCCGACTTTGAAAAAACGAACGAATATTAAAGTATGTGCGAGTGAACAGTGAGCGTCGAGTTGACTTCGTGTAGCCATCGAGTGTGCGTGGTACGGGCGCTCGAGGACACTTTGTTATAGGCACTCCACGCGGGCGCAACTGCAAACTGGCTGAAACAAATCTCTGCAGAACTAGGTTATCCCTTCCTGTCGGACTGTCGGATATTTGTCCGATAGACGGGCATTTTGCCTACTCCACTACTCGTACACACCGTAACTTGCCTAACAGGGGAACATTTCGCTCAGGATATTAAGTTTTCAATATCGCTTGTCTGTTTGTCCGCGATAGAGGCTAGTGAGCTAGGGAGCGAGTGTGCCCACACGTGGCGCTGATTGGATTTCATGGAGAGGTGGTCGCGGTTAAGAGCTGCCCATTTAATCCCTCTTCCGCTAACTTTACTAAACGGTACCTACAAAATATTTTTTGCGCCGAGTTTTCCTAGACTTTTATTGGACGTATGTGCTGTTTACTTTTATTTATATTTTTGTTTAGTACAGAATATGAAAACGAATGTGTGATTTGAGAGATAGTATACATATCTTAGGCATAATGATGATGAACTCGTACTAACTGTTCCCCACATACGGTCGCGTGGTGGTGTGTTTTTCCGTTTTAAAAAAGCAGTGTATGTGCTTTTCAGACTGTATAATCTATCGTCGTGTTAAATTTCATCCAGATTCGTCCAGCCGTTCTGGCGGGATTGAGTTACAAAAATCCAACCAAACTTTCGCGTTCCTAACAGAAGTGAGATAAAATTATTGATAGAGCACTTTGGGATTACTGTTGTGAATAATAATTTATTTGTCCATTTTCAACTTTGAAGAGAACCTACTATTTTTAATTTGTATAGAATATCGTCCATAAACCCCGGTAACATTGGTGGGTGGGCCGGTGGGCCGGTGGGCCGGTGGGCCTGGCCGCCATACAGGCCGGGTCGGCAATCAGGCCGCTCGTCACGACGATATGGGCCCCAACGTAACATGCCATTAACTTACGCAATCTGAATTTTTAATCTCAATTATTTTACTACGAAATGCTGCTATATTCGGTATTGATGTCGTGAAATTCTCAATCACTCCATAACGTTTTCAGTGTGGAAAATATTTATTTGATGCATTGAAATAATAAATAGGGATCCTGGAACAGAATCCCGTTTTTATTTTAACAGGAACAACCCCCCTACTGATGTCTTCTCAGCAGTCCGCGGTACTCTCCATTGACCATATCTCAACAAAAACCGATGTAAGATCATTTTCAAGGTCACTTATATTCTTTGGCAAGTTACTCTTGGCAGAAACTATTACAGTATCTAACTAACTAGTTTACTAGTTGTCTTTATAACATCTTGTTTATTGAGAACTTCAACAACAATATTTCAGGAACATGTACAATACAATAGATACTCCAACTTCTGTATTTCTATGTAGTTGTACCAAAGAACAAGCCAATCCGACCCAGAGGTAATAATTAATCAATTAGCGACCGTAAATCCAATGGGCGTCGACCGCTTAACTACTCACGTTTGAGCGAACCGATTGCGAGCGTGACCATTGCGCGTTTGGTAGGCGACGATGCTGAACGTTGTCGTGTGTAAGCGGTAATGGACTGCGATAATTATATCACACTTCATTGTAGTTGATGTATTTTTATTCGGGAATAAATGTTTTTGTGTCACACTCATGAAGGTATCGTGGGCTTAATATGTTTCGAGTAGACGTGTGGGGCGCTTTCTGGGATTGTCTTATATTGCACGATATTCAGTAAATGCTCAACTTTTCTCGATAATCGTGCTATTTCTATGTCACATTACTTATACGATTCAAGATACCGATCAAAAAAACATTTTCATTGATTCAAAGTCATAACCTTCTCTTCAAAAAAATACTGAATCTTTAAATGGCAAAAAAATCAAGTGAGCAATAAAAGAATATTGAAGTTTTATATTTACGCAAAGAAAAGATTTAGACTGTATACTTTTTATTTCTATTGGAGATGAATTCTCTGAGGAGTTCCAATGAAATATTAGCCCCTCGGCAACAGTCACCTCTTACGTGATCGATTTGACTAAACTCAGCGTCTCGAACGGAGCCGACACTTATTATAATGCTGTAACCTACATTATTCACACTTTTGTGTACCTACTCCCCTACATACTTTGGTTCATTATGACATAAGACCTAACATACTCTCCTGTGAATCAGTCTTACGAAGTGGTATCGTATTACCCAGTATTAAATGGGTTATGGAGGTCAGATAGGTAGTCGCTCCAGTTGTAGACAACTTTATGAGACATCAAATGGGTATTTTTACACAGGTGCAGTTTTTCTAGAATCTTCGAAGAATTGAAACAGGTACTTTCAATTCCTGTTTATTGGCAAAGATTCATAGATGCTGCACTGATGACTGATGGCGCCGTCGATCTTTATTCTGAACCGACTTAATACAGATTGGCATCGGCACGTTATGAGGAAGTATTTTTATTTATTTTAAAGTATACGTTAAAATTTTACTTGACTAACCTTATCTGTCTCCAAAATTGCAGCTAAATATCTACATTCGGTTTTGAAATTTGTACTTCTTCTTCGTCCATGATCATTCTATGATTTATTAAATTAAGTAAATAAACCAATGTTTTCTTTAAAAATATGAATTCATTATTCACACGCCGTAGGGAAGGGAGGGTTGCATCTGTTTGTAAAATGGAAATGTAATTTAATAAAAAAAGTGTTATGTTAATGAAGAAAAATATGGCAAAAAAATATTACAAAAGTCTGCTGAAAAATGGGTGAAATATTTCGGACACATATTCATAATTTCGTTCAGTTTAAACAAATGAAATATGTACATTATGTTTCCAAAATATGAAATAATCTGAAGTTATTTATTTTAAATATCCGGGAAAATCCTTTAAATTTGTTTTCTATTACAATTTTCCTACTGTATCCAATTACTGTTCAACTACATAGTTACAAGAAAAGCACACAAACATACAATTTGAAACGAAGCTCTCTGGCCGCAACCCATAATCTAAGTAGCGTGATTGTTCCAAGTTAGCCGTAATGCGCGGCGACTGTGGCGCAAATCGACACATGTAAGCCTAAGTGAATTACTGAGCCGACTTAATTGTATGCCGCGATTCAATAGCCGCAGAGCTAGCGCGCCCTAATGTTGGACCTAGGTCACCCTGGACGCGTGGACCAACACGCCACTCAGATAAGGGTGAAGCCTAACGGTCAGACTAAATGACTGAATTTTAGGGATTTCAAAAGTTAAGCCTCGAGTGGAAATTTGACGAGTGATAATTGTAGGTGATTTATTTTAATGAATAAACATTGAGTGTAATGATTTCGATGTCAATTTTAAATGATATGTAATTAGAGCGTCTAGACTCTCCTGGCCTAAATAATCAATTATTTTGTTTTGCTCGTTACAATATTAGTTTAATATATTTTAGTATGTAAACAGTAAATCTCTAGATAGTTATGTTCTCATAATAAATCATTTAAACGATTATTTCCAAAAGACTATTTTGCATCTGCAGGACCGACGCAAGATTGACGCCCTTGAGAGGGTGTTGGAGGCGCATACTAAAGATTTCCTGGACCGCTCATCGGACAAACGTGTAAATACTCTAAGAACTCAATATTAAACAAAGACTGTCGTCGCTTGTGCAATTACGAATCCTCAGATTCTTTGGACTCGTTACCCGCAACAATGATTCTATGGAGCGTTTAGTAATTCAGGGTGTAGCCGAAGGCACGAGACCACGTGGTCGATCACCAACCCGTTCGACAGACTCCATTAAAACTGTCACCAAGATCCGTCAGGCAGAATCGACCCCTCATGACCACGACCACTCTGTCAAGAGTGAACGACTGAGAAGATAAGTTTTTGAACAAACTTTCTAAAGGTCAGAACTGGGCTACGAGCAATTGTTTCAGTCACGATACTTGGTGGCAAACGGTGAAGGGTAATGGGCACATTAGTCTGTCTGGACTCCGACTACGCAGCACTGGTTTTTTAGTTCATTAGCCAAACTAACTGGCTAAGGTAAGCCTTATTACTGCTCTGTTACCCCTGAAGACTAATTGAATACTATTCTTTAAACTAAATACCTGGCTTCAAAAATATTCTATGTTCACTTGTAACTCGGATATTTAGGTGTGTTGACGTGTTATTTATGCATATAACATCACGCCTGTTATCTCAAATGGGTTAGGAAGAGGTGAACTTTATAGGACACGTAATAGGAGACGAGCCTATTGCCATCAAATGGGCACAAATCCAGAGTCTGTGGTCAGCGGCGGTCTTAATAATAGTCCGTTTTAAATCGAGAAATTCGTGATGGAAAACAAAAATACACTTGGCCCGACATTGGAATCAAACTCCGGACTTCAAGTGCAAAAGTCGTGCTTGCGGTCACCAGTCCTACGAGGCACTCATGATTATTATGATCAATTTAAAAACCCACCACTTTTAAAAATACAAGAAATCTTACTACTAAGATAACAAATAACATAAACTCACAGTTATCAATTCTTGATCTACGTAACTTTGACAAAAGAAATGTTAACTTCGTAAATCTAACAGGCATCCAACAAAAAGTCAACAAATAAATAAGTTCAGAAAAATAACTGTTTAGCACTTTTTATCTCACAACTACGTATAAAGTGTTTTCAATAAATAAAGTAGAGCGTAAACTTGTCTGTGCTCAGATTTCAAATATAGAAGCTGTCAGCTGCCTGTCTCCCACGCAATGTTACAACTTGCAACTACAGGCGCTGAACGAGATACTAGACACTACACCCCCATCTTGTGTTTTTCTTATTTTTTGTCTTTGTCGCTATATAAAATTATCCCAGTAGGTAAAAGGAACTAAGAGAGCTTTCGTTTAAACCAGCCAGTCACTTCAGTATGACTACGTTTGCACAGAAAGTCATGGCACAGATTGACGAACAGTATTCATTACGTGGGGTGTAGGTGTTATTATTATTTTCTTCATATTTATTTATACTTCAGAATATTATTTTGCATTGTTTATACTTTATTTTTATTTTTATCTGTATCTGGCCTGGCCATAACCTTCACTTTGGGCCCTATCAGAATATCAGCGCTGTCACGTTTTTTTTTATTAATGTTACAGCACCATGCTGAGATGGCCTCGTACAGGACGAGGTTCGTTTCTTTTTTTTTATCTGTTTGTTTTTTATTAGTATTGATGTGTTGTGTCCTGTGCGGGCTAATAAATGTTTTTTTCTTTTCTTTCTTTTCACAGTAATATCGAAAAACGATATACGTGCTGTGTGGTGTGTCGTACGTACACTCGTAGCATTTGTTTCGGGCGCACGTTAGCAAGAAACGTTGGACACTCCATCGCTCACAATCAGTTCGCCGGACCAATCAGAGGGGGTGTAATTTCGACCATTACGCGGCCGCCGCTCGGCGCAACTAATACAAAGGCCGACTGTCGCTCATTGTCATTCGGTAAATTATCGGGCGGCGTCTGAACCCGCCGTAATGAGTAGCCGACCCACTGCCACACTGCCACATTACGTCGCTCGAATACTTACCTAGCTACCTACCTGCCGGTTCTACCTTTGACGCCTCGTTGGCACAATTAGTCCGACAGAACCACGTCTGCTTTGTAAACGTGTCCCTTTATCCCATATGAAATGACTAATTTTAGATCCGATTTGGTTATTAAATAATCGAGTAATAATCATCAGTTCAATATTTAAATGCACAATTCTGATTAAATAATTCGAATCGCGTTAATATTTAACTGTACAGAGTGTTGACGTTACAAACTGTTTACTGTTGCAGTACTAATGATGTAAATTTTAAAGCACGTTCTTGCAAAGTTCACGAAACGCAGCGGCTAAGTACGTTTTATGTGTATTTAAAAGTTTGCATTAATAAAGTGAACATTTCCTTTTAATGTACGAATATATTATGTACACTTGAGGGGTTATTATTTTTCCTTTACGAGCGTTCACATAATCATAGAGTTATGAACGTGCGCGAGCGGCCGCGCGGGCGTGCGAGCGGGCGGTGGGTTCGCGCTCGCTCGCGTGATATACTGCTCGCGATCACGACCGCTCCCGCCAATTTGTTTATATTTTTATTACCACTTTTTAATTGAGATATTAAAAATAGTGTTTTGCCAAGCAATTATAAACTTTACGTGCACTATATTCATCGCGTGATTCATCGCACCAAACAAAATATTACGAAGTTTATTTTGTGCGATAACAATCTTGTGATTTTGTAAAAATGCATTTTATTAACAAGGTAGGGTAACGTAAACGTTTTGCTTCCGTATTCCCGGAACGTAACGGAAATAAAGGAAAGGAAGGCTGGTCACGTCTCCGCGTCTGTCGCCTGCCTGGATCTGCGACTCATACTTAGATATAGAAGGTGTGCAGCGATCCTTGCTCTAGAGATTTACACCAAAAAGTTGCGCGGCTCTGGGTTCAAACCACTCTATGTATGGCAGCTCTCAGTGCAATGGAAGTGTTTCACTATATATTTTTCTTTTACTCCAAGTTTCTTATAATGAACTTTTTCGTTGCCGTCTGGGGTGTGTAGCAATTTGAACTCGTATACGAATAGTTGGCGGGTTGTTAGTAGAACTGTCGACTCAACCTATGAGTCACCACGATTTTATACGAAAAAAGAAAGATCTAGTTTTCTTGTTCAGAAAATCCGGTACATGAAACGAGAAACGGTTTATAAAATGCCGACATCTTTTCGGGAGAAGCGGGGTATGATAAATTTTGTAGAGGACGACTTAGTAGGCTCTCTTTTGCCGGATTAAGTTATTAAAGCATTTTTGCTTTTATAAAAATATGAGCCACCGGAAAAATATTATGAAACTTTTCATCAGAAAGAAAATTTTAAATAAACTCTGGTAAAACAAGGCTTCATTGCATTAATGCACAAAGGCAGTTAATTTCCAAATCACGCCTTTATACAAATACCTCGCAATCCGTTGATCCGCCTGCGCCCTTACATCATAACTACCGGTTTAAGACGCCTCCTACCCCCGGCTGCGCGCCTGGTAGCTCTTATCGCCGCTCGTTGCAGTCAGTCAGCGATGTTTTGTTCTTTATCGCGATGTTTTGATGAGTCCCGCCTTAACTCGGATGAAAAATCACTTTCGGCTTGTTGAACCGTTTTTTCCGCCTCGTATTACGAGCTACGAAATTCTTTT
The DNA here is from genome assembly GCA_916618015.1 of Xestia c-nigrum. Taxonomy (NCBI): domain Eukaryota; kingdom Metazoa; phylum Arthropoda; class Insecta; order Lepidoptera; family Noctuidae; genus Xestia; species Xestia c-nigrum. The sequence continues at coordinate 25,359,500 of OU745254.1, read as the reverse complement.
TTTGCTTTTTCTTTCGGTTGTCCCGCTGTATAGAGGTAGATCATCCGAGCGTTTGTGTTTTGTTAACAATGTGTGTTCAGGATATGTTTAGGTCATGAAATTGTTGTTCCTTTTTACCTTTTTGGAGGTATGAATGTAGTAGTACTTAGGGCACAAGTTTCGTGTCACTAGTGCTAGATTGAATCTAAAAAAGTTAATTAAATGTAATTTCATTTAGAACCACTTAATGCAAGTAAGGAAATAAAACAAGATTATATCAGTATGTAAGTGTATATCTCTTTCAGTGTCTTTTTATGTGCGAAAGTCATCGCACTCAGAATTGAACTGATCAGCATTACATGGCTTCTAACCCGTTCAGTTTGTAGTATACTACATTTTTACATGTGCTCGGTCGTAAATAGTCTCATCGGCGGCACGCACGTGTATTGGCAACTTTAGTGGCCATATTTCTTAGTGCCGGTAAAGCGGGATTAGCCGCAGGAGCGAGTGACACCTCTATTACGTACCTGTGAGCTGTGCTACAAGTATCTAGAGACACTGTGTGGGTGAGTGGCAGCCTAGTCTAGAGTGTACAGGTAATACCAATACATTCTCGTTTAGATACAATTTATGCATACCTTCTAACACCGAAATCAAAGCATTTATTTCAATTATTATACCATTACGGCACTTTCAAATGTCAAAAATAAAAAAAAACATAGCTACAGTCAAAGCCACAAGGCACAATAACTTGGAAAAGTACCTACTGTAGTTGCCTGCTCCCTAGCGTAGATCTCTATGGAAAAAAGTCTACTACGATGTGTTGCAGTGTTGTTCATGGGTTTAATAAAAAAATACAATTGATTTTGTTCTTCAGGAAAATTATTGAATATTTATTCATTATCATCATCATCATCATCAGCCTATAATGTTCCCACTGCTGAGACACGGCCTCCTCTCTATGAGAGGGAGGGGGATAAGGGGGTTTATTCATTATGCAGCTACAGAAGTAAGTTCTCTCATTTGGGGTTTATACGTATATAAGTATAAGGTAAACAATATTGTTCTACTACCACTTACACTAGTATTTCAAATAACGTTGATCGTATTTAGGTGTGTATATGTAGACACAGAAACTGGAATTCTGTATTAAATTATTCATTCAAAATTTCCCTGTTCTAATTATTCAAAAAGAACAGCTAGTGGAATTAGCTGCGGGCACTATTTGCGTAGACATGAAACTGTCTGAATCAGCGCCTAATTGCTAGAACAATTTAATAAAGTCACGCTAGGCCGTGTTCCGACTCCGAGCCAGAGCTAAGGTCTAAGGTAATTAACTCCGTTGTTTGCTCTACCCTTATCTTTTAAAGACAACATGTTTAGCGGCTATTTGTGTTTCCCTAATGTTTGGAAAGGTCAAATAGGACACGTGGTCGAATAACACATTATCACAAGTATATAACCCATTTAAAACTTACTACAATGGTTTGAATGAAGACAAGTTGACTAATCTTGGAACCAGAATAAGAATTCAATCATCAGGGACTCCGAAATCTGACAGATAATGTACTGAAATAAATATCAGGGTCCACTGCTTGTATCCGTACTACTCAACTACAAATGTAAGTTGTCTCATTGTAACTTTACCTGGTTTGTATAATGCATGGAATTAAGAAAAGGAAATCGGTAGTTCGCCGCCTCGTTCGCGCACCAATCCCAACATGTCAACTGCAGAGTCGCTTAGTTTAGAAGAAATACTACGATAAAAGTTTATAAGGAAATTAGAAGTTTCTCTTAAACTCCTAAACACCAGACATACTATGTCCGTTGTCATTGTATTATCAGTAGGCCTTGTCCAACAAACTACACGCACCTAATACTGAAAATATCTCATCAAAATTTTCTCTAGGTCCCAACCGCAGACTAAGTACCTATGTATAAATAGTAAATGTAAGTCTAGATAGGTAACAGTACCTAAACAAAGTCTAGAACATAAATTACCTAAAAATATAACAACATAAACATATTTAACGTAGACGCACGAAAATTGAGTGTCTAACTAGAAATTGGTGGAAATCGCAATGTGTCATGGCCGCCGAAGTTACGAATTGTATGAACAATTAGAATATTTAAAGGGTGTGTTTTGGAGAGTTTCTGCCTAATGTTACCTTGGACTATATTATCGTGAATTATGTTTGTTTAGCTTTGAGCTAATCTTTTGCTAGTTTGCGTAGTTTTGTGCTACTTATTTCTTGTTGGAGAACTTTGTTACATTAGCCCAAAAATATTTTCCAAGTCACATATTGTTATTTGGGAGTTACAAAAACTTAGAAATCCTTTGATAAATATCTTACTTTGTGAAAGTACTAATCTTTATTTGTACGTATTTTGAATTTTCCATTTAAATGTACGTAATTCAAAGAGAGATGAGGAATTCGTCGCATAGACCATAAAAATGTCACTAGGAATAGTTTGTTTTTATAAACGTTGAATATAGCATATTATTATGACATTCATAGCAGAAGTTGGCAAATAATGAACGGATGGTAATGGTGGTATGGTCAGTAGAATCATCCCCTTGACAGAAGTGCAAGTGACTAAATCGCCACCCTGTCCCTGATGCATGTTATAACTTAAACTCTCATTATAAAATAATACTGCGTCAGCACTTGGTAACAGGTAACTGCCTGAAGCCTAAGGAACACGCGCACGCCTAGATTTGCATGCATATTAAAGATTAAAGTTAAATCAGTGTTCACGGACGTTAGCCAGAACCTGGTTGACTTTGAGTCCCTGAAGAGAACTGTAAAGTAAATCAAGTACGAAACTCTGTCCAATAATAACTTGGAACAATACTTGTACTTATATACTACAGGGAGCAAAATACGTGTCAAGTTTGAAAAGCCTTTGTCAGTGTCTACTGTGTTTCTGTTGAGTGCCTCAACAGACAAAATGATTTTGATTTTTGAACAAAGTACCACAACACAACGTTCAGGTTTCTACTCACGGCCTTTCAGTTGCTAGCCCGCATCTTGCCTTGCGTTATAACCAAAGTGATTGGTCGCACGAAAAGACAATCGCTGCTTTCATATATCTCTTCTCCAAAAAACCAAAATGCTTCTCTATCGACGCTAAGTCGTGTTAAGATTCATCGACCGAAATGAACGCGACGGTTACGATGCCTCTATTAGGAAACAGGTTTAATTATTGATCTACAACCGCTATGTGTTCATTTCCCTTTCCAAACCCAGCGTCTATATCTTCTCAAAACAATTTCAAGACATTAGCGCAACCTATGCATACGCTTATCATAACGCGAGGTAACAAGGCGGAAGATTAATTTCCTTTGTATCGTCTCTTAGAGGTTCCTGTGGTAGGGGGCGGCGGTGGGGGGGAGGGGTGCAAGTGCCTTGCGAGTACTTAGGACTGCAATGTATCGAAGGTAATGCAGCGGAAGAGGGAACAAATGTATTTAACAATAAATATTATAGTTTGAGTATTGGAAACGGCTATAATCGTGGTTTATTTATACAGCATGTTCTTTCAGGCAATGGACGGAGGGTGGAAAAAATTGATCATGTTTGAATTAGCATTTACTTTTAAGCTCATCGCTCTAGCCTTTTAATCTGATGAGGTCGGCTGACAGTCTCTCTGAGAGGAGTTGATTACCAGTACGTTACGAGTACATGGAACGTCTGCATATATATCTTACCTCCACAACTCAGTTGCTGAGTTACAAGAAAGTTTAGGATGTAGGGATTAAGGTTTGTTACCCTTTTATGACAAACTACTGATCAAATCTGCATGAAATTCAACATACAGATAGTTTCTGAAACTGTTGATACGCTAATGATACCATGGACATAAGCTGGTATGAAATAAGAACATATTATTAAAATGCTTTTCAATATGGATACAAAACGTTTTAATACAGAAAGTCAGTTCACCTCTCTATTCCCTAACTGACTACCCCCGCTATTTCGCACGTCGGCATGCGGTGTGCGATATAAATCAGAAAGTTGTTCCGTCGCAATAAACTTGTGTTTACGAGCGCTCTAATAGACTGACACGTGGTCAATTATTATAACTGATACGACTATAGTTTGTTATAGCCGAACTTTAGGATAAATAATAAAAGACACACGGGTCCTTCTTCAAGGTTAAGTGTTACTTGCCAAGGTAAGGGATGGGTTGCATTACCCATTACATTGCAAGTTTCTTTCGTGTCTATCATCAAATAACTTCTCCCACTCTGGGCGGAGCGGGAGGGAGTGTCAGACTTTTATTGACTAAAACCCATCCATGTTCCTTCTTCCATTATGTTCCGGGGCCACGGCATCTCTTTCGAACAGTCCCGCAGCCAATGTAACCCTTTTACGTACTATTAGGTTACACTGTAAATTGATGGGGAAAAAAAATATGGCATTGACACAATGCCATATTTTTGTTACAATGTTACTAATTTTTTTCCCAAAGGGTAATAGTGTAACACAAACTGGAACAAAGGTCGGAAAGCATGAAAAGACAAGCATAATAAGCATTTGTAGATCTTTGATAGTCGTTACAGGTAGTCAGTGGCCCGAAAGTTTGACAACTACAGTCTTGCCATGGGCTGTTGTATTACCCAGTACTTCCTGGGTTGTGGAGGTCAGATAGGTTCCATATAAAATACTGGTATTCCAGCATCTGGTATAACAGAAAGCCGACTCCTACGTAATGTGGAAAAGGCAAGCAGATAAAGACGACGACAGTTTCATATCATTTAATGAAAATAAAGAATGTTAAATGCAAAGAAACATGGCCTCTATTTTAGTAAAGATATAGCTATTTTTGTACTACAACTAATTACGTATGAAGAGGTGTATGTACCAACGTTTGAAGTGCTATGACATTGTTTGACATCGTTGGTGTTAATTATAAATACCTCTAATTAATTACGTGCCCTATCTTCTGTTTTTGAATCTTGAATCACAGTACACCTTCTTTAGTCTTAGAGGTAAGACAGGTCTTTGAACCCATTCACAATATCACTATGCAGTAAAACCATGCGCCAAGGTATGCTGTATTTCAGGCGTTGGATTGCAGACGTATTCGCATATTTACATACAGCTTGCTTGTATTAAAATATATGTTCAAGGAAGTTGGTGTCACCACTAAAATAAACGTCATCTGTAACTTAACATAATAACAATTTAAAGTCGTTTTTCATGTTCGTAGGTGCGAGCGCATTGTTTTCCGTTTCCATATCATTTAGAAAATTTGTTCTACAAGATTGATTCCTAAAATTCAATAGTATTTAATATAACTAGATACAGTACAGAAATCTCGACGTAAAGCAGGGACAGTTTGTGAGTGTAGCAGAATATTACTTGAATCAACGTAAGCCAGCAAGGCCAGAGATTTGAAGACATTAGCCGAGATCACCGGCCTGTCGTAAAAATATCTTCGCGAAATGACAACGTGTTACGTTTTTTACGCTAAAATGTGATAAAGCTGTATAATGTCGGGTCGGCTCGCGGCCGTTATGAAACAGCTAAAAGTTGATAGTTAGTGTGATGGCCGAGCACTAAACACGCCGGAATACTACAGGTAAATGCTAAGACGAGGAGGATTATTGTAAGATAAGAAAATAGTAACAGTCATTCTAGCGTTACTGGTGCTTACGGTTATTCGACTTATCCGTGCAATCCATTAATGTGTAAAAATATTGAAAACTTTTTTTAGCAATAACAAAGCCCTTATAAAAGCGTTAAAATGGGAGCTAGAGGCTTGAGGTTCCGAGTTCAATAAACAAAATACTAACACCAAGATAAAGTATAAAAGTTACGATGGATGTGATAAGAGGAAGCCAAAATTAATGCGTGTAATGTACCTAATTTTTAATATTTCGGCGAACATAATCAAGCTTAGACAAAAGCAAAGAAGTAGATAAGGCAACGTGCACAATAAACCTATCTCAAATTATGTATCTTCAAAATATCAAACAAAAGATAGAAGATATTAGACAAAAGGATTTAAACCAACACTATTAACTCGACATCAACTATTTGTAACTGAAACCAGTATTTTCACGATTCTCATTACCATATCATACGTCCCCAACTTCACGCCAAAGTTCACGATTCACCAACAGTTAAGCAGATTCGTCCAAATGTGAGCAGATTCGTCCTCAGTTTAGCCAATTCGTTCGAAATCAAACGTGGTGTGAGTGTGAGTTCAACTAGAAATTATAGTAATTAGACGAAGGCAATTTTAAGGGAACTTCGGTAATATTGGAGGGTTTGGCGTATTGTCGCCCTATGCCTGGTTTATGTTCAAGTAAACTATTCCGGTTGTAACTGGTAAGAGTGAATTTAAAAGATTTTTGAAATATCGTAGTGTATTTTGACGCGTATTCGATATGACTGAGATATATTTTATGCTACATTGAAAGCCTTGAAAGAGTCATAAGGGATTTTGTTTTTATACATCTAAAGATAATGTAGGCTCATTGATCCGGAAAAAAGTTTGACAAAAGAAAGTAATAAATCTCTTTTTAAAGCAAGAAAGGGACACCAAATCAACAAGAAATTCCACAAAATTAATCAACGTGACACAAGCGCGTTAAATACCTTTCCCCAAAATTAAACTCCATTCCGAAACACCACACGCCACACGTCTTTTAACCAACAATAGGAAAACTAGAAAAACAAGGAAAACGGCCGAAAATCGACGAAATAACACCGCGCCTAAACCCGGCCATCGAGATAATCTTAATTCCAGCAGTCAAACAATTTCATTGTCTGTAAGGACTGTATCTTGCACTCATCTTAACTCCGCCATTAACTTTAGGGTCTCATTAAACCAACTTGCATTTTAATTGGATCTGCACTTTGTTGTTTTTTCTCGTCAGCATATTGTGGGTGTCTTGTTAGAGGTTTTACTGCACAGTTTTAGCACTGTCTCAGAACGTGTTTTGAATAATTTGCGAGAATAAATACAGAGTACAAACTTAGCATAAGCACGATCAGCCTGTAATATTCCCACTGCTAGGACTCAGGCCTCCTCCTTATAAGATGGAGCGGCTGTTATCCACACGGCTCAGTGCGGGTATGTCAGGTATTAGTTCCAGGTTATGCTGGTTTCCTCACGTTTTTATCCTGCACCATTTTCGTGTAGTGATTATAAAATAAATTCTACAAAGTAATGCGCTTGCCTAGGTCCAAACCAATGACCAACCACTGTAAATCGGGGCCAATACCACTGGGGCCCAAGTAATGCTCTACTGGCACTACTATTTGGATAAATTGCTTATATATCAGTTTGTGAGTGAGATAAAATACACTCGAGAGCAATGAATCCGGGTCACTTAAAGAATCCTAAAAATCTCGGAAACTAAAAATGCTAGGTTAATGCAATAAATTGTATTTAATAGACAATGTAATACTCCTTAAATGAAGGTATTAAAACTTCTTAGTTATTGTAAAGTTATATCATAAAAAATCAAATTTGAAAAAGGGCCACTTTCGAAGATGGAACTACGAAATTACAGCATTTGGTTTTGCTTTTGTTTGTAATCTGTCATATATGTGGGTACATAAACCATGTTGATAGTGCTCTATATTCATTATTCAAGCTGAAATTATGTCGCTTACGCCTGAAGAATGCACCAGAATACTTACAATGCTGGAAACCGGCCGGAGTCAGCGCGATACAGCCAGGACTGTCGGTGTGTCGCTGTCAACAGTACAAAGAGTTCTCCGACGTTACGAAGAAACTGGTTCTAACCTACGCAGACCAGAAACGGGCAGAACCAGGTGTACCACAGCACGAGAAGACCGATACTTGGTGAACACCATGCTTCGAAATCGCTTTCTCACAGGAACTGAACTCACAAATCAGTTTCGACGCCTCGGAGGAAGTAACCCAAGTGCATGGACAGTAAGACGTCGGCTTGCTGAATCTAAATCCGTTTGCAGGTCTAAGGGGTTTTAACCCCTTAGACCTGCAAACGGCCCTAAACTGGAGCGTGGGCATCGTATTTCAAGACTAAGATATGCCCAGAGCCACGTAAATTGGAGTATTGAAGATTGGTCAAAAGTTATGTTCTCCGACGAATCAAAATTTATGCTCTACAAGCACGATGGAAGACACAGAGTGTATCGAAGACCAGGGGAAAGATTCAAGCAAGCATGCATCGAAGAAAAAGTAGCCTACGGTGGTGTGTCTGTACTTGTGTGGGCCGGAATTTCTTCTGAAAGTCGCACAGAGCTGGTGATCATAGAAAACGGCTCTTTAACTAGCGTAAGATATGTGGAAGAAATCCTCAATGATCACGTTGGTCCATTTATGGTCAATTTAGGTGAGGATGCTATATTTATGCATGACAATGCCCGACCTCATACAGGTAGGATTGTGAATGACTACCTTCAAGAGATGAACATTACTCGTATGGAGTTACCAGCGCGCAGCCCGGATATCAACCCGATCGAGCATGCTTGGGACGAGCTAGGCAGATGCGTAAAACAACGAAACCCTCCCCCAATCACGCTTCGTGAGCTCAAAATTGCTCTCACAGAGGAATGGGAGAATATTCCCCAAAATCGTATAAGGAACTTGGTGTACAGCATGCCAAACCGCGTAAACGCAGTAATGGAAGCACGAGGAGGCAATACGAAGTATTAAAATTCAAGAAAATCGTAATAAAGTTCAAAAATTTCATGTTTCCTATTTTTGTTTTAAGGAGAGATCAGCAGTTTTTTTCTTTATGTAATTTTGTGTTAATAAAATGTATGGTGACTCATATTTTTTTTACTTTCATTTAAGGAGTATTACATAGTCTATTAAATACAATTTATTGCATTAACCTATCATTTTTAGTTTCCGAGATTTTTAACATTCTTTAAGTGACCCGGATTCATTGCTCTCGAGTGTATCATAAGACTCCTTCCTATAATTACCAATTAACAATACCCAATATTATGAGTACGTCTGTGAGAGAAGCTACAGGAACAGTATCAGACTATAACCGACTACCCCTAAACTCAGTTTTCCAGTAACTTTCCTGTGTACAACACTGTTATAAAACGTCGAGGGTTATTTCTAGGAAAATACTTGGCGGGCGGGCCAGGAAATTAATTTGGTTGAACACCTTTTTCTATTTAAATTTATGTTCAGTTAGAACATGCATGCGAACTTTATTACCTTTAAATTACTCGAGAAGAAAGGAGACTCTAGCAAGAACTTTTAATAAGTTTTTTTCTCTGCAGCATTGCTAGAGAAATGCTATTACACAATTAAAGAATTCTTAGAAGACAAAAGTCTAAAGTAAGATTTTGAATTATTTCAATAAATTAATAATGGCTGTTTGTAATAAAATTATGATTAAGTCGTTTTAATAACAATTGTATTGGTCTAATGTTTTTAATAATTTCACTGATTTTATTCTTTAGTAAATGTATTGGTTTTAATGTTATTATTAATTTTATTGGTTTTAATGTTGTTAATTAAATTAATAATTATATATATAATTAAATTCAATTGTAAATTTTTGCATGCCGTAAGGCAAAATGTATTGGGACAACTCACTCCTATTCGAACTTATATGTATACCTACATTTTTAGCAAATAAATGTTTTCTTTCTTTCTTTCTTTCTTTCTGTAAGTAAATATATTTTGCAGGCAGGCGTAATGTAGCAGTAAATTGTCAGTGACAAAACATAAATAAGCGATTTCACAAAATTATTGCATTCAATTAAGCACCTAAGAATCGGAATTACGTAATTCTCTCAATTTTGGTTCAAATTCCAAATCCCAAATTGGAGCAGCGATCAAACAATACAACAATCCCGCTCCTATTACAAGAACTCGACTCCGAATCCGGGAAGTGTTTAAATAGCTCTATAACGGAATAAATCAGATATTAGGAAACAATAAAATGTAAAATGTTTGGTACTGCACCGCCGACTGCTTGGTACGCTCGTAAACCGACTTTATAGCCATATCGGGATCTTACAATTTATAGCTCACTACATTATTGTAATCTCTCCTTATATACATACATATATAAGCGAGATTAGGCCTACATTGAAGCCCAAGATAAGCCTTTATAGGAATTTATATTGAAAAGTTTGGAACGTCAAAGAAACATTTCATGAGAATCCGTCGCTGTAATCTCGCTTTTGAATATTAATGTTAAATTACTGTTCTATATTGCGGAATGTATTTTTGTTGTAAATTATTCGAAAATAAGGCAACATTTTAGAGAGAAGATAGTATATATTTATGTTTATTTTCTGCACTATTTCTCTGCTTTGCGTGCTCCGAACAAAACTTTAGTTGGACGAGACTTTTCCATTTCGCAGAAATCAGGGCTTCAACTGAATGCTCATATTAACCGGCGGCCCTCATTACCATGAGGTGCACGCCACTCATAAAACTTCCAATTAAACGTTCATACTAAGTGCAGCAAATTTCAGCGGCTTGCAGCGCTATGCAGCGCGTTCAGCGAACTTGTTGACGTCGCCTATCAAGTGAGACATCAGTTTGGAACTCGCTATAGTTTTCCGGTTGGTTAGAGGGGTACAAGGGGCGGGAAGGGGTACAACGTAGGGGAGGGAGGAGGGGGTGAGGGGTGAGGAGACAAGGAAACTTGCCAAGCGATAAATAGTGGCAAGTTTGCGCTGACAGCCGACACGAAATATTGTGAGAGGTGCGCCGCGCCGCACTTTTATGTTTTGATTCCAATCTGACAACAGATTTGTTGTTTGAATAATGTTTGTCGCTGAATATTTTGCAACTTCATTTAAATATTGTGTGCGAGCAAACACACAACTACATATAACTATAGGGTTGTCCTACCTTTTATATCGGTCACGTCCTGTCTCACTGATACTAAGGGCGATTTTCGATTGAACACGATTAAAACTAAGTTCAGGAACTGCTATTGATGTCACCATTTGGTCGATCTACATAGAATATTGAAAGCAAATTGTTAAAGCAAAACTTTGCTAAGGTGCAACAGTGCATGATTGAACTATCCAGCAGTAAAATTCAGCATCAATTAGTTAATACCATGTTTCATGATTGATGAAAACTGAATTCACAATAGCCAGATATTCCCTACTAACTTCTTTTAGTTGGCTTCCATTCCAACTAAGTACTTTTACAATCAGTATTTGTGTAGTACGTTATTTCCTGCTACACCCTGAATGTTATTTTAGAGAAAATTAACTGCACTGTTATGCAGCACAACTGGTTACTGTGAAGCAGTTAGTTCCAAGTAACTTCCGACCAACTTTTAACTGGGGCTCCGTATTGAAAAGATAATGCTGCAAATTAATTGCACTACTTCGCTTCAACGACTTGCGAGCTATCTTATAGTTGTGCTGTTCGTGGCTTCCTTAGCACTGCTCTGTGTGGTAATGCTTTCTATTTATGTTGCCTTGGTAATTCTAGTAACAGAGAACACTACAAGGTACAAGTTTTCAAGATATTAAAAAAAGCTCTCAAAACATTTCATATTTGCAAACTGTAATTGAATTCTTGAATTAGAAACTTGAACTAACTGAATATTGTATTTGAGTTTTAGATTACGAGTCACCGACTATCAACAACGTTCCTTATTACCCAAGAGAGATAATATTAGCGTAGGAAGTATCTTCTTGTAACAAGCAGATAAATAGGTAATTTATAAATAAAGAATTTCAATGTGAACGCAAGCACAAACAACAAACAATCCTAAACACACTTGAGGTGACAAACATTTAACCCGTCACAACTCACCTCCCAAGAAAGAACCGCCGCCCGTCGACAGACGCCGCGCCGCGTGTCCAAACAAAGAGATTGCGAAAGTGAAAACAACCCTAAATCACAATTAAAACAATTAAAAAGATAACAACTTTCCAACGAAACAATAATTAAGTTGTAATTTTTGTTTGTTTCGTTTCAGGCGGGGTCTAATGGGATTGAGTCGTAAAAGTCAAAGATACTGGGACGAGGCGACTGATAACAGATCGCATGCAAGGGTTCATACAGGGTTGGTGACGCACATGATGCTATTAGGGCTGTCGTCATCAGCTATTAGGGGAATCTTTACAGCTAAGGTTGTATAAAGTTCATTGAAACATCGTTCAAACTTGGCATATTGAAACCAATCATAGTTGCCGAAAACGTCCCCATGAATGATTTTCGATTTTAAGATTCTTTTACAGGATTTTGTCGTGCGATTTTTGCCATCTAACTTCTAAAAAGCATTTTTTCCCAGAGATGTCGAGACATTGGCAACTCGTGTCTCGCAGTTTGCGCCGTGACTTAAAAGATTTATATCAATTCGCATAAATAATACGAAAATAGCTGATGTTCATTTAGATTTAATAATAATAATAATAATAATAATAAATCTTTAGCAAAAAACTTAACAGATATCGTACTAGGAAAGCAGAATATACCAGAATTTATTACAACAGGAATTACTTACATGCTGCCTAAGACTAAATACACATCAGAACCTTCCCAATACAGACCAATCACATGTTTACCCACAATTTACAAGATACTTACATCTGCAATCACAAAGAAAATTAACTCACACATTATACACCACAACATAATAGCAGAGGAGCAGAAGGGATGTAGGCAGGGCCATATGGGATGCAAAGAACAGCTAATTATTGATTCCACTATACATAAACACGCCACCTCAAAAAACAGAAATCTCCATTGCACCTACATTGATTATAGAAAAGCTTTTGATAGTGTACCGCATTCCTGGTTAATACAAATTCTGGAGATCTATAGAATTAATCCGAAAATAATTGATTTCATGCGCCATGCAATGCTACAGTGGAAAACCACATTACAAATAAATAGTAGCAACAATAATGTCACAACACGACAGATATCCATCAAAAAAGGCATCTACCAAGGTGACTCCCTGAGCCCATTATGGTTCTGCCTTGCCCTCAACCCCCTGTCTCATTTGCTGCAGAGCTGCGGGGCTGGATACTGCCTCAAACATTCTACAGATGAAACAACAATATCACATCTAATATACATGGATGACATCAAACTGTATGCAAAATCGGAAAAAGATATGAAGAAATTAGTAGATATAACAGCAGAGTTTAGTAAGGATATTAACATGCAATTTGGATTAGAAAAATGTAAAACACTTCACATTGTTAGAGGCAGGGTGCGGCCCGGCGACTATGCAGTGAATGAGTCAGATTCTATAACCGCATTAGAACCAACTGAATTGTATAAATACTTAGGGTACACGCAACTTAAAGGTCTTGACCACGTAAAAATTAAAGAAACACTCACTACAGAGTACAAGAAGAGAGTTAACGCTGTTTGTAAAACCCAACTCTCAGGTAAACATCTCATTAAAGCCTTAAACACCTTCGCCATTCCAGTACTAACGTATTCATTCGGAGTTATAAAATGGACCAAAACAGATACAGAACAACTACAACGAACTACACGCACAACACTCACAAAACATAACAACCTACACCCTAAATCCGCCATAGAGAGACTAACGATCAAACGAGAACATGGAGGGAGAGGCCTTATAGATATCCAGCACCTATGGCGGAAACAAATTAGTCGATTAAAATCATTCTTCCACACAAAATCTCACAATAGTAATATACATAAAGCCATAGTAACAAACGATCTTAACTACACTCCACTTAACCTAAGCAATCAGATAGAAGCCCAAAACACAACCAATGAAGACCCGCAGACGCAAAAAATTGAAGACTGGAAGAGAAAAGTACTCCACGGGCGGCACCCTCATGACCTAGAGCAATCCCACATAAACAAATTAGCTTCAAATAAGTGGTTAAAAATAGGAAACTTATTTCCAGAAACCGAAGGATTTATAATAGCAATTCAGGACCAGATTATCAACACAAAAAATTACAGAAAATACATTATCAAAGATCCTACAGTAACTAATGACAAATGTCGCAAATGTCACCTCCACCCAGAAACCATCCAGCATATAACCGGAGCATGCACAACTCTCACGCAGACAGACTACACTCACAGGCACAACCAAGTGGCCAATGTCATCCACCAAAAACTAGCAATAAAACACACACTCATCCAAAATACCAACACTCCCTACTACAATTATAAACCCGAAGCTACTCTAGAAAATACAACACATAAGCTCTACTACGATCGCGCTATTCTAACTGATAGAACGATCCACTACAACAGACCGGATTTAATCCTACAGGACAAAATAAAAAAAGTTACATACCTGATAGATATCGCAGTTCCCAACACGCACAATATACAGAAAACAATCACTGAGAAAATAAGTAAATACGCAGAACTCAAAGAAGAAGTTACTAGGATTTGGCGACAAGAAAAAGTATATATAGTTCCAATAGTCCTTTCCACAACAGGGGTAATCCCAAATCACCTCATCCATAGCTTAACATTATTAGACCTTAAAGAAACCCTCTACATTACACTGCAAAAAGCTGCTATTTTGAATACATGTAGAATCGTTAGGAAGTTTATGCAGATAGAAGAGAACGAGATAGGACCTTATCACAACACATAGTATAATAAAACTACACACCACACGCCGCATTTGCTTTGGCTTTGGCCCGTAAATGTGGTTAAAACCCAGTCTAAGGGCTGAGAAGAAAAAACACTCTCAAAAATAATAATATTTATTTCCATTAAGGTAGGTACAAAAATGACTTAATCTAATAACAATTTTAAAAAAACTTACATAAGAGGTTGTACGCTGTCACATAGAATATTAAAATTCTCTAACTCCTAAACTAAGTCAAGCTTGTATTATAGGAGTTAGCGAGCTGTTGACCTAGACACAACCTTGAAGTTGAACATGTGTAAACTGTGAAACATTGTAAAGATATTGCCTTAAAAAATTAATAGGAAGAAAAAAACAAAATAATAATAAAAAATAAAAAAATAAAAAAATAACATAACATAAATCTCCTGCAAAGTTATACAAAATAATGTAAATAAAAAAACAACTTAACATAAATCTACTGTAAAGTTAAAACAAAAAGATATCAATAAATGTCTACCACTTTCTCATACAAACAATACTGGACATCCATTGTAACTGCTTACTTTTTAACTGTTAAAAGAAATTCCGTCTGATCATAAGTCAGAGTTAATAACCAATTGTTCAACTTATGCTTTAATTCACGTTTGGTTAAATTGTATATTGCTAGTATTTTATTCACCTCATTATACAATCTTGAGCTAGCGACCTCATATTGGCGGCTTGCAAAAGCTGTTCTGCAACTAACGCCGGGACATACAACTGCACCGGAGCGCTTTTTATTTGTAATTTCATTTAAAGGTAGCCGGAAGTGTCTTCGGAGAATGGTTTTTAGTATGAATAGCTGTCTCACGGTCAATACGCGGCATTCAGCATATAGTATAGTGGTTGAATACATTCGAGGCCTATTATGAATTACCTTCAAGACTGCTCGCTGCGATCTTTCCAACATAAGCAATAAGGTTTTATATGTACCACCCCATATAGGTATGCAGTAGGTTAGCACAGATTGGCAGAGGGCAGTATATACCATGTAGATTGTTGATTTATCTGCAGTAGATCTGAGCTTCTTGAAAATATACATAAGCCGTCGAATACGGTTAGTGAGAGCAACCACCTGTGGACGCCAGTCAAGTCGCTCGTCCAACACTACTCCAAGGTATTTGATGCTAGTCACTCGCGTTAGGGACAAACAGTCACAGCCCGTAGGCTCGGCACATGTATGAAGTTTCAATAACTCAGTAGACTCGGTTGGAACTGAAGAATTTGGCATATGAAAACGGATGAATTTAGATTTTTCAATATTTAGTGTTAGTAGGTTCTCGCTTAGCCATTTCTTAATTGTACGCAGTCCATTCTCGGCATGTTCTTTTGCAGAATTCCAGTCTGCTCCATGTGTTAGTAAAACGGTATCATCTGCATAAGTAGTTATATCACAATTTGATATTTTGAGACTACACAAGTCATTTATGTATATTAAAAACAACGTTGGACCCAGTATACTCCCCTGAGGAACGCCGTAATCAATTTGTTCTTCATCGCTCACTACAGTACCGATCCTAACAGATTGCTTGCGATTTGTCAGATAGTCTTTGAAAGTATTTAAGACTTGACCACGTATACCGATACGTTCCATTTTAGTAATAAGTGTAGAAATAGAGACCGTGTCGAAAGCTTTAGACAAATCTAAGAAGATACCATAGCATTTCTGCTTTTTATCCAGCCTGCTAATCACATTGTTACATAAGTTTGCTACAGCATCCTCCGTTGATAGACCTTTCCTAAAGCCGAATTGATTTTCCGAGATAATTTTTGTTTTATCTAAATAACTTAATAAGCAAGTATTTAGGACGCGTTCTAAAATTTTAGACATTGAAGTCAGGACCGAAATGGGCCTGTAGTTATTTACTAGGTCTCTATTTCCACTCTTATATACTGGTGTTACAACTGCTTTCTTTAAAGCCCTTGGAAATATACCTGTGGTTATAGATAGGTTACAAATATGAGCAATAGGTGGAACTAGGACTTTACTTGAGAGTTTAATAACTTTCGAAGGTATATTGTCCCAACCAGTGGCGCAATCGTTTTTCAGGGACATGATGATTGTTTCGATTTGCTCATTGGTAACTGGAATGATGCCCATAGAGTCACTGGGTGACTGGGTCGTTTGGAGAGGGGCACTTAATTTTTCTTTGTTGTTGTTTACACTGACTACAGAGGCCAAGTCTCTTCCAATGTTTACAAAATACTTATTTACATTATTTGCAGAACCGATTTCATTATCCGACAGCTCAAGAAGTTCTACGGGTACTTGGGCGCGGCCCTCTTTATCAGCCATTGAGTTAATTAATTTCCAGGTAGCTTTTGAATCATTTTTGGCTTTGAAGAATTCATTTGATTCATATGTACATCTAATATTTTGAAGCAATGTGTTGCAGAAATTACGATATCTTCTATACGTAATAGAAAGAGTGTTATTTTCGGGATTTTTCTTTAGATTAAGATGCATTCTGTCACGGTTTCGGATGCAGCGCAATAGACCAGGAGTAATCCATGGCTTTAATAGTGTATTTTTACTAGATTTTTTAACAGTTTTCGTGTTTTGAGTGATAATGTTTTGTAATTTAGAAACTAAATAGTCAGTAGCCAAGTTTGCGTCAGTTTCATCCATGACAGCGCTAAAGTCACATTTATCGATTTCGTTTTTAATTTTGTCGTGGTCAAGGTATGACATTGTTTTATTTTTATGTGACTTAGAGCGGATTTTTTGTTCAAGGCACAGAATTACTGGTTGATGATCCGTTATATAAGTCTCTAAAACAATTGTTGTAGCTGGCAATAGTGTTTTTAATAGTACATGATCCAGACAATTTTCATCCCTTGTAGGATGTGTATGTCCTGGTAAGAAACCGAGTGATGCAAAGAAGGTAAGGAAATCGTCGGTATTTTTATCCTTACTAGAAGTTTTAATATCCACATTTAAATCACCTATAATAACCATGTTACAGTGCGATTTAAGAGCGTTCACTATACTATCAAGACTATTATAAAATCTGCTAAGATCGTAGTACGATGGCGATCGATAAATGGCAATAATTGATGTGTTTCCTATGGTGCAGACCAAACAGTTTGCATCTAATATGGGTGGTTCAGAGATTGTGCACTGAATACCTGTTTTTGTGTAAATAACAACGCCATCATTTTGGATTGGATTATTGGTAGTAGCATAGGACATATAACCATCCAACATAGGAACGCGTTTAGATGACTTAAGCCAACATTCTGTAAGAATAATTACATCAAATTGGAAAGATATCATGGATATAACTGATACAAACTGATCGAGGTTTTTATTTATGCTTCTAATGTTGATATGTATCACCTTTAGGCTATCACTAGGATTTTTTATCATTTTTGTACATTGACCTGGCGTACATATATAGGAATTGGCCACATTAATTTCGTCAAGATCATTTGATATTGTCAGTATGTTGTTAGCCATTTTTATAAAGTTTGAGCCTATAGTAAGTGAGGCATAGGTGATACTGACCACTACAGGGAATAAAGACATGGGGTTTAGCATTTATCTTATTTTTACAGTTTTTGTACTTTTGTGTGAGATAAGTTAAACTTACAATAATTAATAGGTATAACTTGACTTGTGATTTACTTGATAGACCGTGTTTCGTAATACTACACTTTTTACTAGAAGATAGAACAATATTTTTACAAAGAAATGAATTATATAATGGCAGACAGTAATTTCTAAAGTATTTATATTTGGAAAACGATAAGGATAGTCATTTACTGGATTCGAGGTTGACTAAACATTTTTCAGTTTTTACAATATGATATTCCTTAGTAGTGCTATTTTTACGAAGCAGAATTTTGCCATTTGATACCCAGCAAAAATCAAAGTGTTTGCGCTTTGCAAACTCACGGGCAAGATAAAACAATTTTTTGGTTGCCGGAGGAAGATGTTCATCGACATACACTGGTTTACGTTCACCTTCAATGCCAAGATCCTGAGTGTTCAGCTTTTCTTCAATGCAACGTTTCTTGTTGTAATTACGCAGAGTAGCCAGCAAATTGTTTTTAAAATATACAGAGGAAAATTCAATATAAATGGACCTGACAGAACCTGGTTTACCAGGTAAACGGTATATATCACGTACATTGGCGCCTGAAATTTCCAACTGAGCAACCTGTCCTAGGCGCGCAACTAGTTGGAGAAGATCATCGACATTTTCGTTTGACGCTGCTGGAACATTCCTGATTTCAATCGCAGAAGGACGCCATTTTTGTTGTAGATCTTGGACTTGATTTTCAAGTTTGTTAATGTAGCAGTTATTTTCATCCTGTGTTTTCTCCAATTTCGCAATCTTGGTCAGAATATCTTCGTAGTCTTGGTTGAGTGATACAATTGATTTTTCTATATCATTATTTGTTTGCTGAATATTAGAACATTGTAGTTTCAAATTAGCTACATCAGTAACTAGTTGAGACAGAGTCTTACTTTGTTCAGCCTTCCAATCCTCGAGCATAGCCAAGAGATCATTCTTGAAAGTCGTAAGAAAAGCTTTCGACGGATCGTGCTCATCCGAGGGAGATCCGAAAATACGGGGACGCTTATGTCTAGAAGTAATATTTTGAGACAATTGTGCTTCCTCCTCCATAGCAGCCGGTAATTCCGGATCAGATTTAGATTGACTTTTTGATAATTTATCTTTTTTAACTTTCGGTGGAGACGTGCGGCTGATATTTGGCATCTTTAGACCTTAGGTTACTTGTAAAAAACTGTTTATGTAATTTGTTAGAAACGTTTTTCAACACTGATACCTTAGATTGTATAAAGTGAGCAAGCTAGGGCCGTAGCAGCTGAGCGTAGTAAGTGTAGTAATTCGTAGCAGGCAGCGACTCGACGACGCAGCAATGACGTAGGCGTAGACTCGTAGCACTGGTACCGCTCGTCGTAGCACGTTGTAGCGCCGTAGCACAGTGACAGATTATTTCGCAAGCGGTGTTGAGTGTGGCGGTGGCCCGGTGAGTATGGCCATCGACTTCAAATCCCGAGGTGGGCGGTTCAAACCCCACTATGTCACTAAGCGGTTTTTAGTTTGGATTTCACAAAAATAGAACTGTCTCTTTCGCGGCACACCCACAAGGCGGAGCCCAACCATATAAAGTCCACAAGAGTGACAAGGAATCCAAAATTGAGTGCTTTAACCAATCACGAATTTATTCACTCGAATTTTAACACGAAGGCACAGATATAGGTCACGCACGTTCGTTCAAGATCGTGTCCAAGCCAAACTCAATTTAAAGGACATTCTCATAAATTATTGATAATAAGCGAAGATTTTACGAGATTGCCAGTTCTTAGCTTTTCATGTTCAAGGCTTTAACTGAGACCAAAGTTAAAGATATTTACTGTAATAACTAAGTTATTTTATCAAAATAAGTGACACAGATTTAAAATTATAATAGTAAAGTGCCTAAAGCCGACCATCCATTGGGTACGTAAGACGTACAGGTTATCCTCGTTATCTGCATGCGCGGTTCATTTACCTAATAAATTACCATCTTTAAAATATTAAACAAGTAGTTAATAAGTATTAATCTTAGGACCAGAAGGTAGATTATCGATTATTTTAGCAAACGTGTTCTTTCAATTCAACGCGTTTCTCCTGAACATTATCTACAGAAAAGTCAAAGTCACAACAATTAGCCCTTGTTTTTTTTTCGGATGGGATATCATTAAATGACCCCTCCCTCTCTGGGCGGAGTGGGAGGGAGTGCCAGACTTTTACTGCCTAGAAACCATCCATGTTCCTTTCTCGCCCTTTACGTTCCGGGGCCACGGCATCTCTTTCGAGCAGTCCCGCAACCCCGGCAGGCTTCGGCCCTTGCGGGCCCCTCCTTTTATGCTGACACCTCTTTGAGGCGCGCGTGGAACACGAACACGCCGTCGACACGGCCTGTCGTCATTAGATGTATGGACGGCTAGCTAGCCCATAGCTAACCGTCCACAGGACCGCGTCTACGGTGGCCGGTAGCCACCACGTGGCCCCCGACGCCTGGTGCGTCTCCCACGGCGGCTAAGGCGAGAGGCTCTCTACCTATCGCGTTCTGCCACCTCCTTCGCTAGCATGACTGCTTCGCAGAAGGAGGTGACGGCTTCCCATTCCGTCTCGCTCCGGACCATGAATTGAACTAGGGCCGGACGCGAGAGGTCGCCGCTGCCGATCGCCGCTACGAGGACACGGCGTTGCTCCGCTGACGCGGGGCGGGAGACCTCCACCGTGTGCTCCACCGTGTCCTCCGGTACAACAGTTAGCCCTAACTTACACACAATATAGCACCACTTAACCCACAGTGTATCAATTCAAATTATTTGGCCACAAGCTGCACACGTCTCGCGACAATTAACTGTGGATAAAA
This sequence comes from Xestia c-nigrum, assembly GCA_916618015.1. Lineage (NCBI taxonomy): Eukaryota > Metazoa > Arthropoda > Insecta > Lepidoptera > Noctuidae > Xestia > Xestia c-nigrum. The sequence goes on along the minus strand of OU745254.1, from coordinate 25,338,544 downwards.
CAAATGAAAGAAGTATTTCTGGAAGCACTGTATCAAAACTGAGAAATATTGTGTTCATCACAACTGGAGAATGCAAATAGTTAAGGCGGTGTTCCACAGCAGCTAACACTAGTTTATCGCATACGCTACAAACGTAGCAAATCTCTCCGTGAAGATCCTACATAGCAGTGGGTGGTCGCTTTTACGTTGTCTTGTATTACAACGTTTGTTCCAGCAGTGATTGAATGTTCCTAGAAGCTCCCACTTGGATCTAAAACCGGTAAAGTTCACTTCACATTGTGTCTACAAGCTTTTACTGTAATTAACAGATCCCTGCAGTGCCGCTCCTACACGTGAGACTGTGTCGGGGCCACACACCGGCCGGGGTCACCAAAGAGCATTAAATATACGGGACATAAACCCATATTGTAACAGCCTCTATTATAAAATTCCAACCGACCCACTCTTAGCACAGAAAAATGAAACGTTACTGGAGCATATTTCACAAAGTCTAATTCGAAATTGTATGCATTCAGCAAGAATAGGAGGCAGTTATAGTTTTATGAATACACGAGACGGCTTCAATACTTTACGGTTATAGTTATGCATCACGCTATTGCAACTGTTACTAGTTTTATCTTTACTGAGGATATTTTTAACGCGCCTGTGGCACGATTTCGGCTTGTTTGAATGGTCACTTAAAAGTTTAAATGAAACTTTGGTTGCTTGATGCCAAACGGTACTCGTTTGGCAAACGCCTATAAATGTGGCGTCATTATCTCTAGGGTGCTGTAATTAGCATTTTATACGTTAGGTGGCCGAGCCCTAAGTTAGACTTCAATTATACCCAAATGTTATTTTACGAGTCTGTGTGTTACCTACTTGTCACCGTTCACAAGTTACAGGAGTTTAATAGACGGTCACAGTTGGCAGGGTTGCTCCACTTCAAACGAGCTGAGTGGTGTGGTGCCGTTAAGAAGGTATTGTATTGATTATAAAAATTGCAACAGTAACACGTCGTTCGCCATTTCCGATAAAATATCCGTGTGTTGGTCTACAACGGCGCTAACAAGTGCGTGGGAACGACCAGCTGACGCGTAATGTTTGCTTCCATTCCGGATAAACTACAGAATATATTTCTTTTATGTAGCCGAGGAAATCTGGACAACTCAACTTTTATCTACGTTCACAACAAACGGGAACATAAAAGTGAAATGGCGTGATTATTTACAACGAATTACCTGCGAGCGCGTGTTGTTCCGCGTGTACTCACACATTACCTGCCAAGTGTCGCACTCACAGGATGATGACCGCCGCACAGATGATTATCTCGCCACATTCACAATAGAGGGCGCTAAACGAAACGCCGCGTAATAAACCTAATCGCATTACACGTAATCTTATTACACGGCCTCAGAATTAAACTAGAGTCTCGCGCGAGTAATTGAGCGAAAGTTTTTGAATAGAACCCCCGCCCCCCGCCGCACCCCTTCGCCGTAGATTTTAGTGCCATCGTGTCCTTGGACCCCTGGAGGGAGACATTTTATATCTTTTGTCCAAATTTTAGATGTTGTAACTGCGGGTCCAATTATACATTCGTAATATCAGGAAGCTTTATTAACGACTGAACCTTTACGATTACGGTTTGCCTATTCCGTTTTAGTGTTTCGACTATCTTTCATAAATTGTGGCGCACAATTCCGGTGCGGGGGAATACACTTTTACCTTTATTTTCGCCGGTACATTCATCAACAGCGCAGACAAACGTCACTCGGTAAAAAAATGACACAAAATCGCGAGCTCAGGTGTTATGACGCTACATTCAAATGGTTAAGGTGCGGTTCCCAAGTATGCGATGATGAGGAGGGATTGCAATGAATTGCCGCCATGCCGAGAGGAGGGTTGCGACAAAATGAAACACTGATGCGACAAAACACACCATTGCGCAAGATCTTAGTTATTGTGAGAAAATGACTTTATCAAAGCATGTACCTAATTCATGTTTTTCAATTGTGAACGACATCTACATTTTGCTATTTTTAGACGTATGTTTGAATGGGTCCATTAGAATCTTTCGATCTACATCCATTCATACATTTCTCTTTACAACTCAATAAAGACAAACAGGTAAATGAGGTAATATTTGGAACATATGAATAAATCTGGAATACATTGAAGATGACTTATATTATCAATGAGAATATGTGGGCTCACATCGCGTGTGGAACTGCTATCCGAGTATAAAGACATAAAAATAGCAAGAACTCATGACAAAACGTATCATTGACGTGGTTAATATGGTATAATATGTCAGTGTTGTTTATCTGTCTGTCTGCGAACAGTCGCCGCAGTGGGTTGGCAACTTATTGTTCAACAAGTTACGAAGCGTCTCTCGTTTGTAGGGATCATTACGTTTTCATTTACTTGAGTGCCGTTTTGAATAGCGTGTGCAGAAAGACAAATTCATTTTAGATGGCTGTAGCAAATTGTCGGTGAATTATAATAATACTGTGAGATTGAATATGTGAGTTCGTGGAGATGTCGAGTAGTTGTGAGTCTGTTGTAGAAGTTATTACTCGTGTGTTCATGAGTAAGGGAACGTTTGTTCAGCTATATTTGAACGGCATATATTTTTGTAGTTCTACTCATTTGCTAGAGTAAAGTTCACGGTTTTCAATGGTGATAATTTAATATAACTTCTCATGCTCTGAAAGTTCGCCATTATATCGTGCGTAGGCGACATCAAGTAGCTTTTTATGCTCATGAACATAAAGTAAAATCTAACTTCAACTTCATAGAATAACCTTTTTATTTTAATTCGTTTCGTTAATATTCTAAGAACAAGTGATACCAACAGCCAAAGTACGCAATACAACTTCATCAAATAAACTTATATTTTGACGACCCGATTGGCGTAGTGGTAGTGACGCTGCCTTACGTTCTTAGGGTCCTGGGTTCGAATGCCGGTAGGAGCAAATGTTTGTGTGATGAGCACGGACATTTGTTTCCGAGTCATGGATGTTTATATGTATAATAAGTATGTATTTATAAAACAAAAAAGTAGATATGTAGTATATCAACTATCTAGTGTCCACGACACAAGCTTTGCTTAGAGTGGCACTAGGTGGCGCTGTGTGTTAATGTCCAGCGATATTTATCAATTATTTATTTATTGCGTCCATTTATTATTTTTTAAATTATTTTTTTTTAAATTAGTTAATAATTTTATTTAAACTTGGTATAGGTAACTAAGTTTTCATAGATATAAAAATAACACTGTGACTTTCAATTTTAATTAAATTTATAATATTAACATGTTGCTGTTTTAAAAAGAACATTGAGACAAAAGTGGCAGCGAAACAGGTTTCCCCAAGATAAGACACTGTTAAATAGAAAAACCAAACAAATTAGGAAGGCAATCAAGAAAGTTCGCGACGAAAATTTAACTAGACATCTTCTTCAACTGACTAATGATCGATCGACTGATTACTCACTATGGAAAGCCACAAGGAACCAAAAACAACCTATTGCTCACATACCGCCAATAAAAGAACTAAATGGGCAATGGGCGATAAGTAACGAGCAAAAAGCATCAAGGTTTGCCCAACACCTAGAAGACACTTTTACACAAACCGAGAGCGCTGACCAGGAACTCCACTGGGAACAACAACAACAAATAGACCAAGAGATAAAACTTGTTACACCAAAAGAAGTATTTAAAGAAATCAGAGATCACATCAGCCTAAAAAAATCCCCTGGTTATGACCTTATCACAGGGGAAATCCTAAAGAATCTACCAAGAAAAGCCTTGGTAAATCTCACTAAAATACTCAATGCGTCTTTTAGACTAAAGCATGTTCCTGACCAATGGAAAGTTGCAGAAGTGATCATGATCCCCAAATCAGGGAAACCACCTCAAGATGCATCTTCATACAGGCCTATCTCCTTGCTGCCAGTGATGTCAAAGCTTTTCGAGAAACTACTTCTAAAACGACTGAAACCTATTATAGAAAATAGCAATATTATACCAGACTATCAATTTGGATTCAGAGAAAAACATTCAACGATAGATCAGGTGCATAGAATAACAACAGTTATTGAAAAAGCCCTTGAAGATAGGAAAGTATGCACCACTGTATTTTTAGATGTAGCCCAGGCTTTTGACAAAGTTTGGCACAAGGGATTGATTTATAAACTAAGAACTATGCTGCCAAAACAGTTCGCAGACATACTAGAATCATACATAACTGGTAGAGTCTTTAGAGTAAGGCAAGAAAATTCTTATTCTGAAATAAAGGAAATAAAAGCTGGTGTACCACAAGGAAGTGTTCTAGGCCCGGTCCTGTACCTATTGTACACATGTGATATACCAGAACTAGAAAATGCAACTATTGCTACTTTTGCTGATGATACCGCAATTATGTCCATAGGATCTAATCACAAGGAAGCTGTGGTAAAAGTACAAACAGCAATCAATCAATTCTATGATTGGACCAAAAAGTGGAAGATCAAGTTGAATGAAACAAAATCCATTCACATTGACTTCACTAACAAGAAATCGGAACACAACCCAGTGTATATAAACAACAAAACTGTACCGCACGAAAACACTGCCAAATATCTTGGTATGACCTTAGACGCAAAGCTTCGCTGGAAAGCCCATGTCAAAAAGAAACGAGAAGAATTGGAAATTCGTTACAGAAGCATGAACTGGTTATTAGGAAGGCATTCCGCACTGTCAGTTCCTAACAAGATCCTGCTCTACAAATCCGTCCTTATGCCAGTATGGACTTATGGTATACAACTATGGGGTTGCGCCAAAGAAAGCAATGTCGAAATTATACAAAAATTCCAGAACAAAGTACTCAAGAACATCGTGAATGCGCCTTGGTATATAAGAATTGACGACATCCATCGGGACCTACATATAGAGTTCGTAAACAGTATTATCCAAAAATATGCAGAAGCTCACGAACATCGGCTTCATCATCATGTTAATGTCGAGGCCATCCAGCTTCTCGATAACACGGACATAGTAAGAAGGCTCAAAAGGACTAAACCTTTTGAGTTAGTGTAGTGTAATGGAGTGATATTATTATATTTGTGAATTTACCGTGAGTGAAATATAGTACCTAGCTATTTATATGGACACAAGAACAAAGTGACATCGCCTTAATAGACGCTAAGTAAACGCAATGGACGTGTTCTTAGATATAATTTTACTTTTAGCAAATTAAGTTAGATTAAAATTGCTTATTAGCCTTATTAGGCTAGATTGTAATATAAATAAAAAACCTTTAAAAAAAAAAAAAAAAAAAAAAAAAAAATGTTGCTGTTTCATTTCCCCGCAATAGAAGTGAAAAGTAGAATGTACAACTCATCCATGAAACCCATTTTACACCCAACTTTATATATATCACCGTAAAATTGTCAAACACGTTATATCACAATATAACGTCCTTCCCTCCACACCGCGTGAGTTGACTACCATCGCATGCATTTCACGAAAAATAATGCGTATTGTTGTAAGCAGAATGTTCGTTTGACAATATTTCGAGATTTTACAATATCGCTAGAGATATTACAATATAACGTATTTGACAATTTCACGGTGACATATACATAATACTTTGGATAAACGTCTCCCGCAAAATGGTGAGTTTCATGCACTTGATGTTTAGTCTACTATCAAAATTGGATATAGCATTATAGATCAGCCGTAAATAGTCTTAGATCTAATGTAACACTCATTTTCCGACTAGATTAGATTGACGTGAATATTATAATGTATCCATTAGTTATTTCAGCGTCGGACCTGTTTTCTAAGTTATTTTCACAGTTCAAAAGTGAAAACAGATAACTTTCTGTCTCAAAACCCCAATAACTTCGATCACAACAGTGAAAGTCTACATAACTCTTGCAACAAATAAACGAACTCACGAGGCACAAGGCAAGTACACACTTATTACATTTTACAATAAATAAAGTTATAGAGTTCACAGCTTTTTGCATGAATGAACATACCTAAACACATAATTTCGAAACAGTCCGAGTTACTCTTGTCACAGAGGCGAGTATCAACTGGCACAAATCTAGACTCCGGCTATTGCGAAATTCCTGATAAGAAAACCTACGGGGCAAGCTTCGGGAACTCCCGATAAAAGTGAAACAGTTACGCCGTAGCGGATCGGCTACGAGTGCTATGAAGTCATGTCACTCGCGTGACCATCAGGTCAGGTCAGTTCCATGACTTTTGTTCACTCAAAAAGTGCTCAACGCACCTAAAGAAGTTTTCACTGCAAAAACCCAATAAAACTTTGCCCGACTTGACAAACAAACCCGGACCCTCATGCTCAGTAGTTGCAATGGCAACTAGTAGACTATCGAGGTATACACAGCTGGCAATCGATACTGATGATAAAAAGAAGTTTTTTATATGTCTCTGACGTTCATATATTGCGTATTTGAATAATGGTGAAGCATCAGGTGGGCTGTCAGTCGTCAGGTCCTCTCTGTGAGCTGTGTGGTGACGGATCGGTTTATGGCACCGCGATAGTTTCGAGTTTTATTGTATTACTAACACGATATAACTCATATCGGTATTACGTGTTTGTTTCTTTCTTGAGGTTCAGTTTTGATGGAGTAAGTTTGGTTAGTTTTGAGATGATAATATGCCTAAATGTTTCTTGATTCGGTGGATAACCAAGTCGGTAAGAGTACTGCTTGTCTACAGGGTATGAAAGGGCCCATTACAAAGTCGCTAACCAAGCATATAAATTAAACTAAGTAAGCAAATTATTGCTGCGAAATGTCGTTTTTTGTGTGGTGTGAAATATCACGGCTTACGATAGCGTTCAATGTAATGCACTAAAAATATTATGCTGATGAATGTATTTAATAGTATCGAATATTTAAAACATGTTACAAAAAAAACGTGTATCATTTTTCCCTAAACTTTTTTATACAAGCAATTGTACAAAAAATACATCGTTATGGACGTTTTTTAAACCCGTTATATTACTGAAAAAATACCACACAGTAATAACTACTCATTTTGCCTATATTATAATAACAACTATAAAAGCGTCGTAAAACAACATGTACTTGGATATATTTGAATAAAAAGATTATAGAAATTACTTGAAAGAATTTGAGCAATCTACTCAGTGCATGTCGTGTTTGCTCGGAACTCCAGTTAAATCGTACTCCGAGTAAATGCAGCAAGAGAAATAAAACAATTGTTTTATGTTTACAAGAACACGTTCTTAGAGCCATTATACGATTATTTACGAGTTATAATAAAGTAGTATTATTCGTATACGAATAATACACAAAAGCCCGATTTTATTTCTAATTTATTAACTACACTAGGACCTACTGAGACTTAAACAAGTCTTTAGAGGGTTTAAAGATATTAAAGTTACAGTTTTCGTGAAACCATAATTTCTAACAAACCGAAGTCAAACTGCAAATACCGAAACATGTTCTGTGCCGAAACATTTATAATAACAACCTGCGTTGAGCTCACTTTGTCATCGTCTCGCAGTGACGTTTACAAACAGGCATACATCCGCACTTCCACAGAAGCGATTGTAGCGAGTGGAGCGACCCCGTCACACTACACACGTCACATCCTGACGAAACCAGCCAAAAAATAGTTCCAATACCCGAGCTCAGAGGGCGAGGAAATAAACGCGGGAGCTGAATCATTGCGAAAATTGAAAGTAAAACGTGAACCAAGATGTGTGAAGAAAGTAGCGAAGCAATGGAACCGACGACGATAACACCATAAAAGAAAATCCAAGAGAACTTTATAGCACAGAAAATAGAGCTCAAAATACCAAGCGATTTGAGGCAATTAAAGAAAATGAGGACTCAGGAAGGACGAAGGAAGACAAAGTTCCTGGTAAGAAAAGGCTGAAGTCTGATCGAAATGTAATCGAAAGAAAGGAAGTGGCTATAAGTTAGCTAGAATGTTCGTGGAATCGTTTAGCGTACGGCTATTAAGTCTAATTTCACCGTAAAGTCGTAGAAATGAAATTAGCAGCTTTCGGTGAACTTTATTTGTGCTAACTCGGGCTTTTGTGATTTATGAACCCCTTTTCTTGAAGTCTGAAATCCATTACTTTAGCATGCGAATTGAATTAATTGTAAATAACAATAGTGATTTCCAACCCGAAATATCATTCCAAATTAGAACGGATTCCACGGATGAAAAGTACAAAATTCCTCATGTTTACAAACTATCGTATCGCGCTACGAGCTCTCGAGTCCTCGCGTCAAAACTGACATCTGTATTCTGCGACATTATTGTCCAGAAATAAAACCGAGCCCAGTTTTACTAGTTCGTTGGCGTCCGTAATAAAAGACGACTCGTTGGAGTCGGGCCGTCGTTGGAGGCGTGTGAATTTCCCACTTTCGCGCTGAAAAAGAGAATAAATTCGCTTAGGCAGGGCGTTTTCTTCACATGCAAATTATTATTATTGTGCCAGTTTTGGTATTAGCGGGGTTTTTATTGCTAAAGCTACGGAGTTTTTCCCTCTTTTTACGGACCAACGGCGATGTATTTTTTTCCGTGTGTGCGCTTCGCGGGATCTATGAGTCGGAGCGATCATTCGGTTTCTGTTGTTACCGTCATAAAAGCAATCGTTCTCGATGTTCCGCGAATTGAAATTCTGAGAACAATTCGGGTTTGGACGAGGAAATGTCACAAAAGGTACTCCGTTACGATGAAAATGCTTTGGATTCTTTTTGTTCTTTAAATTAGAGGTATTCGTTTATAATTTACTTCAAAACGTTGGCAAAGTAATAGATGTTTCTCAATATTTATGGTCGGTAGGAGTCACGATAGAGGCGCAGTAAGTTACCCGGGGCAATCAGCAGCGCCTGCCGTGCTTAGCGGAGCGCACGCAGGTAATTACTGCATGTGCGTCTCGCGGGTTTGTTGGTCTCGAGTTACAAGCGAGTGCGGTATTTCTGTCATATATCCGCTTTTTCTTGGAAAGCCATGAACATGAATTTGGCTAGTAAGTATATCTAAACAGCTTTGTTATATAGGGTGTAAAACACTTCTTAACGAAGCTCAAAGGCACTTGTTTTCCTCGTCATTGCGATATTTTTTTTTGTTATTCACCATACTTGGAAACGTTCTAGTTACGGAGATATTGGGGGTCAATGTTACAAAGTATTTGACAAGTTTTTTTTAAATACAAGTTTTTATTGCAAGATTTTTACTTTAAGTACCTTCACGAACCCCGTACTATTAAATCCATCCATCAACACAATGTTTTGAGTGCGTAACATTGAGTTATACCCCAAAACGTGATTTTTGACCCCACAAAAAAAGTTGTTTCTCAGCAATAATTTTTGCGTAAAGTTACTTAGTTTGATGTACCAAATGCTTAGTTGACGGTTTCGTGATGAGGTGGTTTACTCTCTGTATTGAAGACGATAAATAACTCTTGAATATTCGGCATTATTTTATGGGCATAGAGTAAGAAAGTTTTATTCTCCGGTTATGAATAAGGTGCCTAGGCAATATTACCTTTTTTTAGTTGAATCATCATCATCATCATCATAGTTGAATGTTTATCAACATTAATAGACTTACCCTAATTATTTGGTGTAAACAGACTCATCACGAAGTCGTCAACCTAGCGTTCTGTACCATCAAACAAAGTAACGTAACGCAAAAATTGTTGCTGGGAAATGACTTTTTTTTTGGAGTTCAGTTATGTTTTGTGATAGAACTCAATGTAACGTACCTAAAACATTGTGCTGATGGATGGAATGAATAGTACGAAGATCGTGGAGGTGTTCAAAATAAAAATTTAAGGAACAATGGAACATTAAACACTTGTAAAAAAAAAAATACTCAAACTCAAACTCAAAGCATTTATTTCAACTAGACCATTACGGCACTTTTGAATGTCAAATTACAAATAAAATCAAAGCTACAGTCACAGTCACAAGGCATAATAACTTGAGAAAGTACTGTAGTTGCCCATTCCCTAGCGTAGATCTCTATGGAGAAGAACGGGCAAGAAACTCCATGGACACTCTTTTTAAATCAATATATTGTTACAAAATCTTGGTTACATCATTCATGTGTGATTATACATATATGTGAGAACGATGTAGAAAGACGTGCACATTAAGAGCCTCCAGAGAAAAGATTAAATCAACAATGTAAGAAAAAAAGAAATTAAAATTAACCATGGCAGCTAAGAGATGACCAGTCCCAACTGACAGCGCCCGTTCACGAACATGACGCATGTATCGGCGCCATTCAACTCGACCATATTGAAGGGAGCTAAATGACCCGACACACCCGCCACCATCAGCAAGACATTTGAGTGAGCATGACAATCTCTCAGCCGCCAATGCATATTCAAGTCAAAAAAAAAAAGACAACTAAATGTAAATAGTGGCTTTACAGTACATAGAACTCACACAAATGTGCTATGCAATTATATAATACTACGAAATGGATTCTATACAATACAAGGATATTTTACAATCTTCTGCAGCTTCCACAATAACGTAGCCTGGGAATCAGTTAGTTTGCCTATGGTTGTGGAGCAGGACCAGCATTGAGCCAAGCACTTTTATCATTAATGTAATCCCCCAAATTATAATATTGCTACATAGTGTGCGTTTTATACAAGATTTAAATTTCGTCTCATTCAGTTGTAGAATGTGAGGAGGTATTTTATTGTAACATTTTAAACAGTACCCCATGACAGATGAATCTACTTTAGCAAGCCTGAAACCTGGCTGAACGAGTTGGTCCCTATTTCTAGTATTATAGTGGTGTCTGTCACCTCTTTTACTGAATAAATGCAGATTTTTCCTAACGTACATGATGTTTTCATAGATGCATTGGCAAGGTACTGTCAAGATGTTAATTTCCTTAAACAGTTCTCTCAGAGAGTCGCGTCTACGTAATTCGTATATGGCTCTGATTGCTCTTTTCTGCAGAATGAATATAGACTCGATGTCTGCCGCACGTCCCCATAGTAAAATACCGTATGACATAATACTATGAAAATAACTAAAATAGACTAGCCTCGCGGTATCAACATCAGTAAATTGACGGATCTTTCTAACAGCATATGCAGCTGAGGTCAGCCGTCCTGCAAGAGATGTTAAATGAGGACCCCATTGTAACTTTGACTCGAGCATGATTCCCAAGAAAACTGTTTTATCGACGAATTCTAGTTTCCCTTGATTCAACATTATGTCACAATCACTACTTTTGACATTTGGTAGGGCAAATCGAATGCACTTAGTTTTTTTCCCATTGAGTACTAAATTGTTAGCGGTAAACCAGTTATGGACCTGCAGTAGGGCATTATTTACATCGTCAAAATTAGTGGCACGTCTGTTTATCCTAAATATTAACGAAGTATCGTCAGCAAACAACACCATTTGCGGGTGGTTGTTAAATAAATGGGGTAGGTCATTAATATAAACTAAAAAGAGGAAGGGACCCAGAATCGAACCTTGTGGTACACCCATTTTTAGTTTTAAACCCATTGAATTGTCACCATTTATTTTTACTTGCTGATGTCTATCATTCAAATACGACTTTACTAAACTAAACGCAAGTTTACCTAAACCGTAATGCTTAAGTTTCAAAATCAGGGTTTCGTGATTTACGCAATCAAATGCCTTCGAAAGGTCACAAAAGATTCCTATGGCATCTTGTGCCTCTCCCACGCAGTAAATATGTGTTTTGATAAAGTAACACCGGCGTCAGTTGTACAACGTCCCTTGGTGAAACCATACTGTTGTTCGTGTAATATTTTATTGGTGTTAAAATGGCAAAGCATTTGATTGAGCATTATCTTTTCAAACACCTTGCTGAAAACAGGCAACACGGATACTGGCCTATAGTTATTGGTGTCTTTACTGTCCCCGGATTTAAAAAGCGGTATTACCTTACTGAATTTCATTAGATCCGGGAAGACTCCTTGATCCACGCACAAATTAAATATTGAGGCTAAATACGGTGCTACAGTTTCAATAATTGAGGTACAAGCTTTTATAGACATACCCCATAGGTCTTCGGTTAATTTGATCTTGATTTGTTTAAAAGCTTTTATAACTGTCGTGGGGTTTATATGCTGAAATTTAAATTCATTTGGACAGGCTGAAACGTTTACTTTTAATAAATCAATAGAGAGCAACGGAGAGGAATTTAAGGTTTCAGTAGTTTTAAGTGGGATACTGGTAAAGAAGTTTACAAATTCTTGAGCAACTTCATTATTGGAGCTGACAAGGCCACCTGAAGTCTCTAGTGTGAAGTCATTACTATGTTTTATATTTCTGTTTGTTTCACTGTTGATAATTTTCCAAACCGTTTTTATTTTGTTATCGGCTGATTTAATTTTATTGCTAATGAATAAGGATTTGGCTACCTTGCAGGTGTTTTTAAAAAAAATTCGAGTAATTAGCAACATATTTACTAAAAGATTCTGTGTTGATGTAAGGCTTAAGGCCGTACAGCTCAAACAATCGTTCCCTACTTTTTCTAATTCCCTGTGTTGCCCAGTCACTAAAAATAAACTTTGAGCCAATAGTTTTGGTTTTCTTTTTTAAAGTGTTATTGAACTCAGTGTGCACTACCGAAAAGAATTCTTCATACAATTCATTTACATTATTTCTAATATGGCCTGGTATATTTAGCTTGCTAATTAAATTATTATTAAACTTTTCTAACTTGCTGGGTGTTATTTGTGTGGTCTGAATCTGAATTCTTTGTAATTGTTTATTGTACGCGAAAGTAACTGTCTGCCCGCTGTGATCTGAAGGAAGGTAATTTACGATAGATTTATCTAAGTAGTCGCAGCAACAAAAAACATATTATCAATACATGTAGCAGTATTTGTAGTAATTCGGGTTGGTTCTGAAAAAATGTTTGACAAATTAAAAGATTTAAAGAGACTTAAAAATCTACAGCTGTTCTGTACTTGTCAAGAAAGTTTCAACTTTGACCCCTCAATACCCCGAATATGGTGTAAAACAAAAAATGGTCGCCATGATGGGGAGAACAAGTGCTTTTCAGCTTCGTTAAGAGGTTTTTTACACCCGTTATACCTATAATAGGTAGGTATTACAATTCCGTCACAATTTGTCATTGTAAGAAGACACAAAACAGTTTAGTTGTGACCCAAGCTCAACAAAGGACACAAAACACTATCCGTATTATGTGCCATGTTAGTCTCACCCGCTAGCAATACATAGCACCCACCTTTATCCTAACTTCCAAGGTTCGCGACACCCCTGTTTATGACGGTCACAATATACGCCCGGCCGGCGCGCCCGACATTGAACACCCTGTATACGGCCGCATAAACTACAGATTTTCGGATGGCTACGTGAGTGAATGCTTCGCTCGTGTTTATTGTAACGCCGAGCTGTGGAGCCGATGGCTTGTACTGCTTTACGATGAATATATTTTGTTGTTGGCCGCTTTCAAAGTCCTGTGAACGAGGACATTGAAGTCAGTTCGTTTATCATGTCGAACACGTTTACTTTCTTTGAGAATTTGAAGTTGAGAAAGTGACTAATCCAAATTCAATTTGAATTACCAAGAAATCAGCTTAAGTAGGTAGTGCTAGATACTGTCAAAGATGAAACTTCAAATTCTCAAAACATAATTCCCAGAAACCGCCAATAAGTCTCGGTATCAATCTCGCTGCTCGCTAAGTTTGAACCACATCATAAGTTACTTTCGTATAACTCTTACAGACACGATTGAAGAATTAATACAAAAGTTTTCTGTAACTTTTACTTCAATCTTAAGCCTGTGTAAAATTCCTAATAAAACCAAACATGTTCAGAAATTAAGCCTGACCTAAATAAAACATTTGTTTCGTACTCGATCGCTTGCGCCGCGCGGCTGTATTTCATTAGCGGAACATGGCGCAGTTGTTCGTGGCTCGTGGCTCGTGGCTCGTGGCTAAAATTCGTCTAAACATTGTTGTGCAACAATCTGTTGCTAGCGGTTGTGGACGCCGCGTGTGCCGCCGCCGCGCGCCGCCGCTCGTGTGCCCACCGCCGCCTCGCCTATACGCAATGGTGCTGCTACAATACACTGCATATGATTCGAGTAGACACTGTTAAATATAACTTTGTGGTTTTGTGGCAACACGCGCATGTGGAGCTGTTTGGAAATAGTTTAAGATATTTGTGGTGAATTATTTAGTATTCATCTGTTATGCAGCATGTATCAGAAACGTGTATTTATAGTTAAGGGTGTGCCCGAAAATGTTTTTGTATGGGACGTAAAAATCATTTAAATGGTAAAAATAATCTGCTGTCCCATACAAAATTTCAATCCTACTTTACCCAAATGTGTGATTATTCATATAATTTATACACGGACGGACATTTTTAATGTAATTTTGGTATTTCCTATGTCTCTTTTTATAACCGGTGTATCGTTTGGGGCGTGGATACAATCAAGACAAACGTTGGGAAGATTCGTCATTGTCTAATCTTGGGTTTTACATATTTGAAAAATCAATTGTGGCGACAACGCTTATCTCTTATGACTTTTGCTCTTCTGTCGACGTTTAACAATAAAAAAAAATAAAAAATCGACAAAATAGGCTTATCAGCGACAGTCATGAGTTTGGCGTTCTTGACTGCCGCTAAAAAACCTAATTTTAATTAAAACTAAATAAATACACTCGAAATAACACTAATTCAGAAATTTCGCGGTAAAATGTTCTTCTCATCAGTCACAGATTAACAGTTTAAAACACATTGCGCCACCATATTTGCGGAAAAACTAAACTCCACAGATAATAGTATATTAACTGGCTGTTTGAGTTTGTCTATGTCACATGAAGGAAATTAAAAAACGAATTACTTTACTCCCTAGGGAGTAAAATGGTCACTTTAGTCCCGTTTGAGTGAGTGTCAACATCACTCGAGCCTTCAGCACCAAATCCTTGAAGCGCAGTAGATATTTTGTCATTACGAACGGAATACTTACTTAGTTATATAATGCTATTATGTTGATTGAAGGAAATCTACAATCGCTAGCACAATCCAATCTATATATAAGTATTAGCTTAATTGACCTGTGCAATGTTCAGTCACTTACCATTCCATTAAACCAGTGAAATTCCCATCAAATATCTGTGCAATACAAATGCCATTCCTAATCAGTCATCCATGCGTCCCGTTAGTTATGCGTCCTCCTGTCTCTGTCCGTGTGTATTATGATATTTTGCTATTAATTACTGCATGAGCGGGTTGTTTGTCCAATTAAATATACACTCATTTTCGACACGTTGATGTATTACGCTTTGTTAGAGCCGTCGCGCGTCGGTTTATTGGCTTAGAATCCGTTCACGATTTGTTTGTATTTTCAAGTTATATTTTGGCAAAATAATAACAGCCGCTCGGGCCGATTTGCCTAGGTTGGTCTGTCGATGGATGACCACACTTACATACCGGGTTTCCTCCGTGCCTCGGAAAGCACGTTACGCTGTTGGGCCCGGCTGTTATTTTTCCATCTTTGGGAGTAATTACAGGTAGACAGTGGCCCAAAAAGTCTGACAACCAGTCTTCCCAAGTGTTATCGTATTACCCAATATTATACTGGTATTCAGCTGCATCCGGTTAGACTGGAAGCCGACCTCAACATGGTTGGGAAAAGGCAGATAATGATGATTTTATTAGGTTGCAGTTATATCATCATACCCTGCCAAATACTAAAATTTGAGTGCCAATTTCTTTTCAAATCTGGTAATTATTCGAAAAGGTAGTGCGCAATTTCCTAAAAATAATGATACACGTGTCACAGTTTGGGTTACGTACAATAATTAGTGTGGATACACAACACGACAACAAGTTCGGTTTCCCCTCGGGGATAGTCAGTCGTATACCAATGGTATATCCGCATTTCCCCGGTTATTATTGGCCCCATGTCATAGAAGGCGAGGGCGGACTCTGGGCTGTTACAGAAGAATCCCTGACGAGATAATCCAGTTACACTCTGCATGACCAGAATAAAGCCCAGGACATCATGTTCAACAGTAGCGCTTGCGAACACTATACCAACCGCAATAAGGTGGGACCAGGCGACGACAACGGCTAAGGCCAGATATATTGTCTATGGGCTAGTTCCCGCCATCAATAACTTTAAAATCTAATTTCGCTTCTTTCGCTTATCAAGACTAGACTTAGTCCGTCAGTTAGAGTATTGGAAATTAATGGACACGTATGTTTTGGTTTTGCAAATCAACGAATATTGACAAAGATAAAACTCATCAAAACTCGGGAGTGGAGCTCGTGACGTCACAAAATTATACCACGGCCAGACGTATTGAGAATTTTAAAAGCGTCGTATCTTCGTCAATGTTGGTTTACTTAACTAAAGAAAAAATACGGGTCAAATATTTTTTTGATAATTTAACTGTCGGACTAATTATATTTTTTCAAGACTCAAGCCTATTGCACTTTAGCTGTTAAAACCACGCTAATCCTACCTACATTGTATGCAGAACCTCTCAAAACAAAACATCATTACCGTGACAATAATGCATACAAAACGGCACGCAAATGATGTCACATTTAGTTCCACGGTAAGTCTGGCAGTGTATCGCGGATCGGTGCTCGTAATGGGGGTGAAGGCGGCACAAAGCTCCGTCATCTCCCGAGACAATGGTACGTTCTGGCGCGGACAAGGCGACCATTTGTCAAACCTTGCCCGCTACGTCCCCCACACGACTTAAGACTTTAGTTTCGGTTGCAACCCTAAACGTCTTAGAATTTTGGTGGAGATTACACGGGTGGAGTTACAATACATGTGTGTGAATTTGTTGATTAGTTTATGGGATATATTTAATATGGTTGGTTTTCAACCTATTAGAGGGTTAAGTATCTTCTAAAGTGGGAATTTGCCTCGAAGCATTGACATTATAGAGTGCAAAAACATTTTCCCTCTAATACCGTTCCCATTCAACTCCCAATAGACTTCACCTATAGAACCACAACTACTTACATACGGAGTTTTAGTTGGGAACAGGTTTCACGGAAATGGAGATGCACCCGATAAGTGAACTTCATTCGGAAATCGTTTCGTAGAACTCGCTCGCTTCTCGATTATGATATCGGTCGCGTGCACAGTTGCACACTGCGTTTGTGCAGATATTCCGATTGTATTCCAGGTTAGCGATGAACGGGAATCGATTAATGTAATCGGAAAAGAAGTTGATTCTCATAGTATTTGAGTATCGTATCTTTGAACGTGGTGTGGCTTTTATATAGATTGGCCAATTTATTAGCAAAAGTAAGCCGTTAATGGCGCATTATAAAAGCGAATAATTGAGTTGAATTACCAATAAATTGAAACATCCTCTTACACGGTTTTTTTCAGTCAACTACATACATAATAGTAAAGGTCGTGGCTCACTTGACAAGCACCGCACCAGCACCGCTCCAACCCAGCAATTTACTTGCCATTCAAATTAGAGCATTAAATCGTGTGTCGCATAACATTTTTTTGAATGTACATATGAAAAAGCTTACGGCGGGTGGTCAACGCGCTTGCCGCTACCATACGCCTCGCCGCGCGGGCGGCGCGGCGTCCGCGCGCGGCCCGCGCGCCGCAAGCGAGGGGACCGCGCGCCGTCCGCGCGCGGGCGCCGCGCCGCAAGCGAGGAGACCGCGCGCGGCAAGCGAGGGGACCGCGCGCGGACGCCGGGTGGCCCGCGAAACAACGTCACTGCGCCGTCGTGCTTCTCCACGTAGTGGGTACTCTTTGTTTAATGTATGGCCAGTTACAAATTTAGTTAAAGAGCCCACGACACTAGACCTAGTTCGGTTAGACTCCCAGATAATATCTATATATATATTTGGTCACGATGCTGCAATGCATAAAAACCATTACTATTATGATAAGACTCCCGAGTTATGTGAAATTCAGTACAAATCGAAAGCTTGTTGACACCCAAGTAACACAAACTAGTTGCTTAAGAGCTCTGGAGCCAATCCGATTATTCCCAAAGGCGCCAAGCTCAAGTGCTAGAGCGTGCACTGCAGACCTCATGTAGCCGCTTTGCAGCCAAAGGGGCACAACTTTTTGCAACCTACAGTTCCGTTAGAACTTATATTAGTAGCTGCAACTAATAATTAATACAACACTAAAGCTCTTGTGGCGCTTATTGAATGAATGACAGGTTTAACTGAACGAATAAAAGATCACAAATCATTCACCTGTCTCTCATTTATTAAAATACATCTGTTGTTCCTGAGTCAGACATTCCTGAATACAAATATAAATAAATAATAAGTGAAGGTATAGTGTTTTTGAGCTAAATATGCAAGTGGCTAAAAACGCAGATCAGTTCATCGTGCATACTCGTATAGTTGATATTATTGGAGTATTTTTAACGCGTCTCAATAATTGTCTTGTAAACCGAGACATTATGACAACGTACAAGTCCTACGCGTGTTCAATCACAAATGCCTAACAATTGTGTTCGCGGTGACAGCAAGCTCGTAGTCCGGGAGGTAGCGGTGCAAATAAAAAACCATAATAAAGTCAGTCAGTCGTTCGGTCTGTAACCAGTCGTTACAGTACACCGGCTGAAACTATAAAATATAAAATAATTTAAATATACTGAACTTTAAAAAATTTCAGAACTGCAATGGAAAGAAAAATTAAACCACGAATCCACAAAATATAATTACTAGAGATAATTCCCTAAAAAACAATGCTACCTCCCGGACTATTACTACCAGCGCGCGGACTGCGAGCTTGCGCCTTGCGGACGGCGAGTGGACCAAGCGCGGCCGGCGCGCGGCCCGCGCGGCGCAAGCTGGGCGACCACGCGCGGCCCGCTCGGCGCAAGCGAGGCGACCGCGCGGCGCAAGCGAGGGGACCGCGTGCTTACACCTCGCTTGCGCCGCGCGGGCCGCGCGCCGTAGCCTATATTCGAGGCGGTGCCGGTCAGGAGTTGTGCTGGTGCCGTGCTGGTGCGGTGCTTGTCAAGTGAGCCACGACCTTTAAACTACCAAGCTTGCCGCACTATTGGCAGTGCGCACAAATTTATTTTTGAAGTCCAGCATATTTAACAGATATAGCGCAGCTTTTGGGTTTTGGGTCTATGGGCACACATAAAAGCTAGAGAACTTCACTGAACGAGCGTCCTCCACGAAACCATTTACCACAACCGGGAGACGTGCCCATTTCCGGGTCCCGCACTAAAATTCCCAACTGCGTCCAACTGTACGCCTAACACGTCATCCATTGCGCCCTCGCATCCAGCGCTCGTGACCGACGCCGGGATGCGGCGAGTAATGGAGCCCACACGCACAAGCACGGACGACATTATATTGTTAGATTCCCGGCTTGAGTCTCATGAAGACGCTAGCTACTTACACATCGCTCGACATTCTACTCTATTGTTTTAAACAAACCACATTGCTCGTTTTATGAGCATCCCGGCGCTTGTTACAATTGGAGGAGGAACAATGTATGACGCGCGCGGCTCGGCGCCCGAGTGCGGCGTGCTCATAGCGGCCGCGACGCGCGGATGAATGTCCCGTTTATCTGTATGAGCTCCTTAGTGTTAATAATGGTGGTTACGTGTCAGTGGGGTGTAATTAAACGCACTTTTATATCGTTCCGGGCTCTTCAGGAAGAATTTACTGGACAAGAGCCGACTTTATCGCTCTTTTATGGCTCTAAACACTTGGCTTAGAAGACAACAACGTGACAGGCGCGGTTTATTTAATAAAGCTTGTTTTTTTTGACAGAGTTATTAAGCTGATACACAAAAGGACGATAACTATTCCTTTTTCTCTTTTGTAACAAAAACACATCTACGCGACTTCAAATCCATATGCGAAACTAGCAGTAGAAATCAATAAATAGTCACAAAGAGAGCATTTACCGCCCGAGTACAATTATAAGGCGATTATTCCCTAAAGCGGTTATTATTCACCGACATCCGAGTCAATTAGCAGTCGTCGGCGATCATCCGCACGGAATACATAAATTAACAGTTTTACCGGCCGCTGTAATGATCTATGAGACCACGACGCGACGTTTTGTTGCCAATATTGACGATTTCAACGTTTAAGGTTCATCTTCAATTAGGAGTGATGGACCTGCCTAGTTTGGATTGTGAGCTTTAGTTTTAGAGCTTCCGATTTGAAATAGAAGAGGGTTACAAAGACCATCAATACCTATTTAAAAAAAAAACGTCTATGCCAGCGCCAACTACATTACCCTTGTTACTTAACATAATATTACATGAACACAATATTCAATAAAAACAAATAAGTTGTTTTTCATCAACAACAAAACTGATTTAAAATCTTATTAACAACTCGAAATCGAAATCAAAACTGATTATAAATATTCCGTAATTACCGAGGAACGCGACTCATTCCATCGCTCAGAGCGTTCAACATCGCATTACAACGACCACAATGAGAAATTAATACATTATTTGTCATATTCGATGTAGCAGTAAAAATAAAATGTCCAATTTATTTCAACTACACAATTTTTGCGAGCCGAGGCTCGATTGTGTCCAAATGTCGGCCCGGCTGGCGGCAATATTTGCCGATATTTCTTTATCTATTAATCGTATCGGCTTAAAACGATCGCACGATATTGGAAATGAATTGTAACAAAATACTGTTTGTTTTTACTGAAATGATTACGATAGATTGGTATTGCTTTTAATCAATGCTCGGGGGTAAATAATGGAGGTGCTTGTCGAACTCAACGTCAATATGGACCGTTAAACGAAATTATTCATCAAGCACCTGATTAAATTATCCTTGTTTTTTAGAAAAGCATTTTTCTTATTAGATTATTTTAACTGAACTCTAAGCGGCTTCCATAGAGAGTTGGCTTAATTGATGATATAAACTGTACGAGTATTACAAGCATTCTTTTCTAGTTGATGTTTTATAGTCTGGCTTTGGTAAATACAACTTTCGCTTTCTTATTCTACTACAAACCATATTTAAACAAAAATACACGACTTTAATCAAAATGATTGATTACAACTTTTCTTTTCTTTGCAGTTGTGATGAAACAATTTAATAACCACACAAAAGTCAGAGCTCTTTGGCCTTTGCACGAAACCAGTTGAACGTTGGCGTTCGTAAAATGTTCCGAATCCATAAAACTTCTGTATCAGTGAAGGAATTAATTCTAACAGTACGACAAATGTAAATATTAATTTACTTTTGCCAGCAAACAGTCTCCATAATTATTAGGACGGAACGCCTCTGAAGTGGTCGGGAAATTATTTAATAACCTTTTGTCAAGTTTTACATAGAATTTTACAACTGTCGTCGTGGACAAAGTGTAACTTAACTACTTAGCAATGAACGACAAACAACACAACGTTTTAAACAATAATTACACTTTGAAGTTTTTGTGTGCGATGATGTAGTCCAACTGGCTTCGGAACGTGGCGGCATGAATAGGGAATCAGATGTCATTACGTGATCGATAACAATTAGTTTTATAACGAGTGTAAGGTTCGGATGCGGCAGACGGATCCTAGCAAGAATGCAATATTAATAAGGATACTCATGAGTGAGTTAAATTCATTATACAGGCTCACATTCTTGTCAGGATCGGTGATAAGTTCTACTGTCCTATGGTAATAGAACAGCCGGAAACCCCGCTACAAACATTAAAGTGTGAAGCAAATAAATCATGTCTTCCTCCACCGATGCCGCTCAACTGAAATCACCATAATCAGTACCCCGATTCACGGTCCAGCGTTATGTCCACCGCATGCAATAAATACATGTATTGAACGTCAAAACAAAGTGTCAGTCCGTGGCGGTAGATTGGGCAGGCGACGCGCACGGCACGCGTCCTCTCGCTTGCGCCCGTCCGGCACGTACACTCGCCAAAAATAAAAAAGGTTTACCACTTCGCACGCTGATTGCGTACCGCCTGCTATACTCCATGCATATCCAGCTATATCACATGTTGCCCTGCGTGAGTTATAATATTTTCAAAGGGCTTTCCTTGACTGAAAACCCGGTCACCTAATGGTCGGATAAAGCTCGCATAAAAGCCCGGATGATCTATTTAGGCTGCTCAAAGAAATGAAAATCACGTTTTTGATAAAGCTGAATTTGAAAAGTAGGCATTAGCACTGACATATGTTACTTTTTGTTGTATTATATTTTCTTTTTGCAGCCTTAGCTTGTACATAATGATTTGGTTTTAAATTGGTACTAGTGGGTACTACCACTAAACTAATGTTATTAAACCAATTGCGAGCATCGATTACAGTAATTATAATGAATAATAGAACGTTAACATTCGTGTTGTAATTTACGAAAATAAAACCAGAGCGGCAATTGACAACAATTTGAATGTACACAATTCGTTTTTGTACTTATGTGATAGTTAAAAAAACAAAATATATCAATATATTTTTTCAAAGTGGAGGATACATCAAAGGGATTTTATCAAATGCAGCTGTTATGCTTACAACCCACTGATGGATTAAATTACAGGTATTTGTTTATATTTAGAGGGCAAACAACACCGGTGTTCAGTAGCTGTGTGGCTCTGAAACAGCTAAAAACAACCGGGTGATGACGGAATTACGGCCGTAATCCTGAAGGCGGGTGGAGGAAAACCGGTACTTAAGGCCCTTCAAGCTATTAAGCTGTTTAATTCCGTCATACTCGAGAGGAAAATGCCACAGGCATGGTGCAGGGATGTGATGGTGCTCTTCTTCAAGAAGGGTGACAATGCCCGGTTAAAGAAATACAGGCCCATCTCACTTCTAAGCCATATCTACAAGTTGTTTTCAAGAGTCATCACGAATCGTCTCGCGCGCAGGTTTGACGATTTCCAGCCACCCATAACAAGCTGGTTTCCGGAAAGGCTTTAGCACCGTCATGTCTCCGAAACTATTCACCGCTGTCCTGGAGGATTTCTTCAATGTTCTGGACTAGAGAGCCCTAGACATCAACGTCAATGGCGAGTACATCACTCACCTTCGGTTTGCCGACGATATAGCAGTCATGACTGAAACCATGGAAACTCTACACCCGAAGTTGTAGACGATTATGTGTACCTGGGACAAACGGTCCAGTCAAGTAAGTCTAACTTCGAGAAAGATGTCAATCGTCAAATCCGACTCGGCTGTGCAGCGTTCGGGAAGCTGCGTGATATCTTCTCGTCCAACTTACCGCAGTGTCTCAAGACGAAAGTCTATGTGTGTCTATACCAGTGTGTGTTGCCGGGGAATACAAACGGGACCGAAATGTGGTCTCTCACAATTGGCCTTTTCAAAAAGGCTTAAAATCACCTAAAGGGCAATGGAGAGGGCTATGCTCGGAGTTTTTTTCGTGATCGAATCAGAAATGAAGACATTCACAAGAGAAACAAGGTCACCGATGTAGCCCGAAGAATTAACAAACTTAAGTGGCAGTGGGCAAGGCAAATTGCTTGCAGAACCGATAGCCGATGGGGTCGAAAAGTTGCAGTAAAGAGTTGCGAAAAAGTGGCGACCGCGAACCGGAAGACGATGCGTAGAATGACCTCCCACTAAGTGGACCGATGACCTGGTGGAGGTTACGGGAATCCGTTGAATGCGAGTCGCACGGGACCGGTCAATGTGGCGACACTTGGGGGAGGCCTATGTTCAGCAGTGGATGTCTTCGGCTGATCCGTGTAACTATAGTGGCAACACTGCCCAAGTGACATGTAAAATTTTTTGGTCCGTATTTTAAAATTAAATTTAGTTAGTAAATAGGTTAAATTAAGGTGTAATTATTAGTGTAAACGTATCTTAAACGCGTAAATACTCAGGAAAATTGTTATCCTGACAATTAATAAACTTTTCGGCAATACAAGGATACCGGTAACCTAAAAACAACAGCTGACGTTCTAACCACGGACTTGAACGGATAAATCAGGGGAAGTATTGTTTACTTTTATTTTATAACAGCACACAAAACGTCACTTTAACTCTATATTCCATTCACGCCAATTTTTAGTACGATTTTTTGCTGATTTATTACCCTGTACTGGTTCTAAATCTCTTTGTTGACAACCGGTCATTTAACAACAAAACATAGTAATTTTGTCTGTTTTTAGTTTCAAATCGATATAATCAATGTAAATTCATAAATAGATCGTTTCGGATCATTATTGTGGATTATTGTCTTGAATTATTAACTTACTAAGATCAGTTTAAACTTTTTTTTTTTTTTTCTGTGCAACATACCCACATAGGAAAAGTAAATCCATAAGATAATAAAACCATTGATATTGAATATAAGTAGATTCAATTAGATTCTTTGAATTAGATTAAGCTAATAAGTAGCCTACCTCATTTAATTTCTTTACTGAAATCTTCTTGCTTTTTTGTTTTTTCCCTTTCACCACTAACTTTCCTTTATTGGTCTATTCTATAAGTTCTCACCGTTTCTTTACTTCTAATTTTCAGTAACCAATCCTAAAACCATGCCTGTGATGACCCGTAAAGCTACTGCTCTGGATATGGAGTTAAAATTGAGAACGGCTCTCCATGAACTCAAAGAATCCAACCTCCAAGTCCAACAGCTGTTACAGGAGAGAGAAGAGAGTGAGGTGGAAGTCGTTGAAGTTAATGGCAAAATTTCAAACTTAAAAAGGGAGCTAGTAGACCTACATCAGCAATACTTGGACGTTGTTGATGAACGGGATCAGCTGAAGGTGGTCACGGATGGTTTCAATAATTGTAGTAAATTGTATGAGGAGGCTTTGTCTAAAATTAGGGACCTGGAAGATGACTTAATTCGTGCCAATAATTGTATATTGAAGTTACAGAAAGAAAAAGAAAGTACTCAGGTTAATGAAACAAACCTCTTATATAATGAATTATTAAATAGTAATTGTAACCCCCCTTCCTTAATAACTATTGATCTGACTGAAGATTCCTTACTCAAACAGAATTTTATAGTTAGCAATAGGAAGATTAAAAAATATGCAAAATTAAACAGAATTATTAAAAAGTGTTATCAATTTAGGAAGCAATATAAACGCTTTTCCAAATATATTCCACTGAGGAAAGAGCGTGTGGATTTAGTTAATAAGTTAAATAATTATCAAATAAAATTAGAGGACAGTATAAAAATTTATGAAATTGATACTCAGCAGCTGCAGTCTGAAATTCAGGTACTTCAGGAATCACTAAGTTCCCTTTCTAGTAGGTATAAGATTTCTCAAAACCAAATTAGGGAACATATTTATGCGGCAAATGAGTTGGTAATGGGTCAATGTAGTTGCCAGACAGTTACCAACCATGACATTATCCAGCCTCAGGTAATGGAGGACCCATACCAGGTTGAGAATTTGACTCAGGACTGCACTCTGAAGATACAATCAACTAATATAACACAAGATCATTTACACGTGGTACAGCCTGAGTTACATGATAGTTTGCCTGAGTTTGATAATTTTGTCTCTTCGAGTAGTAATGTTTGTGATCAATCAGTTATGTTCTCTGATAGTATGGGTAGGGGGCTAGGTAAATTAATTAGTAATAACCTGAGTTATTGTACCCAAAACAATTGTATGCCAGGGTCAACCTACAAACAGATTATGGCATCTGTAACAAAAAGTGTTTGTGATCCTAGTACCACCATTACTATATGTGTTGGTAATAGTTCTAAGTTAAAAAAGGAAGATATCACTAACTGTGTATCAGAGTTGTTGAAGTTAAACTGTAGTAAAATAATATTGTGTGCTTTTCCCTATTTTAAAAATTTGGGTAGTAGAAAAAACAATTATATACATATGTTAAATAACCATGTACATTTTCTGGCAGGTCACTATAGTGACAGACTTATATACCTAGATATCAACACTCTTGTTGGTAAACTTAAGTCGACACGGGGTAAGGTGTATCTACCTATTAGATGTAGACACAAAATAGCTTCGCTATTAGCTTTTAATATTCACACAGACATAAATAGTATGTCTAAGTTTAGTACTATTATTAACGCTGCGACTATTAGTAATTCTACTAATGTACAGGTGACTTTAAATGAATATAGCAGTAGTGCTATAAATCTTTACAAATATTGCTCAGAGGAGGATCCATCTGTCACCGTGGTGAATCCTCAGTTAGGGTCTATTAGTGATAGGGTCTTGTTGTCTGAGGATGGCACGGGAGTCTCCGGCCTCACTCCAAATATTAATATGAATTTAAACTAGAAAGTGAGACAACAGAAGGTATTATTAATTCTTGCACTCAATTAGTTACTAAAAAAGGGCCTCAGCAGAACACCTTAAAATTATTCCACCAAAATATCCAAGGAATGTCTTGCAAATTATTAGAAATTGAATTGTTTTTAGAAAATAGTAAGTTTGACATTATTTGTCTTACTGAACATTGGCTAAAGGATTACCAAATGCTTATTAATTATGAGAACTATATGGTGGGTAGCTGCTTTAACCGTAAAACGATGCTTCGTGGAGGTTCCCTAATATTAATAAAAAATAGTTTTAAATATAAGCAACGTAATGACATAGTAGGTCTCTCGGTTGAACATTGCGTCGAACTGTCCTGTGTTGAGCTAGATAAGCATGTAATTGTGTGTGTATACAGACCCCCAAACTATCAAAACTTTTCCATATTTGAATCAATAATGGAAGATGTCTTGGCAAAACTTGCAGCCAGTAATAAATCTACAATAATTTGTGGTGATTTCAATATCAATATTTTAGAAGAAAATTCACATAGCGGTCGGTTATTAAATCTTTTTAAATCATTTGACTTGACTAACGTTTTTATTGAACCTACTAGAATCGCAGCATCTTCTGCTACTTGTATAGATAATGTTTTCTGCGATTGTGATTACTTAGATAAAGCCATAGTAAATTGTTTGCCGTCCGACCATAGCGGACAAACTGTAACTTATAGGTGTAATACACCATTGCAAAAAGTACAGATTAAATTTAGACCCATAACTTCTAGCAAATTAAATGGGTTTAATATTTCCCTACAGAACAAGTTAAGTGTTATAAGCCATGACGATATTAATATAAATCAATTTTATAATCGTTTCTTTTCAATAGTTCACACGGAATTCAACAAAACTTTTGAAAAGAAGACAAAAAGTATTTGCCCTAAATTCATATTTAGTGATTGGGCAACTAGAGGTATCAGAAAAAGTAGGGAAAGACTATTTGAGCTTTATGGCCTTAAGCCTTTTATTAACACTGAAACTTTTAACAAGTATGTTGCTAAGTATTCAAACATTTTTAGAAATACATGCAGGTTTGCTAAAGCCCTGCACATTAGCAACAAGATCAAAATAGCAGAAAATAAGATAAAGACAGTTTGGAAAGTCATAAATAACGAGACTAACAGGAAAAAAATACGCAACACCAGCTACACATTAGACACAGCATGTGGTCCTAAAAGCTCTAATCAGGAAGTAGCTCAAGAATTTGTAAATTTCTTTACAGAGATACCATTAAAAACTACGGAGGCTCTTAATTCCTCTCCTGAAGTCTCAATGGGGTTATTAAAGGCGAATGTGTCTGGCTGCCTGGCTGAATTTAAATTTAAACACATTAACCCTATGGTAGTTATTAAAGCTTTCCGGCAAATAAAAATCAAACTGACCGAAGATCTATGGGGAATGTCTATCAAAGTTTGTACATCCATACTTGAGACTATAGCCCCATATTTAGCTTTAATTTTTAATCTATGTGTGGACCAAGGAGTTTTCCCTGATTTAATGAAATACAGTAAAGTCATACCTCTTTTCAAATCCGGGGACAGTAAAGATACTAACAATTACAGACCTGTCTCCGTGTTGCCAGTTTTTAGCAAGGTTTTTGAAAAAGTAATGCTTGATCAAATGCTCTATCACTTTAACACCAACAGAATCTTACATGATCAACAGTATGGTTTCACCAAGGGACGTTGTACAACTGACGCCGGTGTAACCTTATTAAAGCACATATTTACTGCGTGGGAAGAGTCCCAAGACGCTATAGGAATTTTTTGTGACCTCTCCAAAGCGTTTGATTGCGTAAACCACGACACATTACTTATGAAACTTGAGCATTACGGACTGGGTAAACTTGCACTTAGTTTGGTGAGATCATATTTAAATGATAGACAACAATATGTTCAGATAAATGGTGTTAACTCACAGGGTTTAAAAATAAAAATGGGGGTTCCACAAGGCTCAATATTGGGTCCTTTCCTCTTTCTAGTATACATAAATGATCTACCCTATTTATTGAAAAACCAACCTCAAAATATGGTGTTATTTGCTGATGACACTTCCCTGATTTTTAAGATAAATAGACGGGCACAAAATTTAGATGACGTGAATAATGCCCTACTGCAGGTCCAAAATTGGTTCACAGCAAATAATTTGGTATTAAATGAAAAGAAAACCAAATGCATCAGATTTGCTTTACCGAATGTTAAGGGTAGTGATTGTGATATATTATTGAATAATGAGAAACTTGAATTCGTAGATAAAACGGTTTTCCTGGGGATTACGCTTGATTCAAGGCTACAATGGGGTTCTCATTTAACATCTCTTGCGGGGCGGCTAAGTTCAGCAGCATATGCCATTAGAAAAATCCGTCAATTTACTGATGTAGATACCGCTAGACTGGTCTATTTTAGTTACTTCCATAGTATAATGTCTTACGGTATTTTGCTATGGGGACGAGCTGCAGATATTGAGTCTATATTTATTCTGCAGAAAAGAGCCATTAGAGCCATATATAATCTTCGTAGGCGCGATTCTCTAAGAGAGCTGTTTAAGGATATTGGCATTATGACGGTACATTGTCAATACATCTACGAAAACATAATGTACGTCAGAAAAAATTTGCATCTCTTTGGTAAAAGAGGTGACAGACATAACTACAGTACTAGAAATAGGGACCAATTAGTTCAGCCAGGCTTTAGACTCGCTAAAGTAGACTCATCTTTCATGGGGTACTGTTTGAGATGCTATAATAAAATTCCACAAAGTATTCTTGAACTGAATGAGACGAAATTTAAAACATGCATTAAACGCACACTATGTAAGCAAGCATATTACAAGTTGAGCGATTATATCGCTGATAAAAATGCTTGGCTCAATGCTGGTCCTGCTCCACAAGGACAGGGGCGCAAAAATTGATAGCATTAAATGGTATTGTTGGAGCTGCTGAAGATTGTACAACTATCTTTGCATTGTATAGATTCAATGTTAGTATTATATAATCGCATAGCCCATATTGTGTGAGTACTATGTACTAGAAAGCTATCATTCACTGAAAGCCTACGGCAGTTCTTGACTAGAATGTGCCCTGGCGGTTGAGAGTATGTCATGCTCTCTCAAATGTCTCGCTGATGGTAGCGCGTGTGTCGGACCATTTAGCTCCCTTCAAAATGGTTGAGCTGAATGGTGCTGATCCATGCGTCATGTTCGTGAACGGGCGCTGTCAGTTGTGACTGGTCATCTCTTAGTCGCCATGGTTTATTTGAATTAATTATTTTTTTTTAGTTGTATTTTATTTTTGTTTCGCTATGGACACTTTTAACGTGCACATCTTGCTACATTGTTCTCACATAATATACCATCTCAACATGAATGATGTAACCAAGATTTTGTAACAATATTTTGATTTAAAAGAGTGTCCATGGAGTTTCTTGCCCGTTCTTCTCCATAGAGATCTACGTTAGGGAATGGGCAACTACAGTACTTTCACAGTTTTTATGTCTTGTGACTGGGACTGTAGCTACTTTAAATGTTCATTTTTGTTTCGACAATTCAAAAGTGCCTGTAACTGGCCTACTTGAAATAAATGCTTTGATTTTGATTTTGATTTTGATTTTGATCGGATGAAAGCTGAAGAGTTTGTTTGTTTGTTTAAACGCGCTAATCTCAGGAACTACAGATTATTATTTTTATGTTGAGTAATCCATTTTTCGAGAAAGATTATAGGCTATATAACATCAAGCTACAACCAGTAGGATCGGAGCATAAATGAAAATTGTTGCAAAAACAGGAACTATTTATTCTTTTTGTGGGCTGTTCCCTTTTAAATGTGATGCAGACGAAGTTGCGTGGGTCAGCTAAAGTTACAATAATAACCTAATTTTTGCTGAGAAGTTTAATTGTTATAATAATGATCATACGAAAATGAAAATGAAAATTTGCTAGTGATCCTATTAATTATTTTCAAACCAATTCACACAAACTGAACTCTGCTTTAACAATAATAGTTGGTATTCTATAATTTTTATTAATGTCGGCATTTCCCAATTTATCGTAAACTTCATTGGAATTGTCATATTTTCCATTAAACTATGAAATTATCGTACCTATTTAGTCATAAATCTAAGTGTTCGCTATTTCAATATTGGCTGAGCGAAGTGACCCCACAAGTCGGGCGCTATGATTAATGTTCTGTATCAATCGTTCCACTTGGAGGTCAAATGGAACACAGAAATCAAATACGTACAAATGTAGACCCAATATTTTATGATTTAATAAAGTAACTGTTTGCTTCGAACGGAATTCAAGTGTTCACCTTGGTTATAACCAGCAATTATGTTGTAGGCGTTTCTGGGGCACCTACGCGGTGATATTGAGTTACTGTTGTAGAAGAAAAATATGTAAGAAAAATAAATTGTAGTTAAAGTATTTATATGCCCTTTGGTATATCATAACTTATAGTTAGAACTGGATGTGAACAGATTTTCGTGGAAAACTGAATTTCTTACAAGATTCTACCTACACGCACTGGTATCACATCTGCAAATATAATGAGGTAACTAGAAGTTTGACTGACTTTTACAAAGAAATAAAACCAAATCTAAATATTTTTAGTAAGTTTTATGAAATACCACTGGGAGTACTATCAGAGATTCCTAGTACGAGTAGCAGCCTGGGAATCTGGATTTATACCCGGCTGATGTCAATAGGTTTGTCCCTATTTAATAGTCTTAATTAGTGAAACGTGAGTATGCTATTAGGTACACCTCACCCTTGGAGATTGCAGACGTGATGTTAACATTTTAGGTAGATTTCCTATTTAAAAAATCTACCTATTGGTCTCTCACCGACGGAGATATATACGAGTATATATTTATACGTATGTATATGGGTGACAAGCAAAATTTTGCCACACTCTACAGGTCGCAATTACGAACCGATTGCTTTCAAACTTGGCCAAAAAATCGAAAAAGTCAAAACTTAAGCTAAGTTTGTGAAAGGGCGGAATTCGTCTATGGGGGGTGGCAGGGGGGCGGTTTTTCTAAAATCAGTTTTTTGGCCATAACTTTTTTTCTATGGAAAATTTTTGAACCGTTTTTCATTTTTATCATTTTGCGTAAGAATACGGACAACTTTAACTTAAAACTTTTTTGATGCAACCCCTAAATTAGGGAGGGGGTTGAAATTTCCAAAATTTTGGCGAAAAAAAAATCATGTCTCCGAAACAGTAAGTCTTTTTAAGTGTCGCAATTTTTTTTTTTTATGAAAGAAAGTTGTTTACTTTACAATTTTTATCTTTAAAGTTTAGCGATAAAAGTTATAGTTTTACAAATAAAAAAATATAACTAAAAATTTGAGGGCGTTTTCATGCTAAACTCTTATGAGAGGATATAAAAAGGGTAAACTTTCCATTACAGGAAAACGACTTTGAAATCATTTATTTTTGTAGATTGTACAGTACACATAATTACAACTCTTTATACAAATTTTCAATAGTCGGATGCTCCAGCACCTTACCTACCTCCTTCTGCGGCTTGCCGGAGGGTTTTTTTTTTTTTTATGTATTTGTCATTAGAACAATATTTTGTGTTGGCAAGTAATATCTTAATTCAAATTAACATAAGACAAATAATAATTATTAACATAATCTTACACACAGCCCAAACTTAGCAAGAAGGTTCCTTAAGTGGTCTAAGGGTGCACTAAGAAGTTGCGGGCCTGTTCGAAAGAGATACCGCGGCCCCGGAACATAAATGGCGAGGAAGGAACATGGATGGGTTTTAGTCAGTAAGAGTCTGACACTCCCTCCCGCTCCGCCCAGAGTGGGAGAAGTCATTTGATGATTTCCCAACCCAAAAAAAAGGGTGCACTAAGAAAGGATTTTTCAAAATTCACCCTCTGAGGGGGTGAAACGGCCCCCCAAAGTTTGTATGGGGAAACATGATTAGTTAGACTATTTCATTCGAAACTTCACAAGAGTACTTCTGTTGATAAATGAGTAAGAACGGTTTCATGTTTTTTCAAAATTCAACCCGTAAAATTGCGTTGAAGTAAATTTTCCGTCATGGGTGTCGTATGCATGATTTTCGGAGTTGCTGATAACAAAAATGAGGTCAAAATTAAAATCCAAGAAGGCACCTATGATTTAAAAAAAAAATGTGTATATTTGGTAGAGAACAAGTCGCAGGCTACTTTTATACCCCTAGGTGACAAGGGTGGTTTACGCGGACGAAGTCGCGGGCAACAGCTAGTCATTTATAAATTACCAAACTTTTAATCGCAAATCTACGAAACTTAAACAGATACGGTGATGACTCGCTCTATCAAATTCATGTAAAACGAACGTTATAACACCATCAGGCGATACAACACAACTACACAAACTAAACACACCCACCGTGGGTGACAAATCACCTCTATCGCTCACAGTAACGTAAGCGACTTCGAAAATTATATCAATCAAGTGGCTTGCACGACAACCTACTAATGTCAACAGTGTCCCACGTTTCTAAATTTCATTAATCGCTTGTCCCGTCCTCCCGCGCGTGGCCCGCTCCCGGCCTGCTTGCGGCCCGCTCGCGGCCCAGCGCGGCCCGGACGTGGTACGTGCAATGTCCCATGTCACGGGACGGCGGCGGGCGCAATTATTCCTAATGGATGTGCTAAGCAGGCGCGGTTTTGTACCCTTATGATAATGGATAGCTGGTTTATTAGCAAAATTATTTAGGAGAGGTTTTATTATAATATAGCTTTTGGATGAAGTGACCATGTTGGTTGGTTGGGTAGTTTTCTGATGGATGTTTTGAATATCGGTTGTATTGCTTGCACCATACATTATTGTATAAGTTGGTTGGTATTTATAATGTATAAGTTTTTTAAGGTTTTCGTACAGGTATTTATTCAGCCAACACGGTCAATATTATGAAGTTATAACCCAACTAGCACAAATCGAGGGTTATAGACTGGACACCAGAATTTTTGAACACTCGAGGCTGTTATTTTTGCTGTACAAGGGCTGGATAGCCTGCTACGCAGCCCTTGTAATTCTGAATTTGACCCCAAATTAACCAGCCCTGAGCAATATAGTAGTTTGTTAGCAGCTCTTTAGAGCACTGGATGAGCTGGACAGTGGCTGTACATTACTGTACAATGGCTGTACAATGGCTGGACTAGCTATCTTCCTAGCTACTGTCCAGCTCCATTAATTCTCTTAGACAGCCAGGAGATGGTTTATGGCTTACTAACGGCTATTGTTAAATCTACAAAGAAATATAGCAACAAAAAACTTTGTCAAGTTCATGCAATGTTACGTACGTCAAAGTCTCTAAACTTTTTCTGTACATGATATTATGATAAATATCTCATTTAAGTTAAGTATTTTATTCACGATGATTTTGTACCTTTATTGGTAAATTGTACTGCGGGTATTATTTTACTGTTAATATATATGTCACCGTAAAATTGACAAACACGTTATATTACAATATAACGTGTTTTTGTCTCGCGATATTGTAATGTCTCGAATTATTGTCAACTGAACATACGGAAGTATCTCTGCCCCCATAATCGGGACTTGGGGCACCCCCCCGTTAGGTTAGTTAGGTTCCTTAATATCATGTTTATTTCTTAAATATCATGAAAATTTAACAGACGTTAGTGGTTTTTTTCATATGTAATCTTTATATTAAAATGGCATTAATTTGTTATCCAGCAAAATTTCTCACTTAACACCCTTGACCCACTCTTTTCTGTTTAATGGCAATATATATGTCTATTTATCATCTGGAAACTGTACGCTAGCTGTACAATGGTGTTCACTTATTGTAACGACTGGTTAAAGGAGTAAAGTGAGTGTATATGCAAGCATGGCATTAATTATATCCAAAAAGGTGTCTACTACAACCAAAGGCTCTTTTGTAGCTGTACAAACGGATCAAATTTGTTGTGCTAGAGTACTTTTTGGCTGTAATTTTCGCTAATGTGAGAGTTGGGAATTGATTTGTGCTGTTACCTCAGAGACGATCAATTTTTTTCTTTCGACAAAAATTTGAAATTATACAATCTGAAACATTAAAACGTAGATAAATACAAGCTGTGTACATTTTTATTTTATTTTCCTACAAAATTCGTGTTCTGTGATAAATTCTGTGAATTATTACAAAATGTTGGTGTGTATGATACACAATTCCGACCTTACTTAGGAAATGTGTAAAATAATGTTTCAACACACATTTCCTGTGAAATTGATGTATTTTCTAGCAATTGAATTGAAAATTTACTGAATGTTATATATTTCCGATCGCTATTTAGGAAAAGAATAATTTCCTGGAAAAAG
The DNA here is from genome assembly GCA_916618015.1 of Xestia c-nigrum. Classification (NCBI taxonomy): domain Eukaryota; kingdom Metazoa; phylum Arthropoda; class Insecta; order Lepidoptera; family Noctuidae; genus Xestia; species Xestia c-nigrum. Next base: position 25,303,980 of record OU745254.1, on the reverse strand, counting down.
TTACAAAATATATCATAGATTCCTATCCATTTTAGGGATAACATGTAAACATGTAAATTAAACCCGGCATTGTTATAGCAACCTAAATAAAAAATCAATTCAAATCAATTTCTATTGATAAAATTCTGTACTACAAAATTTTGTGACCCCTTCTTTTAAAAGTTAAATCTAGTAACATACAGTCTATTTAAAGCTGTAAATATGAAGTTTATTTTCTTGTCTTTTAAGTTTCTTATAGAGGGGCTGATAGGACACCGTAGTTACTGTAGTGGTAGTACCAAGTAGTAGTTAGCGGTGAACTACAGCCAGCAAAAAGTTGAAAGAGTTATAAAAAACCCTTATACAGAGTGGAGAAGACAATACGACAATAAATGAAATCACGCGTAATACTAGTACATAGGAATAATTCTACACGACGACGAACCCTGAAATCGCGAAAAAAAAATCAGCTGTTCCCTACATTTGTGTTCGCATAACTCGTCAAAATGTAGGGAACAGCTGATTTTTTTTTCGCGATTTCAGGGTTCGTCGTCGTGTAGAATTATTCCTATGTACTAGTATTACGCGTGATTTCATTTATTGTCGTATTGTCTTCTCCACTCTGTATATTACAGTACAAAAAAAACTTCGGTATAGATGTACCTAAGAAGTATGATTTAAGTTTTCTCTTGCGTAGGTTATTTTATTGCACCCTACACAAAAATGCATTCGTCTACAGGAGTTCATATATATCATGCAGCAGAACCAACATAAGTAGCTTATCTATGCATGCTTGTTTATCTACACTAAGATTGTAAGAGGGAAAGAAGAAGAGGCAAAGTTTGGATGTAGAAAGTAATCTCCCAAACTACTTAAATACTTTCACTGAGTAATCACATCATCGTGTGCCATACGATATGTTTCCTTGACAAGGACGAGATCGTACGCAGAAGCTAGTACCTAATATATAGGCTACTAATAAATACTGTTTAACTGTTTTAGTAGGTAAAGGGTACTGGAATACTGTACTTATAAGTACCTATGCAGAGGTCCTAGTTAGGCGCGCCGGTAATTGAACGTCGCGACATAATAGAGCGTGCCGCCGCCGCCCGCCGCCCAACTCGCAAGGAAAACACCAAGTTACTCAGTAATTGATTTTATATTATTTTAATATACCACGTGAACATGTTGGCGGATTTAATTGAGCTTAAAGCGAATTACAAATTCAAGCTCTCTATATACACGAGAAAAAAGCTCTGTGAGCATTGACTGATCTGATCTTTTTGACGTATCAGTCTAAGTAACAAATAGTGATAGTGTAGTGTGTTAGTGTGTAGTAGTAGTCAAATGAACATACTGCTTACAACAAAACGCATTATTTTTCTTGAAATGCATGCGATGGTAGTAAACTTACGCGGTGTGGAGGGAAGGAGGGGTCCCCCTTGCCCAGTGGCACAACTCTCATGAAAAGATAATGCACCATTCCTGAGAAATACCGATTAATATAACATAACCTTAAAACACTTTATATACCCCCTAAAAAGCTTAGTCGACGGAGCCCCGCTTCGCGGAGCCCCTATTTCCGAGTGCAGGGTTTAAAGGAACCTAACTAACCTAACGGGGGGGTGCCCCAAGTCCCGATTATGGGGGCAGAGATACTTCCGTATGTTCAGTTGACAATAATTCGAGACATTACAATATCGCGAGACAAAAACACGTTATATTGTAATTTAACGTTCTTGACAATTTTACGGTGACATATACAACACACGTCTGATTGAAGGATAACCCTTTTTCAACGAAGTAAAAGAAAACACTCTGTTCCTCACTTTCCTACTCCTCTATTAATTTTTCATCTTCTCTAATTCCGTCCAAGACAGTTTAATTATTTCTCCATGACTTCATCGAGCTTCATTGTCTCGGCGCTTTTCTCGTGGTCAGCTCTGTCGATTTTGGCTTTTCAAGAGTTGCAGTGGCTTAAGAATGGCGTGGGGGACTTGTTCCAGAAAAATAAACCAATAAATATTTATAAAAACAATCAAGACCATTAATTTCTTATAAAACGGTAAAGTGATATCTATGTATATCTATGACTGATGCGGATCTGTGCTGAAGTGGTGAAAGTAACAGAATAGTGCCTATCCAATATTCAATAAGAGAGTGCTCACATTATCCGGGCTTATACTCGGCAGAATTTCGAGGAATGCTACGTATAATATTATTAAACTCGATCCGGCGAATGTGCACGATCGTTGTACCTAATCTTATAAAACCAATAATCTATGTTACCAAGCAACTATCTAATCGCTTTCGCTAAAGGTACAGTCATACTGGATCTGATGGAATGTGGACTAGTTGCAGACACCGGATGATTATGGACACTTCGTAAGAGTCCAGTGTACGGAACCAATTTTATTGTGATACTTACTCTACGCATATTTAGCGTAGTCAGAAAAAAAGTCTGACAACCAGTCTTACTAAGGGGTATCGTATTACCCTGAATTCACAGGGTTGTGGAGTCTTTCCATGTAAAATACTGGCATTCAGCTGCATCCGGTTCGAGTGGAAATCGACCCAAACATAGTTGAGAAAAGGCTAGGCAGAATATGACAGTCACGTATTCAGAAAGAACCGTATTCTTTATTTTTCATTGTGAAAATCCTGAAATATATAATTTGCAGTATTTTTTTTACCAAACAGACCAGCATTTACTAAAAAAAAGCTATGACCGCACACTACCACAAAAATCAACCTTCACCAAACAATTTGTGTTCGGTCACGTGGGAAAACTTTTGTATTACACCAACATTACGGCACAATTTGGTCGGCTCCTACAGGCGACCATTAAACCCGCTGTAGTCTGCAGCGGATCCGCTTAGCGACCACCTTGCGACCGAACCTACGACCGCGCGACCTGGTCGTAGTCGCAGGTTACGGTCTGAACAGGGTTCGCTCCAGGCGGTATCAAGCGTGGTACTAACAAGTTTCTCGCGTTGCTCTTACTTTTCGCTTTATTCTCGATTTTAGTTTCTGTCACATTTTTGTTGTACCTACCTTACATTTCGTTGTAGTACCTTAAAGCGTGGTGCTTTAAGGTACTACAACGAAAACTACAATTCTATAATTGTGGAGAAATTCTTGTACTGCTTATGTTTTTAATTTTTACTTAATTTATGAAATTCTTTGCAAAAATGATGAAAGCAGATTACACCCATCATTAAATTTTTCATACAGGTAAGTTCTAATGAACCATAACTTTTAGTAGCAGTTTTAAATAAATAATTGTCAAAGAAATTAATTAAGTCCCTTACGTACACAGATACGTTTAAACGTTAGTAACTTACTCAAATCAATTTAAACGCAGCTCCAACGGTACCACAAGCACATTGAACTATTGCGGTGAGCGGCGCAGAAAGGTGGAACCGCACGGTGGCCCACCACGGCACACCGACCCACTGGGTCAAGGGGGGACCATCACACTGCCTTCCGGTGCAAAGCTTGTGTCATAAACGTGGACCTACTATTGTTCAATTTGCTGGGTTGATTGTTACACATCATACGTCTGTTTTCTCTGAAGAGTTGAGAATAGAAGGTTTAATAACCACATCTACGAGTAGGCACACATAATTATTTCCTGAACAAGCAAGCCAATTGCTGTTTCGGAGACACGAAAAACTACGGACCAGTACTGACAAATTCCTCAAAAAAAGGCTTGTCAGCATCAGGTAGGTACTTGGCACTAGATTAACTAGTTAAGCTCAGCCTTTCATGAATAGGCCTAGAAGATTGTTTAGAACCCAAACGCTTCCTGCAGAAAATAAATAACAAGGCACACCAACAAGGTACGTACTATATAACCTTTCAAAAAAAGTAAACATTCGCACCGTACTGGAAGCATACCATGGTCTAGTTGTGTCAGTATTGAGATTCGGAGCTATTTTCTGGGGTAACTGTACTGAGAGGGAGAGGATATTCAAAGCTCAAAAACGTTGCATAAGATCAATGACTGGTTTAAATAATACCGACAGCTGTGAACCTGTATTCAAGTCTCTAAAATTACTCACCTTTCCATCTTTGTATATACTTGAAGTAGCAATATTTGTTAGAACTAACAGACACCTATTTACCCTAATGGACGATATAAGAACACGGCCAGGACCTGTTAGATCGCAATATAAAAATCTAATGTTCACAGGTAGGCACAAAACAGCATTATTGAGAAAAAGTATTTTGTCAATGGGGCCCGTCATATATAATAAAATACCTCATACTATTAAAGAACAGTCGTTAAGTATATTTAAGAAGAGGCTAACATCATTATTAATTAATAAATGCTATTATTCGATACATGATTTTTTGACTGATAAGAGTATATAATGTAATATTAATCTATTAATTTTGGTGCAAATTTAATTATACTATACTTTGTTTATTACTATTTTTAGAATTAGATTGTTATGTTTTATTTATTGTATTCATGCATGAAGCCTGTTGATCCATTTATCTGTTTTCTATACTTTTGTTTACCTTTTTGTTCAACTAAGTGGATGTAGATACTTTTATACCTACTGTTTACATTTGCATGCCGTAAGGTAGAGTGTGGATGAACTACTTGTTAAAATGTGAACACCTTATTTTGTACCCACAGTCTTTGCAAAATAAATGATTTCTGATTTCTGATTTCTGATTTCTGACACCCAAAACCTTGCAAGTGGAAAATAGTTCAACGACATAATTTTTCCGCGACGGTGGTCCTATGCGGTGCGCAGCTCAAACGTATGTAAAGTGGTCGCCAGACGAGCGGCGAGTGACGCAGCGTAATTGAAACTGTGCACCGTAATAACTGCTGCCTCGAGGTGCACAACGCACTGCTAAATTACTGCGAAATTACACACCTATTAGGTGCCAGCAAGAAACGAACGCTGCGCCAGATTTATTAAAATTCACTGTTGGACGCCCGTAATTGTTTTAAAATGTTACGTTCCTGACACAAACTGTATTATTACGAACTGTAAAGGCTATGAAATATGATTCCTTGAGATTTTTACTTACTTTGTGCACGGAACTATTTTCTCATAAATCTTCATCTCGAACTTTAGAATTATCTGCATCTTTATATGTCTGTTCATTTCCACGTTAGCGGTAGTTTTTCGTACGAAGCAGTTAGCACGTATCGCATGTGTTGTCACGTATGTTAATATAAAACTTTGTATTAGGTTCCAGTGGCGCGGCCGTAATTACAAAGTTGAAAGTTATTTCCCCTATTCCGGAACACATTCAGTTTTATTATGCTGCAACAGGACATGACGAAACGCGACTGCATAATTTTTTCCTCCAGGAAGTTATAGATTGCGTCTAATAGCACTCGTCGGCAACAGCAGTTTGCGAATGTTGAACGCGGCCATTTGAAACAGTTACCAGTTAGCACAGGGGGTAGGAGGGTGTAACTCGGCGCGGAAATGCGAGCCGGCTCATAACACCAATTCACCCAAATTGTAGACCTTTCAGGGCCTCGCCAAAGCCCGCATTCGTCGAATAACTGGACAAAACGTATGAAGCTAGAATGTTAATTTTTTCCCCTCCGCATCGTAATTTCAAGTCGTAAAGTATTCGTAGCGTTCTCGTATTACAGTGTAGTCTAAATAACAAATGATACGTTGCCAAAAAATATGGCGGCCGTTCCGTCCGCTTTGAATTTTAACAGCAACTCTGTCCTAATGTATGGCGAGTACAATTTCGGTGTTAAACTCCAGCTTATTGTTTGTATTTCATGTTAATCTTTTGAAGCCATTTATTATTTCTGTCCTCCTGTTGCCACATCCATCATTGACAAGTACCTACGTACGATAATGTCGCTTCAGACAGGACAACAAAAGACACTCATAATTCAATCTGAACGATATGTTCAATTCAAATTGATAATGAAACAGGAAAGTGCTTCCTATTATATAATCAACAAATCTCTCGTCTCGGGAAGGCAGATTAAATACATACAATAGGGTAGCTAATTAATTTAATTAGGAGTCGTGAAGGAACATGTCGTCCCGGAACCGACGCGACGAGTAATCCGCGCCGACACGTGAGATGCTAATCCAGAATTCTTCCACGATTTAATTAGAAGTCGCTACAAAAGATCCTCGTCTGAACATTCCTTAGTATTGTGGTGTTTTATTAATGTGGAGGATATTATTATTCATTCGCATGATCCTGGTGTTTTCTGGTTATAACATACCAACCTGTCTCAAGCTAAAACAAGCTGATGACCGCGGCTTCGCCCGCGTACAAATTATGTACTCAAACCTTCGTCAAGAACCACTCTATCCATTGGTGAAAACAGCATGAAAATCAGTGCAGTATTTTTTGATTTTATCGCGAACAGACAGACATACGTGGTGGAGGACTTTGTTATATAATACCGACATCTGAAACCCGAATTCTCTGCTTCTCACAAAAGGAAACTTGGACTAATTCAAATCTTTTACTCAGCAAATTGCGGTAGTGCGCCACGTGAATTAAGTACTTTACCTCCGAGCGTCTTTAATCTAGGTAAATAATTGATTAGTTACCTGAGATCTGGAAATAAATACGTAGTGGTTTGAGACGATTTCATCTAATCACAGTATCGAGCTTCAATTTCATTTACTAGTATTTTTTACATTAAAGCGTTCAGTGAGCACTTGATACGTTTCAATTTCTATCTGCTGATAGATTTCTTTTTTATCTTGAGAAATGACTTGAGGCTTATAAAATATTATGTTACATAATAAACTTTTGGTTATTCTTCGTGTAAAGCTAAATTACTAACGTTATCAGCTGAATAATGTACTTCACCCACGCCTCGAACAAATATTTTATCAAGACGCCGCTGATGCTTGCATAATCTCATCTCTCATTTATACAAGGTACGTACTATCATCAAAACTCATCAATCCTTAGTGTAACATTTTGCCCAAACTCAGGGAAAATTTTCAACAAAATTGAATCAGCGGTTTTGAAGATGTTACCTTTATAAGTATAGATAAGAGGCGCGCCAAAGGTATGAGTTCTATCCGAGGAGGTACTCGACGCCGCTCTCTTTGAGGAACCCCTCTTTAATTAGATGTATTAATTAGCAAAAGGCAAAATCTTAGATGGTCGTTTCATCACCCCCATTGTCCAGAAAGTATCTTTGCTTTAGATTCAATGTTAATACTGCCTTTGAGTCAAACGCTTTTTATTACATTTTAATATTATTTTTCTTTGAAAAATAATTGCCGGAACTGCTTAATTATGTAAAGATGAATTTAATATGAGGAGGATTTCTTTGATGAAAAATGTATTTCAAAGAAAAAAACTTGTATTTTTCTCTCTTCAAGACAAATACGCATTAAATGAAGACAATATTTGGTATCCACGAAATGTGCCACGAATCTGCTTTAGCAAATATCAGTAGTAAAGTTGTTTTCAACCATGCTACTAGGTAAAGTCGTGTAATCCACTTTGGTCCCAAAATCTACCTGTCTAAACATCAAAGTAACCGAACAAAATTACCATCTCAGAATAAATCTCAGGCCACTAAACATTGAAAATGAAAATAGAAAAGCAAAAAAAAAACCATAATCCTCGTGGCAACGTCAAGTGGCGAACGGGAACAAAATTAAGTGTCAGAAGCAGTACATAAATCTTATCAGGGAGCACACGCTCTGTGATTTTAAACAATCATGTTGCGAAGCCGAATGCCGAAAAAAGTACATGCACCACAATAGCTCCCGTCGCTTGGAAATATGAGTTATGGTGCGCCCGAGTGCGACCACAGGCAGAAGGGGTGACAGCCCAACCCGCCATGTTATTTGTGTTACATACACGTTATCGTTTAAGCTTTTTTCTTTTTCTCCTTTAATGTAACAAACGTCAGTGATTGCGACAAGGTAAGTGTAATGTCACCGACTCAAAGCGCGTTTATTTTTAAGGTGAATGAATGCCAGTCACAACTGATTCGGGTCTCTCGTAATTGATGAAGTCGGTTTGAACTCTGATTATTTCTAAAGATGAGATGGACTCGCTCTATTGTCACCAAGGCCATCGCTCAAAGTTAAAATTTGATCATGATCTTGTGTAGACTATGTCTCGATACTGCTTCACTCGGTATTGACTAATTTCTAATTAAGTCTATCAATATTCCATTCAATTACCCATTGCTATTGGTTTTGATATCAAAACATCGCATTTCAACGTGGGGCCGTGATTAACGCGGATTGTTTGTGTCGGCTCGAGCTCGAAAAACAACAAACAGTGCGCGCACACAATCATTGGTTTATTAATCAGTCGGTAACGTAATTATCGTAATTACACGTTAGTGCTGCGCTCACTAATCACTGATACTCACGATTATTTACTAATCCGTTGTCTGAGGCTTGAGATCTAAAGGTGACAGCGACATAAATATTGACATCGATGGAGACAAAAGGTCGTCAACATACAATCTCATGTCGAAATATAATTTATTGGTAGATTAGAATTCAAAACTATGCATAGAATCCTCGCAAAAACAAATCAAATTAATCTTTATTGTTTGCCAAAGCAAAACTCATGATGATATTACTAGCAAACATATTTGGATATCAGAAAAAACTATCTAGCAATCCCGTCTAAACCAATGCAAATATTAGGATTACTTCTAGATCAATTATTGTTATTGATTGAAATCAACTAACAGAAGAGGGCAAATCCGAAAATAAGTCCGTGAATCAAATTACCGAAATATATAAAAGTATAGATACAATGATGTCTACATTGTCGCCTTAAAACATAAAGCCTCAAGAAAGGCAAAAGCAAGCTTTTAAAGTAAACAGAAAGTCTTAAACGTAGTTCCTATCTAAAATCCAAGTCGTGTTGGGATCACGGGCCGAGGTGGACTCATTGAATTACCAGGTCCCGCGGGCCCCAGCGCCGGCGGGAGCCGAGCGGGCTGCATCCAACAATCGCTTAAAACAATAACATTTCCATTTCGTTCAAATGTTTGGTCTTCGTGTTCGTTTCGTGGATGGAACGAGAAGTACAAGTTACCTGCTTCCCGTGTACTTGAAGAAATTTGTTGTTAGTAAATAATGACTGCTTTTTCTCAGAAAAGCAGATTCTGGTTTATTTGTGCTTGAATTAAAGCAATAAGTCCAAAGAAAAAAACTGATTTGAACGCAAACCAGCTTTTTTTTTCACTATTTCTTTGATACGCATGTAAACAGAAAATATTGTTTCAATGTAGTTAAATTATTCAAATATTACAACGTTCGTATTACGTTTCAGAATATCAAAGCGAAACTATTGCCTAAACACAATATAAATTGAATATTATAATGAAAATGCTAAATTATATTATAGCTTACGTAATACATGTAGGTACGATTGAATTTAAATATATTGATAATACATTGTGTATTAGCAATAAACTAAAACATCTGTCTATTTTATAGCCGTGCAATACAAACAAAATGTCCTTTCATCTGTCATGAACATTTTTTGAAATTGAATTTAGTTTTGGAACCCTGTGGAACTGCTTGAGTTTGGACGTCGGAGAGCGAGACAATGCACGCTTGACCTTGTTACAATTCATCTTTTTTCTGTAGTCTTTCAGATCATAGTTTTCAATTAATGTTATTGACGGTTATGCGAATAGGTGTCAACTTTATAACTTTGTAAATTAAGTTGAGTTCAGAATGACTCATACAATTGAAAAAAATTACACACACGTTTGAAGTAGTAGTGCAAATAGAATGGGTCTTAAAATTGTTATACCAAAAATGTTATGTATTTGTTAGCATGTTTGTAAACCCAATCTTGAACGCAGTTTACGCCTCTTATTTCTACGAGGCTGTAAGTAACTCAGTAGTGAAATTGTACTGACAAGTTCCACAAATATGGGGTGCAGTAGATGGAGTATGCCAAGGCACAATCTTAGGACCAATACTGTAAATAAAATACTGGAAAAGTATAGAATATATTGTCTTTATTGAATATATTTGTCTTTATTCTTTTGAAACGTATTACATTCCAGCATTTAAATCAGTAGTTGAATCTCAAGATTTCTGCAATAGAACGTAAACCTAAGTTACAGTTTGGGCCATGTTCACCAAAAAGATGACGGACGATTATCTAAAACCAGCTGTTTAAAACACATTGTTGTATGGGAACAAGTCACATTGACAGCTGTTTTTAGATAATCAGACTGTTATCTTCTCGGTGAACATGGACCTTAGTCGCGAACTCGTCACCAATAAGTCCCGTGAACCTGTGAGGGCTTTAGACTAATCGGAATAAAGGTATGATCTTCATAAAATAGTTAGTAGTACAGAAACTTTGATAATATACTTGTAATTCTTTGTGACGACATGATAAGATAAATTACTTAACGTACAAGTAACAAGAAGAAAATTATAGGTAAGAACAAATCAATCAAAACATAATGTTTACTAATTTAGTACCAATACCGTGACATTGACATGGAAACGAAACCCACGCTTTTTATTTGGTTGTTTGGTTAACTATAAGGAAAACCAGATTGGAGAAATTATGTTTAAGGCGCTTAGACGAGCTAAATTAGCAACTCTATTTGTGGTGGTTTAAACTTCGTTTGAAATGCTGTTAGAATAAAGTTCTAATCAGCTTGAACTACAAAGTGGTTGTTACGTCAGCCACTGCGGGCCAAATAGTGCGAAATAAGTAGTTTCGATCGATTTACAAAAAAACGATTGATTGGATTAAAAAACTGAAACAGTATCATGCTAAGATATTGCTTGTATAATTATTTGCCAAAAAAGCAGAATGATCGCATGCATATTAGTATGTTTTTTTTATTTTTGTTTGAAAGATATTTTTAGAGATAAGTTCGTGATTTCTTATATCGAGCCAAATTAATTGTATTATGTTTTCAAAACAGTGTCATGCCAGCATATATCCTGAAGTATATCATATATTTTTCTGGCCTTGTTTATAGCAGTGAATCATATACTTTTAGTAATCATAAAACTTGCGTTTAGCTCATGTAATCGCCTTAATTTAAGAATTTCATTGAGAACTTGCTAATGAATGTTTTATTATATTTCACGGAAGTCTATTATATTCAGTCTCAAGTACTTCCTCATTACGTTCCTCATAGTGTAGGTACTGAATTCGAAAGCATACACAATTACACATTTGAATGACTCGCCTCTCTATTCCCCAACAACCGTCTTTCACAATACTTGTTTGACGGCTCTTGAAACAAACGAAATAGACGCAAACAGCAGTAAGTGTGATACTTCTGGCAGCGTGGCTGTGAGGCAGAGCACCGGCAGTACGACGATACAATTCATTTCCTCGCGATATCTCGAGGCGCTGTACAACGTAATAACGGCAGTTTGTAATGAAATAATAATTGAGTCTCAGCTGCGAGCACGCCTTAGTTTATTTATCAAAAGACAATATTAGGACTTTGAAGGATCCGCCCGGGAATTATTACGAAGTAATCCGCCAGATGACGCTGCTAGTTTTATATCATTAATATTGGTTTACAGTCAAATATTTTGAAAGTTTGCGATTGTTGCGACGTTTTTCATTAATTTTGTTAAAGGCTGTTTGCTATATCTTAATAACATTTTGTCTTAAACTTTGTGCTTAGTAACAGACAAATAGTATGTTAACGTGATGTGTTTTATTACAATACTAGCTTCTGCCAGCGGCTTCGCCCGCGTGAAGTTTCAAAATTGTCCAATGGGATCATTATACCGGGATAAAAAGTATCCTATGTGTTAATCTAGGTTGTAAACCATCTGTGTGCAAAATTTCATCCAAATCCGTTCAGTAGTTTTTTTGTGAAAGAGTAACAAACATACATCCATCCTCACAAACTTTCGCATTTATAATATTAGTAGGACTTATGAATGAGCCTGTCTTACTAACACAGTACGCTTACACGTTACGTATAATATCCGTTATGGAGTTCCAAAGCTTAGGAAAACGGCTTCTATCGCTCGCAGACTCCATTCACTAAATCGATTTGGAAGTTGATAAGGGAAAAGCGGATTTACTCTATATCATTTCTTATCACATCTCTTACGCCCATAAAAATATTTTTCCTCCATAATTCTTGGGTGACTGGGCTGACTGTGTGGACCAGTCGCCATCAGTGTGTGACTGTGTGGCCTTATCGGCAGCGCGTCCACTGCGCGTCACGATGATTAACGAGCCGCTAAACCGAGACAAAGCCGCGTGGGCCCGCACAATGCCCACAGTGCCCACAGTGCCCACTGGGTATAAAAATATATATTACACACTTGTCTCATACCTTGTCTGGCTTTTGTAGCCCGTTTTATCAAACTAGACGCTTGGGTGCAAAATACGCTAGTTTTTTATAGTTTTATGTGCAATGTTCGGGGGTTTGTTGCAAAATGTATCACTTTGCTTTAAGTTTTAAAGTTTATTCCATATTTGCATACTGGGAGTCATCTGTTCAATTTTGTTCAGTTTTAGCTTTGTGTCAAATATATGCAAACTGGGTGAAGTATAAGCACGTTCAATAAATAACACAGAAAAAGTAACCAAATTCTGTTTTCATTGAAACTTGTTAAAATGAGCAAGGTAACTTAGATCAACAATAACAAACTGAACAAAAATACAGCGATGAGGAAAATGTTTTAAAAATAAACAGTAACGATTTGAAAGGACTTTTTTGCTGTTTGAAGTTTGAACACAATCCCCAAAACAAATACAAAATATATTTTATAAATTTAAAAATACGATCCACTAGATATTGCTGTTAAGTTGAACACGAGCCAACTCAATAACACGATAGCCATCGCAACACAAAGAACGGAATCCACCGAAATGATCCGGTAATCTGAGTAACATATATAATCGAATATCTGAGGGGGCTTAATGCACCAAATTAATGATCAGATTAATCCACAAAACTGTCTTCTCCATCGGTTGAAATTTGGACGAACCAATCTTGCAGCTATAACTTTTCGGATAAATTTTGAGCTTCATAATCCGAGATCGGAACTAATTTATGGAGTGCCCCATTTCCGCGTGACCTCTAAGTAAAATAACGCGGTGTACAATGGGGCTCATGTTATCGCAGGCAATCTGTAGGATCGCGGGAGGCGGATCGTTAACGCCGTTTCTTATGGGGCTGAATTACAACAGAGATTTATATTCAACTCTAATGATAATGGTAAGTGTGGGCCAGTAAATAGAAAGAACCGATTACACTTTAATGATGGTAGATAGTTTGTGATAGGAATCTTGCAGTAACACAAACAAACCTAGCTTTGGGTCTAACTTATCTTTAAACTGTCTTCATAAAATAGAAAGGCCAAAATAGATCCAAAGTGTAGCAAGGTAGTAATAGCATTAGAAAACCTTTTAAAATAGACACAACTTCGTTAGTCAAAACGCTTCGAGCTTGATTTGATGAAGTTCCTTTCATTTGCAAGTTACAGACAGAAGCACTTGATATCTAAGAAACAGTGAGTAACTAGTTCAAACAGGATTAAATTCAGTGATTTCCGAGCTTTGTGAAGAGTCTCGAGCGATCCAGGGTCCACTTGTAAGTTGTGCTCCCTTCACGAACAGCCCATCAGGGAAGCACTCTTCAGCCGGTAAACTTTGGAAAGTCATCTAGTTTGTTCAGACAAATTTAAAGCCAAATAGAATTCAAACAACTAAAAGAGGAGTGCTTGTCTATTTAAAAGCAATGATTTTTTTTTTGTTAAAACACTCATTATTTTTAATGAATTCCCTAAGTTTATTATATGTTTGTTTATATGTCATTGATTGTCAACTCCCATACAACAAACACAAAACGCTTGTAAATCGAGGCAACCAAATGCTCCATGCAAATATTTACATTTAAAACATTCATGTTGACGATTCGCACAAACATGATAGAAATTCCAGGTATTAAAGAATTGATTTTGTATAAATTGGAATCAAAATGGAAGCCCTAGTGAAAATGAGGCAGTCGTAAAGTTTTATTAGTCGCTAATAAAGTAGAAGTTCCGCGATGGCACCGGCACGCGGAGTTCCGCTAGTAATTCGTTGTTCATATTCCGAGGCACGCGTCTGGAATGTTCATTACGAATTATTACCGCCACTCAGATTTGTGTGGGCTTACTTCCCTTTGATGACCTTTGACACTCTAATTTCTTGATTTTCAACGTTTGACTTGATTGAGCTTCGTTTGCTTTTAGAAAATTATATCTTGCCAACAAGAAATACGATGGGACGAGAACTCCCACTGGAATATAACGGTAATTTATTAAAATTCCATGTTTCTGTTTAACAACTAATGAAATTTTAGCAACAAAGTGAGCAGAAGGCTTTAGCCTGAAGCTTTTCAAGTGTAAAGAATAGATTTAGGGCGCTGTAAAATTATTCTGAGAACTGATAATAAGGTATAACAGTTTGTTAGCATTCACTAGACGAAACTTACATCTTCATAGTCTTTGTCAAACAATTTTGTTCAATGTCAATGTTCTAATTATAGCCCCGTGTCCATATCTACTTCAGTATTAAAAGATTTAATGAATTCAAGGATTCAAACATATATTCGCATTAGAATTGCGTTGAAAATCTATAAATACCACAAATAAATTAAAAACAGTAATACGTAATGAGCAAAAAAATGGCTAAGATACAGAGTAGTAACTTTAGTACTATCACTACAAAATCTACATTCATGGAAGCTACGAGCGCAACCTAAAATATAAACATAGAGGTTAGTGAAACACGTTATCATGCCCGCCTACTTACATAAATCATTCTTGTTTAAATTACTCCGGTTGCAGGGTTTCAGGCGAGATTGTGCGCGATATTTCATCGGTGAGGCTAAACCTTATAGCGGACACCACTTTACATACGAGTCCCTAACCCATGCCTTGTGGACACGATATTAGGATCCTGTCTACTAAAGTCCATGTTCACCAAGAAGATAACAGTCTGATTATCTTAAAACAGCTGTCAATGTGACATGTTCCCATACAAGACTGTGTTTTATTTATTATTTATTTTATTTATTTATCAAAAACAAAGTAAGTATACTTAAAAACTAAGCCCCACAAAACCGTTGTAATGGTTTGACTGTGGGGTCGGTGATTCTTTAAACACTAATACTTATGCACTAAATAAATTAAAGTTTATTTACAACTATTTATAACTACAAATTTGTTAGTATTAAGTATTAGTAACAATGGTGCTTAGATATTAGGTTAGTATTGTTAGTATAATCATCACTTAGAAGTAATCATTTTAACTTTTATACATATATGTTAGTGGCAATGAAAAACTTATAAACTAGTGTTAGTAACTTTAACTCGAAGTTGGATGACGCACTCCGATTCCGGGGAAAGTCTCCTTCTACCACCCCAAGATCGGAGAGCGTCACCCATCATCCAACCGTATATAACTAATTAACACATGATATCTAAATAATATTTTTTTAATTTATTTCTAAATCTAATTTTATTCGCTTCACTCCTTATGTCCGCCGGCAGACTGTTCAGTAGATACGGTATTCGCTTTTTCAGGGTTCTGTCACCAAAGTAATTGGTGACTCTGGGTACATTGAATCTTCCAGCAGCCATAGATCGTGTGTTATGATTGTTGGTAACATAAGTTAAGCTATGCTCTTGGGTACCTTGATGGTTAACTGCTAAAAGGTATTTATGTTTGTACGTGATAGGTAGAATTTTACATATTTTAAATAGTTTCCTATAATCTCCTTTACAGCCGTTTTTAGTTTTTTTTGTAACAAGCAGTTTTAAAAACCTAATTTGAAGAGCTTCTAAACAGCTGTTTTTAGATAATCGTCCGTCATCTTTTTGGTGAACATGGACCTAATTATGTTAGCTCCGCTGGTGGAGAGCTGATCCATCGGTGACATAACATCACGCTTGTTTGTCCCCGAAGTCATAAGCAGAGGGGTTCCATAAGTAAATAAATAAATATCGCTGGACATTACGTTGCACACAGCGCCATCTAGTGTCACATTCAGCAACAAGGCTTGTGTCGTGGACACCAGATAGTTCATATACTACATAGATACTTTTGTTTGTAAATACATATTTATTCGTATTATACAAACAGGTAAAAGGTGCTATAGGGTGTAACGTTTTTGCTTGAAAAAAATAACTGGGGTAAGTCCGCGAGTATAGTTTTCTAGTTATATATATGTATATAAACATCCATGACTCGGAAACAAATGTTTGTGTGATGACTGTGATGAGCCACGCTCATATTTGCCCCCACCGGAATTCGAACCTGAGACATAATAGGTACATCCACATCTCGTCAGTTATGTTTCAGGGGAACGTATAGGTTCGTCTGAAACCAGAGGGCCATTTGGTATGCCAAATGGCCCTCAGCTAGACCAAAGTTGAAACTTTTGGCTGCTACACAGAAATACCTAAACCCCAATAACATTTAGCCCGACCTGGGAATCGAAGCCAGAGTACACAGTCCACTGTGAGTAGCATTATGGTAATGTTATACTGACTAATATGTCTAAGTGCAAGAATTGCGCCATTTGCGAAAGGTTTAGAAGCTCTCAACAAATATCTTGAGTGCAGGAGAAAGCGAATGAATTCCATCTGTGTACACATCTTCATCTTTATGACGATATGGAATTGAATTCCTGAAGTAGTTGCTGAACTTCGTACCTTTCACTAAGCTTACTGTGGATGGCTGAGTGAAGTAGTTTAGTCTTTCACAAAATAGTTCGAATACCTCAACACGTTTAATGGTTGGTCTTAGTGTTATTTTGTCACCAAATGAAACATTTTAAATAATAATAAAGAAATAATCTTTATTTCAAAAAGCCAAACACAATTTGCCCATCTCAATCAAAACATAAAAACGCCACTATATAAATTACAACACTATGCATTATTTGAGATAGAGTGAACGACTGTGTCTGTGCTAGTATAAACCGTGTTACAGACACATGCGCCTTCCTCTTACATCTTACAGGTCATTGACAATTTGCTGCACTTTGTAGGAGTTTTTTTTTACCATGAAAACTTTGTCCCACCCGTATATCTCTTCAGTATTCCCGCGATCATGATGCTTGCAACAGCGTCGAAATATCGGGAGATCATAGAATCGAAAGAAATAACGGATATAATCCCGTAAGTACTTTAAGTGTCATAAAAACTTAGTTTGACACAAATACTTAATACTTTGCATTCATTAAGATTTCTATAAATAAGGAATGGGGGTGTATGTGTGCGTACAGTGACACAAACGAAACACACACACACCCACTCATACACCTGTGGGTGTATGAGTGGGTGTGTGTGTGTATAGCATAGATAATAAAGGAGCACTGCAAAGATTATTACTGCTGAACATGACGAATTGGATTCGATTTCTTGGTCGGGCATAGTACTCGTATCATCGTATTTCGCTAACTCAGTAGCCAGCACACCTTTGACTAACCCTTCAGGGTTTACAGTCGTGATGTTATATTTCAATACTAATTAAGATAATAATGACCTTAGATATATCAACGTTACAATAGAATACATTGTAATGTATTAGGGATTCTTTGTTCTAAAGTAATTCACGAATATAATCTACACAGACGGTCTCCAAACAAAATGTTAGATTGTCGGCAATAAATAATTTTCTTTTGATTTATACAAGGTGATTTGTTAAACGTACGCAATATTTTAGGGTCGTGTAATATTGATATTGTTAACCTACGTTATCTGACTGCTGGACAAAGACCTCTCCCCCTGACTTCCAGTTGTTTCGATTAGAGGCCCATATGGATCACTGGTCTTGTTCAGCTCGTCTCACTATCTTTTACGAGGTCTCCCGCGACGCCTACTGGCTACATCAGGGTTCCAGAAAGAGGCTATTTTGGTCCACAACTCATTGGACAGTGACACGACAGACGTGGTGAGTCCAGTCTCACTTCGTCTAAGCATCTTTATGAGTAACATCAGATAACAGCAGATGTTTTAAATCATAGTACCATAGAAAACGCCTCTCACTTAAAGTATTGCCCTGTATAATAAACCGTATATTTAACTGCCGCATGTCCGAGGAGCAATGGGTGAAAAATTACCACTCAGTGGTTACCAAATAGCAGGAAACGATAACGCGGCAGGCCCAGAAGGAGATGGCGGGATGAGCTAGATTCTTTCGCAAAGAATTGGCCTACAATCGCACAAGATCGCGAAATGTAGGAGGGAAGGGAGGTCTTTGCCCTGCAGTGGGACAATGTAGGCTTATAATAATAATAAAATTTAACTTGGCAAGTGCCTCGTCAAAATTAGAAATAAAAACTAGAGTCACAACGTAATGTAAATTCATTAGTACAACTTGTTTAAGCTTTATGGAAACTTGTTGTTAATTGAAGAATAATCTAGAACTGCTGTAGTATTATTTTTTATGTTTGAAATAATGGTTATAAACGTTAAGTAGGCCTTTCCCGGGAACTATTATACCGTGTTACCTACTGGAAAATTCCTAGTACGAGTACTTTGCTCGATGTCGGAATCTGACCCTGGACCTCATAGCCAGCAACTTGTGACTAATTGTCTTTATAAATGCCATTAAAAGCATCCCAGTTCTACCAGAGCTTGTGACATTGTCATCGGAGACAAAGTTGTCACTTCCTCACAAACGGCCGGTCAGATGTGTGACGCACTTCCGCCGTGGACTCGCCGCCATTATTAGTGCCGCTCGTTTCCGCCACTTCCGGTTAGAAAGTCAGACAACTAACAATAACGGTAATCCTACACGGATTAGTTGAACCGCACGACTTGTATATTGTTAGGGGTCATTTTAGAAAGTTAGAATTATTTCCTTGATTGGTATTACATTGTTGATTAATTTTACATTTTTAAAACAAATCGGCATAAGGCCAATGTAACATGACATAAAGTATACAACAGTCATAAGTTTGATATTATATATGTGTAGATATATTGAAATGAAACGAAGTTTGGTACCTAGTCATGAGAAGCCTTTATCCAGCAGTGGGTAAGCTGTTGGTTTTAGCTGTCATTTGTACATCTTTGACAGTCGTTACAGGTATTCAGTGGCCCAAAAAGTTTGACAACCAGTCTTACCAAGTGCTATCATACTACCCAGTACTAACTGTGTTGTGGAGGTCAGATAGGCAGTCGCTCCATGTAAAATACTGGTATTCAACTGCATCCAATTAGACTAGAAGCCGACCCCAATATAGTAGGGAAAAGGCTGATGATGATATACTGTCCTACAGTATATTGAAACCCTGTGGCGTCTCAGGACAAAGCGTTTTCTAAAGCTACCTAGGATCAGTTCTAATTAAAGGAGTCCAGATCATCCTGCCATCTCCGCCTGGGCCTAAGATAGAGTGTCAACTCATAACAATCGACATACGAACTTATGTACCCAGAATACTAGAAAAGCTTGGTTACTCCTGTAAGCTGAGTCCATAAATATCATACACGATATATCAAACAACACAAAAATGGACACTCCATTTCCCATTATCCTTTATGAAGTGAACTCAACGTCGCCGCGTCGGTTTGGTCCACAAGGCAAACACCACACAACTAGTTAGATTCCAGCTATGCGATTCACTAACAGACTCTTCACAGATGTTAACAACGACGAGTTCACTGATGTGACATCGTAAATCGCTTCTGAAAACAACGTTGACAAAATCCGTATTCAGTAAGCTACTTAGGCTCGTCGACGATCTACTCCTCATCGATGAAAAGTAAGACGATGTCAGTGTTGCTATGTTTTATCTAGAGTATAATCGAGAAAATCTCGACCAACCTATTTTGAAGTTATTTCGTCATTATAAATTAATACAACTGCACAATACGTACGTCTATAAGACCTTATATTTATTATGCAACGAAAATTTAATTAAATATATCATTTTCAACTTGGAAAATAATTATTTTTGATTATAGCAATAAATTATACTAATCTTTGAGATCATTGTTTGTTGTGTTATTATTTTGTAGGTTATGTGTTTATCAAAATACGAAATTCCATTCCAAGTGGTTTAAGGGTCTAAAGTGGACTGATAAAAATTATGCACTCCAATCGCATAGCGTTCTACTTGTTCTTTGTTTTCGTTGATTCTAAACCCACCGAAAGTAAGTACACAGTAACATTTATATTTAAATATACAGCACAGTTTCTGGAACTACATATAAGTAACCAAATATTTATTTTTTAGTGTCTCGCAACGCAGCTCCTGCTATTAAGCTTTTTGGAAAGCAACCATGCTTAACTACGGGCCATGCTCGCATTTGCAGTCGTCAGGCATGGTCCGAAATAAAAAAGCCCTGAACAGTGATGGTAGTCGGTGTACGAAAACATCGCCACAGTGGAATAAGGTTAGTAATAATATGTATTTGTGTTTGTACACTGTTGCATTGAGTAGGTAGGTAGCTGTCTACAGTATAGTATCCTTTTACATTGGCAGCCCCTGTGTATGCTCTTTATTACTTAAGTAGTATTAACTCAGGCACGTACTGTAACTTTAGGCTAGGCTTCAAATTGCAACAGAAAGTCGAACCAAACCGAGCAAATAGGTGTTCTATTTATTGAATACATCAAATAATATAATTCTTACTTGTGTTGCAGTACTGGGAGAACAAAAAGGAGCAGATAAGAGGAAGTACAGCTTAATTGCAGCCACGAGAGGGTGCACTGGTAGTGGTATAGAGGCCAGAAATCAGTGAAATAGAATTGAAAATCCATACCATTACGGGAGGAAAAAGTTTTGGTTGCAAGCAAAACTCTTGATTGCCCAAGCGATTAGCCGACAAGTAGAAGGCCTTCAGGCTGTGGCTCAGGCTCTTGATAGAATAAGTAGTGCAATTCAAGATTTAATAAATAAATAAAATGCATGTTAAAAGATTGTTTTATTTATTATTAATTCTATTAAAATGACTTTTCCTAGCTACATATTATTTTGTTACACTATAAATACTAATTATATCTTTACAACATGAAGTTTAAAAAACATCTATTTTCTATATTTTATGATTAACAATACACCTAACTATTTAACATACACTATATTTTTTAATAAACAAACTGTCTTATAACCTGAATTAGTAATATCATAAGTACTCGCTACTAATCCATATGGACCCTTGTTCGAAATAAAGTTTTTGATTGATTGATAAGTTTATTGTTAGTGTTAACTTGTCTACGTCAGTCTATCAGTTAGACAACCTCGAGTGAGATGTCCACTGTCCAAATCACTGATAGTTCTGACTTTCTTGTTGTAGTAACCGGATCACAATTCCGCTGGAGGAACTTCTGTTTGATTGTAATTTTTTTGTCACACACAACAGGCTTTAATTTCGCACCATCTCTGGATCGTATTGAAGAACATGATGAACCAAAAGCCAGCTAAAACTGCCTTTATCCAAAGCTTCGTTAGGCAGTATTTTATGCAGTGGCATGTAGAACATTATAGTATGCTTCCCGTGGTCCAGGCTCATGGTTGCTACATGGAACCATCATGTATGGCCTAAGAGCAAAACCGGAGTCCCCTTGTAAAATTAAATTCCTATTTAATGTATTTCAATACATTAAATAGGAATTTAATTTTACAATAATAAATAATAAAAATTTTATTCAAAAATATAAGGCAAAAGTTTACAGTTTTCTTAAATCTATGTCAAGTTCACACATATTTTGAGCCTGAACTAGGTAATCCTGTGTTTCAGGCAACTTGAGGTAAAATTAATTGATTTAATAATCACATATCATATTAATATTATCGGTTCAAATATAAACGTTATATAACATTATACTATTTTAACTTAGCAAACTAGATTTAAAAAATAAAATGAAGGATCATTATCGTCATCATCATTTCAGCCGAAAGACGTCTACTGCTGGACATAGGCCCCAAGTGTCGCCACATGGACGATAAGGATAGACAATTTAAAATATTATCTAAGTATCTAACAAAAATAGCCATAATAGTTTGATTCTTGAAAGTAGCTTAGTAAAAAATAAAAAAATACTTACTTTTCTTTGAGAATTTGCCTTTTGTTTGTATTTTGAGGAAATCTTATGTGTAATTCAATTATAAATGGAAGGTTCATGGCATCTTTTATGGTTCTTATAGCCCTCGAGGCAGATGCTTGCAGATATAGGTTCTTGCATTCTCACATATTTTTTGGTAACTCCCATTAGCTAAAAATGCGAGTGCATAAAACCTGGAAAGAGAGTAAGTTTTAGACATTTTTCCACTGCAGGTATAGTAATTTATATTAAGTACATTCATTAAGTAGTAATACCTTGGTCGGTTGCTAATTCCTCAACGTTTCAACGTTGTTATGCCACCAGAAATATTTTTTTTCCAATTGTGTAATTAGCTCTACAATCAACCTAGTTTATATCCGTAGTAAGAAGATCCATATCCACGTCTCACATGTGCTTGACGTCCTTTTTTCTAAATTAAATTGACGCTAAGCTTCGTCCAACAAAAAAATAATACAAGCAAGACGAACTGCCATCTAAAACATTAAAAACAGGTATTTATACGTTTCAGGAATTAATACGATATACAAAACAATATTAAGCACGTTAATTTAAAAGAACAACTTGTTTTACTTACATTTTAATAGTCTACAACCAAGGAATCATCTACAATTTACAAGCTTTACTGTTTGACAGGTAAAAGCGAAGTCAAAGATGTGGTGGTGGACGAAGTGTAGGATGTGTTGCGTTTGTGAATACCGTTTTTCGTACATTCGGAACCATATTTTAGTTCTATGTCGCGCCGTCGTCATCGTTGAGTCGCTACGATCGCGCAGTTTCAACTCAAGAATACCAATAACTTTGCATCTGATGTTACAACGATGATTTCTTGGTTGTAAAGATGTTTTGCCTTAGTGAATCGCACTCCAGTGTTAAACTCGTTAACGAGCACGCTCACAATCTTTGTTCACGAACGCGCAAAACTCAATAATGTGTCCCGAGGTCCCACTGTTCCACGGCGGCCATTATTTCCCGATACGACGAAAATTTTCAATTTAAGTCCGAACAGTTTAATACCTGAGGAGCAAAGCTTTGTGTTCAGAACAATGGCGTGGATTATTGTAGCGTGGCTGAGTCAAACCGGGCCATACATGCCGCCTTGTATGAAACCAATTAAATCAATAGTTATTGCGTAAGTTCTACTAGTTGGGGTTAGATAATACGTTAGGGAAGTCCTTAAGTAGAACGGTGTCGAAGATTCTCGAAGATATTGTAATAATGCTAAGGAAACTGTTGTGTAAGGTTTCAGATTTTGCGAATACTGAAATCCTGATCCCCGATCTGTGTCTATTCATATTGATTGTAATGTGGGTCGTGAAACAAGATTTTGACAATAATTATGAAATATTAACAAGAGACCGGATTGGGTGCAACTTAAAATCATTTGATGCATTTTTCCTCATAAATGCTCTAAATATGAAATTAAATTAAACACTACAATCTTCGATCAATAATAGTACATTATTGATCGAAGACTACAATAGTTATTTATGATACTAGTGCGGTAAGTTGGTTTTTACAAAAGGGTAGACGAATGTAAGCCTGAGACGAAGTCAAAGGCTTATCATAGTCACGAGTTTGCAAATACCAATTTCTGCACGTGTGTCATACAACGCTTTTCAACACATTTGCGAGAAAATTATTCATTAATATTAAAACCACGCTATAATTTTTTTGCAAATCATTATGGCTAATTTTGGCGGCAAGAAACTGTTTTCAGCAATTTGCACTTCATTCATAATTTCAGGTGGAGTTGATTCCATATTAACATCTGATTTCTCGCTTGAACTCATTATTATATTATTTTGTTTATCAGTCGGAAAGTCGCAAATGGCGCCACATGCACGTGGTGAAAATTAGAACAACATCTTTCATCTCACTTACTCTTTTGTATTAAAGTGAGTTACAAACGTATTGAGCAAAAGCACTTCCAAGGAGGTTCGATCAGTCAGCCTATTTATTCTCGTAATATGAAACTCCTTGGTGGAATCCTTTTCTTTTTTTTTGGAAATTAAAAAAAAAAACCGTAAAGCATAAATACGCACGGTGCTATACAAGGGGCGTGCGGTAAAATAGGTACTTAGATGAGAGTACTTATTTTACCGCACGCTCCGTTGTATGGTGCGTAATTTGTAACTTTCGAACAATGTATACAGGCTTCGTAAATGCACTTTTTGAGCATGTGTGTTCAAAAATATTTATTTCTTCAATTCATAACAAATTTTAGAAAACCCAGCACTGTTCCAGATTTTGCAATTAGAAATAGATGGAAACATACACATACACAACAAAAACATGCACGTTATGCCGATTTAGACTAAAACATGCAATCTTTAAAGCTTCTGTGAGTTGCGCGCGCGCAGCCGTACGCGTCGCTTGCTTTTTGCTACGATCGGTTATGCGTCGAGCGAAATGTCCGCCACAGTAAAGTGTCCTCAGTGTAATATCGTTATTAACGAACTACTGTGTTACGTGCAAAATAAGTTGTCGACGAGTGATGACGATACCTTAATTCGCATATGTTCTTCGGCATTTAGTGTCGATGAAATTCAAAATTCAAAAGCGTTACTTTTTGAATCCGTTCCGACAGTTAAAAAGAACATCAAACGGAAGCAAAAGGGCAAAGAAAACCGTGAATTAGCTGATATAATTGGCCTGTTCAAGTCTACTGACCCTGATGTGATCCCGATTTTCGTTGCGCGGCACCTTGACAATCTGCCCCCGGTCACATTTTTGATCACCTAGATGTGACCAAGTTGCTAAAGGATCTCACCTTAATCAAGGATGAAGTGCGAGAACTGAAGTCAACAAGTGTGACGATAGATCAATTGGAGAAACTCAAAGTGGATCTTCAGTATGACCTCAAGTTTGGTTCGCTGGTCGAGCATGCACAAAACGAACAGTGTGTGAATTTGAAACGAGGGGGCGGCAACGAGGACGTCTCACTTGGTAACTCGTCGTACAGAAGTATGGAAACTTCCAAAAATGCAGTGCAAAGTCCGAGAAATCAAGAAAGTGTCGCGAAACCCCCGGTTTATATTGCCGATAAACACCACCCGCTTATTCAAAGCAGTGGGTATGTTGAGAAGGAACGGCCGTTATTGGCGACCGGTTCTATGACGCGGGCTCGCTCGCCATCGCCCGTACGAGCAGCTGGTGTTACGTCGCAGTCGCAGCGAACGATCTTAGATTGTAAACACAACACATTGCCACAATGCGGTGATGTTTTGCCTAGAAAGGAGAATGATGGATGGATCGTTGCAACGCATCGTAAACCTAAGCAAAAGTACCGTTACGCTGGGAAAACGGGGGTTGCAAAAGACTCGGTAGGGTGCTTTAAAGCTGCTGAAAAGAAAGTACCGATGTTTATCACAAATGTGCACAAAGATTCACCGACAGCTGACATCATAAAGCACATTGAAATAAAAACCCGTGAGGTAGTTAAATTGGAAAAACTATCCCTACGAAAAAAGGTTGACTATAATGCGTACAAGTTTTATATACCTGAAGCCAAAGTACCTGCATTCTTGAATGAGAACATCTGGCCGCAAAATATAATATTCAGACGCTTTGTACATTATAGTGAAAGACACAAGGACGAGTACTCGCTTAAAGTCGGCTCTGTAAACAACAACAATGGCTGATAATAGTTCGTTACGATTTGCCAGCTTTAATTGTAAAAGTGTTAAGCGTTCAATTGAGGGCGTTCGTGAACTATGCGCAACGTGCGACATTATAGCGCTTCAGGAGTGCTGGCTGCTGCCGGAGGAGCTGCCGTTCCTGAGCGCCATCCATGATGACTTCAGCAGCACGGGGACGTCGGCCGTTGACACGTCTGCTGGCATGCTGCGCGGGCGACCCTATGGTGGGGTGGCTCTGCTATGGCGAAAAAGTGCGTTCAGTAGTATGTCGGTCGTTCCGAGTGATAATCCGAGAGTGTGTGCGATACGTATTGATACAAGTGAAAGGCCTTTCATTGTGATGAGTGTTTACATGCTCACGGATGCAGTGAGTAACCTGCCGGAATTCTCACATTGTTTAGGACTTTTAAGTGCGATCGTGGATAGTAGTGATGTGGAGACGGTTTACTGTCTGGGTGACTTTAACGCACATCCGAGTCGCACACTAAAAAAGACTTTCGAGACTTCTGGAAGTCTACAAAAAAGCACAACCTTAGGCCTGGTTTGCCAGTGAGCGTCGATGGCGTGTCTGTTGAAAGGGATATTGCCAATGTTTTTAAATCCCAGTTTTGTGTCGAGCCAAGCAGTATTCCACCCTCTGAGGTGGTCGATGCTGAATTACAAAGCCCTGTCCTGGAACCAAGAGTTAAGTTCTCAGCTGCGGACATAGCTAAGACCATAGGGTGTATGACTCCAGGTAAGTCTCCAGGACATGATGGACTCAGCATCGAGCACCTACAGCATGCTGGTCCCCACCTGCCACGTGTTTTGGCCTTGTTGTTCACGTTTTGTCTTCGCCATTCGTACTTGCCGGACGAGCTGATGAGGACGGTCGTAGTACCAATTGTCAAAAATAAGACGGGTGATATTTCCGATAAGAACAATTACAGACCGATCTCATTAGCGACAGTCATCGCGAAGGTATTTGACAGCATGCTTAATGCTCAGTTGAACAATACAATCACTTTACATGATAACCAGTTCGGGTTCAGGCCCAAACTGTCTACAGATGGTGCTATACTGAGCTTAAAGCATGCTGTCAGATATTACACAGACCGGAGCACGCCTGTTTACGCCTGCTTCCTCGATCTGTCCACTGTCCAGGGCTTTTGACCTGGTCTCGTACAAAGTGCTGTGGAGAAAGTTGCTCGATAGGCAAGTTGCGCCTGAAGTTGTCAAAATCTTCCAGCACTGGTACGGAAACCAGGTCAATAATGTTAGATGGTCGGGAGCTTTGTCAGACTCGTACAGGTTGGAGTGCGGAGTGAGGCAGGGGGGGTTGAGCTCACCAATGCTCTTCAATCTGTATATTGATGGACTTGTTGAGGAGCTGAGCAGCCGCCATGTTGGATGCCATATTGATGATGTTTGTTTTAACAACATAAGCTACGCTGATGATATGGTGCTGCTGAGCGCTTCAATAGGTGGACTCAGAGAACTGATAAGCATTTGCGAAGCATACGCTCGCTCACATGGCCTAAGATATAACGTCAGAAAGAGCGAGCTTATGGTTTTCAAAGCGGGTTCTAAGTGTCCGGCAGAGGTCCCACCAGTAAGGCTATGTGGGGTGTCCTTGGAGCGGGTACATACTTTTAAGTATCTGGGCCATATTGTGACGTCCGACCTGAAGGACGACGCTGATATTGAGCGAGAAAGGAGGGCGCTGTCGGTGAGGGCGAATATGATTGCCCGCAGGTTTGCTCGTAGCTCCAAGGGTGTGAAGATCACCTTGTTTCGAGCCTTCTGCACATCTTTTTATACGAGTAGTCTGTGGGTGTCATATTCGCAGAAATCCTACAGCGCTCTCCGCGTTCAATATAATAACGCATTGAGGGCGCTGCTGCGGCTGCCTCGTTTCTGCAGCGCATCGGGAATGTTCGCAAGCGTTCGCGTTGACTGTTTTTATGCCAGCATGCGCAAGAGGGCAACCTCGATAGCGAGTAGAGTGCGGGGCAGCGGCAACATTCTTCTTACCGTTGTTGCTAACAGGTTGGACGGACCTTTCATGCAGCACTGGCAGGCTTTACATGCACCCATATATCGGGCCTGGGGTAGGTAAAAAGAAAAAGGAAAAGCTGATCTATCAATCAAATGTAAAATTAATTAGATTTTGACTTATTGGATTTAATTTGTTTTGACTTAATTTAATTTATATTTATTGACTTAGATTCTGGATTTTATATGATTAATTTGATTTAATATGTTTTTGACTTGATTTGATATTTTTTTTTTTAGATTCTGGATTGTATATGATTTATTTGATTTATTTATGTTTTTGATTTAACTTATTTATAATTGATTGAGTTTTGTTTTAATTTTATTTTATTGTGATGATAATTGGCTTTATTTGATGTTTATTATTATTTGGCAATGGGTGTTATTTACCTGAGAATAAATTAATTGAATTTTAATATTTTAAAACCATCCTAACGTTCTATTGTATTTGTATACGTTTGCATACAATATCGAAATGTAAAAATAAAAAACCATCATTTTCTCCTATAAAATTCCAGAACCGCTAAAATAATGCCAAGCCTTACAATTAAAACGCTAAATTAAAAACCAGATTAGGACGGCAGTTATTCGGCGAGCCCTAATTCCGACCACGGTCGGCAGGTATCAAAATCACGCGTCACTAGCAATCAACGAGGCTCATTATTTTGAGCAAACAGGCGTGGAATCTGCACATTACGGGATTTATTGCGAACCCCTGGTTAAAGTTAAGACTCAGAGAACAAAGGACTAACCTACATACTATAAATACCTAGTCAAAAGTGTGGCAGTACACTAATGCTTTGAGAGCTTACAAGTGTGAGGTTCTGTTAAATATGCACCGTACACTAATAGAATTGTCTAGTAATAATCCAAGTAAGAACGTACCGTTGAAGAGATTTCAATGAATTACCACGACCGGGCTCAAGTTTATTTCAATGAGTAACTTTAGCTGCAAGTTCTGTTTATTTCACTCTCAACTTGGTCCTCACCCCTCTGAGCAACGTTGATGAATAGAGTATCAAGGGGCTTCCGAGAGACGTACATTGAACAAGAATGTCTAAGATTTCACTGTTACCTTACGCTAGCTAGATTTTACTTCAATTTTCTTTGTAGAAATTCAAGTTTTCCCAAGCAATAAGCTGGTACTTTTAGTTAACTAAATGTGACAAAAATATTAACTGTTATAGCTACAAATAAATTGTAACCGTCACACTAATAAATTCTAAACAACAAACTCTACTGAATGGCTGGGAGGAGTTACATTACTGATTATATTAGAGTGGGTGATCCGCCCAGCCACTCGAGCCCGCAATGAATGTGCGCCCGTGAGTAATGAACACTGAATAATGAACAATGCGATACCGGCCAAACAACACGACATAACTCACGCAAACCTAATTCAATACAGAACACGCTTATTGAAACATTACCCGCGAATATATTATTTATTGTAAACTAGTTTTTGACGCAATGAACAATGTTCTTCATCCCATTGATGACCGAATTGAATTATGTTCTGAAAGTGTGATTTATCACAGTAATGAGAAGAGGAGATTGTGATCGGTCGGATATAATGGCAAACGTAAATTATGATTTTAATAGGTTTAACTTATTAGGGATGAAGCTATTGTAACACTGAATAATTACTGTGATCAATCATGTTTGGGGATATTGAACAGTTATTTCGATTTGCGAAATGGTGTCACCAAAGTTGTTATAGTGGCATAGTTACTTCCAATTATAATAATAGTAGAAGCTAAATAAAACAAGTGAATGCGTACTTGTGTAATAAATCCCCGCCACCGGTGGCGGCAGTGGTGGTGGCGCCACCTCACCAACACCACGGCGCGGCGGCACACCTAAGAGTTTCTCGTTCTGCGTTAATTCCACTAAGTCTCGCGTTTTCCAATTAAACTTTGTACTGAACGCGAATATTTTAAATTAGCTAGCCTACAGCCGCCTGGCTGGGACCGGCTTTTGAGTGAAAAATAGAGATTAAACCCGCCTCTGTGTCACTAAGAATTAGCTGGAGAAAGACTCACTGCTTCGTAATGAGGAAATTCTAAATATTTGGATTATAAATGAGTAGTATCATAGTCTGTAATTAAGTAATTAAAACAAGGAGCAATATTGAACGTCGTCGTGTCGTTCATGAAGAGTCTAATATTAATGAGGGTATAATGTTAGACTATGTAGCGGTCACTGGTGAATAAATTAAGTCTTACACGAAAGTGACTGAAAACATGCTCAAAGATAAAATTCTACTTCAGTGTGTTGGAGGCACAGAGAGCGGTAATATATTAAATACTTTATATCTAGGTACGTAAGGCTGTGTTCCCGTTACAAGTGGCGCTCGATAGCTAATCACGTTAGGAGCAGTTCTATTGGCAGGAGGTTCACAATTATCTACTTGGGAACTGTTTAATTTAAAGCCGATAATACTGTTATGAGAGACGTTCGAGTCTCAGGCACGGAACTAACGAAGTTGCCAATCTAAGTACCTGGAACAGCCAACGACAAAGTGCGATTTATTTGTCTGTCACTGTTATAATTATTATAGTCCTAGGAATTTGAAACTTATTACTTGAAAGTGTATAAGAGTGAGGTATGCAAAATCATATGGAGAAAAAACTGTTTTCATTGTAATTATCAGAGTGAAAACGAATATTTTTCTAACTTAAACAAGTAATCAATCAAAGCAAAATCAATTTTGAAAACACAAACTAAAGGGCTATATTTTATTGTTGATCGTTCAGACAGTGTTAATTGGTTTTCTACTAGTTTGAAATATGTTTTGATTTGATTTAATTGCCTACCGAGATAACAACGGGTCTTGCTGGGTACCTACAGGTATCAGTAAACATCTTCTCATAAATCATTGTCATCTGTCTAGCCTTTTCTCATCTATATTGTTGTAGGCTTTTATTATAGCTGGTTGGAGCTGAATACCATTACATGAAGTGACTGCCTATACAACGTGTAACGTTAAATGCGCAAAACCTCTGACACCGCAAATGATTTTGAGTTCAATTGACCTAAAACTGAAAGAAAATAAAACAAAAAAAATAAAGGTTTTATGTGCTATTTTAGTTTTACTGGCAATTAGATTTTGTGTCGAGATCTATTAGTATCCCGTGTTTGAGACAGTTTAAATTGGACGACAGCCATTTCTGTTTATTTGTTTACCTATTTTGGCGGGTTTGCGCACGTGATGGCTTGACCTATTATTAAATAGACTGCGCAACATTTGTAATGAAGATTTTTTTTGAAAATTGTGACCTATATTAAAAAATTCAATTGGTGGTTCAATTGATCCTGATTAAACTATTTTCAGGTTTTGCGCATTTACGACACAAAATATTTCCCTAAATATGATTTCAATTAGATGCTTGGAGTCGGACAGTAGTAAGTCCCTTTTAACCCAGCACTTCATTAATGATTGTTTGTGCGAATTCAACAAAAAAAGATAGAACTTGTTAATCATAATATTTTAGTTTTTCCCAAAACAAATAGAAACTTTCATAAACTGTTAATCTTTTAACGATTGACAAGAGCGTTTGGTGCGTATGATTCGCGGATTAGTGACGTCACGGTCGCCATGGCAACGCAGCGCCTCACCGAAGCCAATTTGTTCGTCCACCCGCGAACAAACCATCGTTCGTTCAATAGAGATACGAATGTACGAGAAATGAATAGTTTTTATGATCATCCTTATTGCAACCATGGGAAAGGATTGGGAGAGAGTAGGAAAATATGAAGTAGTGTTTCGAATTCGAAAACTTAGAATTAAATGTCTTTTAATATGATAAAAGAATAATGAAAAATTTACTTTATTTTTTATAGTTGACACCAATTTTATAGAAGTCAAATCGTCACCGTCCTTTTGTTCGCGCTTTGTCAAAGGCATTATAATTGTAGAAAACTACATTTACAATATTTTCACAAACCATATCTCATGTAGAAGTGCACTCCCCCTATCCCTGTCACCACTAGTCCACCACCAGAGCCCTTAGCCCTCCAGCGGAAGAGCAGCGCTTACCCGCACTTCCGGCCCACCGTCACTGGATACAAGGGCCGCTTAATACGATATCCTGAATAAATAAGATTAATGTGCCTTCCTGTGAGCTGTGAGCTGTGGGGAGAAATAATAACTGTGTGTAAGCCGAGCATGTGTGACGTCATAATTACCTCGTAAAGTGTTTGCATGGGGTTTGACTTTCACCCTGTCAACTGCCTTTTCTCAACTGTGTTGGGTTTTCTCTTTGTTCACATTTGTGGTTTTCAGAGTTTCATATTCCGGTATCTTCTCATTTTCATGAAGATTTAATTAGAGAAAGAGTTAACAATAGATTTGTACTTTACATTGGAACTTTTTATTTTAATGTTTCGTAACATTTTATTGAGTCGATCGTATTAAGTTAATCAAAATAATGTAATCATCGTAAGCTTTATTATAAAGTTGTTCATACGTTGTAAGTTAACCAGTGTGTATTTATTGATTGTTTAATCCATTCGAAAAAAATCCTTTTTGTCCGTTCACTGCGGTTTATTGTGCGTAACTCAATCAGCTAAAAACTGGAACAAAACAGTGCGAGGCAGCGATACGGGTCGTAATGTAGCATTCAAAACAAAAGCCAATCCATTTTTATGGAACACGTATTGAGCGGCGATCGATGTTACACTAGCGGTAGTTAGAAATACTATGCGGCTATGTTACATTGCAGTAGTAAGAAATACCATGTGTCTATGTTACATTGTAGCAGACACAGAACAGATAAAAGCGGTTTGAAGGGCCTTGTGGGCGGGGCAGGCGCGCCGCTAATAATTTTATAAGTGAACGATCATAATAATAACAATAACAAACAATAACAATAATAAAAATCTTTATTTATCTCCACAAATTACATAATATCAACGTGAGTATAGATTACAGTCAGATACAGAAATTTTGACAAAGCTTGTGATTTGTGGGAGATCTGGAGTCTAAACTAAGCCTAGACCTGTATTTTAGAACTCCAGGCCCCCCAATTAAATCATGTTGTTCAGACTGTCGAGATCGTGAGTAAGCAGATATGAGAGTGGATGAATGAAATAAAATGTGCATGCGTGCGCGAATGCGCGCTAGAGGGTGCGTGGGTGTGTACGTGCGCATGTGTGTATATGCGTGCATGTATGTTAGTGTGCGTATATGTGTGAGTGAGTGTACGTATATATGTATGTGTGTGTGTGCGTATGTGTGTCAGTTTAAATACAATACTATATTATAACTGTATAATCTGTATATAAAGTAAATAATAACTTAAATGCAAAAATCAAGAAATCATCTCAATCAAATTTCAGTGTTAATGTAGCTATCTCAAGTAACCTTTTTTTAAGTCTATTCTTGCATTCAGTGTTGCGACAGTCAGATATATTAATTTCTTTGTTGAGTTTATTAAATAATTCTCCTCCACGGAATGAAAAGAATCTTTGAGCGAAAGAGGTGCGTACAGCTGTTGACTCGCAAAGTGCATGACGTCTTCGAGTCTAGGCTTTGCGTTTTCGTAGTTCTTCGGATAAATAGGACCGTTGCCGAAGTATCGATAGCATTATGTACAGCTGACGGACAGTCAAAACTTGAGTTTCCTCATAGAGTTTGGAGGTAGAGAAACGTCGCGGCTTTGATAGACTCACCTTTAAGATCATCCTCTGGGCTCTTTCAAGCATTATCATTTTTGTTTTGCATGCACCTCCCCAAGTGGTTATGCAGTAACTAAGGAGCGAAAAATAAAAATAAATAAAATAAAAAGCGAAAAAAAAAAAATTAACAAAAAGAAAAAAAAAAAAAAAAAAAAAGCGAGCGCGAGTGAGCGTTCAATCGATTGCTCATTGGTCACCAATGGTACGGAATCCTTCATGCGCCAGTTCGACTCGCACTTGGCCGGTGGTGGCCATCTTGGATTTGAAATTTTTAAAATTATATTTTATTTTTGAATTTTTTTTGAATAAATATGTAATACGTAATGTTGTGGCGGCAGCCATCTTGGACTAATTTTTATAAAGCATAGCTAAGAACACTCCCGACTAATTCACCTTTCAAACAAAAAATCTAAATCTAAATCGGCTCATCCGTTCGACAGCCACAGACACACACACACAGAGACACGTAAATCTTATAACACCCCGTCGTTTTTGCGTCTGGGGTTAAAACACCGCCAGTAAAAACCTTGTCCACTTATGAGCTTTGTAAATAAGTCGTGTCACACCCGAACTGCTTGTTTATTCATTACTAGCTCTATTTAAACGGAATAAGGTTGACATCCGCTTGGAAACGCGTGTGGCAGAAGTCACGTGTGACCTGTATCGGTGTCCATAGTTTATGACAATTCGGGATATTTGCTGATTGATATTGTCATCCTATTCCTACGCATTGACTTTGATGACTACTTTTTAAATGATTGTGTAAAAGAAGTTCGTAAGACATCCTTCCTCTTGTTATTAATATAAGATAATTTCAGGTTGGATACAGTTTCGTTTTGTTCTAAAATTCTGTTTGTCAGAAAGTGAAATTACATATAAAATCAAAAATCATTATAGTACTTTTTTAACCAGTAAGTTTTACACTAAAAACAATTTTATAATTGTTTTAAGATTTTTTATCACTTCATTATTCCGTAGAAACTAAAAGAGATTATATATTATTGGCCTGAATTTCTCAATACGTACAGTTTTCTTAAAATTTCAGATGAAATTAAAATTGCTTCGCCATTTTATTGACTAGTAGGAAACCAAAGACGTCTGTCATTTTTATTATGTACCCAGAAGGCGAGGCGGGAGACTGTCTGCCGATAACGAACTTTCTATTTTTGTTATTTGTTTTGCTTCTTGGCGGACTATTTTGGCAAAGGTGTCAATTTAGAAGTTCTTTTTTTCTATTTCAATCTAATTTTAATGGTAAGACCTTCAAAAAACATTCACAAATACTCTGTTACAGCGGGTGTCATTAAAATAATTGCACGTGCGCCCATCCGTGATACATGTGCGTTGTACGTCACGGCACTGTATCGCTGTTCGCTACCTACCTTCATTAGCTAGACGGTTCACACATCGCACAAACCATGCTTTATCGACTAATGCACCATAATTCTATTATAACACTATTTTGCATTCGGAATGTGATACTCGATTTCCAAAGATTAACTTTACTTGTAAAGTTTTAAAGAAGATATTATCGGTAGGCGTAACTACATAAAATAATTAATTTTAAAGAAACCTAATCTGCAAGAGAACGCATACATTGTACTGATAGCATTCGTAAGATGAATCGCACGTGCGCACTGTACGTGCGACTGAGAAGCAGAAACACTCACTGTTAAAAGTAGATCGTGTCGGTCGGTGCGCGCCGCTGGTAACCCTTCGGAACCCGCCGCGCGCTGAAGCGTTGAAAAACGCCAAAATTCGCCAGAAATGAACCAACGAACGGTGAAATTACGGACGCGGACGAGTTTGCTCGCGAGAAAAAATAACCCCCAAAACGGGCGAAGCAATTTGTCTTAAGTGGCTAAAACAGTGAAATATTCGGGAACTTTTAAAGCGTATTAAAGTTTAGCCGGATCTTTTGTAGATGTGAGGAGTGATAGGGACGGGACGGTTAGCCGCGATTTTCCAGAGGTGATGACGCGTTTCTACGCCTCGTTTTTAATTAATACGAAAAGTTAGTCGTCCGGCGGCGGGGCCCGGGGGCCGGGGTCCGCCTTATTGTGCGCTTTAATTATATAAATACACGGCTCCTAATGAACAGGAGGCGACACCTCAGCGCGCCGCGTCTCTTAATTCCGCCGAGGGTAACTTTTATAAATACGGGAAATATGGAATCATAAAGTTAGACAATGAGCTCGTTATGCGAATGAAATATTTCTGACTTGAATAAATTTAAAGGGACCGTGGAAAGCGGCTTAGAAGTGTGTTTACCGTGATAGCAGCTCGACGCTCGACGGTCGTGTTACCGACTGTTTTTTCCTAAATTGTTTTATTGCGTATTCATTTCACGGCATAAATTAGTGTCGAGTTCCTCCATTCGTCACCGCGCTCGTCATAATTTACAGTTATTACATTCAGGAGCTGTTTATCAGTCTGCGCAGATGTGCGCAACCATAACTATTTAAAATGTAAATGTAGACGCCGCGCCGCGCGCAAAAATATATGTTGCGAAGTTAGCGGATAGAATGCTAAGTTGGTATAATAGTTTTAACTAAGTAGACGAAACTTGACGGCATTCCATTACGGAGCTTATTCGCGGAGGTAGCGAGTAGCGACTTGTCGCGGCCGCGTCGCGAGTCGCAGTCGCGTGTCGCGCCGAGACACGCCATGAATTAATTATGGCGCGCAGCTCTTGTTTCTTCCGACATGGAGTTTTGTCGCGCGAGCTAAACTTGTGCACTTAGTGGCACAGATTCGGCGATGTAAATAAAACATGCGCCGGAACTTTTAGTATTTATGGCTGTACGAATTTCGCGGATAAACAAGAGTTTGTTGGAGTTAAATAATAACAGCTATTTTTGTGTTTACAATATGTAAGGGCTGCTCGTGCTCGCTGCTCATGCCTACTTCATTTGTAATTCAATAAAAGTTTGAATGGAAAAGGTCTACCTTATTTTATGTACAAATAACAATTTGATTTATTAGATATTTGACTTCTTTTCTTTTACCAAACAACGGAAGACTCACAATTATTAAACGCTAGTAGAAACAAACTTGTTTCCTCACTCGGCTCGCTCCCGCCGTACCGCCGCGGTCGCGCACCGTCCACGCATCTCCCCGCAGTGTCGGGTACAACTTGCATACAACACCAAGGCGGGGTCGCTCTTACAAATTGCTTAACCCGTACTGTGTCACTAATCGCATGTCTGTCGCGAGTAACTTGTTACCCGCCATGGCTAACTGCTAAATTAAATATGGCGGCGTTTTTCACGTACATTGCAAATTCTAGACTAGAACTCGAAATAGAAATCATTTATTTTCTTTATGTGTACATGTTTGTAAAATATGTACATTTGAAATACATAATACAAATAATATGGTTTAGTAGTGTAAACTAGTATAGAATTTTAAAATACAGCCAAATACATTTAAAACATAGATGGGATAAAGCGAACAACATCATATTATATTGTAATAAGGTAATAATTGTCTGGTTAGTGTGCGTACAATGGTAACATATCAAACTTGTCAACTAAGCCATTTTGCTTTAAAACGTCGCTAGACATGGGTTCATGGTTCATTTCTATGGCTTTTATTTGATAGATTCTATACTGTATATGAAAGTTACACCAGAGCGTCAAAACAAATGAATCAGCTGACACATACACTCATGTTAATTATTGCCGTGACTGGTTTACAGCAAATAACAAACCAAATCACTAGTATTTGATGATCGTTTACAGCCTGCCTCTCCACCTGTGTCGTAAGTAGCCATAAACAGATTAAAATAAGAAAGGGAGTGAGTACAGAGATAAATATTTAAAGAAAAGTAATGAAGAAGAACACAATGACAGGAAATAATAGAACAGATGACAAAAAGTACAAAGAGGAAGTTTAACAAGAAAGTAACTAGATTTATTCGTAAGAATGTAGGTGAGCTAATCAGGTTCGTGTTACTAATGAAAAAACAGTCGTACTGCCGCTAATTAGCACGCAAGTGAGTAATTTATATGCTGCCGTGTAGTGTGATCGGTGTAATCATGGTGTTAACACTGGTAGGCAAATGTTACACAAGGTACTGTGCTGCTAACGTAAGGCGTTTGGAAGCATTGATGTTTGTTTCAGGCAAGAGTTTTCACTACCGTAGTATAATCAGCACAATATTATCTTTTTCTCAGGTCAAACTGAAATGAACATAACACCTTTAATGGAAGCAGCTCCAGACAGCAGATTCCCTAGTCAGTGCCCGTTGTCCGCAGATGGGCCACAATTCGTTCCTACCGGTTTAATTGGACCTTAACAACATTCTGTCCATATAATGATGATCATCATCATCAGCCTATTAATGTTCTCACTGCTGGGACACAGCTGAATGGGCTATGATTCACCACGCGAGCCAAGTGCAGTTTTTTAGATGTCACATGTCTTCAAAGTTTTGGTTCTAGAACATGCCGGTTTCGTCACGATATTTTCCTTCATAGTATTGAGAGCGAAATAAATTACACAAAGAAATGTGCCTGTCTGGGTTCAAACTCACGACTTAATATTGTTCGTTAGTCGGGGCCACCACCGCTGGGCCACCGCTGCTCATAATTATAATCTATTCTTTTATCACACTCATGCTTTGTTGATCGGAATACTTCAAATACAGAAAAAGTCCGATGTCAAGCGTGTTCGCGTTTGTCCCGACCATCCATAGACAAAACAAGCCCTAACTACCCTACTTTTAAGTTTTACGCCAACTTTTACGTCGTACAGCTGATAAGAACACTTTCTTTTGAAAATAGTTTCTTTGAAGGAAAGATTGTGTTTGGAATTTTGAGCAGACTGGTTTATGAGAAAAGTCAAGATAGTTTTCTTTTTTGATGATGTTGTAGTTTTTAACTAACTGGAATGTTGTATTTCTTTTTTGTTTAGAACAAATATTATAAATTAGTCTAGACGAGAGTTTATGATAAACGTTATAAACTAAATGACAACGTTAAGCAATTAGTTAAACGATCATGAAATTATGTATGATTTTCTTGGTGGTCAATATATAATTTTCAGTCAAAAAGGGTAAAAAAAGTGGGCACTTATAGGTCACTTACTGCTTATACAGGGTTTTTTTGTAAAACACCAATATCCTCGCAGGAGTAGATTAGTAACTTCATAAACAACAACATTTGTTCTACGACTTTTCCGAAAACAGACAAAAAAGTCAACTCCTTTTCAAAAAGTCAAGTATTTTTGCCTGTTTTTGAAAAATTTGTAGCAAAAATGTTGAATTGAGAGTGGTAGTTGTTCGTGTTGAGGTTGTTGGTGTTTTTTAAATAACCCTGTATACCGAGTTTTGAAGAAGTATAATTTTCATTTTATTTTCATATAATTTAATATCTGCCTCCTAGCACAGTGTAGATAGGACTGAGAAGTGACTAAAGCCAACCAATACTTTTATAACATTCGTTTAGTGAGCGAATGATAGTGTTGCCAGTATAAGAAGATTAAAGATTAATTTTCGCTGCATTAAAATAAACTAAATTCCAACAGGCTTAGCTGTAAACACACGTCTTATAACCAATATCTTCTCTCTAGGTGACGTACCTGTACAGTGGTATCCCGGCGTCATCCCTGAACCAGAACACCATGTAGACCTTGTCGTTGGCGGCAGTTCCGAGGTCGCAGGGGAACTGCGCCACCATGCCCTCCACTGCCTGCACGTCCACTGTCCTGACACCCGCTGCGGACAAAGACAAAGACAATTAGAGCTTTAATAATGGAGCCTAAGGATTGTGGAACAATATAAACTAAATATTATTGTTGATGTGGATAGGTCCTTAAAAAAATGGTTCTTGCCTGAAAAGTTGGTATTAAAGGTGCTCTTAGTATTTGAAATTGTTCACGTGTAAAAGTGTTTTGCAATCCAAATTAAAATACTTTATCATTTGGTTCATAATTAAAGTACAGGAAAAAGTTCCAATCAAAGTAAAGAGTTGTCTCTCGGAATTAAATAAATGTACTCATTTTACATTTTTAAACGTCCAGAGAAACGAACCGTCCGTAGTACCTAAATCCCCATGCATTCCTTGAGCGGCGAGTCTAATAGATTGTCTGCATTCCCTGTGGAGCGTACCTACAACTCGGAGAACATGAGTCCCTACTCATAGCTGGCTGGATTTTTATAGGAAAGCAATGTTGAACTGCAGAGGCTATGTAAATGTAAATCAAGATACCAAATTGAAGACGAGGAAGTCTTCAATTGAACGTGGTATGTAGATCTTATTTGATCCTAGGGCCGCGATCACAGTCGTGAAGGATGCGTTATGCGACATACGCACGAGACACTCGCTACATTCAAGTGAGTACCGTCAGTCGTTGCATATGTCGCGTCGCGGTGACGTGGAGTGCCCTTAACAAACGCTTTATTTTTTCTTTCTGCGCATTGGCTGTCGTAATACATTTGTCGCCTGAGCTCGTGGCCAGTGGGTAAAAAGTTTTATAAAAACTCCCGAAATGTGCCCTCTTGCCGAAAATGTTCTCGGCCAAAGTTCTAATCAAGGCACACATGACTTTGGAGAGCATATCATCTGGTTATAGTTATAGCAGCTCGAACGGGTCCCGAGAGCGAGCGGCAACAGTACAATAATGTACACTCCCCGAGAGTCCATTAGTATGATAACGAGATACGGAAGTCGACGGAGATCCAAGTTCGGAGCCCCGGGATTCGGAGAACTTGGCTCAACATTCGCACAATTATACAACCTTGTATGTATGTGATGTATTATAGCTGTGACGAGTATGTGTATGAGATTTGGAGACAAAGCCAAGTCTTGGCATCGACTGTTGACGAGAGGTTTCTTGATTTGCCAGAACGGCACCAATAGGATTTATAAATTGGCTTACTTTTCAAACGTCATTTACTTAATTTTTGGACCTCAAAGCGATTGTTAGAAATGTCAAAAAATAATAAACAACATGAAAGTAATCATTTCACTCAACTAAAATTCTCTATGCCGACAAAATATTTTCAAAGTCCCTTAATTAGAACAGGAAGGATCCCAAATTGCTTCAACGCCTTCCGAAGGACCAACTACAGGTACCGTAGCTCCCGTGGCACCTGCCAAATAAATCACTGGTCCTTTCGCCAGACGTTATAATTTAAACTCGCTGGGTCGCAGTCCTTTCGTTCACTTGTACATCTGCGCCGGTATTATCCGCCGGTGTGTTAAATCCATTCAGGGTAATCCTACGTAACCCATTGTGCCAGAACTCCGCAGACACTAGACGCTTTGTACACCTAGGTTATTAATTATGTCCCCGGCATCTGTTTAGCCTGTCTGTCTAGCCGATCCATTCAGACAAACTTACGGGGGATTGTTCAAATCTTTTGTCTCTATTATTCAGTTGCAAACGGTTCGGTATTGTTTTACAAAGAGTGATGCACGTGCCTCGGTCGGTTTGTTCATTTTATTTGCGTTTTATGAAAGTGTTTGTGAGAGATTTGTTGAAGCACGTTTTTGCGGGAAGTAATCGTTTAAATAATGGCTTTGATAAATTTTGCATTAGAGCGTCGCACGCTAGCTAGGTTGTTGACACATTGTCGGAACCCCTCGTATATTATGCAAATATGCAGATAGCATTTGTATGACATGTTTAGTGTTCCCTTTTTGTCAATTATTATATTTTAAAACTATTGAACTGCGGTACCAATCATCACCAAACTTTGTTACTAGTAGCATTGGTAAGAAATAAGATACTAAACATGTAAGTCCACCACCACAGGTTATTTGTTACAAGTCATCCTGCGTCAGTTTGTGACTGCAGCTCACAGAGCTGACACTCACGATACGAATAACATGAATACAGTAATACCAAGTAATATTATGTATCTGTCATGTTCATGTCAGTCACGTCGCTATCTCCGGGTTAATAGGGCTCCGCTGTAGCGTCGATAATTCGGAAGATACATGGCATTACTTGAAGTGTTTTCGTACTAGTATTGTAATGTTATTCAATGATTGTTGTGTTCCTTGAGATTACTGCTACAAGTGCGTGGCTTCAAGGAAGATAACTATGATTTTGCGGTTATGTGAAGTTATCTTTATAGGCTTATTTGCCTGTTACAAAAACATTTAGATAAACTTAGGATAGGCGAGACTACACGTTCAAAATCATAATCTACCAGTAAAAGGAAAGTGGGTATTGTCGGTGTGGCGTGTCAAGTTTGGTAATTGCGTAATATTGCTTAAAATGTCACTTAGTTATTAAATCAAAGTTCTATCATTTGATAGGCCCTCTATGATCCCATGTCCCTCTATCTAGTCACGTTTATAAACGTGGTTATGATAATGCAGTTTCTTGTAAAATTACAGGAAGTACTAACGTTGTAACGACGTATGCAAAAAAATAAAAAGAACGCTTACGTAGACGACTTTCTTTTGTTTTGCACTCTGCGTAAAATGAATAACAGGCGTCAGGCCTATCTGTCATCACAGTAGGTGAGTGATAATAAGGAGGCTCCAGGATTGTCACCGGCGGCAGTACATCACCTAGACCCACGCGCGCCGGGTCTTCGAGATGAATGTTTTTTTAATCACCGCCGTCGGAGCAGCCGCCGCAGCCATGTGTATGATTTGTTTCACACGCCAATAACGCGTCACGCACTAATGGCCCATAATAGAGTGTAATTGATTCAGACGGTTCCGGAAATAAAGTGTGGCTTTGTGATTATTAGTGTTGTTACGAATCAGTCAAACTGTCACGGAATAATTACGGGCTGACTGCGGATATATCTTATACTTTCTGATGTCCAAAGCCGCGTCCGTAATTTATCAGTACCAGTTCAACCGAGTGAAAAAGTAAGTGATATTGGTTTGCTTTTCATGAAAATCAGATCAATGTATAAATTTTAAATAAATACCAATGTACATTATTTTGTAATCCGCATAAATGATTACATAAAACGAATTGCCACAAAAACAGTTAATAATGCTTCAACGTGGTTCATTGCCACGTTTGTCGATTATTGATGAATTTAATCTACAATACAGAATATTATCACAATGGCAGAATAATTTATAAACTCATTTGCTCTTTTACGAGCTCCGAGCTCTATAAACATCGTAATCATGAACCGATGAAGTGTATTAAATGAAGCGAATTCTGGTTTTTGTACCCATTCTTTTTAGAATCGACATTTATCGGAAAACCGAGAACTGAATGTAAATATTATTTTTCACAATCATTCCAATATGTTAAAATTAAATCATGTACTAAAATAAATGAGTATGACATGAAAACTCATTAATAGATTACTGTTGGACATTGTCGTTTACAAAGTAGTGTTAATTAATCGGTTGGTGCCGGCACCGGATTGCCGGTATGTTGCCGGAGAGCAACCGGATTGCCGTGGGTTGCTGCCTGTCCACTTACACAGCGCCAATTAGCGAGGGTACAGCCAGCTTTTAATTACGCCTCGATAATTGCTCACGTAACTCGGATTATAGGCCGTAAGCACTCACTGTTGAATTATAAAACGGGCTGTTTGTGACCTAGACGGCCGTCGCGCCGACTGCCGTCTGGGTTTTATTTTCAGAGTTCGTAGTAGTGAAACCGGTAGACTAGAAACGTATTCGTTTGTTTGGTCTCGCGGCGTCATACGTATGGGGCTGTGAAGAAAACCTCAGCCCGTAATACAATATTTGCTACGCCGTAGCTGTGCTACGCCATATATGCTACGCCGTAGCAATAATATGTCTCAAATAATTATCTTCGAAATTTATGTCAATCCCAATAATAACAAACACTCAGAATTATCAGTAATACGATGCCTAGTGTTATACAATGATTTTGACGCTGTAAAGGTATTCGCAAAAAATCTGCAGAATAGACGGGTTCTATTTTCAAAATTCGACGCTTTAAAAATTCAGACATCCCCCATTTTGTAAAATGCACGAGGTATCTGAGAATAAACATGCACTACCGTTGAATGAGACGTGACCACGTCTGCGAAGGCGATGTGATTGCGGACCAAACTAGCCCGCACGGAAAATGGCTCCTCCACTCCACTAGAAACTGCCTTTTTGGCAGATAGAAGAAATTATGTTGCTATTTAAA
The DNA here is from genome assembly GCA_916618015.1 of Xestia c-nigrum. Classification (NCBI taxonomy): domain Eukaryota; kingdom Metazoa; phylum Arthropoda; class Insecta; order Lepidoptera; family Noctuidae; genus Xestia; species Xestia c-nigrum. Next base: position 25,260,520 of record OU745254.1, on the reverse strand, counting down.
ATCTCTTGCGTCATTTATTTCTTGCATATATTATGAGCTTATGAGACTGGCTAAAGGTGCAGTCAAACGGGTATGGTCGAATTGCGGCCATTGCTGATGATTCGGACACTGATAGTTACTATACTGTCAGTGTCTGTAGCCTGCCTGCAATTTGTCTGCACAAGTTTAACCCTTTATTTTCTCCTGATTTTAAATTTCACTTAATTCTACTATGACACCGACAACACCTAAAGCAGCTGCTTTTTACTGTAAAATAGATATCGATAAAGATTCAAGCTTTACGTTCAGCAGCCATAAACTTTAACTTAACATATAAATAAATGTTGTCCGCATCGCGTTTAGTTCAGCTCTGCGAGATGAATGCTCTATAATTGAGCGTCCGTTGTGCCGAGTGTGCTCAGCATGTACGAATGCGAGCACGAGCATTGAGCACGATTACTGACCACTTGTGCTCGTCGTGCGCTTATTTCGTGTATTCTGATTGTATTTGAAGTCTTATACTGGGTTATTCCAAATATGCTTTCGATAAAATTTGTTGGTTCATTCATAACAATTTTAGATTACTATTGATAATATTTTATTTGTGTCTTAAGAAACTTATCATAAAGCCGTTATCTACACATTCTATACATTAAACCGAGTAACATTAGGCAAAGATATTGCAGGGAAAAAACTTTTATTTTATTTGAGGAAGATATTTATGGTTTTTTTTTTCAATACAACATCAATTTGAATCTACCTACACATAACCAAAGTAAAGCTACCCACAAACAATGTGAAATATAGAAGACAAGCGATAGGTCGGTAGGTGAGTACATCGCCTGTGGGACACAAACGAGTCGCGTATCTTTGCAGATTTCAATTAACAAATGGAGTGTGTATGTTGTGACGTGCGGCCTCCGTGCTTTTAATTACTGGCGAGTGGCGCTTTGTTGGGCTGACACCTCGGTCACGCTCGATTGCGATTTAAATCACGCGGGCGACATACATCGCTGGCTGGCTCTGCTATACATCACAATCCTAGTGAACCGCGACGGGTATGTACTAAGTTCGCTGCGAAAGATCCTGCTTTAAAGACATGGTGCAGGTCGTTGCAGTATAGAATCAAGATTGTGATGATCGGTTTATGCAGGAGTTTGACGTGAATGGGCTTTGTTGAGTTGATGCGCTCGCTGTGTGATTGATTATTGGGCTGTACCTGGGTTGTCATTTGCTGGATTATTTGGCAATTCAACCAGTGTTAACTTTGAAATGGCGAGATATAATATTTGCAGTAAAATAATTATCCCCCGCCGTAAAACGACGGGGTGATATAAGTTTGACGTGTCTGTGTGTGTGTGTCTGTTTGAAAGATGAATTGGAAATACCCTCAATATGGGTATCAAATGAAAGGGCTTGTGAAATTATTACCCTGCGTGTGTCGTTGGTGTTTTAAATTTCTATTTTAATGTAACTTGTACTTTTATTAACTTGTTATTATAAATTGACTTCTCAATATAAATACAAAACAAAATCGGGCAAACTGTTAGTAGTTTGGTGAGAGTGATGTATGTGATCATAGGAACTACATACATTGATAATATTTTTTGTTGGATGTTCAATGAGGTAATAAAAATGGCATTTATAAATGAAGTTTGTTGTTTGACTCACATCACCTAATCTGATAGTTAATTCGATTGATCAGTTAATTAATTAAAAGGAACAAAATCGAATAGAGATACTAAACACCCACAAAAATTCAGTCATTGTTCGTAACGAACGAGATTGTTCGTTAATAGCTGAAATGTTCTAGAAACTTATAATAGAGCCTTCCTTGTTCAAAGTTCAGGCTCCCAACTTAACTTGTGCCCTGGAGGTTTATTAGTACCTTCATACCGATAATAAAGCGAAATATTTAGCGGTATTACCGTGGTTGTATGGCCAGTAATTCGAGAAAAGTTAGTGATTTATTCCGAAATGATTTTAGCAAACTAGGCATGTTTGCCCTGTGGCGATAGTCTATGTCTACATCTACTACTCATAGACCACTGTTGTTATGGCTTTTTAGAGATAAAACAAACATGGCGTAAAGTTTTTCATAGTCAGTCTCGGAGTAAAATGACTGTGTCATACGTACATACAGACAGACAAACAGGACAAATCTATAGAATAGAAGTTCCCTTTTTCCATTTGGGATCGGAACTCTCAAAAGATATGATGAGGTTGATCTAACAGATGTAAGTGCTCAAAGGTAAGCGTCCCGTCCACCTCGCAGGACGCATCGCCTCGAACGGATCGCAGTTTTTTAAGCTATTGCATAGCTTCTATCGCGGGCTTTGAGCGTGGAGACCGAATCCAGAAATTCCGCAACGAAAATAACTTAACACCCCATGTCAGATAATGACAACGACAAGCTAGTTTTCTTTTTAATATGTATATTGTCGTAACTAGGAGTAGTAGGTTCTATACATTTGATGTTATAATTATTTATGTATTTTATTTTCCCGCTTGTTGCCGGCTCGAGGACCAAACGCAGACTGAATGTTCAGGCTCGGCTTCCCATCACGATGAAATTATGAATTTTATAATGAATGTTCCACACACACATACACAGACACGTCAAACTTATAACACGATGATGGGGTGTTATAAGTCCCGCCTTAACATTCCCCGAGTGCCACAAGTCTTTTTTTCTACAAAAAGTCACTGATGCACACCGTACGCATCGCTCTAATCTGTTCAATAACACTACAATTCATTATATGCGATGCATCCGATGCGTACGATGCGTACGATGCGGACAGGTGGGCGCTTACCTTTAACCAATACCAGTACCGGTATGATACTGCCTATTGGTAGCTTAGATACTTACTTAAGTCAGTAAACAAACGTCGTAGCGTAGGCTTACGAGTAAGATTTGTCTTTGCTTCGCGCATTACTCATGCCAAAAATATTCGAGTGTTACAAACTGCGGCATTACGAAAGGTAATATCATACCAAGTAATTAATTAGGTGCACAGTGGCAAAGGGAAAATTGATTCAGAAGGTAAATCCAGAAAAAAAGTGGAAATCGGTCGCGAGCACCTTACGACAAAATGTTTATAGTTGCAGAATTATATCAGGTATAGTAGGTAAGACGTCATTAATAATATAAGTACCGTAATAAGCTGGTTTCTGGTTTTATGAAACCGTACGCTCAAGCGACTCAAGGTCAAAGTGTTACCAGCGGCGAGTGGTCGATTGAAGGATCATTTAATCAAAAACTAATGACAAAAAGAATGATTGATATAGTCTGTGTAAATTACACCTGACTTCATTTATCTAATTTACTCTATATTATAAACACACGCTTGTGGTTACCCTGTAAATATTAATTAAAAGTGGGCCTTCTGCTTCTTCCTACACTGTGGCACCGCTACCAGCAATCAATCACAAAATACCGCGATTGTTTAAGAGTGAAATATGGTGATATTAAGGGGATGGCTTCCTCCCCCATGGACCAGCCGAGGCAGTAATTGTGCTCCGATCATCCACCCACATTCATCTTCATTAATGTTTTACAACAAACTTGGAACAAAAATATCTCGCTCGTTTGTCGAACAAGCCTGTAATTGTAGTGTTATTAAAGCAATTAGGGGAACGTTGTTCGATCATTATTTTAGACTATTAGTAAGGGTTTCTGTTATTGTTGTTCGACGCTAAAAATGTTTTTGTTTATTTTGAAGACAAGTATCGGTTATTTTTAGATGTGAATGAAACTGAATAGGACCTTGGGTTAGGTTTAGGAGTTCAACGACATAGACAATATAGAATCCGAATCCTGAATGATGGATGTATTTAGCTAAATCTGTCAACAAGACAAGCTATGAGTTACGTTATGCTATATTCAGGAGGGTTCTCAATCATTCTTAAAGTTTCATCTCTAATCTAAAGTTCTTTTCCTCTTCCAGCTCGCCGCGGTTGGCATACCTTATCAAACAAAACGCAAGCAACAACCGAATCACGCGGCGGTCGCTACTATCCTTAATTTAAATAACTCGAGATACAGTCGCCATTGTGCGGCCAACAAAAGAGCTTATCAACCGACGACGCATCCGGCGAGCTGGTGGAACCAGACAATTCTTTAGCACTTAGAGAATTGGGGCATCTGCTTTTGTTTACCGGCGGGGCGGCTGCGGGACTGCTGCGGGACGGCTGCGGGGCGCCAGCGTGGCAGCCTCGTCTTCCCTAATTAATATTCATAATCGCGTTAAAGGAACCGCAGTTTATCCATCTTAACTGTTTTATATCGTAATTTTGTGCTCAAATAATGAACGGCCGTCGCTTTGTTCGGCACCTAATTGATTAAGTTCTGTAATTTCGTTATTAATATTGTTTTTACTGAGACATCGTAAATATGAATTTGCAGTGGAAACCAACAAGATGGCTGTGTAAAGAAACTTTGTAACAGAAAGTCGAGTAGCTTCTATTTGTGATATTTCTTCAACATTATTAGAAATCGAAGTCGGGCTACCATAAAATCGTACATTCCGGCTAATCTTGGAAGCTATTAGACGGTTTCTACGTTGAGGACTTAAAGCTCCTTCACCAAAGTCCATTTCCTTTGGTTTTCATGCAATAATTTCTATACGAGTGAAGCAGTACTTATCTTCAAAGTGGAGTTGCCTTTTATATTTATTTGTGGGCGCTATCGTTTGAATGAGCGGAGCGCCTGTTTTTGCCTCACTGAGCCAACATCCACTTAGGCATCGTTTATCATTGTTGTTTACTCTGTGACGCCTTCCCTTTGAGTTAATACCTCTGTTTTAATTATTCAGATAAGCTATTTATTTAGGTGTGGGATGGAATTGTATTTTTTTTTTAATTTAGAGCGATGAGTTTTACCTGGTGGTAAAACTCATCGCTCTGGTTATTCCGGACACAGCAACGACCATGCATTTTTGACTCTAGTATTTTTTTTGCAATTGCAAAAAGATTGCAGTGCCAAATGACGCTGTAAAAAAGTCGAGTTACTGTGTTCTCCAGCGTGTACCAATTACCAAGGTCAGTGTTGCTCAAATGCCCATTTGAGTACAATAGAGGAAGATTCCTGTGATTTTAATAAAGAGAAATGACCCTCCCTCCGGTAATTTTAAATGTGGCCGAAGAAGAAGAAATCGAAGAAGACATGACTGTTGAAGTAGATTTTCAAGAGTATGAATCTGAAGAAATAAATATCTAAAGAAATCATATCAATAATAAGTTCTAGATATTACTATCTAGAACTTGGCGGGTACTGTTCCTTTAAATTATCCTAAAATTGTCATGACAGTTATTTTATTAGGCCTACAGGAAAAACCACGGTACAAAAACGGTGGCGGTCACAGGTGGCGTGGAAATCTGCAACTTTGGTTTGAAGTTTATTTTCGATAAATCTTTCCGTTATAAAGAAAAATACAAAAAACCTAAAATTTTGACGTTCAACCCCAAAAAACGTTTGTTGCACACATAGGATCGATAGAGATTTTTAAAACTTTATTTCTACTGGTAAACCCCAGCTCTCCACCAAAATTTGGATCCCCGAGAATTTTTGTTATTTTAAATGTCTTTATTGACCGGACTACTACATGTATTACAGTACATGACATTTCTAACATTGTTTTAAAATAAAATCTACTTTTATTTTATAAGACCTGGTCATTGAACTTAGGACCACATGCCTGGCATTTGTGCAAGGAACCACTCGACCATACGGTTTTATGTAATTATTTCAAGCTACGAGCTGTTTCAACAAAACTGTTAGACACACAAGCTGCCAGGCGAGCTGTTAAGCTAACACGTGCTATGTGCTGGAGTCTTAAGAGATTAAACGGCTTTGAGCATGACGTTACTTTTAGTTTTCATACTCTTGAATTTTTTAGCTAAATTTTTACTGAACATAGCATATCATGCTTGTGTTTCACGAAGGGTTGGACAGAGATTTACCAGTACATCCACAGTTCATCAATTATGTTTAAGTAGTAGAGAATGAGCCTGTTGCCAAATCCAAATTCCAGTATGGTACCGAAAAATCTCAGATAAATAATCCCAAAAATACTTTGCCTTGAAACCACCCAGACCTCCACATCAGTACCTGTTTCTGTCGACAGTTAATTTGGAAACAGTCACAACCGTTATGTGAACTCAAACTTGTGGCTAGCGCACCTGCAAAGCACCTGCAAACCTATTTACCATCCAGGCAGGTAATCCTGCTTGCTTATTTTCACATAAAAAGGGAACTATCGTGAAAAGTCCGAATTCCTCAGGGAGCCGACTGTTTCCAGATGTTATTAAAGCAGTAATGTCGAGGTGTACAGCCTATTGCCTTTTACGATACTCAGGAGGACTGGAGGCTGAGCGAGGCTCTCGGTAATACCTTGTTTCGTACTCTGTATACTCGGATTATTAAAATATTATCCTGAGAATTGGATGGCAAACACAAATAGCGGAATAATACAGGCAGGTTGGCAGAAAAGCCGGTCATGGGAGTAAATTCCACGAAAATGATGAAAGAGAAGTCAAAGTACCACAGAATCGGATTTAGTTACTGACAATGTTTCGACGTGATGTTAGTAACTAAATCTGATTCCGGTCACCTCGGCCTAGCCCTTTGGGAAAAAACAGGAGTATGTAAGATTACGTAACGATGAGTTATTGTACGAGGTGTAAAACGTTCCTCACAACTCCATCGTAAAGGGGAGGTCATCCGCCCAGACGTAACTGGTAGGCCACTGCCCGAAGGTTATTGTTGGGATATTAAACTAGTATTTATTTACTTATTTTAGGGATAACTTTGATTACACTATGAAGAATTTTGGTACATAATTGTTGTCAATTTCGCCTAGGTATGTCGCTTTTAGCCCAAAAAAAATCGTTAAGTTTGTTAAGTAGAACAAACAAGTTTAAATTCCCATGCATGTCTAGTTAATGCTATTATTAAGTGTGCACATTACAAATGCTGCGATGTGAGCAATTAGGAGCACTTTGATGGAGCTGTTTAAAACATGGCGCTTATTAAGTGACGCCATCACGCATTCTGTGTTCAACAGAGAGAACGTTTGTGTATTATGTTTCATTTTAATGTGAACATAGTTATTTTAACTGATATAAAACCGAGGGAGATACCTATGACAACTGTCAGTCATCATCACCTTAACACCATATAACCAGTTTATCAAGTAATACTATAATTGGTAAGACGCTGTCTAACTGTGACGATTGTTAAAGATCTACAAATGACAGCCGTGACTAACTTTACGTACTTTTTAGGTTCGGCAAATACTCAGCATGTAAAGAGCGATCATCTATCCACAGATCGACCAAGGTTAATGTTGATTTTAATAATTCTCACTCTTGCTTTGAAAACGGTGATCCAAACATCATGGGAAAACTAGCATTTTAAACCGAAGCAAATTCAAGACATGTGACAAGTAACAACCCGCACTGGGTCAGCATAGTCTACACTAATATTATAAAGAGGAAAACTTTGTTTGTTTGTTTGTTTGGTTGTAATGAATAGGCTTAAAAACTACTGGACCGTTTTTAAAAATTCTTCCACCATTCGAAAGCTACATTATCCACGAGTAACATAGGATATATTTTATCCCCGTACTCCCACGGGAACGGGAATTACGCGTGTGAAACCGCGTGACGTCCGCTAGTGGATTATAAACTAGTCTACCATAGAGAGTAAGTAGTTCTGTATTCCAGCAATGACAATATTATACGAGGAATCGCTTTGTATCCTGGCCAAATTCAAGGATGTGCTACAGACCATCAAACTGAACAACTTTCTCAAAGGGCCCACCATCGTAATTGCGGAAAAATAATCAACGACCCCATACAATATTCCAATACCTACTGGACCAAATGTATGAGACAACTGATTATTTTTTTTATTACGACGTTGGTCCCTTGGAGAAAGTTGTTCAGATTGATGATCTGTAAGCACACCCTTGAATTTGACCAAGATGCAAAGCGAAACCTTAGATAATACACCGATTATGCAGATTTATGTTACACTTTAGAAGTTATGGCAGGAAAATAGTCGGTTAAAAGTAGCCAAATAGGAAAGTTCCATCAAAATAAATAAGTTGTATGACAAAGTTCCGGCGAGGTGTATTAAAACTTGGAGAGCCTTAACATACTTCACACGATATTATAAAACTTGTTAAAATACACGTTCCAAATAGTTTTAGTGAATTATGGACAATGTAGACAAGTTAGATGCTTAAATTTTCACCTGTTCACTATAAAATACTTATGAGATCTGAACTGAATAGTCAGACTGAATTCTCAGAGTAGTCAGGTACGCAACACCGGCCACATCAAGTTTTAAATGACGCGTAAAAGTGTTTGTAAAAGCCTACTTGTTAAATAAACATCATTTATCATTAGAATGCATGTCTGCAAGACGGATTTATAACATATTGTATCTTTTTGAGATATCGGGAGTCTTTGATTGGATTTAGAAAATGACGGTCAGTAGAGAAAACAAATCCTGCAGTGGAGACCGTGTATTGGCAAACGTACAAGGGTATAAGGTGAACCGTCACCGTTCTTTTTTTTTAAACGTTTTCCCACACTAGAAACTCCTGTAAAGTATTTACAAATTTTTAACTCACAAGACAAATCATCAGACCCGGAACAAGTATTTGTACGCCATATAAATATTCGTTTCGTGCGGGATCAACTTATCAGTCGATCGCTTAGCCACTGCACCAACCGGCCCTGTGGGTATACGAGGCTTTGACAAACAGGATGCAGAAGTGGAAGTCCAGGATTTTTAGAGCAATTTGAAAGAGGGTGGTGGTAACTGCGTTAGGCTAAGATTATTGATTAAACCTTAAGTGTTACCTTCACACTATATAAGAAACTAATTACACCTTTTCTCTTAAACACCCCAACATCAAAAAGCACTTAAAAGTGAACACACCTGCTGTACACCTACAGGCGCGCGTGTTTATCAGCGAGCTATACAAATTTATGACATGATCAGCATATCGCGGCGGTAATTCCCGGTAATACCGGTAATGAAGTGTTTGAACCGGGCGAGAGGGGAGCGGGGGTGTACGGAGGAGGAAGGGGAAGGTACTCTCATTCACGCCGGTAATTAGACACTACTTCATTCCGCCATGTATGAACGAAACTGATTAAAAGGTATAAAAGTAGTCGGAAGTAGGTTAATAGAGTCCGAAGATTTTTTAGACATGATTTTAATGTGTGAATATAGATAATTACTTGAGCTGTTTTTCAAGGTAACGAGAATTTGCATATGCAATGGCAAAAATTAAAAATAACTAAAATAAAAGGATGGTGACTAAGTTGCACAGGTGAATCTTTGTACATCTTATATTTAGTATGATTTCACCCCAAGAGAATGTTAACGAATTCAAAACTTCACCCCTCATAATAATTAACCAGCTACTTACAAATTCATACAGCCTGCTTTATTTAAAAACCAAAACTTTCTTTGGTAAAATTATAAATTAAACCCCACCGCCAAATCTCGACATCCAATCTGAACGCCATCCATACACCCCTAACATCTCTATCCTGGCCCAAATTAGAGTTTTGAACATTTAAACCACTTATTACTTCCCTAGTGGTAGGGGAGAGTGGGGAACTTGGGAGAAGTGGCACAGCGCACGCACCGCGCAGCGCGATACGGCACGCGCTGCGTTACGTCGGCACAAGAGGACCTAGCGCGCTGCAATTAGGTCACACGCATGCCGTACATGAGATGTAGGAAGATGGTGATCTGGATCAAGGATATCAGAAACATTATAATTGGTTTGGGAAGTTTGCTTAAAAAATAGTACATTTTGAAACAAGTGGAGAAAGTTTGATATTGTAGTTCAAGGCATTATTAACACACGAGCCGCAGGCAAGGGTATTTTTGAGCCGAGAACTGCAATAACAAAAGTTCACGAGTATCAAACGAGGATTTCCAATACACTTTTGAAGAAATAAAACAAAATAATGTAAAATATTTTTGTCATGAATTATTTACGAGACTATGATTTAAATTTTATTTTTTTCCGCGCTTTACTTTCGCCAAGTTGAAGAAGAGGCAAAGGTATGAAGCCGTTATACAGCCTAATATAAAAATAGTTTTTATACATTTTTTTAAATTTAGAACACACATTTAATGTTAATTTGTTTATAAATAAAAGTAAATACCTTTAAAGTAAAAGTAAATAACTTTAAATAATTCTGAATCTCAACATTTAAACCCTAAAAAATATGAGTACCAGCTTTTCTGATTGGTTCAATGAATTCGAGATTTTAAAAATATTGAGAAAAGAGTTTTAATCAAACAGCATTAGATCTGTAATTTCATACACTAGAAATTCGACCAAATCGGTACGGACAAATTGCGTATCGACTGTAGAAGTGTGGACACTCACAATTGGTCACTGTCCGGAGCCACGTCCGCAATATTTAGTCCGTACAGATTTGACTGAACCTCTCAATATTTCCGTTTTGACAAAACCTTTCATCATAAATCTACATCCAAAACCCGTCAAACACTTAAAATGACAAAAGAAATACTCATAAGCACTGCCATATCCAAATCGTAACATAAAACGCTAAGCAAAGGCCCCCATTACAAATACGAGTGATCGAAAAAGTGAAGTGGCGAGCAGAGCGCATTGTCCGCGGAACATCGATGGCGCACACTCGAGATGTAACGCCTCTTGCCCTCAAAACCCGCTTTGTATAGCGCACATGCTGTAGCGTCGGGTAGACGGTTAGATGGGTTGCTTACGTTCTTTTTTGAACGGTTTTGTAGACGGTGAAATGTTATTATCGGTTGGAAATGTGAAAATTTATAACATACAGTTTGGTATTTTATCGTTACATGAATGCTAGTTTTGTGTTTCTCTATCGTATCAACGATAACTTAACTTATTATGAACTAACATTATCTGACCGGTACGTTCAAACCTAACCTAAGTGATACTACATTGTGGAAATTAATAAATTAGTATAGTTAATTGATACAGATTTTGAAACGCAAAGCGAGATGTGAGACTATTGATGTGAAATGAGAGAGATGTGAGATTTGTCAAGTCAGAAGGCCCATCTTACCTGACGAATCTGTAAATGGTGGCGTGCTAAAAACTATAACAATAATTTTAAATGAAGAAAATTTTGAATAAAAAGATTTTTGAACAGCGGTGGCCGAGTGGTGGCAGTCCCGACTTACGAACAGTAGTCATCGGTTCGAACCCAGACAGGCGCATTACTTTGTGTAACTACTTCCTCACTACTGTTCTCAAAACGGTGAAGGAAGATAACGTGAGGAAACCGGCATGTCATGTGACATCTACCAACCCGCACTGAGCCCGCGTCGTGGATTATAGCCCGTACGCAAAATACGCGCTTTGGCGTGGAGTTGCGGAGACCAGTCCGTTGTACAATACAAGAAGGAAATTTAAACTTGGAACTTGCATTATCCCGATAAAAGTTCACTTGGAGGTCGGAAACTAACATACGAGATCGTACTACCCGGATAGAATATGTACAACTCCAGGGTTATTCATTCACGGGAAAGAAACATAACACCAATCATCATCTTATTCGTCATTACACCAAGGAGCAAACAATAATTCTTAGTTAAAAAAATGTTGTCCCTTTTCATTCATCCTGTGCGGGCTCGCTGGACATCGGTCGGTGTCGTGGTCAGTCAGTAGACCAATTATTCAAACCCGTTTAACTGACAGACAAAATTACTTTTGCACTATAGTACCTAGAGATAGAGTTTATGCGTGATCATGGTGCGTGCTACAATGCCGAAATATCGGGAACTCAAGTACATAGTACTTACTCAAACAAGATAGTATTCTATGTATTATAATGTTTACTATTTATTTAGAGTTGGAGGAGCTCGTGGCTAAATAATAACAGCCGTTCAGGCCGATCTTTAGGTTAAGCCGTGCTTGCCTAAGTTGGTCTCTGGATGGGTGACATGCCGAGTTTCCTCCGTGCCACGGACGCACGAAGCACGTTAAGCCGTTGGTCCCGACTGTTATTAGTCCATCTTTGGCAGTCGTTACAGTTAGTCAGTGGCCCAAAAAGTCTGAGAACCAGTCTAACCAAGTGGTATCGTATTTCCCAGTATAAACTGGGTTGAGGAGATCAGATAGTCAGTCGCTTCACATAAAATACTGGTATTCAGCTGCATCCGGTTAGACTGGAAACCGACCAAAACATAGTTGGGAAAAGGCAGACAGATGATGAATAGATTTATTTTGAGCTACCATAATTATAACAATTATAACAACGTTTCTGAAATCCGTGTACATAACGCTAAAGAATTTAATAAATCCCAAACTGATGTCATTTTGTTGTGTAACCACAACATAAATATTCGCTGCAATTCTTCTTCCAGGAATCGTTTACACCGCATATTATACAAGAGTAAAATATCTCGCACGAGCAATTTATAACGATGTGCATTGCACACAGTCATGTGCGTAATATTTTAGCTGCATTTCATTGAATTCATTTCCAACAATGAAACAGATAATATTGTCATAGTACGAAATACGTAATGATTATCAGTTTAGTTTAGGTTTTATGCTTGAGTTTGATCACTACCTATTATCTGCATTTTGTCGTAAATCCACTCCTCTTCAGTTACAAGCTCGATAATATTTGATAAGAAATATTTGAAATATACTTTATACAGTGAGAAGATCTTTCTTTAAGCCGTTTAAAATAGGTACCAATTATCATCAGTCAAAAGACTGAAGCCTCGTCCACGTCTGCCGCCCACAGATCGATCGCGACCGCCATTTACATCCCCCTCACGGCTCATTCATTATAAATTTATCAATTCACTAACCCTTTCCGAGCCAATTAACTAACGTTGACAGGCCAATCAAAACGCCAACGACTGCATTATGTCTGAATAATCACTCGCCGCAAAATTCAAACGCAATTATTTATCGTTTTGTGCTGCCGTGGGTTCGTCTCAATAAATAAACACAAAGGAGTTGGAAGACAAAGCGAACAATGCTTTTGTTTCTATGTTCGCCGCCTCGCCGGACGTAGCCGCCGCCTTGCTCCACCTCGCCTCGGAGTGAACCCTGCGTGGTTACAGCGACAGCACAAATCAAACCCTAAAAATGTCTGAATTGAGGCTTTGATTGTGGCTGTTTCCTATGTATTGAACAAATAAAGACAGAATAAACAGCCCAGTCCGCCATCTTTTGTAGTGTTAAAGAAAGTCCGTCAAAGCAAGATCTTAGTTCAAACGCCCATTTTAAATTGTGCTTGCCAGCTCATTTGAAATTGAACAACTCATTCTAGTGTGAAAGACCCACTCTAATGACCATGATGTTGCTATTTAATGCACATAGATTTCCCCGAATCTAGACCTTTTTGGGCAAGCTTCAACTGAGCAATCACTTGAGCAATGAAAAGCAGTTTTGTTTAGATTTCACAAACCTTTTTGTATACCAATGTCCTGTCTTCCAGCCAAAGTTCGTGGTTACCCAAAAGCCTTTTCAATTTAGCTGGGTTGACTGTGCAGTATCAGTGACCGCGCGGTATTATCAGCAGTCTATCAAATTGATTGACACGGGCCGCGCCTACAAAACGAAGAAAAATATGGCTTCAAGCGTTTATTAAGATTGATAGCCGGAGTGATTCGCGACCGGATGCGACCCAATACTGCTTTGCATTTAGCAAATATCGCTATGTCATTATTTGTTTTTCCCCACGTCCATTTAGATTCGAACGATTCCGAAACAATTTTGTTTGCCTGCTTTTAACAAATAAAAAATGTCTACATAATTGGAACATTGGAAGGAATTCGGTTATTGCTTTCCCGATTTTCATGCGGATAAAAAAAGTTTTACCCCAATTTTGAACTAAAATTGTTTGTAGGTACCTACACCGCATACATTGTGCAGTATGTTCGAACAATTGAATCAGTTAAGCTCAGTCGCGATATCGAGTCCGCGATGGAATGAGTGCGTTTAATAAACACAATTGGTTGTCATGCACAAACCGGCCGCAATTTTTTAGCGTGCCTCAATAAACATGGTTTCCTTGTCGGACATGTTTCAATCAGCTGTATTGTTTCCAACAGAAGATGTACAATCGAATAGGGTGGATATGGAATATAATAAAGCTTAATTCGTTTATTTGTATGTATTCGAGCTGTAAATGATGAAACTAAAATATTAAAAGAAGATAGAAAAAAAATGCCAACATGCATATATTTTCTAATCTCATGAAAACCACAAAACAATAATTTTATCCTCTTACTAAAGATTTACAATATTAAAGTCGTAAAAGGAATTATAATAATAATATGATAAAGCGAGCTCACAAAGCTACAATATCTGTAGCACTGAGCCGGGTTCCGTCCCCAAGTAGTTGGAGTACGTACTCGTACTAGTGGCGACATTCAAGTGCTCATTGTTTCAGAGAATGCAAAGACTCGGCGAAAACGAACCGATCCACTGAGCTAATCGAAGGATTAGGGGTAATTGTGCTATTTGTAGCTAATGGTTTTTACAACTTTATCAAGCGAAATCGCTTACAAAAGACGTAAAGTTCAAATTGAGAATGATGATTATATACGAGAAATTCAGGTACAACTGATTTCAGGTGATATTACTGTGGGTCATGCTTAAGATTTTCGTTGAATGTTGTAAAACATTGTAAAGATAAAGTTAAAATTTGTCACTCAACTTTAATTTTGTTATTTTACCCATCATCATCATCATCATCATCTCAGCCGAAAGACGTCCACTGCTGGACATAGGCCTCCCCCAAGTGTCGCCATTTTACCCATACACGCATAAAAATGCAGTTGAGGGTTTTAGAGTTGGCAAGTTATTTTTTAAATAAATTGGACCACGGAACTCTCAAAAGTCTTTTCCACAGGGAGTTTTCTATTTCCCAACTTTAGCTGAGATCACAAAGTCATTTGCGCTTTAATAATTAATATTTGAGATTAAATAATTACGAAATATTATAGATGGTACTCAGCCAAGGCACTTAGAAGCTCGAACCAAATTTGGTTATCTAAAGGACATTTTGGTAAATCAAATTAAGCTTAGAATATCTCCTTTAAAATTAGACCTTCAGAGACCACAACCAATTTGGAAAATAATTTCCACTTCAAAGTTGTGTTAAGAGTAGTTGAAGCTGGGAAATTTGAGTCAGTCCTAGAGCCAGGTCTGGAGACGTCCGGGGCGGAAATGCAGTAATAATATTAAATATCCGGGCGCACGCCGGAGCCCCGGATAGCTGCACCGCAAGCCGGGGCGGCACCGCAGAGCCGTACCACCACCGCTCCGGGTAAAGATCAACGTCTATTCGTCGGTTTGCTACGAACACTTGATTTAGACGGTGCCAGTTTTAAATGTAGATTATATGATCCCTTGATGTTTGTGCTTTTGCTGCTTTACTGTAATGTATTGTTAATGAGCATATATCGGAATAGGTAGAGCTATTTAGGTTCATTGACCGCAAACATTGATGTCAATATGGATATTCCACGGGATTCTGACTGATATTACTGGATTTTATTATTATATTATTTGTTTAAATAAGTAAATTATTGTTGAAGCTTATTGATTATTTTAATTAAGATTTGATTGTAAATACAAATTGTTTTATTTGATAATGATTTAATTTTGAGAGAAACAAATAATTTGTATGGTAATATGTTTTGTACCTACATCTTCAGAATAAAAATGTTTAAATGATTGTTGATTCTTGAATAAGAAATTGTTAAAAAATACATTTTTGTGGTTTAATGAATCAAGATTATCTATTAATTAAAATATCGTTAATCCCGTCCTTCTTGTATTTACCCGTCAGAAAGGAAGTGTAATTTTTCATTAGTCCCGAAGGCGAAAATAGTTTTTTTTTTATGATTTCACTAAGTACCTACTTAAAATCCAAATAACCTATGGCAAGAACATAAAACAGCTCTAACTATTCCGATCTATGTTTATGAGGTACATGATTATGTTGTTATACAAATTAAGATACAATTATTCTAAAAAACATAGATGTTATTTTTCAAGCGTGCATTTGAAAATTGCTATCCATTGAATGAAATTACGTTTTTATGACGTAAATCGCTATAATCGGCGTTACTGCCAACTTAAGCAGTAGTTTACATCTGCAACTTCTAAAAACAGCACTACGACTTTTAGAAACTAACAAAATTTAGGAGATAAATGTATCTGTAATTTTTTTGGCGACCGCAAACAAACTGGCAAAGGAAGCATCTCCGCAACTATTGAGCTCAAAGCAAACGAGTGAGAGCTTGCGTAATGCGTATTTCTCTTTGGATTAGAGTAACTTTAATGCTACTTTTGCAGATGGAACTTTTTGTTTGAGCGGTAGTTTATTTCGATATTAGAGATTTGTAAGATTTTTTGATGCACTTAACCGACAGCAAAAGCTGTAAGGGGATATTCCTGTGGTATGTAATATGATCATGTGCAAGCTTGGAAGTAGTTTATGTAGAATGGCAGATAAGTATAATGTTTAGACAGTGAATAAATGGATCGCACGACGTACACACGTTTCTTTATTAACTCTGCCCAACCCTCAGCACAATCCCTACATTCCCCTAGGTACTAATCTTAAATGTCAGTGTCAATCAGTCAAAAAAAGCCGACTTCAAATAACACAAAAATAAAAAGTATATTTTTGAAGACGGTTTTATTTTTAACTTAGGGTAAAAAAAAACCGCATAGTGCGAGTTTAACGTGTGAAAAAAGTGCAAATGTAAAAGAAAACGATGTTATTGATCTTAAGTTTTTCGGATGATTTTTAATGTCCCACTTTAATTCAAGAAACCGTAAAGAGTTTTTATTAAAAAAAAAACAACAATAAGATGAAAAACACATTTTAATAACAAAACCAAGTGGTTTTTAATCAACAAAATAAAACAGAACGGTGGTGGTGACAATTATAGGAACCATCGCGTTCACGGACGGTCGACCACTTTTTACGCTTATGTCCTGAGTAATAAGGTGGTAAAATGGTAGACACCGAGAGTGAGCAGGGTAGCACAAACAGAGACAGAGGTACAGAGAGCGGTGATAATAAAAAAATACAAATTAATGTGACTGGTTCGAACCCACGAGATACACCCGGTGACACATCATCATCATCATCTGCCTAGCTTTTTCCCAACTACATATCTTGGAGTCGGCTTCCAGTCTAACCGGATGCAGCTGAATACCAGTATTTTACATGGAGCGACTGCCTATCTGACCTCCACAACCCAGTCAGTACTGAGTACTTTTTAGGCCACTGGCTACCTGTACCGTCTAATGACAGCCGGTACCAACTGCTTAACATGCTTTCCGAGGCACGGAGGATATTCGGTATTGTCACACTGATCACCCATCCACAGACCAACCAAATCAAGCACGGCGTAACCTAAATATCAACACGTACGGCTGTTATTACTTAGCTATGAACTCCTCGTACACCCGGCGACTCATCAACATTATATAAATATCCATGTTGACATGTCGTCGCCTAGTACAGTTTAACAATTTGTATAGCTTGATTGGTCGCCGTGCGTGCAACTTGTTAGTCGAGGTAATTACTACGAGGCCAACACTACTGCTCTGCTGTATGGTTCTCTCTGTACTACAAGGATATTTTGACACTTGAGTGACATTGTCAGATAAAGCAAGATGGCGGATTTAGTAACGCGCCAAAACATCGTTAGACAACTATTACTATTCTTCTCTATTAAAAAGGGATTTTCATGTGCTCTCATTAAGTGTTTTGAACAAACGTCTGTTAACCACTGCAAACGCTGCTACACTCTGTACTAGTGAAGAAATTATTATCATTTATTGCGCAACCTCTCCAGTACTTCAGGGCAATGTGAACGTTTTACGTTCACATTGCCCTGAAGTAGAATTGTATGCATATCTGAAATATAAAACATTAGGTACATTAACATATATATCACACCTGTTATATTAGAAAGGGTTCGGAAAATAAGTAACCAGGGTCGAAATATATGGTTGAAGTTTTCTTAGAAACCGATGGATGATTTGGAATGAAATTAAATTAAATTGATAGAAATTTTCAAATTCGTTACTATCATTAAATATATGAAGATGTGAAATTGTTTAAAAAAAACTGCAAATATCTGATGACCATGGTTACTTATTCATTTTGTTGACCGTACCTATTGCCATCAAGCGGGCACAGATCTGTCTGCAGCTGTTAATGAGAAATTCTTGATGGAAAAACCGAATAACACGTTGCCCGGCTCGGGAATCGAACCCAGAACCCCAGAACCCAGTGCTCAGGGCCTCGGGTCTCTTCTGCCTTAATTTCTCTTCATTTTTAACCGAGTGCGCCAGAAGGCACTCCCTTGATTTTCCTAAAAATTTTTGTCCGAAAATCATTATCCATAACACGTTTGCTATAAACTTCAATAACCATAATGTTCAAAACACCGAAATTATGTCTTACATAACTAACTTTACTTCTAATACTATTTGGTCATAATATCGAATACTATAATAATTGAATCTCCTAATTTTACATGACATAAAGTCGTATGTCCTAAGTATTGTATCACATAATGTGTATGATTCCGAATGGTCATTTATAAATTATTAGTCGCGAAAAAAATCCCTAAGAGTTAGGTTTTAGTGACAGAAACGAATTGCTGTAAATCCGACTCCACGCAGTCTTGTCTGCCCTACCCCAAGAGTGTTATTTAAAATCGCGTAGGCGCGGAGGGGCGAGGCGGGCCGCGAGTTGAGGAGCAGGTGGTTGTACCACTCCCCGCCGCGGCTGAGGCTGGCCGGCGAAGCCGGCCAGCAAGCCGAAGCTGCGGTGGTGAGCGTTAAACCCATCTGCGACGATAAGCTCGCGTGAGGCCGCCGGAGCCCCGCAGCACCGGAGCCGTGACAGAAACCATGCCTGCTGCATGATGCTTGCTCGTTTGCATGCTACGTGCTTGCTTGCATACTTGCTTGCTGCATGCTTGCCCGTTTCATGCTTGCTTGCTGCATGCTTGCTTGCTTGCTGTGTGCTTGCCGCATGTTTGCTACATGCGTGCTGCATGCTTGCTTGCATTACATGCTTGCTACATGCGTGTTGCATGCTTGCTTGCTACATGCTTGCTTGCTTGCTGTATGCTTGCCGCATGCTTGCTACATGTATGCCGCATGCTTGCTGCATGCTTGTTTGCATAGCAGGTCAATGCCTACATACGATTAAAAATTTACTTAGAATAGGACTTATGACTTTTATTGAAAACGATTTTATGTCTTTTGTATATTATTGATTGTAATACTTATGACAAACGGATGTAGGGCTTATTATATTTAGGCGTTTCAACTTTATGGCATATGATATTATGTGATTTAAAGTTCGGGTAAATTATCATTCGGAAGAATGATGATTATGACAAAAACAATTATGTAATTTTAGATTATGGATTAAAAAGTTAGGTAATACGATAGAGAACCGCGCCAGAAGGAGGGTTTATTTTTTGTGTATTATTTAAAAAAAACGAAAATTACAGCATTTCAAATAATGTGCAAAATGTGAATGTTGAATTTTGTGATTTAATAAAAATACTCCTTTTGGCCCTTTCAATTTGTTCAAACGTTGCACAAAACATCCTGTATAAATAGGGATGAGACTATCGCTATTACTGAGACACTTATACAGTAGAACGTTCCCACTGATGGGACACAGGCCTCTTCTCTATGAGAGGGAATGTATGAAGATGAGTATGGCTTTTATTCAATAAGCGTACAAGCTCGCAAACATCAATGATTAATATTGTAAAATTGATATACTCTAGGCCATTTTTAACGTCACACACAAAGTCTGAGGCATTTGTATCCATCATTGCGACACGCATTCACACTTCGCGTTTTTAAAACGGAAGAGAAATATAGAAGAAAGTAAAAACAGGTATAACCTTGGTATCCTGAAAACACACGTTCCGCGCAAAATAGGTTGCATGCATATTGGATCTGAAAAGAAAATAAATCATTAGGTCTTCTTCTTTCGTATCGCTCTTAGGTACGTCTTAATAGGATCTCGAAGACAAATAGCAACAGCCACCGCTTTCATGAGTTGGTGATAATGGGTGGGGAACATAAGTTCATTACATACTGGAGATCCTCCGTGCCTCGGAATATCCGTTAAACTGCTGGTCCTGACAGTGTAGTCAGTGGTAGTCAGTAAATATCGCTGGAATAAAGGGTGCAAACACCTCTTCACGAAGCCGAAAGGCACTTGTTCTTCCCATCATTGCGATCATATTTTTGTTCTACACCATACCTGGGAACCTTCTAGTTACAGAGATATGGGGGGTCAAAGTTACAACTTTTGACAAGTTTGTTTTGTCAGATTTTGACTTTTAATGTCTCCACGACCCCCGTACTATTTTATCCATACATCAGCACAATGTTTTACGTGCGTTACATTGAGTTCTACCACAAAACATGATTTATAATCTCAAAAAAAAAAGTTGTTTTCCAGCAATATTTTTTTGCGCAAAGTTACTTAGTTTGATGTACAGAATGCTTGGTTTAACGGCTTTGTGATGAGGTGGTTTACACCCTGTATATCGCTGGACATTAACACACAGTGCCACACGCCATCTACTGCCACACTAAGCAAGGCTTGTACCGTGGACACCAGATAGTTGATATACTACATAATATACTTTTTTTTGTTTGTAAATACACTACTTGTTTATTATACGTATAAACATCCATGACTCGGAAACAATAAATGTCCATGCTCGTCACACAAACATTTGCTCCTACCGGGATTCGAACCCAGGGCCCTAAAAACGTAAGGCAGCCTCACTACCACTACGCCATTCGGGTCGTCAAAGTCAGGGGTTGTAGACGTCACATAATGTCGTCACTCCATATATAATACTAGTATTCAGCTGCATCTGGTTAGACTGAAAGTCGACCTCGGCATAGTTGGGAAAAGGCTAGGCTATGATGATGTTAGATACGTCTTATCAATTTACTAGGGCCTGGTGGATGACCACGCAAATCACGTCGACAGTAGTGTATCTTATGTCCTGTTTTTTTCAGCTATAGAGACACTTTGGTTCCTCCAGAGGACAAGAGAGAGTGAGCCATGGGTTGGAGCACTGCATTCACACTGTGTGTGTGTAGAAAGGATCCCGAATCACCCATTTTTTAATACGTTGCCCCTCACTAGGTATTTCTCCTGCATCATGGGTGCGTTTAACTACTTGTAGGCCATACATTTATTCCGTGCGGGGATAAGTCATCTAATATTTTCATGCTTATAATATTAGTGTGAATTGAAACTACCCAGAGCAGCATATACAACTCCCACAAAAATAATTACAAGAAAGCAAAATATTTTCATTTTGAATAATCGTCGTACTCTTCAATGATTTAAACGCGAAAAAACTTAACAGTAGACAGGCGTATAGTTCAGTTCACTCACTGAAATACTTAACACAATGGTACGGATTTCTTTCCATTTATACTCAAACAATCGTTAGAATTTCGGAGATATATTAAGGCGGCCGATAACACTTATAACTATTTTCGAAATAGTTGTAACTTATGGTCCTTTCATGCATCATCATTATTATTTCGCTCGACATAGGCATGCATGCGCGACGTAAATAAAATTCATGTAAGGGGATTCTTAAATCCATGCTAAGCCTGTTCATCGAGTCTTCCAGTCATTGCCAAGGTTATGTGTAGACAAGGGTCCATCCATCGTTCATCACATAATCACTTGATTATTGCCGCCATTAATTATTCTGCTGCCAAAAAATGTTGCTACTATGAACAGTGTGCAGGTGAATGCCATATTGTTCTATAGGTTCAGGGGCCACTTCTTACCAACGACCTTGACCGAGTCTTTTCTATTATGTTTGATTCATAGATAGCACGGATTTATAATAAGAAAAAAACATATTATATAAAATTTCACACTTTGATCTAGATATTTCGGTCCTATATACGATTACTTGCACTTTACTGCATTCAATTCAATCGCAAAGATAAGTCTAAACTTTGGTCTAAGTATTATATATATTTAGGAACGTAGATATTCTGTAATCCGATCGAAATAAATACACACTACCATAAGAACATATTTGATTTACAAATTGTTTTGGTAATACATTTGTATGGACTACACATGCTCCGCCGCCCCCTTAATGCTTGGCTAAATAACTCCAGCCAGATTTTAAACGCACATTAAACCACAACAGTTGTTTAAACTCGATTACTATGGAAAATATTGTTTATTTACTTTATTATTGCGTCTGAATATTTTCTTTTGTTATGTGAAGGAGAACAAACGTTTTTTTTTTTTCTCCTTTTATGGCAACTGAGCCGGTTCCGACTATTCAGCCTGCCAGTGTCACGTCGTGACGAGAGAACAAACGTTAGACAGCTGTAAATACATTCTGATTGACGCGGAGATAATGGAATGTTGCTGTTTTAAAAATGTTTGCCATAATTTAAAATGCAATCATTTTATATACCATACAGCTTGTTTTTGCCATAATTTTATCAGAATAATGCTTCAGTTGCCATTTTTTAATTTTTTTTTTTTTATTTATTACAACGGTTATAAAACGCATTTCAGTGCCTAGAATTAAAAGAGTTGTAAAATAAAATTAAACATATTCAAGTGTAAGTGTATTTTTTTTTTTTGGGTTATAGAATATCTAGGTTTCCAAATATATGATGTACTAATTATTTTGTTATTACATTTGTATGAATGACGCATGCTCCGTCGGCTCCTAAAACGCGGCCAGAGTGCAAGAGACTGGCGATTTATGGCGACAAGAAGGCACGGCAAACAGCCCTATTTATGAAATTTCATAAAATCGTTTTCACTAATTCCATTGGTCATAATCGATCAAGCTCGCCCGGCTGGGCAGCGTTCGGGAAGCCGCGCGGTATCTTCTCTTCCAACTTACCGCAGTGTCTCAAGACAAAAGTCTATGACCAGTGTGTGTTGCCGGTGATTACATAAAGGACGGCCTTATCAAAAGGCTTAAAGTCACCCAAAGGGCAATGGAGAGGGCAATGCTCGGAGTTTCCGTGCGTTATCGAATCAGCAATACAAGTACGTAGGAATCGATAGGACTCGATAAGATAAATTTGACAGTTATTCTCGATTAAATACTGCAGAAATGAAGACATCTATCTGCAAGAGAACCAAGGTCACCGTTGTAGTCCGAAGAACTTAATTGGCATTGGGCAGGGCACATTGCTAGCGAAACGGTATCAAGACAGTTGCGCGAAAGACATTTGCGCGAAAGACACTTGCGCGAACCCTTTTGAGCGAAAAGACAAATGCGCGAATGGACTTTTGCGCGATTGGACATTTGCGCGAACAGACATTTGCGCGCCAGGACACATGCGCGAATGGACTTTTGCGCGATTGGACTTTTGCGCGAACGGACTTTTGCGCGAAAGGACAATTGCGCGAGTGGAAACTTGCGCGAGAGGACATTTGCGCGACTTAATGGCCACAGAGGTTTACTCTGTGGAGTAAACATAACATCACAATACTTGAAGGGGTTTTTGAAGTGAAACTTCTTTATCGGGGTTGAAAAAAATTTTAGTGTAACATTTTTTCGTTACGCGTCACATTTTTCCGTTACGCGCCATCTTTTTCAATAATAATCTTTGTAGTAATAAGCTAAAATGAAACAATTGTAGAATTTGCATTTATGTCTTGGGGAGGTCGGGAAAAGGATGGGTGGGTTAAGCAACACTTGGAGAGGTCAGGAAAAGGATGAGTGGGGTTAAGTAACATTTGTTGAGGTCGGGAAAAGGATGGGTGGGGCTAAGCAACACTAGTTGAAGTTGGGAAAAGGATGGGTTGGTTAAGTAACACTTGGAGAGGTCAGGAAAAGGATGGGTTAGGTTAAGCAACATTTGGTGAGGTCGAAACAAGGATGGGTGGGTTTAAGCAACACACATAGTGAGGTCAAAGTAGGATGGGTGGGTTAAGCAACACTTGGTGAGGTCGAGTAAAGGATGGGTGGGTTTAAGCAACACGAGGTGAGGACTGGAAAAGGATGGGTGGGTTAAGCAACACTTGGTGAGGTCGGGTAAAGGATGGGTGGGTTTAAGCAACACGAGGTGAGGTCGGGAATAGGATGGGTGGGTTAAGCAACACTTGGTGAGGTCGGGAAAAGGATGGGGGGGTTAAGCAAAACTTGGTGAGGTCGGGAATAAGATGGGTGGGTTAAGCAACACTTTGTGAGGTCGGGAAAAGGATGGGTGGGTTAAGCAACACTTGGTGAGGTCGGGAAAAGAATGGGTGGGTTAAGCAACACATGGTGAGGTCGGGAAAATGATGGGTGAGGTTAAGCAACATTTGGTGTGGTCGAAAAAAGGATGGGATGGGTGGGGTTAAGTAACATTTGGTGTGGTCGAAAAAACGATGGGTGGGTTAAGCAACACTTGGAGAGGTCGGGAAAAGGATGAGTTAGGTTAAGCAACACTTGGTGAGGTCGAAACAAGGATGGGTAAGTTTAAGCAACACACATAGTGAGGTCAAGAAAAGGATGGGTGGGTTAAGCAACACTTGGTGAGGTCGAGTAAAGGATGGGTGGGTTTAAGCAACACGAGGTGAGGTCGGGAATAGGATGGGTGGGTTAAGCAACACTTGGTGAGGTCGGGAAAAGGATGGGGGGGTTAAGCAACACTTGGTGAGTTCGGGAATAAAATGGGTGGGTTAAGCAACACTTTGTGAGGTCGGGAAAAGGATGGGTGGGTTAAGCAACACTTGGTGAGGTCAGGAAAAGGATGGGTGGGGTTAAGTAACATTTGTTGAGGTCGGGAAAAGGATGGGTGGGGCTAAGCAACACTAGTTGAAGTTGGGAAAAGGATGGGTTGGTTAAGTAACACTTGGAGAGGTCGGGAAAAGGATGGGTTAGGTTAAGCAACATTTGGTGAGGTCAAAACAAGGATGGGTGGGTTTAAGCAACACACATAGTGAGGTCAAGAAAAGGATGGGTGGGTTAAGCAACACTTGGTGAGGTCGAGTAAAGGATGGGTGGGTTTAAGCAACACGAGGTGAGGACTGGACAAGGATGGGTGGGTTAAGCAACACTTGGTGAGGTCGGGTAAAGGATGGGTGGGTTTAAGCAACACGAGGTGAGGTCGGGAATAGGATGGGTGGGTTAAGCAACACTTGGTGAGGTCGGGAAAAAGATGGGGGGGGTTAAGCAACACTTGGTGAGTTCGGGAATAAAATGGGTGGGTTAAGCAACACTTTGTGAGGTCAGGAAAAGGATGGGTGGGGCCAAGCAATATTTGGTGAGGTCGGGAAAAGAATGGGTGAGTTAAGCAACACTAGGTGAGGTCGGGAAAAGGATGGGTGGGTTAAGCAACACTTGGTGAGGTCGGGAAAAGAATGGGTGGGGCTAAGCAGGATGGGGAAAAAATTTAGTGTAACATTTTTTCGTTACGCGTCACATTTTTTCGTTACGCGCCATCTTTTTCAATAATAATCTTTGTAGTAATAAGCTAAAATGAAATAATTGTAGAATTTGTATTTATGTCTATGATAATAAAAGCCTTTTATTTAACTTTAAACCTATTTCTGTAAAGTTGCATATATAATAAATTATCATTTTCATAATCAGTGACCCCAAAAACCATGAAAAGGACACCCATGACAGAAAAACCATAAAAAGACATGGACGCCATCTTGAATTTTCTTTTTGACCCCATTTTCGTAATTAGCAACCTCAAAAACTATGAAAACGACACCCATGAAATAAAACCACAAAAAAAACATGGGCGCCATCTTGAATTTTCTTTTTGACCCCATTTTCGTAATCAGCTACCCCAAAATCCATGAAAAGGACACCCATGAAGAAAAACCAAAAAAAACATGGGCACCATTTTGGATTATCTTTTTGACCCCATTTTCATAATCAGCGACCCCAAAATCCATGAAAACCACACCCATGACAAAAAAAAAAAACAAAGGAAAACATGGGCGCCATCTTGGAATTCTTTTTGACCCCATTTTCGTAATCAACGACCTCAAAAACTATGAAAATGACACCCATGATCAAAGTAAAAAAAAGAAGTGAAACTTCTTTATGACGTTATTTTTCAAAAAATAATTTACTATATGCAACTTTACAGAAATAGGTTAAATAAAGTTAAATTAGATAAAGTTTAATAAAAGGCTTTTATTATCATAGACATAAATACAAATTCTATAATTATTGCTTATTACTACAAAGATTATTATTGAAAAAGATGGCGCGTAACGGAAAAATGTGACGCGTAACGAAAAAATGTTACACTACATTTTTTCCCCATCCTTTTCTTAACCTCACTATGTGTGTTGCTTAACCCCACACATCCTTGTTTCGACCTTACCAAATGTTGCTAAATCTAACCCATCCTTTTCCCGACCTCTCTAAGTGTTACTTAACCAACCCATCCTTTTCCCAACTTCAACTAGTGTTGCTTAGCCCCACCCATCCTTTTCCCGACCTCAACAAATGTTACTTAACCCCACCCATCCTATTCCTGACCTCTCCAAGTGTTGCTTAACCCACCCATCCTTTTCCCGACCTCACCAAGTGTTGCTTAACCCACCCATCGTTTTTTCGACCACACCAAATGTTGCTTAACCTCACCCATCATTTTCCCGACCTCACCATGTGTTGCTTAACCCACCCATTCTTTTCCCGACCTCACCAAGTGTTGCTTAACCCACCCATCCTTTTCCCGACCTCACCTAGTGTTGCTTAACTCACCCATTCTTTTCCCGACCTCACCAAATATTGCTTGGCCCCACCCATCCTTTTCCTGACCTCACAAAGTGTTGCTTAACCCACCCATCTTATTCCCGACCTTCACAAGTGTTGCTTAACCCCCCATCCTTTTCCTGACCTCACCAAGTGTTGCTTAACCTCACCCATCATTTTCCCGACCTCACCAATTGTTGCTTAACCTACACATCCTTTTCTTGACCTCACCAAGTGTTGCTTAACCCATCCATCCTTTTCCCGACCTCACCTCGTGTTGCTTAAGCCCACCCATCCTTTACTCGACCTCACCAAGTGTTGCTTAACCCACCCATCCTTGTCCAGTCCTCACCTCGTGTTGCTTAAACCCACCCATCCTTTACTCGACCTCACCAAGTGTTGCTTAACCCACCCATCCTTTTCTTGACCTCACTATGTGTGTTGCTTAAACCCACCCATCCTTGTTTCGACCTCACCAAATGTTGCTTAACCTAACCCATCCTTTTCCCGACCTCTCCAAGTGTTACTTAACCAACCCATCCTTTTCCCAACTTCAACTAGTGTTGCTTAGCCCCACCCATCCTTTTCCCGACCTCAACAAATGTTACTTAACCCCACCCATCCTTTTCCTGACCTCACCAAGTGTTGCTTAACCCACCCATCCTTTTCCCGACCTCACCAAGTGTTGCTTAACCCGCCCATCGTTTTTTCGACCACACCAAATGTTGCTTAACCCCACCCATCCCATCCTTTTTTCGACCACACCAAATGTTGCTTAACCTCACCCATCATTTTCCCGATCTCACCATGTGTTGCTTAACCCACCCATCCTTTTCCCGACCTCACAATTGTTGCTTAACCCACCCATCTTATTCCCGACCTCACCAAGTGTTGCTTAACCCACCCATCCTTTTCCCGACCTAACAAAGTGTTGCTTAACCCACCCATCTTATTCCCGACCTCACCAAGTGTTGCTTAACCCCCTCATCCTTTTCCCGACCTCACCAAGTGTTGCTTAACCCACCCATCCTATTCCCGACCTCACCTCGTGTTGCTTAAACCCACCCATCCTTTACCCGACCTCACCAAGTGTTGCTTAACCCACCCATCCTTTTCCAGTCCTCACCTCGTGTTGCTTAAACCCACCCATCCTTTACTCGACCTCACCAAGTGTTGCTTAACCCACCCATCCTACTTTGACCTCACTATGTGTGTTGCTTAAACCCACCCATCCTTGTTTCGACCTCACCAAATGTTGCTTAACCTAACCCATCCTTTTCCCGACCTCTCCAGGTGTTACTTAACCAACCCATCCTTTTCCCAACTTCAACTAGTGTTACTTAGCCCCACCCATCCTTTTCCCGACCTCAACAAATGTTACTTAACCCCACCCATCCTTTTCCTGACCTCTCCAAGTGTTGCTTAACCCACCCATCCTTTTCCCGACCTCCCCAAGACAAATGCAATTTCTACAATTATTTCATTTTAGCTTATTACTACAAAGATTATTATTGAAAAAGATGGCGCGTAACGGAAAAATGTGACGCGTAACGAAAGTTTCACTTCAAAAACCCCTTCAAGTATTGTGATGTTATGTTTACTCCACAGAGTAAACCTCTGTGGCCATTAAGTCGCGCAAATGTCCTCTCGCGCAAGTTTCCACTCGCGCAATTGTCCTTTCGCGCAAAAGTCCGTTCGCGCAAAAGTCCAATCGCGCAAAAGTCCATTCGCGCATGTGTCCTGGCGCGCAAATGTCCAATCGCGCAAATGTCCAATCGCGCAAAAGTCTGTTCGCGCATTTGTCTTTTCGCGCAAACGGGTTCGCGCAAGTGTCTTTCGCGCAAATGTCTTTCTCTCAAAAGTCCCAGATCCTAGCGAAACGGATGGCCAATAGGGTCGAAAAGTTCTGGAGTGGCGACCGCGAACCGGAAGACGATGCGTTGGAAGACCTCCCACTAGGTGGACCGATGACCTGGTGAAGGTTGTGGGAATACGTTAGGTGCAAGTCCAACGGGACCGATCAATATGGCGACACTTGGGGAAGGCCTATGTCCAGCAGTGATGACGGGAAATGGCCTTCAGTGCAAAAACTCAGCGTATAGTAAAGCAAGAACTACCTATCTCGTGTGATCGAAAATACTACCACTTCAAAGATTCACGTTCACCCCTTTATCGACAGAGCCATAAATTGTTTGATCATTTTAGAGTAAAGCCGACAGTTCCGAGAGCGACTCTCGTTGTATCGCCGACACTCGGTGTCCGACACTACGATACGATACACTTTATTCAGGCGGAACGTTCCCAAGGGAAGGAGACGTTTTTCTACCATTTCCTGAAGAAAATTATACTTAGTGGGTCGTTCCCGTGAGTTGCGGTGTCGGGCTGTGTACTCCGTTGTTATTGTGGACACACTGCTACTTTTGTCACGGTTTGCCTTACAAAGTAAAAACGTAGTTTAATTTAAACTGTCTTTCTTAAACTTTCACGATCAGAACACATAGCAAAATTCGCAATAAATACCCTTTTCCATATGTTTTATAATTTAAACTGTCTACTTACACCCTTGTATTGTTCGTCAAAATCACTAAGATCTTTATGTTTTACGCGTTGAAATTGTCGTTGGATTGCTGCAACTTACATTTTGTCAAAATAATACATACATTGGCTGTTAGGTTGCGCCTGCCAGAAATTAAATAACTGTAAAAGAACTGCACTGTACTAACACTTTCACGGTATTGCCAGATTATTATGTCAGCAACCAGAATAGTTGTTCTGGAAAGGAATTAAAATAAATGATAGTCAATCAACTCAGCCAATCGTAGTCCACTGCTGAATTTGTTTATGCCTCTCTCTAGCTGCACCACAACACCCAATCCTTCACCTTCCGCTCCAGTCTGACCCCGTATCCTTCTTAAGGCCGTCGGTCTATCTTGTATTTAATCTTAGTAAAAACAAAGACTATTTAACTAAGTATAGAAACCACAGTTGACTTCGACGTGCCAAGAAGTCAAAGATTCAAAACCTCACGAACTTCAAAGACACCTAAATATTTGATTCACTTCCAAACTTAGAAGCCACTATCCCCACTACCCTAATATTAACGAACTAACTCTGCATAGTTCACGTGTCTATTATCACACCAGTAATCTTTGTTACAACAGACTAACTTTGTTAAACTACACAGATTGCATAATATAGAAAAAACTTGGAAGTAAACCACACCATCAGTTACGAGACAAAAGTGTCGCAACCAATGTTTGGGGGAAAAAGTCGATGCAAAAAGTAGGTCGTTCACTTTAAATCTTGCGCTCTCCAGGGATGGTGGAGACTCGTTTAGAACCCGTGAGGATACCGCAGACACAAATGTATTTTCGAAGAATCAGATGCTCTTTGCGGTAGTTCAAAATAGAAATGGCTCAACAAAACCAGTAGGTACAGTGTCAAGTCGAACCCGATTTGAATATCTAACGAAACTATTATAGTTTTGATTTATCGCGTATGAAAACTCGCTCGATGTTCATGTTAACTTTATATCCGGTTCAATGAATGTAGGAAAATCGCAGCCGTAGTAAACGAACCCAATTCGTCCCATGACATTCTGTTTACATGACATTGCGTTCGACCTCGATACGAAGCTCCGAACTACAATGGCGCCGTATCCATTACCGCGCAATCCTTGATCATTCACTACACTGGATTTCTCTGACATTTTGCACGAAATCACACGACCGACGTTGCAGTGTCGTCCAATGAATGTCCAGCTTTAACCAGCGATGTTAACGCTACGGGCCAATGGGCACCACCAGCTTTTAAAATTGAGCTAAGCCATTATTTGACTCGCTCCGGTCATTTTACTCGGAGCAGAAAGTATAAATTAGTCTGTATTTAATTTGCGCACTCAAAGGTTCTGTGCATTGTATTTTCTACATGGACGTACAAAGCTATTAATGCAATTTGCTCCTGCAGTAACACTATTTGTTTGTTTTTTTGATCCGCTACGCTTGACTAGGTGTATTGAAATTAAGGATAATACTGCATTGAGATCTTGGAATGGTTATCGGCTAAGTTTTTTGTATTTATTACTTTACCCAGGAACAATGAGACTTCCTGTGTATTGGCCATTGTTTTGGAAATTAAAACCACGATTCGAATCACAGACACAAGCCTTATAAACTCAGTCATTGGAAAATGGTGTTTTCAGTAGACATCAATCTGATGCACCTATTAATAACAAACAATAACACAATTTAAAGGCTAAGTTACCCAAAAATCAGTGGCACCACACTAATTCATAACAGACTCGCTCGCACGAAGCCGGGATGTGGCCGCAACACATCACTCTAAACTTGATACTTTCGCGCCGCTCATTACACCGTGTCATTAGCGGTAACGTAATGAGCGCACACACACACACACACACGTACAAGGATCATAATGTGTCTACAAGGGATACTTTGTGTCTGAAATGGCTGAGCTGAGTTACTCAACCTTTTTTCGTCAACCACACGCGTGTTTTACGTGTTTTGTGAAACGATATAACATCTGTGCGGGTGTCGTAAAATGTGGCTAAGAGATTGCATCTAGTTGATTCTGTACTGTACAGTAACAAGAGTCAATATATTACTATTAAAAAAGTGTTATGTTTATATAGCAACAAAAAGTTACAGTGGCTGATGTCTACGTAATATATTATATTAACAATCTTGCCTGTAATGTGAAAATGTTAGTGTTCGAGACTTCTCATTTTACATAATAATGTTTTAATTAATCCTATCCAAAACATAACTGTAAAAACTGTGTAAATTATTTATTTATAGTAGTAGAATATCCAAAAACGTCGAGAATATTAAATCACTATCACACTTTCTTATGAGATTAGAGTGGAGTCAAAATGACCTGAAACCTAAATTTCATGAGTTAATATTGAAATCAAAATATCACACCTGTGATTTCCGAAGAGTGAGGTGTTGTACATAATAGTACTTCCACATTTTGCAATGATGTTAAAGTCTCATATAGTAAAAAGCTCGCCTATTGAATAATACAAAGCTTACAATAAATAAGTACGTGTACCTCTGCCTACCCCGCCTACACTCAGTCTCCGTAAACAATTAGTACATAGGCCTCTCGTAAATTGCGGCACAATACGACGCAAGTACTACGACAATAATTTTAAGCTACACTGGTATTAATTACCCTGTTTCAGGCCTTAGAAAAGCCCAGCGGGCCACCGAGAGCCCTCCAGGCCGCAACTTGGGTCTCACTGCCCTAACTGATACCGAAGGGCCTAGATTAGTTAGGCTTTATTTAGTACTATTTGTAGAATGTTGTCCGACTTATAACTGTGTCATTTTGTAGTTAACACTAAGAGCGTACTTACAGTTATTATTTATAACTTGTTTCGTGTTGCTTTTCTAGTTAAATGTGCGTTTTAGTGGCACTCTGGTTGTTTGGGCGTAAACGGGTATTTATGTTGAGAAGCCAAGTAGGTAAGTTTTTGTTTTTGTTAATTACATAAGTTTCACAAATCAACATTGTATCAATCAAAGTTGCTTTACATGACTGAGTCTTCGAGGCCGCTTAGTTCTATTATAAGTTTTGATTCAGATGTGGTTTTTTTATGAGTTTAAAACATCAATATTTGACACTAGCGGACGTCACGCGGTTTCACACGCGTAATTCCCGTTCCCGTGGGAGTACGGGGATAAAATATATCCTATGTTACTCGTGGATAATGTAGCTTTCGAATGGTGGAAGAATTTTTAAAAACGGTCCAGTAGTTTTTAAGCCTATTCATTACAACCAAACAAACAAACAAACAAAGTTTTCCTCTTTATAATATTAGTGTAGATAGACATTATAGCACAGAAACCTTGACGTGCATTCCACCGCATAAATACATTTTATACTGTTTGTGAAAAGTTAATGATCAGAAAAATGTATAAACTGAAATTGTTATTCGTAAAATGAAAAGACTTTCAGATAAATTCACCATATTCTAGAAAATGAAATATTATTAGACTGTGGAAAAATTCTGCTAGCTAACAATTTTATTGAAAAAGAGCAAAACTGTGAAGCATGTCTCAAGAGAACAAAAAATATTCTCCAACATTTTTCTCCTCTTTGCTAAACTTTAAACTAAATAGCGTAACTAAATCCAACGCAATCATGTACTAGATGGGAGTGCATAATTACTTACCAAGCGTCGTCATCCACACGTCGTCGCGCAGGATTCGAACCCGGGACGTCTGAGGACGCAATTTGCTGGGCGCGGTAATTGGCGAGCTTTGTACGGATCGCGACCACTCGGAACACGGGATGTTAGTTAACCTGCTGCGGATTTATGAACGCCTGGTACTTTCGCTCAAATATTAGTACTGTGTGAGGTTTATTTTGGAAGTTTCTCTGCACGAGGGCTTAACGCATTTACTGGAAAGCAGGTTGAAGCATTTCAGTTCGGATTTCCCAATTAGCGACACAGTGAAACGTCCATTCAGTATTTGAAAGGGTTTTACTATATATTTTTGTCCAGGTGATGGATAATCTGAGGGTGATTTCATAATTACTTGAGCAGTACTTTAAAGTTTATTAGTATTTGTAAAACCAGTGTATAGAATAAATATAATTTATCATTAAATTGAACTAATAAATTAAGAGAATGATTAAGAAAATTAAGTGATGAAATAAATCAAGTTAAATGAAGTCTTCATTTGCATTTAAAGTATTTTGTAAAATAAGATTTTAATTAATTACCTAAACTCGTTGGTTAACACGCACTGCTCTTTTATTAAACCTACTAATTTGCCGCTTGGTAGTAAATCATTTAATAATGGGATACAAATCATTCCGGAGAAAATTAGACGTTAAATTAATTAATTCAAGTAATCTTCTTACAACCCGAATGCGCCTTTGTTACTGTGCTGTGCAGTAGTTAAAATCCTTTGAATTAAATCATTAAAATGTCCTTAGAAAATGGGTTACAATAAATAGTCATAAAAGTGTAATAAAATCACTGCACATGAAACACTGATTACTTTGAATGCTACTTGAATTGCAGAATGTATAGAGAGGGAGGCTGGTACGCACAGTGACAAAAAACAAAATAAAAACCAGTTTATGCAGATTAGTTATTGTATTGGAAATCTATAGTATTATACAAAACCAGGCTTTGGTGATACTGGATAGTATAGATTGATGTGTCGTTGCGTGTACCTACTAAAATATATTAAGTTACCTATCTATTGTTACTTGTACAAGCAATGACTTTGATTTAACTTGACCTTGACTTTGAAACTTGTCAGAGGTGATTGTTTAGTGTTCAGACTAAAAATACTGTTTACATAGGGCACGGTGTGTGTTATTATTAGTTAAATTATTATTAATATGTTATATTATTTATTTAAAATGATGTAACTAACGCCTGAACAGCTATAATGCTAATGTGATGTTACTACCAAGATACACATACCTCTAACTCACTTACAAACTTACTTAACTCAACTTAGTTTTAATGTCCTTTGAAGTGCAATTAAAACTGTTTTATTGGTGCGTCCTGTTCGCAAACGTTTCTGTTTAGCATGAGGGCCTGGTTTAGATTCCCAGGTCAGGAAAAGTGTTATTAGGTTTTTCCAATAGGAACAGCAGCCCGCAATCTTGCTGTTTGTGCCCAGTGAATGGCAATAGGTACCCTCCCTATTATCTACATGGGCCCTTAAACATAACTAGTGAAAAATATCAGTGTACTCCATACTTCGTTTTAGGTCATCTCCACCTAAAATGAAAACTTCTGTTTGTTGAATCGAGACAAAACAAAT
This sequence comes from Xestia c-nigrum, assembly GCA_916618015.1. Taxonomy (NCBI): domain Eukaryota; kingdom Metazoa; phylum Arthropoda; class Insecta; order Lepidoptera; family Noctuidae; genus Xestia; species Xestia c-nigrum. Next base: position 25,225,921 of record OU745254.1, on the reverse strand, counting down.
ATACTGCCCAAACTCACATACTGCACAAATTCAAGTACTAGAGAGAATACTTGGCCCAGGGGTGGGTAACAGATAGTAACACTGATACAATATTCTGGGATGACAGAACAAAGTGCAGAGAGTGACACCGGAGACGCGACCCTCCGCGTCTCTCACCGGCGTGCAGTCTGTTGTAATGCTATACTTGGGATGCAGTTCACTCGGCCACAGATATAACATCGTTGTGTAGTTCTATTTTTAGTGAACAATATGTTACGTGATGTTTTACTTTGCTTGATTTATAAATGCTTGGAATGTTACGATCTATGAATAGATAGATAGATAGATAAATTATTTATTTGGTGCACACAAAAGACAAAGCACAACACACAGTTAAATGAAACAGTTCACTTAAAACAAAAGAAAAACATATTTACAAAATAAGTACAGTAACATCATGACTTACTTCAAATAAAAAATTAAAAAAAGGAAAATAACAAAAAGGGTACTTATGCAAGGTGCGGTGTGCGTCTCAAGGTTACAAGGCTCAAGGTTAGGTGGGCATATTTTACAATAATCTACATACCAATACCCTCCTTGGCTCGGATAGTATGTTGGGGAAGATAGAACTTTGTCATTCGTAGATCTTCGACAATGTTACGGGTTGTCAGCTAACCCCTGACAAGCGATATCATGTTACTCAGTAGCTGAGTTGAGCAGGTCAGATAGCCCGTTAGACTTGAAGCCGGCCCTTATATAATTAGGGTAAGTAGTATCAAATTGCTAATTGCAACAAAAATCAGCAATGCTTCAAAGTCGAAATTGGAGTGGATAACTTCACGCAATAATCCTATTTTTGCCTCGACTCCTGCAATGTGTTATATATATAATTATGTACTTTCTTGAAGACTACTTAAACCCAAGTAGCTAAATACCAACATAACTCCCCTCTCTCGTCATCAAGCCGGTACTTCTACGACATTACAGCAGTAAGAGCCTCCGCGTCTCATTAATTTACATTAACTGTCCGTTTAATGGATAACTGCGAGAACACATCAAGAATACGCTCATACAGCCTGGAAGAGGCTTAATTATATGAGGACCTGCCACTAAAAGGGTAGGCACAGAAGAACTTTTAGTTCTAGGACATGCTGGGTTCCTCGTGTAATTTCGGCAGTTGTAGGTGATGAAATAAATCAAACAATCTAAAGCGTATGCCTGAGTTTGAACACGCGTCCTATGTTTGACAAGATATATTATATAGGATGTGAAACTGTTACTTACATTGTAAAGAGTTGCCCTTCTGACATTCATATGTTGTGTAATATAACTAGTTATAATGTTAAAAGATATTGCTTTATTCACTTAACCACGGATGGGCAGAGAAGAAGAGACTGGCGGACTGAGATCTGGATACTTAGAATCAAATCTATTGTCAAAATACTGACTGACAGAAAATCCAAGAGAAGTTTTAACAGGACGACTATGCTTGTTACTAAAATACAATAACAACCGAAAAATATTCGTATAAAAGTCAATTATTTATGAGAAAATAAACAAAAAATTGGGCATGATGTGTGCACAAACAGCGCTTTTGTTGCTTCCTGTCAAAATGTTCGTTGCGTTATCTGATCCGTAAGCTTCGCAAAAAGTCCGAACCATATACAGGTAATCAAGTAGATTGCACTGTGCGTCGCTACATCCCAAACTGGGAAAAACATTTTTCTATCGAAGTGGAGATCAAATCTGTCGAGTGAAATATGTCAAATTGTTAGCAATAAAGACAGCTTTTTTGGCGTTCGTTAAAGTTCTCATATCGTTCATACAGTTTTTCGTTTAGTGTCATTATTGGAACGCCATAAGATACATTTTCAATATAGTAGCGTTATGTATGATTGGGGCATTATTATGATTTGTTTTCTGGGAAGGCCTCCCTCGATCCCGAAAACGGTTTTGATATTATTTGATCTAAAACCCCACATCATCTAACGTAAAATACTTTGTACTATTTTGATCAATCAGTCGCAGCTGACGGCAAATATATTATATTCAGAGAGAAAGTGAATTTGGCGTAGTCGCGTACAGAAATCTGGAGTTCATAATATTTGTGTGTAATGCTATCCAAAATAATTAACGAAAAATGTCACATTTTTAATCGCAGATCGCTCTTTGATTCCACCGTGGTATGACGCGACAGATCGTTAGAGTGTCAGTATAACAACGTTAACCATGTATCGCACTCGTCTCGCTGTCGCCGCCTCTAAAACTTTGTATAAGGAGTTCCTCAGCTTTGTCAACCACTCGTTAGCTGCCTTTTAATATTACAGCGTTAACTTCAGCTCCTTTATGTTGTAAAGGAAATAATACGACATGGTATAAGTAACTCTGTACTTACCATGACAAAAGAGTTATGAACACTTAAGTACTTGGAACTTGTGACCTTTCAGTCGAGTATCAAAGCATTATCTAGGTTCATTTCGTAAAAAAATATTATTTATGATCTATTCATTTTTATGATGTCTGCGTTAGGATCAGAGTCGATCTCTCGGGGCCCGATGGAAGAGCAAATGTTATTATTATGAAGATAAAGCGTTTGTTATTACGTGCTTCGACGCACTGTGTTCAAATAATTGCCCTGTCTGAGAGCTAAATTCCTAAAATATAGACAGAAGATAAATCGATGCCTATATAAAACCTTATTGCTCGAATGAAACAAGTAAAGTATCAAAATAATTTAATAAGACGTTTAACGCCAGTCATCAAACGTATACGATATTAATTAATTTGCGCTGAAAGCGAAACAGCGCGCTAACACGAGCTGACGTCGCGTTGGCGTCGCGTCACTTGACGTGACGTCGCGTCGCACGTCGCCGCGTCACTCACGCGGGATGTACTTAATATTTTTCTCGCACGAGCGTGCCCTCCAGAGAGCCGCGATCATGAGAAAATATGACACCACGCTGAGGAATGAAGTCGTCCCTGTCGCAGAATTTCGCTTGAATTGTAAATTGTTTTGTTTTTCGAGACAGGCGTTGTTTAGTTAAACACACAGAGTGAATTCATAAATATTCTGTTACAATACAATATTTTTTAGAAACACTGTTTCAGTCAAAACGTCGCGTCGGTGTAACATATTCATAGAAACAATCTAATCTGGCCGCCATGAGATAAATCCGGGTGACGATTAATGTGTCGACTTCACACAGAACATCGCGTCAGTAAAAATCAGCGCGATTCTACAGCCATTGATATTTCAGCCATTTTTGACACGACGGGATTCACAAACCTTTTGGTGTCTGGTTAAAAAAGAATTTTTGAATAGAATATACTGACGTATGCTGCCCAGATTGCCGATGTGAAAACTTCAAAGTTTTTGTGAAATAAAGCTATTTTTACTTCGATATACCGCCACGTTAGTGAGCGGAATATTTGATGGATTGAGTGTTATCTAAAAATTTAGTCTCTGTGAAACACGCCCGTCTTTACAATATTAAAATATCGACTAAAGATTTCAATAAATTCTAAAGACCCGCTGATATAATAGTGATTAATGTTTTATTTTGCGCACCCTCATTCATCATACATATTTGCTGTTAACACATGTATAAAAACATTGCATGTAAAGTTAATATATTAAACATATTCTAGCAATATTCGTCTGCACATACATTTAAGCTGAATTTAAAGTTCCAACGAAATATGCAATAGAAAGAGAACTTTACGTCTAAAACGTTTCACCCTACTTATTTGCGGCTCGCAAATATAGTGCACGAGAAAACGTATACCTGTCAAGTAAACCGCGCGACCCACTCGTGAGAGACACCTTAGCGTAATTTAGTGACGTCACAGGCTAGTGTGGGGAGGCCTTTATTGATGTGCATTGCAGACCTGGCGTAATGAAGTTGCAAGTTTACTGCAAGCTAGGTATATGCAAAATAGTTTGAAGAAAATATCGTATTTCACGGAGCTCCTATACGATGTAATCGGCTCAGTTTTCTCGGCGAATTCTGTGTTCCGCAGAGTTGAGCCGAGATTTCGGAAAATCCAGGCTTCGTTTTCGTGAAAATGTGTCTTGTAGGTATTATAATAACTTTGTGTTAGGTTTCCGATGGAGGAGGATGCGACTATGTTTTTTACTTTCTCGATAATTACTGTATATAAAAACGATGCCGTGAGAATTTAAATTTGTTCCCCTATGCAAAGGAACTCCGATATTTGTAGTAAAAAATAAAACCGACTTCAAAAAACACAAAAAAGTAATAATAATAATAAATATTGCTGGATATTAACACACAGTGCCACCTTGTGCTACACTAAGCAAGGCGTGTGTCGTGGACACCAGGTAATAGTTGATATACTACATATATACTTTTTTTTTGTTTGTAAATATATATATATAAACATCCATGACTCGGAAACAAATGTCCATGCTCATCACTCAAACATTTGCTCCTACTGGGATTCGAACCCAGGACCCTAAGAACGTAAGGCAGCCTCACCACCACTACGCCATTCAGGTCGTAGAAAGTAAAAAATAACTTTAGTTTCAGAAGTCGGTGACCTTTGTTTGATTGATTTACTTCGTTTTTTGTTTTTGTCACCGACTTCTGAAGGTAAAGTTATTTTTCACTTTTACTATCATTTATTAATCCCTATCTCCAAAGTTCTTCATCAAATCTTCACCAAATTGAAATGGGATCACTTTAAGAAAGTACTCTTCCAAAAACTACCCAAATCTCATCAAGTGTTCCTATAAAATTTGAAGAGTTCTCTCAATTTCTCCAGGATTCCATCATCAGATCTCGATTTGATGATTATGGGACCACCTGGGAAGTACACCCTTTCAAACAAAAAAGAATAATTCAGATCGCTTCAGCCATCTTCGAGTAACCGGGGAATATACATAAAAAAGGTTCGGACGAATTGAGAACCTCCTCCTTTTTGAAGTGGGTTAAAAAGTTACTTCAACCTTGAGATGCCAAAAAATTTAGTAACCACCAATATAGTCGACAATGGGTTGCAGACTATACGAATATCGGAGTTCCTTTGCATAGGGGGTTACAAATTAGTATCTGCAGTGGGCTGCAGATACTAATTTGTTCATAAAGCATAGTAATAATGATTAATCACTGCATCATTAGCTCCCTCCGGGACACCTGCCACGGTCCACCTGGAAGACCCTAACCCGTTTCCGTAGTCAGGTGGGCCGCTGCAGATACAACCTGGTCCGGTGGGGGTATTCAGATGAAGCCTTGTGTGCAAACTATAGCTCACCTCCTGTACTGCCCTATGTGTAGTTGCACCTGCACTCTGAGGGACCTTCCGAGGCGTCCACCAACGTTGTCGAGATGGCAGAATACTGGTCGAAATCATTTTAAAAAACCCGGCCAAGAGCGTGTCGGCCCACGCTCAGTGTAGGGTTCCGTAGTTTCCCGTCCGTCACAATAAAAAAATGCTTGCATGTACTATTATACTGCAAACTTAGCCCAGAAATTATTTTGTGCAACTTTTGTCTTTTTTGTTCAAAAACTGTTGTTTCCAACCAAGTTCAAAATGGTTTTCCTAGAAAGTCCTTATAAACTTCTCCTTTTCAGATTTTTTTTCATATTTTCTAAACTTATGGTTCAAAAGTTAGAGGGGGGGGCACATTGTGTTTTACTTTTGGAGCGGTTATTTCCGAAATTATTGACATTATCAAAAAATGATTTCAAAAACCCCTATTCATTTTTAAATACCTTTCCAACAATATCACACGTTAGGGTTGAAATTAAAAAAAAAAACACTTCCCACTTTACATAATATAGGGGGGCTACCCTAATAAAACATTTTTTTCCAATTTTTATTTTACCTTGTCCGCGTGATTGATACACTGGTACCAATTGGTACCAAACTTTACCGAAGTTTAAGTCACAGAGATTAAGCGAGGACGGACAGACGGACGGACAGACAGACATGGCGAAATTATAAGGGTTCCTAGTTGACTACGGAACCCTAAAAAGGGGAAATCATCAACACTACGAAAAAAAGAAACTAAACGATTATCAGAATCAACCTTTTATTGGACGATGTTTTTATTTCAATAAATCCTAACGAACCTAAAGCCACATCAATCGATCACAAAAATAACCAGATTACAATCCGTTACGTATCGGTAACAAAATGGAACCGGCCATGATCGACATAAAGGAAGTAAGTAAAATAAATATCGAGGAACCGTAATTAAGATTGATACCATCGGAGTAGGCACTGAGGTAGGGAACAAAGGTAGGCAGCTAAGGTAGACATGCTGGGTAGGCACAAGGTAGGCGATTAACTAAAGTGGTTTGTTGTGTCGATCAAGTGAATTATATTTTCAGATTTTATTAGAAGCAGCAGAGGACAGACGAGCTCCTAGCTAAATAATAACAGTCGCTCGGGTCAATCTTTAGGTTATGCGGTGCTTGCCTAGGTTGATCCGTAGGTGGGTCACCACCCATTATAAAATGAGTTTTCTCCGTGCAATGGAAGATGACCTTAAGTAAACAGCGGGCCCCAATTAGAAAAGAGTGGCTCGTGGCAATGGTAGAAGCTAGAAGAGGCCTTTACCAAAAGGCACATAAAAAACTATGGTTATTTTTTTATTACTGACTGATTACATGACTAAAAAATTACAAAGTCAATTGATCGCGGTTAATTATATAATATCGGACATTTTAAAATATCGACGATAATTTTATCACATTTAAAAATCAATCGTTTACCCGGCCCGCATATTTGTGACACCAATACGTATACAAAAAGGCTTTCATCCCATATTTTTATGATGGCAACACATTTCCCTAATGCATTTGACGCGAACAGGTATTGTCAATTATGTCATATAGAATCGAGTTGTTTCGTATCAAAATGTTTTTGTTCATATTTATTACTCCGTTCCTTTATGAAAGGGATTTATGTCCCTTTTATTATTATTAATAATATGAGGTTGTGGAAGCCTCCGACGATGAATATATTGTAATATAAAGGTTATTGTTACATATATGAGATGTTATACTTGATTATGTTGGGAAGGAGGACAAAGCGAAATGTTGGGAGGAAACTTCTCATTTTAGGAATTGAATTAGAATAGATACTGCTTAGTTACGGACGTTAAACAATTCGTTTGTTTTCCCCGAAAGCTTGTTTTGACCTACAATAAGTATATTCTCATTTCGCCAGGTATGTTTTAAGTCCCATTATACATATAATTTTCTCATTTATTTATTTATTTATTTAACACTTCAAGCACATAGTACAGAGGCGGACTTAATGCCATAGGCATTCTCTACCAGTCAACCTTTGGTTGATGCAGAGACAAGCAGTGGTAGGTGTACATCTGAAAATAATTCGATTAATACTCAGGTAAACTACAAAGATACTATAAAGATTTTCATTGTTTTCATTGCCAAGAATGTTTTTTACACTACTGATTGAGTACAATAACCACTACCCAAATCATAGTCACTCTGGAATACTTTTAGGATATCGTCTATTTAAACGTATCGATTTCTGTGTGTCAGTCATTTAATTAGTTTTTCGCAATCTACAGTTGAAACACTGAACTCGCTATAATGTTATACAAAAGGAACCGTTTTAATATAAAAATATTTTTAATTTGAGTTTAAAAGAAACACACTTGAACCGCGGCGTTTTGGGAATAAGAGTTTTCAACTCTGAAAAGAGTTCAGTTTCGAACCGTTTTACACACAACGGTATTATATCTATGAAGAGATAAGAAAGATTTAGTAGTTACGAACTTTATATTTTGGTTTTTATAATAAAAGCAGTTTGTAGGATGATTCAAGTATATAATCAATTATTGCAATCTGAGGTTGGTAGGACACACACCTCTTTAAATATCTGAGCGGTAAAAGCTTATCTGTTGAAGAGAGAGCTATACGTTTGTATTCCACCCAAAGAATTTAATAATTAGATTCGCGACAACAATGATCTTGTTTTAAGATGTACGAAGAGCCGCATTAATTCGTTACCCCTTTTTATTGAGTGACTTACTGCGTGACAAACACCTTACTAATGCAGCTGTCTGTATAAGATTTGTCAAGCTCGCTCATGCAAATAAAACCTGAACTGTGGTAAGTACTATGAAGGTGAGATAATTATATCAATTTAACTTCACCTAATACTTAATGGAGGGTCGTCATTTCAGCCGAAAGACGTCCACCGCTGGACATAGGCCTCCCCTAAGTATCGCCACATTCCGTGCCAGCCATTCGCATCTAGCGGATTCCCGCAGCCCTCACTAGATCATCCGTCATCTGGAGAGTATCAACAGTAAAACTGTAACAGTGCGGATATCCAGCTTCTGGCCATTTTTGTATCCTTAACATTGCTCGGAGTGAGGACAAACAAGGAAAACTACATCACATAACACACATCACATAAATACTCTCAATCCTTTAAGAAATCTCTCTCCTCCTAAATATGAACATATTCACCCTTCAGTGGAAATAACAGTAGGCTCTATTTGAGGATCAAGTGGTCCCGAGGCCTGTGACGTCACTACTCGCTTCTAAATACCATCGATGACGTCACTGGCTGTCCGGACTCGCTCGCTATAAATAAGCCGAGTCCGACTTCGTCCGATGAATGTTTAAGAGACGGATGAAGTCCGAAATGGACTTTGGAACTTGTTTCCGATTAATTTTGTTGTAATTTGTGAAGGACTTGTTATTTTGTCTCGTCGTTCGTGAGAGTCCGATCGCGATGTGATGTTGAAGCATGGAGTTTTTACTAAGAAATTTTCCGTAATTCGTTCATAGCATACTGTCTTGGATTTAATTCCTAAGTACAGCAACGTGTTGTTGTATTTTTAGTAGCAGTCGAAGTCTAGAATTGTTTCAGTTGACAGAAATAGGCTCACCTTGTATTAACAGAACGTCATCTTAATAGGCATAACGACAGTATCAAAAAAATACAAATCTTTTTAGTTCGAGGATTGGAAAATAATGGACACGTTTTTTTATATATTTGTAAATTCAGATTGACAAATATAAAACGCATCAAATCTCGGGAGCGGGGGCTCATGACGTATTGAGAATTTTAGAAGTGTCGTATCTTCGTCAATTTTGATTTACGTAACAAGAGAAAAAATACGTCTCAAATATAATTGATACTCTAACTGACGCACTAATTACTTTTTTTGTCATCTACACCTTGTTAGCGAAATATGGGTATTCCATTTACCTTTGCTTAACTCATCGAAGATCGCAGTCGTTTTGTCTCTGGTAAAAATGTCTTTTGTTTTTTTTTCCTTCGGGTAGCTTTAAAACGTGATGTATGCACGTCAGTGATAAATAAAGTGTTTTATAAAGCAAGTGGTTTCAATCGTGTAAACCAGTAAAAATACAGTCCACGCGAACGAAGGTAGCCTCCGAGTTTACACCAAGGTGAGACTACCACAGTATTTTCTCCGTAATGAACCGGTCACAAAGTCGCTTTTATCTTACTTCTATTCATCATTTACATTGTGCACCTTTTAACAACGAATGTATTATTTACTAACAAAACTGAATAATCTACAGGATAGTATAATTATTCCATTGTCATTTTAACTTTTTCGTGAAGAAGTTTAAAAAATGCAGTTTTTGTCTCTTAACTTTTTTTCTATTAAAACGTCCGAGTTGATGGAATAAATTTACATGAAAAAGCTTCGTAATTCTCAACGCTGGATACATTTTAAAAGAGAAAATAATTCTTACGAATAATGACTATTAATAATACTGACAAGTTTTATCAAGATTATATGAAAATGAAAAAGCTTCCATTCTTCATTTAATTTTATCTACCTGATGTACGAGCTCGCGATGACCTCCATTGAGGTGAGTTCGCTCCGCGAATTTATGAAGATAGTCCCGAGCTAGCGTTTATAAAAATAGACCCTTATAACAATAAACCAGAAAAGTTAGTCACCAAATAATCGAGCGTTTTCCAAAGAATTCTAACTATACCAATTGTTTTTCAAGAGATTCCAATAATAAATTGAGAGTACAAAATATTAGTACAAAAGCCATTGTGCAAGGCTTCAAAATCCAATCACAGAACCGACACAATGCTTGAACTCGAACGAAGCAATACAAAAACTGAATAAAGCTACGTTTTGTAGTAGTCGTACGAGGAGCTCTACGTACTACGCCATTTGTAACGCCTACGGAACTTGTAGCTGTGATCTGTGCTACGAGCTACGCCGCTACGAGCTACGCTGCTACGTAATGGCTACGCCATCCTCCCGGCTCGCTACGCTCGTGCTACGCCATACAGTCGGCGTAGTAATCTGCCAAGCTTGCTCCCAATGATCATAAATATGAATTCAAGTGCATGACAGCACTCGGTGCGTGCGTAATGAATCAACCTTACAGGACATTACAATTTATACCCAAAATGATGGGTTTATCCGGAAAACCGGCATTGTTTCACCATCACCGAACCGTGTCCGGGCCGTATGACTGCATTAGCAATGTAAATGAGAACAAGACGGATTCGTATATTTACATAGTTTATTTAAAAGTCGAAACCTGCGAGCCGTGTATGAGAAAACGCAAATCTGTTTCAAGTTGCTGTTGGTAATAATTTAATATTAATTCGTAATTATTTGTACCACACTGTGAAGCAAACCGCACATCTAGTGCGACGCATCAGTGAATATTCAGTTTAAAGTCAAAAATTATTGTTCTATATTCCAGAAATGAATGTCACTAACTTTTTCTTCACACGATTTTAGGTCTTGAAACTTTAATGTAAGTAATTGTTGAATGAGAAAAAACTCAATATTATGATGACTTATATCATCCACAAAACTCTACAATAATACTTGTACTCTTTTCACAAGGTATCCGTGTTCTGTTTGTATGTTATATATGAAATAACTCGCCCGGGGCTGTAGAGGTAGTTGTCCGCCAACGTGCCCAGTGGCCACCACACGCCGCCGCCGGGAGGATACCTCTTTGTTATAATTCCAAGTTTACAACAAACAGTTCTAGTAGACATTATCATGGCTGTATCCTTGAGCGTTTATTTTGAGCTATATTTGCTACGATAGTTATAGATTATATAATTATTATAGTCTTTTTCCAACTATGTTGAGGTCGGCCAGTCTAACCGAATACACCTTAGACCAGTATTTTACATTGAGCGACTGCCTATCTGACTTCCAAAACCCAGTTAATACTGGGAAATACGACGCCACTTGGTAAGTACCAATTGGTTGTTAGACTTTTTGGGCCATGGCTTCCTATAACGACTGCCAAAGATGGGTAAATGACAGCCGGGACCAACAGCTTAACGTGCTTTCAGAGGTAAAGAGGAAACTCGGTATGTAAGGGACCACCATTGGTACGGCTTAACCTAAAGATCGGTACGAGCTCCTGCTCACAACTTTATACATCGTCCCGAAACAAACCCTTATCAATTCTTTAACCCTTAACCCCCCAACTACAGCACAGCTCCAGTTGATCAGTGCAGGCACCGGTGAGAGGTTTCGCTCCAATTTTCATGTGTAATTGGCGGAGAAGCTTTGATGGCGAATCACTTCTCGACATAATTACACGACGTGCAGCGTGAGAGGCGTGACGGCTGTTACAGAGAGATGGACGGGCTCGATGCATATTTATTGTAGTGTTAATTAAAGGTGCTTTTTATGTACGCTAGGGAATGGACAACTACAGTACTTTCACAGTTTATGTCTTGTGACTACTTTTAATGTTCATCTTTGTTTCGACAATTCAACATGCCTATAACTAGCCTTCTTGAAATAAATGCTTTGATTTTGATTTGTACCAATGCACAGCGGGAATAGATTTCAATTTCTTCCTGGTGTTAGCCTTGTAATATTTATTCCATTTTTTTCACTTATGTGTTTCTTTAATCGATGCGTTTCAGTATCGATATGCAGACGTGCAGTAACTGTCCGTTACAGTTTTCATGTACAACTGTCATTATTAACTGTCTAATTGGCATGTTTGAGTCGTTCACTTGATAAGCAGCCAATTCTAATATTTATTTTCTTCGCAATCTCTGTTTCAATGATAACGTGGTTCTGGGTATCAAGGTCGCGCGGGCCGCGTTTCTCAAAGGTTATGTACCTAATAACTGGTTGATTACCTTATCGCCACAACAGTAACTTATAGTTAAGATAGTCTAAACTGGATTTTTTGTTTTCCGTACTGTTCCTTTTCGGATTGTTTTACAAAGTGTGATAATTTAAAGTCAACCACTTTATAATATTATATATGACTTAATTCATGACTAACCAAACAAGTCTGTTTCGATTCAAAACGCTGGATTATTATAACTGTCATTTTGTTACAATCGTCAGTCAGGAATCGTTGACTGGTTTTTGACGGACCCGAATTAACGTGTTTGTTAATTTGCCGGCCCAGTGCGATAACAAAAGAATAATCGATTATATTTCCAAGAGAATTAAGGGGAAGCAAATGTTAACGTACTTTAATAGTTATTGGTGTCAGCAGAGACGCTCACATAAGTTAAAGATCAAGCTGACCAAATCAGTACAGCAGTGTTCAATTCCATCGTGTCTTTAGTTTATTATTATTTAGTATATTTTTAATTGTTTCCCACCACCTTCCTGTGAGGTAAAATATATTATGACAATATTATTTTCCTATTTAAATCGGATTTGTATACAATTACAAGAATTTATTTAAATTTTTGGCATGGAACTCAATGCATAAACAATTAAAAGTTACACCTTATTACATCAGTTATCTTACAGTAAGGTCCCGTCAAAATCAATCCAGCTGATTCGGAGATTTGCCGAAGTAATCGATAGTTACAAAAAAATATTTTTGTTACAAGTACACCTATATACTTTTATAAGCATTCAGTCAAAGCTGATATTTTGACATTACAAACAGACAATATGTCGGTATAACTAAAAAAAATAACACAGTAACATAGTTTTATCGAAGCTTCATCCAGTAATTCATTTTTAACCAATACTCTGAAAATCCACGTGAAAACTGCGCACATAATTTTTAGGATGGCTTTAATAACCACAACTCAATAGCTACACAATACAGCGTGCTGCCACACGCTCCGGCACATAATACCGCGAATAGCTTAATGCCCTCCATCCACCACACCATGTATACGCGGGGGAGCCCGGCCGTAATGAACAAATTGTCAGGGGCGATTGACCAAACTGGGTCAGTGTGCTGGGGGCGCTCATCGCACACTATTTGGCACTACCGCGGGCATTTGACTTAGTGGCTTGATGCCGTCGTCGTACTAACTCTTGGTGTTAATGGGACAATGTGCTTCAGCCTGTGCTACTGTTAATGGGAAAACCAAAGTGTGTCTTTTCCTAGATTCTTTTTTGGTAAATTAATACCGTATGAATATCCCGGGATCTGCATCAGTTTAGGTTTGAAATGAAAGTCTCATATTTGTGAAAAAATCACTATTATATTTGGTACGTTAATAGTTTGTTTTTGCGAATAATATAAATGTATAAATGTCATAGATAACAGTCATCTGACTTTGAATAGTTATCTGCTTTAAGCACGTTCGTTTCTCGGAATGATTCGTTTATCAAACAAAATAAGTTATTAAGAAATATCCACGCTTGTAAACAGTTTTAAATAACAAAGTAGACTAAAGATCTTTCACATTGTTAAAGCAGTCGCAAGCGCAACCGCTGAGCATAAGGACTGGGTTTGATTACCACATCGTGCAAAGTAATTTTGAGTTTTTCGCCCACTATTTCGTGGGACTTAGACATATCTGGCAAAATGAGGTTTTACCATGAGGCTCTCTGCCTTTCCATTAGCATTTGTGGATTAAAATGATGTTATACGTTAAAGAAGCATCAAAATATTATATTATATGCCCTGTAATAAGCACACATTTACTAACTTGTAAGTACGAATTTATTCAGCTTAATGATATTTTGAATATTCTGCGTATTCAGTGGAGTGTGGGAAATGTGTGTATTAAACTAGATTAGTGAGTTAATTCCGACCAAAATGTTACTGTAATTTTACTGTTTGTATGTGTGGAATGCTCAAGCTGATTTCACTGTATTCATTTTGACCGTTGTGGTGTTTATTTCAATGCTAAACAATCATAAAAAGGAACCAAACCAAAATGGTTTATTTAGCTCTTAATTCCCACTTCATAATTGTCTTCGTTATTTCGTTTAATTGACTGTAGACTTAAGAATTACTGGAGCTATATATTTAGTTTTGTTCCCCTAAACAAAATTCAGCGGCCATCTGAAAATAAGTTTGTAATTATAAAATAAAACGTGAAAATAAACTTTAACAGTTAATTATAAATATTAATCGTGATTACCGTTAAACAAACTCCATAATTATTTATTTTATGGAAAATATTTGTACATTCACTGTCAACGGCTGTAATTCTTTGTTCGTCAATAAAGCATGAAATATTAATAATTCGGAACTATTATGAATTAACGAGGGCTGCCGGTTTTACCGAAACTTGTTCACAATCAATGTTTCGGTCACCGGACTACTGTGGGGGCATTTATTATTGTTTTTATATTAATGGACAGTGATGATTCGTGGGACTAATAATGATACGTGTTCATTGGAATATGTGGGTAATTTGAGTTTTATCAGTCGTGTGTCGACTGGCGGGAAGCATTTAATGTTTAAAATAGTTAAAAATGTACTTCTTTTTAGACATGCCTATTATTGTAAACACACAACAGAATGCTACTGCCAATATAATAAATTGTTGTTCACAAAATGATCGCGCAGTCAGGTATCTTCAGTTTACTATGTAGATGTCACAAAATTCATCTTAAGGTATTTATCATAAGCGAACCCACTTTATGAGGTTGATAGCATTGCAGTGCGGGTGCGGCGCCGTCCCAGTCAGGGGTCGCGCGACAATTCCTTCAAACGACAGAAAAACCCGATAAGTGGATAAAAATTCGCGAACAAAATAAATATCAGCGAATACTTTTTGCTCCGTCCTCGATCGTTATTTATTATTTATGGAAATAGACCTGGAAACTCCATCGGGGGAAGGTCGTCATATTTTTCTTAAAAAAAAGTAATGTCCCTCGGTGCGGCGCGCGTTTGTCATGCAAATTTATGCGATCCGTTTTAGCTTTCGTTTTTAAACCGATAGCGATTTCTAGACGGAATATTCAATCGGATTGTGAATAAAAAAATGATTTCTGTACATTAACGGTCGGGGTTATATTTGGTGGTCACGAAAGATGTCGGCGGGTCGTAAACACGTAAATTAAAGTCAAAGACGTTTCGATATAACTCCTTACCTTCGAAAGACGGGACAACGTACAAAAACACAATCTACTTGCAAGCGCCGAAATGTAAATGTCAACTTGGCGATTATGTCATTGAGACATAGGATAACATTTATGTCTATGACTTTGATGACATTACTGAATTTGCGTGGATATAAAGACAGATGAATTACTGTTATATCCTTGAAACATCGATGAAATCGTACTAGCTCCATAACATACTTACTGGATAGATAATTGAGGACCATATTCTAGTAGCCCATACGATCATATTCTAATCTTTAATCTCTTTGATTAAAGTATGACTGGTTCGGTGATTGAGTTGGTAGCAAAAACACGCGTCATCGGCGCCGCGCCGGTTCGTTTGTCACACGTTGCTGTGACATGTTACATGCAGATCACTTTGTTCGGGGCGTGAGGGAGGCGTGAGGGGGGCGTGACGCTCTCTGAGTGGACTTGTGAGTGTTGTCTTGTTGATTAACTGCTGTTTGGTCAAGTGTTCTTTGTTACAAGGTTTTGCTAATGTCAAGTATGGGTTACGCGAGTTCAGTAACCAATACTTGTCACTTAAAAGTAATACTGTGCGTGCAAACATTCTGATTTAGCACTTACAAGAGAAAAGCAACCACCCTACACGGTTGGTTACTTAATTGTAGGTTAATTAATACTATAATAATTAATTAATACTAGGTTACTACCGGGATACTATGTTTGCTGTCGGAAGTATTTTATTTCAGCACAGACGATTTTATTATAAACTCAATTTTAAAATGAAAATATTTAAATAATGAAATAATTCCATTTCCAGATAAAGCAAGTTAAACAACTAAAGCACTTACGCAAATAGAATTTGGAACAGCAACACAAAAATTAACAATTAAAACTGATATTTTATAAAGCACGTAGCAACAAACAAGCGGGCTCGACCCCGCGCTGCATGCGTCCCGCCGCCCACAATCCGTCCCGCGACAACTAATGTATGTAATTTACATTTGCATAAACCAATTTTAATGTTAGCCAAACATCACGACCCGTATGTTGGGCGCTTGTAAAATAAGTCCCACTCAGGATGCCAGAAACTAGGAATTTGGCAAATTCACAGAATTCCGAGCAACTTGTAACTTTGTCCTTTGATTTGAAGTTTTCGTGAATTTAATCAAAGTTACTTTATCTATTTCAGCATGAATGGTTTGTTTCAAGTTGCCGTCCCGTAAACATAACTTGATTATAATAAAGTTTAGTTTGAGGTCAACAATGACTTGCATGTTGTCGCGTTGTTTGTTTTTTGTAATATTTTTCGAAAATGTTAACGAAGTATTACGACATTCAAGGTGCAAAAATCATACCAATATTTGGATGTTTTTTACTCTTCAACGCAAAAACTACGGAACGAATTTGGCTGAAATTATGCACGCAGATAGTTTATAACATATATAGGATACTTTTATCCCAGTAGTGTACATGTCAAATGAGACAATTATCATACGTCACGTGGGTGAAGCCGCTGGCTGAAAGCTAGTGAAAAGTATTTGTTGGGAAGCTTTACTAGCATCACCATCATTCTCCTGTCCTTATTCCAATCTTAATCAAAGTCTTTTGACATGGTATCCATTTTCAATGCAATTTGACACGTCGTTCTAAGCTAACGTTCCTAACCTAAAGAGACGTGAACATTTGCTTATATCTTAGAAGGCACTGCAAGTTTTATCAAGCAAGAAAGTGCAAGTGGAGCTGCCGCAGACGATGCAAAAGCAAAACAAGTAAATCCTTACAATTGAACCGTCATTGTAAGGATCGTTCATGTCAAAGATGCTAAAAGTACGAAAGATTTGTGGAAACAGTTGCGGGATATGTTTGATAATTCCACGAATAATCACACTGTTGCAGAACCTGATATCATTCATACTCAACATTTTCATCATTCCTCCGCATCACATGATTCAAAAGTATTTATTTATGAATGAAATGCAAACAGAGATATGCCTTATACCGACTGTTTCAAGGAAGAAGAAAAAATGTGGTAATCTAAATATTAACTGGGTAACAAAACTTTATCAAACTCAAACCAATTTACGTCAACAATTAACTCTCTCACACAACGTATGACCGGCATCCTGCCACCACGCAACCTCTCTTCATTTAGAGCAAGTTCCTCAAAGCCTGTCGCCAAGAGGTACGTTAACTTCCGCATGACTGGCGACAGGTCTCAAGTCACGGAGTAGATAGATACAGAAAGTTAGCTTACAAACGAGCAAAAACACACGCACAAACAGACACACGTCTTACGTATAGGGATCGCAAGAGTACTCACAACTGATCAGGATTTGTGATAGTCTGAGATCACCGTCACAGTTGACATTTTAGTATGAACATAGACAGTATTTTCAATAGGAACAATTGATCGACTCACACTCACATGCAAAGCGATAACATGAGTTGCAAGCTAACTTCATAGTTACAAAGTTTCTCGTGAGTAACTCACGGCTGTAGTATTTGAAAAAAAAAGATGACGTTTTATGCGTGTTGTGCAACATAACAAAGAGCGTTTGATTTTACAAAAACTTTTTTGCAAAAAACAAAAAACAAAAAAGTGAAAAATAACTTCAGCTTCAGAAGTCGGTGACCTTTTTTTTTACTTAGTTTTTGTCATCTTTTCTTTCGAAGTTTTTATTTTTCACTTTTTAGTGGTTCACTTGTGCTTACCCCTTCACAGCATAGCGGCGTGATGTTATGTTATGAACTGGTAAACAATAGATAGACATGAGATTTCAGCG
The DNA here is from genome assembly GCA_916618015.1 of Xestia c-nigrum. NCBI lineage: Eukaryota > Metazoa > Arthropoda > Insecta > Lepidoptera > Noctuidae > Xestia > Xestia c-nigrum. Next base: position 25,207,876 of record OU745254.1, on the reverse strand, counting down.
ATCCCAGTCCATTTGCTACCATTTATTGAGGAGTTCCGTTGCCTACCTCCAAAGTTCTTTATCAGATCTTCACTGTAATGGGACCATTTTAAGAAAGTACTCTTCCAAAAACTATCCAAATCACATCGAGGGTGCCTATAAAATTTTAAAAGCTCTCTCAATTTCTCCAGGATCCCATCATCAGATCCCGACTTGATGATTATGGGACCATCTGGAAAGTATACCCTTTCAAACAAAAAAAGCATAATTCAAATCGCTCCAGCCATCTTCGAGTAATCGGGGAACAAACATAAAAAAAAAAAAGGTCGACGAATTGAGAACCTCCTCCTTTTCGAAGTCGTTTAAAAAGAGCCTTAATATACTGATTATCTTTACATTGTCACCGATTTACGTGTGTGTTTACGTGTGCATGCTTCAATTTGTTATGTAAACTCGTTCTTCTGTAACTACTTATTCCGTGGTAAAGTTCTGGACGTGGGTCATCCGCACCCCTCCCCGCTCTTCTGCCCCTGCGTGGCCCACCCGCGACCCGTCCTAATGCGAAAATGAATGATGACCCGCTGTAATAGCTCTCGTTATTAAATCATTGCCGACTGTTTGCTTTGCCTACATTTTTTTTATTTAAGTTTAATAAATGTACGTGCGATGTGTGCTGATTTGGCGTCTAATAAAGATGATTTGGCTAGACGGTGCCGTGTGGTTATTTTGGCACTGTAAAAACATTGACAAGTAAAATAAAAATAAAAAATAGGCTGGGAAATTGCATGGAAAGATAACCCAATAGTCACATCCATGTAGCACTATAATTTGTTGTGATGGTATAATTCGTTTTGTAAGTTTGCGTCTTTTGTTTGATTGTTGCAAGCGAATACTGGACCAAACTTCTCATTCCTAGAATAAAAAAAATGTTGTTAAATGTTGTTGCTGTTAAATGTAAACAAACTCTCCCTCTGTTCAGTAAATGTCATTGAAGAAAACATCTTCAGTGGTTTCATTATTTTAAAAGATTAAACTCGCTTTTAAATCTTTGTGCAGCTGTAACAAAATGTTGTTTCTTCCTCCTCTCAAAGCTTTATTCCTTACTTTATCTTCGAGAAATTTTCTCATTATAACAAGTAACAATGTTTAAAAACAGGCTTTATCAATCCTTTTTTGTCCAGATCGGATTGAAAAAACATCACTATAATAATCCGTTACGAAAAACTACAAAGACCAAAATCCATCAAAGGAACAGTTCAGACACAACGAGTATCTAAACTCTTTCATCGACTAATGGCTTACAATCTGTACGCATTAAAACATATGAATGGTACTCAAAAGCTTCACAATCATATATACAAAGATTACTCTGATCTCGTAAAAGTGATATTTTCTATTAGAATCCGTTAACATTAAAAGAGTACACTGGCATACTTTGCTGGCGAAACCTTAAGCCCAATGTTAACTAACATTGGGCTTCAATAAGAGATAGTTCTCAAATATTTGTCTGCAACACGACTCGCCCACTTTGCTGTACGGTAGTAATTGCCCCAGCGCTTACCGTGTGTACTGCAACACACCACTTAACCAAAGTACAGAGAGCACTTGCACTGTTGTGGGCACTAGACTGTGAAGAATTATATTTATATAACAGCACTGGCTACTAATTAATAAAAGTACTTTTGCCAATTTGGTTTGCGTGTATTTCAGTTTTTATTTTTATTTTCCAGGAACCTTCCAAATTCCAGATCACCACTGCACTCAAAACGTTGAAGAAAACATCGTGAAGGAACCGTCTTGTCCTAGACCAAAAATCGCAGGCCCGTGACAAGTTGTACTGTGGCTGCTTATGGTGTATTAGGAACCTCTAGCAGAGAGAAGATCCGTGTGCCACTAGGTTGTGGGAACTAAATAGACTGATTATACTATTTCAGGAGCATTTCAGCAAAGAAAAAATGCTACATTTTAATCACCAGTTGACAATGTGTTGTGTTCTAAAGCAAACCCATCTAGATAAACATTTCCATATCCTTTTAAATCTTGTGTATAACCCCATTACGGTGAACGCAGCTTTAAGACCAGTAGAACCTTCTAACTAACTTTGTACCGGTGCGTATTTGTAAGTACAATTACTAGCATTTCTTCTATTACTACCCTGAAAAAACTAGGTGTCATAGATACCAGGTTTACATTTTGATAATCTCTAGTTTGTATGACTTTGAATCAGATTTTTTGTTTACTCTTTCTTGTTTAGGCAAAGTTTTTATTATAGTCATAACAAAAGTCGTTTTGAAATATTTTGTCTTTGTAAGTATTGTAGGAGTCAAACACTTATTTATCCACTTAAAAAAAAACAACACGCCTTCGAAGTAATCAAAAACAAATTTATTTGTAATACTTATGTGTAAAAGATACGAATAAATTGTTAGTAGAAATAATTCTAAAAATGTAGAAAAAAAAACTTTCAGTTTATCATAAGACGTATCACCACATTCACCAGACGTTGACTACCTAAATAAAGCACGAAAGATGTCAAATACAGTAACAATAAATAACCCACGATATGTATGAGCGAGCAGTGGCGCTGTCCTCTCGGGACTCAAAGGGCAGCTCCTCATAAGATAGCATACGGATAGCGACACCTGAAATAGGCCCGTGGCGACTGCGTTTAGGGACCTGACTTTTACTATTGTCCTTCGTAAACCGGGAACGGCTGGATGCAAGTCACATGGGACCGGTCTATGTGGCGACACTTGGGGACGCATATGTGTAGCAGTTGACATCTTTCGGCTGAAATGATGATAATGATGATGAAATCTGTAGAAATTATTTTAGGCAAGAGGTTCAGATATTCATCGTTTGCCTCCCCTTTTTTTTTTTTTTTTTTTTTTAAGGATGGGAAATCATCAAATGACCCCCCCCACTCTGGGCGGAGCGGGAGGGAGTGTCAGACTCTTACTGACTAAAAACCATCCATGTTCCTTCCTCGCCTTTTATGTTCCGGGGCCGCGGTATCTCTTTCGAACAGGCCCGCAACCCCGGCAGGCTTCGGCCCTTGCGGGCCCCTCTCTTTTTGCTGACACTCTTTGAGGCGCGCGTGGAACACGAACGCGCCGTCGACACGGCCTGTCGTCGTCGTTAGACGGCCGGACGGCCAGCTATTGCCCATAGCCAGCCGTCCACAGGCCCGCATCTACGGTGGCCGGTAGCCACCACGTGGCCCCCGACGCCCGTTGCGTCTCCCGCGGCGGCCGGGAAGAGAGGATCTTTCCCTCTCTCGTTCCGCCACCTCCTTCGCTAGCATAACTGCTTCGCAGAAGGAGGCGACGGCTTCCCATTCCGTCTCGCTCCGGACCATGGATTGAACCAGGGCCGGACGCGAGAGGTCGCCGCCGCCGATCGCCGCCACGAGGACACGGCGGAGCTCCGCCCACGCAGGGCAGACTTCCACCGTGAGCTCCACCGTGTCCTCCGGTCGATCCTCGCAGTGGAGACACCCGGGCGATTCCTCCCGCCCGATTCGGTGCAGGTACCTCCCGAAACATCCGTGTCCGGTGAGGACCTGCGTCAGGCGGAAGGTGAGGACGCCGTGGCGCCTCTCCAGCCACTCCTCAAAGAGGGGACTTACCGCCACTATCGTGGCGTGCCCTGCACGGGGTTGCGACAGTCGCTCTCTCCATGTCGCCATGAGATCGCGCCGGAGGTCAGTCCGCTGAGCGGCAATTTGCCGCGGCAGCGGAGTTTCCCCCCGGCGTAGTACCTCCGCGCGCCACTCATGCAGGCGCGCGAGGACTATCGCCTCCAGATCCCACGGCGGCAATCCGGCAAGCAGGCCCGCCGCCTCGCGGGAGATCGTGCGGTACCCACGGACCATCTTTACGGCCACCACTTTTTGGGGCGCGTTCAAATGGTGAGCGGCTCGCCGCTTCAACGAACGCGCCCACACTGGGGCCCCGTAGAGGGCCATGGACCGCACGACTCCCGCGTAGAGCCTGCGGCAGGAGGCGTTCGGCCCCCCAAGGTTGGGCAGGAGCCGCCTGAAGGCAGCCCCTGTCCGTTCCAGCCTGGGGGCCATCGTTTGCCTCCCCTTACCCCAGTTTATTCTTTGTCTAAATATTGAACAGAGGTTCTTCATTATGTCATTGAAATTGGTCCTGCGCCGAAGTTTCTCCAATCGTGTTGGATTGGCGTTCTACCGGACCATAATTATTGGGTATATAGAACCTCTTAAAGAAGCCGCAACAACCTTGTTCTCCACGACACTGCGATCAGTTTCTTGTTCTACACCATACCTAGGATGGATCAAAACCATATTATTTAGGGGCAATGTTCCAACTTTATGACATTTTTTTTTTTTAATTCATGTTTTTTAATCTTTAAATATCTCCACGACCCCCGTGCTATTCAATCCATCCTTCAGCAAAATATTATGAGTGCGTTACATTGCGTTCTACCACGAAACACGATTTTTCAACACAAAAAAAATCATTTACCAATAATTTTTGCGTAAAGTTACTTTGTTTGATGTTCAGAAAACGAAAGTATGACACACTTGTGCACTAAGTATAATATTGTATGTGTCCATGACTGGTCTCCGCATAGCTTCGCTACCCTGACGTACAACGGTCAAAAGGAATAATAAACTATATAGATAAACACTGCAATTGATATGTTACCCTACTCCAATTGCTCAACGAACTATTTTTTCTAAACAAGAAATACGAACATTTTTTTATTTTTCTCACAGAAATAAGAAATCAGACTATAAAGATATTTTTTTGCTGAAAAATCGCTTCAGCGACTATTCGTAGAAGTAGACAGTTCAAGTACAAGACGTTCAAGTGTTTACTTCACTCAACTTTATATTTTCTGACCATTATAAATAATAAGAAAGTCGAGAGATCTGTGAAACCGTTTCATGAGCAGAATTTTGTAAACCAACGTTTTTTCTTGGCTCTATAGTTAACATTGACTAACAACGAAGTAGGTAGTAGAAACCAAGTAAACGTTGTAAAAAACTTCAAACATGTTCATTCACTGGCAAGATAATGCACAGCCTAGTCCACACGGGAATGAGCACAGTTTTGACAACGAAAATGAGCACAAGTGTCAAAAATAAAGTTAAAAGAGTTGTTGCTAATGGAACATACCGATCGCATAGTGCAGATAAGATCTAAAATTACAATCTAGTGGCAATTATGAACACTTAATCTGTACTATAACAAACCCTCCCTACTATGAAAACCTATTCCACCCTGATATCATTATTAAATAAACGGTAATCGCCCGCCACTCATCATAAGCAACTTCGCAAAAAATATGAGAAGACAAATAGAGGAAAACATTCACAAGACGATGAGCAATTTACTGTAATGACTTATAAGAGGAAAGTTGCCGTGACCCCTTCACGATGCCATGACATAAGGGCGAAATAACGCGCGAATGAGGAAAAATAACTGGCACATATTTCATGCGGCGCTGTGATAATAAACTACCTTTTGTACTCTCAACGTAAAGCCGTTTATGTTGAGAGAGCTATGTGGAGATATCTGCCGGCAAGACTACGGATTCTGATGCTGGGTGTACTCTTTCCAGGGTTTGTTAGAATTATAGTTGAGAGATGGATTTGAGTATGTTATCAACATCATCACTGAACATTTCTGGCTATATAAAACGATTAGATACGAACGAGCAATGAATAAAATAAATTTAAAATGGAAACAATATCACATCGTCCAAATATTGAAAGTACCTATTAAAACTCGGACGTGACAGGAAAAAAATAAAGAAGCCTTTAAAATGCTGTTAAATAACAAAAGCACATCACAAAATACACGCTATATCAAAATGTGTCGAAGAGCTTGTCATTTACCTTTCAAAGCAATGGAAAGAAAAAACGCTGCCATATCAATTTTCATTACGTTAAAATGATACCGCTGTACGCTCTCGATAATTATTGTATTGTTGTTCCGTATTGAAAAGCCAACGTCGTTTACACAACGGCAATGCAGCTACTGAAAAACCATCTTAGTCGTGCGACATCTAACGATCTTAGGCCGCGGAGATAAGGACCAGTTTCGTTTGTTACAACTGCCGGGGTTATGTATGTAAATGCTTAAAGCACAATAAAGGTAGCGTGACCGCGCATATATTAAAACACAAATACCAACATTTTACCGACACAGCTGGTCGCTACAGTCGCCAATTTATTGATACGACGTGATTAACATCGGAAGGATATCGTTCGCATTGTTATTACCTATTTAGCGGTCATTACATTCAATGGATCACAGCTTTTGTGGGGAGAGCTTCAGGCGATGGCGGTGTCCTAACAAAGATATTTAAGAATGTACTCGATATTTTCCTGGAACAGTTGTTTATTATAACAAGTGGTGGTCGGGGAAACATTGCCTTGTCGGCTTCTTTTTCTCATGTTAGTGTTTTCCCTATCTGTTGCCTGGGGTCCAGTTATGATAAACTTTTTCACATTACGTTTTGTTATAAACTGGTAGTAGTTGCGTATTACGGAGTGAACGCCGCTTTTATGTTCCCTCCGTGGCGCCCCAATTGTGTATTAATTCCATGGCATCTGCAAGCAGAGTGATCCAACGTTCATCATCTGTCTAGCCTTTTCCCAATTATGTAGGGATATGCACCGGTCTTTCTGGACTCCTTGTATTTTACAACATGGAGCAACTGCCTGTCTGATCTCTTAAAATTATAATTTTACTATTGTACTATTCCTGAGAAATACCGATTATTATAACCTAACCTTAAAACACTTTATATTCCTCTAAAAAGCGTAGTCGACGGAGCCCCGCTTCGGGGCCCCTATTTCCGAGTGCAGGGTTTGAAGGAACCTAACTAACCTAACGGGGGGGTGCCCCAAGTCCCAATTATGAGAGCAGAGATACTTCCGTATGTTTAGTTGACAATCATTCGAGAGTTTACAATATCGCTAGAGAGAAACCCGTTATATTGTAATATAACATGTTTGACAATTTTACGGTGACATATACAAGCCAAAACTACCAGGAGCCCATAAACGTGAAGGACGCGTACAATAACGATACACGTCGCGACATCAGTGACGTCACACACAATTGGACAGCCGACTGACAGCGTATGACGGCCGCTAATTTATTACGGCACAAACACTTGTGAGTCGCGTGTTTTAGAGACAGTTGATATGTTACCCAAGTGATGCGAGGAGATCAAAAACTAGGACATTGGTTGTTGTTTACATGGTATTGATTAGCAACAAAGTTTATACGAGTAGGTACTTAGTTATTAACTGCCTTGATTAATAACTGCCTTGATTATTGACTGCCTTGATTATTGACTGCTTTGATTATTAAACTGTCTCATTGGTGTAGTGGTTGCATGCTGAGCATGAGGTCCTAGTTTTGATTCCCAGGTCAAACATACTCTACTTGAGTTTTTCCATTAGGAATATCTCGGCCCTGCCTCCCTTCGGGGATTCCAGGTGTTTGTCAACTTTATATTTGTTAACGATAAGACACGGTATATTTGGTTTTGATTATTTTGCACAAATCACTAACTGTGATTTTTATAAATGAGACTGAACGCCATCATAAAAACGCGTTCTAGAGGTGTAGTGTAAAATTGTCATAACAAAAATTACAGTGACAGCTGCAGAACACGATTTAAATGTCCTGCCCGCGTAGCATGACCGTCGTGGAAACACGTTTTGTCAACGATGAAGCGTGAAAATGACAGATAAACAAAATCATATCTGTCATTTTGTCGATTCTTTAGAAACCATGAAACGGTGAAACGATGCTACAGATAGCATCGTTTCACCGTTTCATCGTTTCTCGGTAGCATTCAGTTGTATAGGTGAAAACCGCCCTAAATAAGTCAGAAAAAACAAACCGATGTTTAAAATTAATTTATAGTTCAACATATTCCTGCATCGGTTCGGAATAAAATAAAGTGGGAGTGGATTGTGGGTATATTTTCCTCTTTGACAACCGAGTCAAAGTCCACTATTTTTCCAGCGTCATCCAGATATAACTAATAAGGTTATTTCATTCTAGAACAGAAAGAACATCATTTTTATATAACATAACATCATGCTTATTATCCCCAATCGGTTAGGCAGAGGTGTACCCATTCATTAGTATGTACCCAGATTTTACCTGTTATGTTTTAATAAGTCCTGGTCCTACGTAGAGAGCAAGACTTTTGCCATCAATTGGGCACAAATTCAAACTGTGTGTAAACCCAATAACACTTATTAAACACAGACTTATTATTTACATTATTTACACACTAACTCTTTAATAGAAATAAAAATATGATAATTGTTATCAAAAAAGGGAGACGAAAAATTCGTCCACATCGCGTAAACAGGAAAAATGCCCAAAAGGGATTACCACGTTTACTGATTTTATGGCCAAAAAATAGGCCCACCCTCTAGTCACGTGAAGAGTCGACCATCCATGAATGGTGACACTTCTTGTATTGTTTATATACAAAATAAATAGCGCCGAGACCCAGAAGTATACAAATTACTAGCAGCACAATGCTGATATTCGACATGTGCATCTTCATCTCTTCGACATGACTACCTACCTACTCAACCGTTTGTTGACTGCACACGAACATCACAATAACAAACATTTAACATTATTTATCAACATTTATATAACTGAAACTGTTCTCAGTAAACGAGCTGATGTTACATTTCGTAGAAAAAATTATACGAGTACATCCGTACTGCAGTGTCTAGCTGGAAGTTTATTATTACATTCATAATCAATAATACCACACTGAACTATTCAAACAAGGACCATTTAATTATATTATATTTAATTATTGACATACGAACGACTTATTCACTTACTCGATCATTTACTATTTTTGTTTATCATTGTTATTTAGTTGTAAAGTCTAAATTCAAATCAAATTTAGTTTTATTATTATTTAATAGTTATACGGATAGGCTATGACCTGCTTGAGTAGGATAAATATGTCAGCATCACATTGTACAAAACGTTAGCTTGTAATATAATTAGAGAGATTGTAAACTCTCATTAGATTGTGAAACGAACATACTGCTTAGGTACTATATATTATTTTTCGGTAGATTATAATCAAACGAACTGAAACCGTTATATTGTGAAATGTATGCGACGGAAGTCAACTCGCAGTGTGGAGTAGGGGAAAGAAAGGGGGGTCCCCCTTGCCTCATGGTACCATGGTCTCATGAAAAGATAATGCACCAAACACATCCAATACCTGACAAATAACCTCACCTCATAATACTTATATTCCCCTAAAAGGCGTAGTCACCAGAGCGTTAGAAATAGGCTGTCTGCAGGGTTGAACCATACTAACCTAACGTGGGGGTGCCAAAAGTCCCTATTATGGAGGCAGAGATACTTCCGTCGCATGCATTTCACAATATTACGGTTTCACTACGATAGATTATAATCTACCGAAAAATAATGCGTTATAATGTAAGCAGTATGTTTGTTTGAAAATAGATCGAGATTTTACAATCTCGCTAGATAGATTACAATCTAACGGGTTTTACAATTTTACGGTGACATATACGTATGATACCTTTTGTCCGGGCAAAAAGTTCCCGTGAGAACATTCTCGCCCGCCACGCGAGCAAAGCCGCTGATGAAAACTTGTATTTTTTTTCAAAGATCTATTTTCTGTTCCCTTTTCCCGTAAAATAAAGCTTTTTCTCATATTTCACTGTTATTACCAAAATAAGCTGGTTAAGTATTTAAATTTTCCTTAGTAATAATATTAATTATCGTTCACTTAGAAATATTAACTCTACGATTCCGCAGCGACTTTGAGGTTCCAGGAAAAATATTATAAAATCTCTCTTTGGGCAAGTTACTTAGGGAAATCTTCACAGTTCTTTAATGACTTCATTTAAAAAAACAACCTCGTTCAATCATCTCTTAAATGAAAGAAACCGTTTCCTTATACTTGTGATTGCAATGTTATTGACGTCTAGAACTTTCTATTAGATTATTAAGAGTCGATCAATTGCATTCTTTCTTTGTGCAGCGGGTACTCATTTCTGAAGACTTTAAGAGATTTTACTCATAGTTTCCGTTTGTTTATTTTCTTTCTCAGTACTGCAATAAACTTTATTTAAACCCTTTGAATTTGATGAGATGAAAACCATATAGGTTAACATCTAGGTTGGTATTTTGAATAGAAAAAGCATGGCTATCTACTTATAGAGCATAAGGAGCTAAACAAGTAGGCAAAACAGCATCCAATGTTCCCACAGCTGGGATACAGGCTGTCCCTCTGTGAGAATAGCTGAAAGGTAGATGACACATGAGTTTGTTACTTGGACATGGCTGGTTTCCACTCGAGTAGCGGCTGTTATATGCCAGTTTAAGCTTACGTCTCACAAAGCTGTATGCTAAAATTTTATCTGATGTTACAATACTGTATGTTACAGTAATGTCTGGTACAGGTAGTGGCGTCGTATGTACCAATCGTGTGTCCCGCATGTCACGCGTGTCCTATGACGGCTCGTCACAGTGACGGCGTTTGGTTCACCCGAGCCGTGCCCCTTACCGGGCCATTCCGATCGCTTCAGTGAAGTGCTCAAAGTGTGCAGTATACAACTTAGTTTCAAAAGGTACTTCAAATTTTTACGAAGTTGTATACTGAAAAAAAGCTAAATATAAGCTCTCTTAAAGCATCCTTAACTGAGCTGTTGAAAATTGATCGTTCACAATGTTATGTCAAAATTGTGTCAAGTAATGTTAACAAAAGCACACATCCAACATGGCACTTCATTTCGTTCTATTAAAGACGCAAATTATGACACACACACAACTTCCAACAAAAATGCTAACACAACAAACTGCGACACAACACAGAGATGTGAGACACAAATATTAAATTCAATTCCAAAAATATAACATTGTAAACATTGAAAATAAAATCTCAAGTGTACGAAACTAGAAATTCTGCTGTCGGCCACGATCTTGGCAGCGGAGTGGAACGGAAGGCTCCTCCGCCCGAGTACTCGGGTCCCGAGTACCCGGGCACCGCGTACCCGGGTACCCGGGCGTGCCACGACGCGTATTGTCCCTCCCGCGTATTAAACCCGTACAATATTGTTATACCATCTGTTTATTCTTATTCATGGATGCCATCGGATCTTTTTCGCCCGAATACGATTTATTATTTATTTGCGGACATTTGCACTGTAGCTAACAAATGTGGCCGGTTTTGTTCCGACCGGTTTATGGTGTTAGGTTTTCAGGTAAATAATTTATTGGCGGGTCGCGTCCTTTTGCGCCACGTTTTGTTCTATAGCCTAACAAAGGAGTCGCTGTCCAAATTGTAACGTACATAATTTATGTTTCACTTCGCTAAAAATAAACGAGAGGTCTCCTTATCAAGTTAGTTGTTGTACATTTTTAAAGCGATCACCTCGTTTCGTCAGGAAAACGGTTTTACTAAGAAATTGGTGCGCCAATAATAGAAATGACTGGCGCTGAAAGTAAATTAGGTTGAATAATCCATGAAACGTCAACGAGGGCAACTTGTAGACGCAGTTCGTGGTGAAGTAGGAGTGTATTAACCCAGAACAGAATTAACTCATGATGAGGTTATCGCATAATTTGGGAATCATTATTTTACGCAAAGAATCTCGCGAATTTGTCCCAACATGTTATTTATAACTTTCTCAACGTTTATTGTGCCTATATTTAAAACCTTAGAGCGGCGACCTACCAACCCCAATCCATAACCAAAAATAGCTCTTACAACCGTCTGAAAAGATCGAAGTATTTCAATCAGCCACAGTCTTCGCTATTGATCTACATCAGCAAATTACCAAAGAATCTCTCCAACACAAATATAGCCAAGAACAGCCTGGGGCGGTAAATAGCCCAAATAGCTGGGAAAGGGGACCGTCCGACCGTTTCCGTCTCATCCGGTTTATCTTCACGACTACTTAAGTAAGTGGAGTGAAAAACTTGGGGATTGAAAATCAATGTCTCATCCCGGTCGCAAATTGCGAGATATTCTGAAGAGATGTCCAAGAATTCTTTGGGTTGTTTTAAACGAGTCAATTTTTTCGGTCCTTTTCTTCGGAGATTGGATAATAGATCTTAAAGTAGGCCTTTTAGCTGTCTCTAAGTTATTGCGAATTGAAATTGAGTTTCAGATTTTTAAATAAAGTAGTATTTGTTGTTATGAGGATCATTATGAAAAAATTGACTTTACCATTGAACACAGTAAGAAATATTTATCAGTACTCTGACTGATCAGTAATCTGTAGTTAGACGTTAATGTAAACCAATCGTTTATGGTATTACCTAACAGTTAAACTTAAAAAAAACGGCAGAATCTTTGATTCAAATTCGTATAAACTTCTGCAAAACGGGATACAAACCGGGTTCCATTTAATATTGACAGCTACACCGCACACCGAGCACCGCGCGCCAGTCGGTTGTTATTGCACGACCCGTGTTCTTTCAATGTTTTTAATTCCACAAACTGTTAATATTTCAACCTTATTTTTATCAAACATTTACGTTCACTTGTGAGAACATTGCCAACTGGTATTCTCAGGAATTTTTAAATTACTCAAGCACCATGAAAACTTCTTTTTATTTTTCTTCTTAAATATTTCTTGAGAACTTCTCACTATTTTTGTAATGGATCTCAGTTTTATCTCACATCATTCGCCAAGTTAAGCTATTACTCGTAATGTCTCTAAAGCGTATCTTTACAGCACAATCGATGCTATTAAAATCCGAGGAGGTAACTACATATTAATAAAACTTAAAATTAACATCAGTCGGTTACAAACTTAAATACTTCCCGTAGCACTCGTCTCGAAGTAAATTCTCAATTTGTAGCAGAGTTAATGTTTGGTACTGGCAAGTAGTTAGGTACTTCTAAATATAGGTAGGTCTAATTATAACTCACTTCGTAGGTAACACGCCTTTTGAGTCTAATTGGCTTTATGGAAAATGGGCTTTTTAATCCTTATTAAAATGCAAAGGCTTCCTTCTACACGTGTTATTATTCAGTTCAGTTTAATATTTAATAAGAGTCTATTGAACGCTCGCACCTCCTTAAGCGAGGTAATTGCGCGCGACACAATTTCTGCAATAATTGTTCCGTTTAAAACTGTGCAAAAGAATTTCGAATAAATGGACAAAGGCTGATTAGTTAAATAAGTACGTAATTATGAAAATGTAATAAAATTCTAGCCAAGGTTCTGATATTAAAATTTGAATACAATTTCTATTAAATTGGATAAGTTTTGCATAAAGTCAATATTCTCTGTTTGCTCATCGAATGCAAATTGAAACAATACGCAAAATATAAAACCTTACGAGAACAATTTATCAGAACTGAACGCAAACCGCATTTTCCAGATATTCTATAAATAGGAGTACAAATCTGGGCTAGGATCCCGCATAGCATAGAACCACAACCCATAAAATGTGGAAAACACGAAGTATGTTACTTACAATAAAACATAACATAGCTCGGGACCAAACATCTCTGCAATGCAGAAATCTCTCAGACCGAATTCCACTTTTGAAAATGAGAGCGCAACGAGACGAGATTCAAATTACAAGCGGAGCATGAATCCGAACGAAATGACGTTTGATCTGTAATAAAAAGTAATAATGTCAAATAATTGCGCCCAACCACGTGTAAGGCGGTTGAACACAATCAAAATGCAATTTCGTTAGGCAGCCGAGGTCGACACTGCGCCCCGACGTCCTCCAGGGCTGCCCAATTTGCTCGAGGAAATCGTAATAGGCAATCTTGTTCAAAAAATGTGCCAGACGGTGGATGCATCCCGTAAGTCCTGCTGTCTCGGCTCTGGCTGCACGAGATGATTACATGCAGAGGAAGTATCGGTGAAGAGAACATCTCGGTTTTGTTAATAAAAAAATGGGAAGGTTTTCGAAATTATTCTAAAAAGTGCAATCCATTACTCAAGGCCGGTAGCCCTGTCCCCCCGGGCCCGCAATATGCATTGTCCTGGACAATTTCGTGCTCTTGCCCCTTTTGTTGCCTTTTTCAGTGATTGTAATCTGTGTGGAACCCCTCCGGAATCATTTTTGTTTTCAATTTATTAATGTCGCTACTTTTCTATTGAAAATCAGCTTAGAAGGGCATCGCTTTATAAAAATATGATCATTGCAGTTGTATTTATAATACAAATGACTGTTAAACTTTGCGGTATCGTTGATATTTTCCGTTATTGAAACGGCTGGAAATAACAGGAGCAAATAGAATGGAATTACTTTTTGCGGGCGCTATCGAGGTCAACATAACTTTTAACAATGGCTGACGTTTCAAGCATTTTTAGCAGTCATAGCCGCAGGTTGACTAACCGTGACTGACCATTCCAATTTACGAGTGTAATATTTACGTAAATGTCAGACAACGGGGAAATGTACAACTCTTTTAGTATCGCAAACATTTTTGTTTGTTATATTCATTGCTCAGCTAACCTTTTGAGGTAACTTTAATCTTCGGGTCATAATTCAGGAGATTGACAGACCTCGCGCCCTTTCCGTGAAAGAAAGCGCCTTCAGTAATTAAGATTGATAGTGACAGGCGAGCCAGATGATTTGCAAAAAAACGCCCCTTTGCAGGAAGTTGCGTTGCGTTTTGTACACCTGTGTTTTATGGGTGAGGATCGCAAACGAGTTGGAAGGTCAGGCGGATTAGTGGTGTCAGTTACAGTGTTTCCCGGGTCACTTACACTGAAGTTAGAAGGTCAAAAGGGACGAAATTAGTTACACGTGGACTTGAAATGTAATGCCGAAACCCATCGCAACGACACACTGCACACTTTCATAAAATTCATAAATTTATTTCGCACTGGACCGACAAAAAACTATGAAAATTCAAGGCACTCCAGCTTGCAGTAAAGTTGAGTTGTAACACGAAAAGGCGAACAGATTACCAGGATAACAATCAGTACAAGTTGGCACTCGCAGTAATTACAACCTGTAATCGACTCCTCGGCTCGTAATCAACAATTGCAAACTTTAACAAAACCACTTTAGCAAGTGTAATTTCAGTTGAGTAATTAATATTACAGTGTTTGTGCTTATTTAAAGTAAGATTACCGACGTTGAGCGAGTTCGTGTGTGTGTAATTATGTAATTTATATGTAAAGTTTGGATCGAAGTGTATTGTTATAGGAGAGGCTTGTAGTGGAGATAGTTAGTGTCTTTGAGAATCGTGCTCAGATTAGTGAGGTCATGGGGTCAATTTATTGAATCACTAACAATTAACTAGAGGTCACAAGTTGGTTTTATTTTTGCCATGCAACTTACAGTAGGTACAGGGCTCGGGTATTTTTATTTTAACAGT
This sequence comes from Xestia c-nigrum, assembly GCA_916618015.1. Classification (NCBI taxonomy): domain Eukaryota; kingdom Metazoa; phylum Arthropoda; class Insecta; order Lepidoptera; family Noctuidae; genus Xestia; species Xestia c-nigrum. The sequence continues at coordinate 25,192,522 of OU745254.1, read as the reverse complement.
TTGAGGTACAAAGTTTGTTAAGCTGTCTAAATTAAGGAAAACGACACGTTTAATATATAGATATGTGAGGACACGGCAAGAAGAGTTTACACGTGTGTGGGTGGGAACGCGTGTACGAATACACGTGGTGATCTTATTTTCCTGTCATTGTAATAGCTAAGTGTAACGATGTTATTATATTAAGTCTGTTACAAAGTTAAACCAAATGATTTTAATCTTAAATAAACGATCTGGAATATTTTTGCATAACTATCTAGTAAAAACAAAAAGTAAGATTGGCAATTGAAATTACGTTGAAATGTTTTATTTCTTTCAATTTACATTAGTTTTTTTTGTGTTTTACTCGATACCTATAAAGATGATAGCTTGACTTTCTGCTTTGGTGCAGTTGTTTCAACCTTGAGCGAACTAGAGAACCAAAACAAAAAATAACAACAACTTTGCTAAGCTTCTCCACGCTTATCATTAACACAGAAAAACCTCTAAAGAACCTTCAAGTTACAAATCAATACTCCCCGGATATCGGACAAAACAGTTTAATATATACAATTATATAGTAATACCTCATATAATTGTAACACAACATTTACTTCGAACATTAACACATTTCTCCTCCGTGTGAGCAATTTATTTTGATAAATTGCTTCACACGTTTAATCGGAGAAGGAAAACATCGGGGAACTTGCTCCTTTGATATGTAAGTATGTATTTATGGTGTTTAGATACCTACCAGTAGGGTCACCATACGGGAATTTGAAAAAACATGACGAAACGCTTGATTAAAAAAAAAAACATTTTTCTTTAAAAAAAAAAATGCTTTTTATTCTGACTTTAAGTCCATTTGGTTAGTACAACACACAACTTAAAACTAGTGTTTGTACTATATCTACCCGAAGAACAAAAGAAACAGAAATGAAACAAAACATTTATTAGTTATGCGCCACCTGGCATGTAGGCCCATCCAATGACCCAGTATGGGACTGTCCCACCTGTCAGCTATAGTTGTCAGGATGCTGTTGGAGCTGACGCGTACCCTGCGCATGATGAAGGCGCATCGCCGATTTATGAAGTAGGTCAGTTTTTTTAAATAAACTTACTTTTCATTTTCGAAAAATATGTTCTTTAATCGAAGTCTTAAGTTTGACAAAGTAAGGACTGGGACCAAAAAACACAAAGTCCAGACAAATCCGCACGGATGGTAACCCTAGGTACTAGTGTGACGTCATAGGGAGGTGACGTAAACAGTAGACACGTGTCTCAGACCAATCTCAGTCTTGTGTCTTGTGTCATGTAGAAAGGAAACCGGAAATTATTAATTTATTTAGCTTTCAGGTCTTAACTCCTAATGGTGACATAAAAATATCCCGATAGTTGTCACTATGAAATAATAAAAACTGTCTGAGGATTTCATGCCAGAATTCTCTTACTGTCAGCCACTGTAGAAAAAACCATAAATACATAAATATTTTCCTATAAATGGCCCATCTAATGTAAGGTGGTCGTTCGCGTGATTTAATTTAATTGCTTTTACGGCATATTTATTTAAATAAAGCGCAGTTAATGCACAATGCGGAGTAATGGGCGTCGGAGCACAGGATGTTAATGACCTCCGACGTACTCTGAGCTGAGCTGTGTCCCAAGAATTTTGCACTTATCGCTATAAATAATATTTTTATGCTTGATTTTATTTATGGAGGAATGGCGTCTTTATAGGGTTATAAAAGTCCTTCATAAGTGCGAAAAAGAGACGTTTCAATAAATAAAAGGTACACCAATGGCATTTGAACCCAGGCGCTCCCTTCATAGGTAGGAGCCCTGTTTCCCACCAACTTATCGATAGTTATGCTGGTCAACAAGATACTACTACACATCCATAAAATTAAACTATCTTATTCCATTTCACAATTTCGACCAAGTCATAGCTATTTTGTAAATAAATAGGAAATTTTATTTCTTCGACATTTCTATCCATCCTATCAGCAACAAACCGACTTTAAACCGAAATCCAACAAAGTCGCAACGCCACATAAAGCAAATCTCCCGTTCTATTGCCGCGACCCCTAAACTGCGCGTCTTGTAGACGACTATCAATTCAATTTTACTGCATATCGACTGCTCCCGCGGACGTAAGCAGAATATCGGGTATATCAGCCGAGAGTTGGGCCACAGAATATACAAGAACAGAAGGCCTGCTGCAAGCAACGAGTTGAGACAGACGATCTCAGTGAGTGACCATTTTATCAGTACGAAATCGGGTTGAGGCAGTCAGACAACAAATCCCTGTTCCCGGTTCGGATGACGCAACTCGCCACCACTTTGGTCTATTTGTTTCTTTGCATAAATCACGACATAACACGACTCAAGCTAAGTCTGCTTCGATAAGTGTGGTGGCTCTTTGAAACTGTCAAACAACTGCCCATCCCCCGCGAGTGCGACGTAGACGGCGTGTCTATATGGTCTTAAGCAATTTCAATGGACTCATCCCAGGCTACGAGTTTGGTGATTTCAGTAACAGCCATCAGTTCCAGTAATGAGTACTTGTGTTTTCCCTTATTGCATGGAGCAGATCTTCTGACCTTATCTACTCTATGACCCGAAGTCTCCGATCATCGAAGGCGGGTCATTCGGCCCGCTAGACGCTTGTGGCGACAAATTTTGTGACTCCAATTATGTCAGCGGTTTTGTTAAGACTTGCTTTAGCCTGCGGGTTCGCTCTTGAGGGTTGAGAAAATGGCATTGGATTTACTGCGTGTTAAGCGGATTATACATATATTCTTTTTTCATTCATGATATAAAGAAATGGCTTTGTTCTCACGGTTTTCTAGAGAAATTTCATTTATGCTTAAGCAATATTTTTAATAGACTGTCTTTTGTCAATATTCCTCAAACCAATTTCTGTAAACTCCAACTTCTATAACAATGCATTATAGAACGACACAAACATTCCCTCATTTCCCACAGCAAATAACTATACTACCCACATTTATCACCGTTTTAATACCACTGCTACACACTCAAAGTACGCCACGAATACTACAAAATGCAATACAGTTTCCAGCAGAAAAAGTAAAAACTTTAAAAACCTGGCATTGTATGCAGTTTTTATCAGACGGAAAACTTGCTCACCATCTATTCTTTCATAAAAAAAGAATTGGGACTCGCTATCACACCTAGTTGTGGAGGAAGTTCGTGAAATATTCACAATTTTACTTTTAAATCGACAAATGTAATCTGTTTTTGTTCTCCGTGTTCCACTGTTCCTGTTTCTATTCTGTTGTTTCTTTCTATCGGTCTGTTGCTGTGCAGCTTATTTTGTTGAGAAGCTATAACCGTATTGTTGCTGCTTTGTGGATTAGCGATTGTACTATGATTTTCTGCTGTTTCTTTGTTTGATATAAAAATATGTTTTGTTTCTTACGATACAGAAACTTACTAAAAGGGATAACAGGTGTTGCCTAAAATACCTTTGAGTATATTTTTTTCTTCTTCTTAAGCTTCTGATTCGCCGTCTACTTTTCTGCCAGAGTCTCTGTCTTTTTTACTCTGACTTAACAGTCCTACTTAACTACTCTTTTACTCTGACTTAACCTTTCAATATTTTATCGTTATATCAGTTTCTTTTAGTTGTAGGATTTTTTAAGTCCTTATATTGTTGCACTCAAACACAAAGCTACACGAAGTGGCGTGCTCCTCCGGCCGCCGACACACGGCACACACCAGTTCGCCAATAATTCCGCCACAAAGTCGTGAGTGTGCGTGACTGCGCACAATCAAGCGGAAACATTACAGACCTTATAAATATTCATTATCGTTAATTATTTTTTTACCTTTTCCTACATTTTGTACATTTGTTTTCGTGGAGTTACGTTTCTATCATTGGATTCAACATTTACTCATTTTGTATTTACTATTTAATGTTATCAAACAAGTCGTGGATTGACTATCTTTTTTTGGTGTGTGCCTAGACCTACACATATTTATATAGAGACTGATAACCACCATGGACAGATGGGAATGGAATGGTAATGAAAAACAATGGTTGTTACTGTAGTTGAAAATGGCATGCATGAAATTACAGAAGACTGGAAAAAAGTGTCTGTTTTCAGCAGAAAAACTTCTAAAGTCTCTTGCAAAATAGTCATAACTGGCTTACTGCACGTATAAGGGACTAAGGTGTCACTGTGACATGTTCCCATACAAAAATATTATTTAAACAGCTGTTTTAGATAATCAGGCCGTCATCTTTTCGGTGAACATGGACCTAATTAGACGATGGTTGTCAAATTAAACCTGTAGAAGTACCAACAGTATAAGCTAAACATTTAGACAGACAGACAGACTAAGTGAAACGATTGAAATTAAAATGAATTCCCGGCACGCGACCGGATCGTTACCGTCTCGTTGCACCCGTTGGTAACTAAATCTAAAGCTATAAAGACAATGTAAAAGCAAGCCGATGTTATGATTATAAAAAAAATCAACTTTTTAATATTTATTTAAAACAGTTACCATTTCATCGAATACCTCCAGCTACAACGATGGCATTCTGTTTATAACCAACTTAACGAGACTTATTGGATTTTATTTTTGTATTTTCTATTAGTATGTCTGCCTCAATGTCACTTGTCTGCAGATATTATCAAAGATAAATCGAGTTCAGTGCACAATACCAAAGAAATAAAATGTTGTAGAGGACGATGGCTCCAAGTAAGTAATTCGTGGCTAGCATGGTGCCTAATTAATAAATGACAAGGTTTAATTACAATGCTCCGAGGGATCGCTTAATTACCTGTTAGTGTTGTATGTATGCTAGCTCTATTCTTACGACGTGTAATGATGTTATGTTAAGTGTACACGTTTTGATGAAGTTTTAGGTATTGTCAGCTGTAGTTTTGTTTACAAAAGTAATCCAGATATATAGAATGGCTACGGCTCCATTTTTTGAATGCGTGAAACTCAAGGCTCCCCACAGCAGCAGCCCATTGGCTTGAAAGATTACAGCCGTACATAATTAATTATTAAAGGGTTGCCGGCCCATCGCCTTTTACTGCTCTGCTCATCCCAAAGGGAAGAATACGCAATGTAATGAAAAAACAAACTTCGTCAATTTTTCACGAGGGCCGAGTTAAAAATTCGTTGATTTATTCAACGGGAAATAACCTAGAGCCCGTAATAATATCAGACGTTAATGCCTCGACGCTTGTAAAGTAATAAATTCAGTTTTTATAGCAAAATGAGCGGTGGTACAGAATACAATTGCAAATTTTAGAACATAGCCGTGCTCGTAAAACGATCAGATTATAGCCGCAAACGCATTTCAATGCAATAAAACGAACATTCGGAAATCGTATTTCAAGTTTTCAAATTTTTTCTCCCGCTGTGTGTTCTTTATGGCACGAAGTCGCCATCTGCCATGTTCCCGGTTTAGAGGCCCGCCAGGGGCCATAATACCCTCTCAGAATTGCCCTCTCGCTGTTCTTTCAACAATTAATTTATCAGACTAGATTTGTTGGCGTGTTTCACTTGAGAAAAATGACGGAGCTATTACTTGAACAGCACTCCGGACAGCGACGAGATATTTATCAAATTCTGTTTTATACGAAACGTCCATTTTAGTCGGTTCAATTAGACACTGTCAGCGTTCAAAGAAAACAATGAATTGTAATTGGAACATTAAGAAAACTTTCAAGTTTAATTTTTGGTATAAAAACACATTTGAGTTATTTCAAAACTTATGGTATTTTCAGTGTATATTCTAAGTTTTCTGAGAGAACAAAATGCGTGTAGGCGATTTCGGTAACTTGACAGAGCCTATTAACAAACGCAAAGATAAACCTTTTTGGCCCATCGAGGGTTGCAAATAACTTACGCACACCGAAGTCGAAAAAATCAATGTTAATACATCAAGTCGAGTTTAATACGAGTCTCCTTTGTAATCCCATAAAGCTTAATGCGATTCTGGAGATTCTATCCGCAAAAACGTTATGGTGGAGAAAGAGATTGTAACTGTAGGCATTATGTGCGTAACATCTTAATGGACGTGAGTAATCTATCACAAGCGTGCGGCGGTGGCAGGCGGCATCAGAGCGGCTGCTGCGACCTCCACATGCCTCGCATCTAAACAACTATTCGTTACGTCGCGGGGGAATCGCAAAGTCGGCGCCTTACCGAAATATCTAAAAGGGCAAAAAACCTAGCAAATTGCATCCTCGCATGATATTCGCCATGATCACGCGTTATCCCCATAAGAGCAGAAGAACGTGCCTAGAACGTCAAACGCTACGCATTCCAAATATTCGTATATTCGGACGGACTTTTTTGGTGTTTGCCTTCGTCGTAGATATTCGCGATAGGGTGGACTCACTATTTGCTGTGACTATTTTATTGTCATTTGTAAAATCAGATCGACATTTCCGATCAAATAGAAAGTGTTTGGATGGGGGTCCACGATCTGAAAAATGTGCTGACAACAACACATATTCTTTTCATTAATTATTTTGACAACGGTTAACACTAAAGTCTAAAGAGAGGATAATTCTCGTCGCGATAAGTGTTACTTTTTCTACGGCGGCGCCCCAAACCAAGCGTTAACAAAATCAGCTGTTCAGTACATTTTAACCAGTTATAAATGTACTGAACAGATGATTTAGTATTTCGCGATTTCAGGTTGGTCCCATAGTAAAATTAGTTTAAAATCATGAGTACAATATCGTACACTTACAATTGCCAGTCACTCTATATACCTTAAAAATGTTTTTTTTTAACCCCTACCGCACCGTCCCGGTTTCCTATTCGTAGTTTGACTGCCACAACATGTGAGCTCGTACGACATAATGTTAGCTGTACACGTACGTAAAGCGTAGCACTTGTAGTGACGGGCTGCCTTTGATCGTTCGCACGGAACCGACTGCTACGACCAGCCTTTTTACGGCTCTTAAACGCTTTAAGTCAGAATCAACCAAGTTTTGATTATAAAGAACGACAGTCAAATGATCAGGATCCACTCCTGTTCATGGAATGTTTGGAACTTGTAAAAAAGTCGTTGGGCGATTAAGTAGCTGTGAATTTTGTTTTGAATGTTTAAGAAAATTTGTTTGTAGTTTAAGTTAACTTATTAAGAGAATTTTGCTGAGAGTTCTTTTACTGAAAGTTACTTTCCTTCTGAAGTTTTATTTAAATTTGGTCACTATGCTGACCCTAAGAAACTTGTTAGCGTTACGTGAGCACAACTCTTCCAATAGCTCTAGAACTCTAAAAGCCTGTCAAAGAAGCACTGGAAAATTACCACTAATAATAAACAGGCTTCCAGTAACTCACGTTGACACACCAAACCTATGTCAACGTTTATATCCCCACGTTGAAGCCTTAACACCATTAACTACTAACTTTTTAAAGCAGTCACTCTGCGTTCATCCGGCGCATTGGGACAAAACATCTCCATTACGTTCCAAGCTGGTATAAATTTGTTGTTCCTAATGAGATTTGAGAGCGAGTCGCTCCATTCAGTGCCGTAGTCCCCACTGTACCCGGTGCTGGGTGCATTACGTGAACTTAATGTGTTACTATCAAGTCGGGATTTGCGCATTCTGCAGCAGACCGTATGAATGTTTAGCGAAGTTTTATGTGGACGGGAAAGATTACTCTTCCTGGCATTTTATTCATGAAATAACAAACAAGTATCCAGTTGGAATCTTCTTATGAATGTTCCATGATGTAGTTGCACTCATGATTAATGGCGTGCGTTTTGTATGTCGTCCAAAAATCTAGAAGAAACTTAGTTGTTGTACGTCAAGCGTACCTTTGTCACTGAGCACAGAAGATAGCTCATGAATCAACCGAAGAAATTCATGTTATTTGTAGAGCTATGATTATAAAGAAGACTTACCAAGTTTATCCTGCAGAACAGTCTTGGTGTCGCAGTGGACGAGGCAGAGGATGAGGAAGAGTGCGACGTGTGGCGCCATGGCGGCGGCGGGGGGCGGTCACGTGTGCGGGGAGCGGGGGGGCGCCGCGCCGCTGCGCCAGAGTCGGCACATGCCTCACTGTAACAGAAGGAGATGATGTCAGGATACTTGGATTATTTGTAAATGAAACATATTAGTGATTATGGAATGAAGTAATAGAAAGATAACATTTCATAATTAAAGTATCAAGATAAGAAGAAAATTCTATCAGGGTTCTTTAATAGAAAGTAATTTATTTTAACTTAAAGTAAGCAGTGGAAATTTTGATCGTATTAACCATAAAAATATATTTATGCCACGAATCCAATCAAATTATTTACCATAGACGAGTCTGAAACCTTTTTGTGGCTAGATTCAATTTCACTTCGAAATTAAACTCGACGTCTGATAGACAGAAATAATTAAATTAAAAACTGTCATAAATATTTATTTATTTATTTATTTTCCTCCGTGCCTTGGAAAGCATGTAAGCCGTTGGTCCCGGCTGTCATTTGTCCATCTTTGACCCTCGTTACAGGTCACAAAGTCAGTGGCCCCAAAAGTCTGACACCAGTCTTACCAAGTGGTATCGTATTTCCCAGTACTAACTGGGTTGTGGAGGTCAGATAGGCATTCGCTCCATGTAAAATACTGGTATACAGCTGCATCCGGTTAGACTGGAAGCCGACCCCAACATAGTTGGGAAAAGGCTAGGCAGATAATGATTACTGTCATAAATATAGTAAAAGTACAAGCGAATGAATATCACCATAAATATACTAAAACCAAACTTATATTGTCACTTACGGGTTATCTTCTGTGTCTTCCGTGAAATCGGGAGCTCAAAATTATGAACGATAATCACGGAAGATATCCCGTATGTGACAATATAAGTTTAGTTTTAAACCATGAAATCTTAAAACAGTGTTATACGTACTAAAACCTTCAATTTTGGTATTAAATTTTGCTTTTTGAAGCTAATAAATAAAAAATGGACATTATAATTAATTGGAACAGAAAATAGACTTTGCGAGTTTGCAAGCTTCAGATGATACTAGCTTTAATTAATTTAAGCTTAACTTGAAGTTTTAAGTGAGTAACTTAAAAGTAGAATTAAGTTGATGCCGAGTTTATTCCGACCTGACCTTTGGGGGGTTGCGCTAAGTTTCGGTAACTGACGACAGTATCCTGTTAAAATTAAGCAGAATTAATGAGCTGTTATTAAGTTAGTGAGTCGACTTTAAATTTAAAATTCATACGCAAAATAAGTATGCTTAAATTTTTGCGTCATATTTTACTGCGCGACATTTTTATACACACACGTTCCATATTGCTCGCGTGCACAAAATGGTACCAAATATACATTTTCTTTCATAGCACCGACATTAGCATCACATAAAGATTTTTAGTAACTTCACCAGAATGCAAGCTGCATAAAGAAAACAACTCTATTGCAAACGAAAAGCAAACTCGCAATACATACAGCCACACTGAAACATAAAGTGTCTAAATTTCAAATGAGCTCTACTAACATACTCCGCTCCAAGGCCAGATAAAACTTCCAAGTTCTATTCGCAGCAGAATTTCAAAAAGGAATTAACCTGGACTCTCTCCCTGGACACAACGACAGATTTTATTACCGCCATGAATAAATTCCACCGTTGGGACCACCGCGTCGCACCTCGTAAATTATAACGACACTTTAAACCCTCGGACCGATTTACTGCGCCGCTTTAGTGCGCGATGGTATAAACATGTGGCGTACTAGCGCAGCGATGGATGTTGTGTTAAATTATATCGTCGACGGTTGATTGGTTCGGTGGTAGCGGATTATTTCGGGCGTTTAGGGCTGATTTTAAGGGCGTTAGCACATCGGGGAGGGAAGGCACGTGGTGCGGTTTGTGTTACTAATAGTCGGACACGCTATCAATCACTTCCGTGGCATTGACCCGCTTTTTATTAAACAGGAACCCCCGCTGGGTATGAGCTGCACACAACCAATGGAACTTGTGTATTTTCACTTCGTGATTCTTTGAAACACAGACCCTCAATGGCAGTGGGGGCTTTATTATAATCCTTTATCAAGAGATGGTCTAAGAATTTTAGTTCAGAGTAACAACGACACTTCTACAAGAATATCAACACTAACTAATGCATTATTAATGTCGGTGCCACTTTTATTTAAGTCAACTGCGAGATACACTACGATATGAGCTTAACTGTTTATTCTATTCTGTCTTCAAATTAAATTTCGACATACTTAGTTGAAAACTGCTATTTGGGGGATGATTTTAACTTTTCATTAAGTTTAAACTTGTTTTCCATAATTTGAAAGCATCCTTCTCATCTTCCTACGTTTGTTTTAACTCCATGTTTCTCATCTCAACATTCCCCAACTTAGTAACTGCCATGGTCCTCACATACGTTGCATTAAAAATTGCATCTACTAAATCTACAAAAGTAAAGTTGCCAGTATATTTGCAACTTAAATAACACGTCACTCGTGTTACACACTTTATGACGTCATCAGATATTTCCTGGCCCTTACTTACGGAACCTTGGTGCGAAGGACCAAATTTTATGGTTATTAAAAATTTTGTGACTGCCCTTATCTTTGATCATTAAAAAAGGGTTTTATTGTGTTAAAGGGCGCGCAGCCTGCGGTCCAGTTACTGGATGGTTTATTGCTACAGTTTCTGTAAGATTTATTTAAAATAGCGTTGTAAAAATAATTATTGCTTCATTTAGAGTCGACCAGTTATTTTGTGAATCTTAAGAAGGGAGTTATACTAGTAAATCCCTTTTTTTAAATACTAAGAGATTGGCCGAATCCAGACATAGATGGATAAAGGAAAAATTGTTCAGGTGGTGATTCATAGATGATTTTGCCCTGAAGTGTATGTGTGTTGTTCCACAAATGATGAGACACTTGAAACCCTGTCCTACCTGTTCTGTTGTTTGTACATTCCTGGCTTAAACATAAACTCTATTGAAAGTAACTACAACTACAGTACTTTCTCAAGTTATTATGCCTTGTGACTGCAGCTTTGTTTTTGTTTTGTATTTTTGACTTTTAAAAGTGCAGTAATGGTCTAGTTGAAATAAATGCTTTGAGTTTGAGTTTGAATTTGAGTACCACACTTGTCGCCAAATGATGGGTTGACTCAATAAAGATGGTCATCGACGCACTAAGAACAAGAATACTAGATTTTAAGGTTTTTTTTTTAATTTTAATGAATAATAAATGAGAGGGTAGTAGCAGGTGTTTGTTTGAATGTCTTGATTACTGAATTATTTAATTTTCAAACTTTTGCTGTGGTTATGGGGGTTATGGTTTTGATACTTAAAGCTGATAACATATTTTCAAATACACACAACACAGTCCTGGCTGATAACGAATTTTCAATAGCTACATATAAAATTAAGTACTCATAAAATAAAGTCGTAATATTATAATCTGTATCTTATAAGCTGAACGTAAAATAAGTGAAGCAAAACTTGTTAGACAAAATGAAGAATAATAGATAAAAAAATCATATTGAAAAACGAAGTTTTGAAACAGAATTTTCTTTAAAACGTATTTTTACGACGCACGTTCTAGAATGTTAATTTAATTAATGTTTTTATTGAAATAGTTTAATCTTGTAAATAGACAATGAAGTAAAGAACACCAGATAAATCCACCACAGCACGAAGTACTTTTAAAGTCGGATTTTAACTCAAAACCACGAATTCTCGTTACATTCACATTTCATTCACAAAAAAAAATCTTTTCAAATCATAAAGCCGTACATACATTGGAGTCTAATTAATATTTCCCAGAAATTCAGAGCAAAGTCCGTGATTTCACTCTGATGACAAACAAACCACAACGACTTTGTGGAGCTCGAACGTGCGCAGCTCACGACTTACTCGTACGTTCATCAACGTTATTGAAACCTATCCTACCTTTTTTGATAGGAATACCTTCACTGGTTTACGGGCTATGGTAGTCCAATTAGCAAAGTTTTTAGAAATGTAATCATACCTATTTCGTTGCTGTCGTTTTTTCCGGTAGTTAAGTTAGTTAGTTTTGTTTCAAGAGTATAAATTCAAATTCACAAATTCAATTTACATGAGATATTAAATAAATAAAAAATAGGTCCTCAAAAATCTACCATTAAGGTGTACAGTCTTTCACATTATCAGTCATTATACAGAGTGTAAGCCACCATCACAAAGCCGTTAACCAAGCATTCTGCAGGTACATCAAACACAGAAAATGGTGATGGATGGATTGAATAATACGGGGATCGGTGTTAAAAGTTAAAATCTTTCAAAAAAAGCATGTATTAAAAAAAAATACTAATCAAAAAGTTGTTACTTTGACTCCCCATTATATATCTCCGTAACTAGAAGGTTCCCAGGTATGGTGTAGACGGCGGGCCTGCTTGCTGGATTGCCGCCATGGGATCTGGAGGTGATAGTCCTCGCGCGCCTGCACGTATGGCGCGTGGAAGCACTACGCCGCCGGGGGGAAACTCCGCTACCGCGCCAAATCGCCGCTCAGCGGACAGACCTCCGGCGCGAACTCATGGCGACATGGAGAGAGCGACTGTCGCAACACCGTGCAGGGCACGCCACGATAGTGGCGGTAAGTCCCCTCTTTGAGGAGTAGCTTGAGAGGCACCACGGCGTCCTCACCTTTCGCCTGACGCAGGTCCTCACCGGACACGGATGTTTCGGGAGGTACCTGCACGGAATCGGGCGGGAGCAAACGCCCGGGTGTTTCCACTGCGAGGATCGACCGGAGGACGCGGTGGAGCACACGGTGGAGTTCTGCCCTGCGGGGGCGGAGCACCGCCGCGTGTCCTCGTAGCGGCGATCGGCGGTGGCGACCTCTCGCGTCCGGCCCTGGTTCAATCCATGGTCCGGAGCGAGACGGAATGGGAAGCCGTCACCTCCTTCTGCGAAGCACTCATGCTAGCGAAGGTGGTGGCGGAACGTGAGAGGGAGAGAGCCTCTCTTCCCAGCCGCCGCGGGAGACGCACCGGGCGTCGGGGGCCACTTGGTGGCTACCGGCCACCGTAGACGCGGGCCTGTGGACGGTTAGCTATGGGCTAGCTAGCCCTCCGTCCGTCTAATAACGACAGACCGTGTCGATGGCGCGTTCGTGTTCCACGCGCGCCTCAAAGAGATGTCAGCATAAGGGGAGGGGCCCGCAAGGGCCTAAGCCTGCCGGGGTTGCGGGCCTATTCGAAAGAGATACCGAGGCCCCGGAACATCGGCGGCGACCTCTCGCGTCCGGCCCTGGTTCAATCCATGGTCCGGAGCGAGACGGAATGGGAAGCCGTCGCCTCCTTCTGCGAAGCAGTCATTCTAGCGAAGGAGGTGGCGGAACGAGAGAGGGAGAGATCCTCTCTTCCCGGCCGCCGCGGGAGACGCAACGGGCGTCGGGGGCCACGTGGTGGCTACCGGCCACCGTAGATGCGGGCCTGTGGACGGCTGGCTATGGGCTAGCTAGCCGTCCGGCCGTCTAACGACGACGACAGGCCGTGTCGACGGCGCGTTCGTGTACAACGCGCGCCTCAAAGAAATGTCAGCAAAAGGAGAGGGGCCCGCAAGGGCCGAAGCCTGCCGGGGTTGCGGGCCTGTTCGAAAGAGATACCGCGGCCCCGGAACATAAAGGGCGAGGAAGGAACATGGATGGGTTTTAGTCAGTAAAAGTGTGACACTCCCTCCCGCTCCGCCCAGAGTGGGAGAAGTCATTTGATGATTTCCCATCCGAAAAAAAAAAGGTATGATATAGAACAAAAACATGATCGCAATGATGGGGAGAATAGGTGTCTTTCGGTTTCATGAAGAGGTGTTTTACACCCTTTATGAAAAGAATAATCAACATATTGTTGAAATAAAATAAGTAATTTTAAGTAATTAAGTACACATATTAAACAATGAATGGAAATGATGGTAATACTCGTATAATGTCAATAATAGAATATAATAGGATAAAATTAACAAAGTCTATTAAATATATATCAATGTTAAATAAGTTACAATTTCTCATTAAGGAATTCGTCAATAGTATAATAACATTTTTCCAATACTAGATAAATCTTAATTTGCTTCTTCCGTCCTTAATTCCATTTGGTAATTTATTAAATATTTTTGGGGCCATGCAAAGTATGCTCTTGTGCATCAAGGCGGTCTTTGATGGTGGAACACATAATTCATGTCTATATTCTTGTCAAATTATTTTATACGATGATCAAACGCTATTTTGAATAGATGCATGTTCTTTTTAATAAATAAAGCAGTCAAATCAAATATATACAAGCAAGGTAAATTTAGTAAAATGATAAGTAGGTATAATAAATTCCAAATACTTTGCCTTAAAAATATTCAGTTAAGGGTATCAAAACAATGGTATATTTTGGATATTGGGTACCTAATTTTTAATGTTTTTTACCAAATGTCGCGACTACATTCCAAGTGATTTCATTAATATTTTAATAGTATAGACTTATCATTAACACTAAAAAACGGCATATTTACCATGTTTACAAATTTCTTCGAGTTCCCGATATTTCGGCACCATGATCACGAATAAACAGAACTTACTTAGTTTAAAAACTTCTAATATACTTAGACCATTATGGTAATAGCACAATAACAGAAAAATAAATTATATCAAGAGTATCTGTTAAAGACAGCTAGAACGAAGTTGGACCACAACAATAAAATAACTGGAAGTGTAACAAATATGGACATAGGAACACTAACATTCAGTTTATGTTTGGGAGGCGAGCGCATTTTGTGCGGCCGCCGTGACTGATGGCGATGCGCCTTCTAGTGTTGCGGGACACTGTATCGATGTTCTGTCGATGGCACGAGTTATTCTTATAACTTTGGTTTTCGTTCATAAGATCTGATATTTTGGAATTTCTTCAAAGTAGTTGTTGTTTTTGGGGTTTGACCAGAAATATATGAAAGAGTCTCTAAATAACTCGACAGTCATTGCCGGCTGTCTTATATCATCATAAACTCTCTTTGTAAAACTACAACCATGAACAAAAAAGGTTAACAAATAACAAAACTCCTTTGAAAGATCCAACAGAAAAGTGATTAGTTTATTCAGATCATATAGGTCTTCATCCATTAAAAAGCAAACTTACGTAACCTCATACAACGTAACGTTAGCAAGTTATCATCGATATGCAGCTCTTGCACTAGTTGCGCGGAGCTGAGCTCGGCGTCGCCTCCGCGTCATTTACCAGCTGAGATATTAGCCGTAATGTGGCGCCCGAGTGCTGCGTCACATGGTTTAATTAAACCGAAGCCGCGCCATGGACACCACCAGAGCATTTCGGTAACAAAGCTGATTTATAATTGAAAGCCGATACGTTTAGAAAGTGGCTCCCGTTCTATATGCATGAGGTCATTTGTTTTAGAATTCCGTGATTTTAGATTACTGTGTTTAGCTTGGAATTGGTTGTATTCATCCTGCACTATATCGGTTAATTCAACCACTAGCTTCGAAATCAAAATTTCAGTAGATATGAAGTTGAATTGATTTTACACAGGAATATTTCTACCCTTATCTGTAATCGTAAAGTCCTCCATAAAACTTGGGACGGGCAGGTTATAAATTCTTTTTCAAAAATGCCAAATACCAAAACCGCAGATATTCATCACAGTGTCGAAATGCAACAAATAGTCGTACAAAACTACCGCCTCCGCGTATATCTCATCACCGCCCAACAAACGGTTTCGTCAGCGTTTTTTCGTCCATAAACCAACCATGTCGAGTCTCCGGCCGAATGTACTCATGTGGACATTCGGCCGGCGTAATGGATTGTGACATTTATGGGCGAGACGCTCCCGATATTTGCTTCGACAGCGGCCAATCATTATAAATCACCGGCTGAAACTCTAATAAACTCGTCTGTTGTTAGTCTCAATGCAAATGCGATTGAAATTTTGATTAAACTGAAGCCGCAGATGTTTGTTTATTGTTTTCCTAGTTTGATAGATATGCTTTGTGGGGATCATATGACATGGGATGTTGATGATTATGAAGTGGGCTCTGACATAATGGAGTTTGTGATTGTTAAAGTTATTTCATGTGAAATTGGAGCAAGGATTATTGTTATTAACCAAAAGTTATTGGGCATAGTAACAACACAACATAAAAAGAGCAACAAACAAGCTCATGTTTTTGTTCCAACCGAATTCGGAATTTCTCACAACATAGCTCTGAATACAATAGCTGGGTTGAGCAACGCACACTTAAACTACTTCCCATTAAGCCGGTTGTAACATCGGTGCTGGCAGATCGAGAGCCAATGAAATTGTTCTAGAAAATAATCGGAACAATCGTTTGTAGAGCCCTCTAGCGGTGAACGCGGCAAATTGAAGTATGCGCGGAACAATGCATGTTTTTGTTTGAATTCTTTGTTCTGTGTAAAATCTGTGGATTGGTTCGAAGTTGCAGAGATGATTTGAAAGTTTATTAATATTGTGAGGACAAACTGTGGTTTAGGTGTACGTACAATTTTCAAGTAGATAATCTAGGAAGAACACACTTTTATAGATTGTGCAATTGAAAAGGAAATAATAATACTATTAATAGAACACACATAATATTTTGAAAGGAGATGAAGTAACATAGGCTTTCTATAACAAAATAGAACACAGGTTTTTATATTATAAAGAAGTTACCGTTACTTATAAGAATTACATTAACGATTCAACAATCAATCAAGACCTGAAGTCGAATCGTGCTGTGATTATTGTTTATGTCATTCATTATATGATTGTTTGACAGAATGGTTAATTATTTATTGTAACCGTTTTCCACGTAGTTAGAGAGTCAATCAAAATATTAGAAATGACGTGGTGCCTTAGCAGTGTTCGCTAGCTCGCATATACCACCGGTGAAACAAATTAGCACCCACACTTTAGTAAAGTAACACTTATGGATACAGGAAAACGTGCCATTTTGCAAGGGTTATGAGTTTATGACTGATGAGTTTATCAAATTAGTAGCTCTGACTTGAGTAGTTAGTTGAATTCGGTTTGAGTGTATATATGTTTACAATAAGATTATTTTTTAATCTGACTGAACTGGTATAAAAAAACGGTTTAAGTAAGTATTTATAATAAACAAAAAAAGACAGTAGAATTGGTGAGTATAACATTGAAATTGGATAAAATCTCCAAAAAAAGGTATCTATTCATTATTTTTACGAGAAAGTTTAATTTCAATATCAGAAAAGAATCCAAAATCAAAGTACCGATTTTCCGTTTCATCGCTTTCACTTGACAGCACTTTAATTTTCCATTAAATACATGGTTTTTCGAAAAAAACCCTCACAAGGACACGCATTCAGAAACTCCGACCTCTCAGACATTATCCCGCAACTTCACTCGACAGATTCATTATCAAAGTGTTACAAAATCGTTTCATTCACAAACTTGGCTGAAGTTTGCCTATTACCTTTTAGAAAAAAATTATACGACGTGAAAACTCGTTGTAGGCAACATCGCCATGGAATAGTATAAGTAATTCTTATCACGGAGGGAGGACTAATAACGAAATAAATCGGACTGATACAGTGGCTCATCGCGGTCCTCTATTAGCTGTTATTCAGTGTGGAGGGCGGAGGGACCGGGGGAGGGAGAGGGCCTTGACCGACTAGTCAGGATGTGTGGATAGGTAAGAAATCAATGAGCTTTTGGATTGATGAATGTGCCGCGGTGTGATTTGGTTTCCTTAGTGTGAGTAATGAAATCAAATGCCTTCAGTGTAACGACAGTTTTTATTGTATTAGCAACACTTCGACGTATTTCTTTACTTCGTTGAGTTCTAATAGAAGTATTACAGTCCGAGCTATATGATAAAACTATAAATGTAGACTCGGTCTCAGTCGGTCTTAGGAAATTAGTAAATTGAGCAACGTCTTAGACACATGAAATCATAACCTAGAAACACGAAGCCTTTTGTTCCCCTTACGAGGGTATTTAGGTACATGCGTGAGAACCCTCCAAACATGTACCTATGTTGGAGTGTAATTCGAACCAGGCCGATACCTACGGTTAATATAGTATCAGATAAATAGACAGGCATTAATACGCTTTATTATACAATACAACCTACCTGAAAGTAATGTTCAGGCCTACTAAGGTCCATGTTCACCAAGAAGATGACGGACGATTATCTAAAAACAGCTGTATAAAACACATTTTTGTATGGGAACATGTCACATTGACAGCTGTTTTTAGATAATCTGACTGTTATCTTCTCGGTGAACATGGACCTAAAAATTGAACGATAATCTGTATGTAACAAGTGGTCACAATTTTCCAGTTTTCCGACTCCCGTTGACAGGATCTGTCATTTCTTTTTGACAGTTCGACATGTTCACGGAAGTATGAAGTGGTTTCGATATTTTATTTATGAATGCACCTAAATTATTTGATACTACTTCCGAGTAGGACCACCTCTGATCATCACAAATCGTTTGCACAAATGCTTGTTTATCGAGTCTTTATTTTATACTCAGTATCTTACTAGATTTTTATCAACTATGGTATAGTCGGTTGTCAGTCTAACTAGATACAACTGAACACCAGGGAAGGACTGCTTATTTAACCTCTACAAGCCACTTACTGGGTAACATGTTACCCTTTTTGGAAAGCTGGAGCCGCCTCACCTTAGAAGTCTTATTTGATCTAAACAGCCAATATGAAGATGATTACGTACTCAACACAAAGCATGCGCATGGACCTATCCAGTTAGACAAAACACTGCTGCTTCCAAGGAATCCTACCATTAAAATATCTATTGAAATGCCCGTACCTAAAGGTTATGAATCAGCATGCTATCTACAAAGAGCCTCGGATGTTCTTGATTTGGAGATGTGTCCCTCCTGTGGTACCTCTGAGATCTTTGACTAGACAAACAATAGAGTGGTCACAAAACAAGCCCGGGTTCCGTATGGTATACGATAATACAGCTATGTGGAAGCCATGCCAATTCCATTCACTAAATTCATGAACTCGACGCTATTTTGGCCCCTTAACAGGAAATGCTTTTGTGCACCCACAGATTATCAAGTAATTCGATTTCATGGTTTCTATTAGAACTACTAGGAAACGTTTTATGAATTAAAAATAAAGTAGCTGATTACCGATCCACTTTGCGCGCTGCACATAATTGCAGAATTAGCAACCACGCCCTCACTAATTTGCTCGGCATTGTTCTTTCTTCAATTGCATTCACCACTAATGTCAATGGGGGCAATCCCAAAACTTGCACTTTTTCCCTCTACATAGACAGTTCAATTAATAGTTTGGGGAGGGCAAGCCACGTGATTCTTTCCCCAACTAAGTAACTAAATATCGTCATTTATATTGCCCGAGCAATAAAATAGCCCAATATTATTATTTAAACAATTATCGCGCTATGACTACCGTTTATATCGTGGAAGCGCTGAAGTGTCGGTTAGTGACACGTAATTGACACTAACAACCGTTTTCTGTATTTAATCACTTATGGCAATTAAAAGAAATAGCGCAGTTTACGACGTGAATACGTAATGAGGACCCGTGTTGTGGCGGTAGGAGACTGATTGATTGGTGTGGGTCACGAGGGTTTCAATGACTGTTAAATAACATTTGTTATTGAACTACTTGAGTTGTTTTACAGTAGTTTGCCCAAAAATAGATTTCAAACAATATAATTACCTACCAAAATTAGATCCTTCATACGACTATTTCGGTATGACTACTTTCTCGTATATCATTATTGTATTATTTTCTACCGTCATCGATTGATTCTTTAACAAGAGTATTAATAGCAAATAAATGGTTGTCAAACTTAGGACTTAACTTGCCAGTGGACAGGGCACATTGCTCACAAAACGGATGGCCGATGGGGCCGAAAAAATCTGGAGTGGCGACCGCGAGCCGGAAGACGTGGCGTTGGTAGTCCTCCCACTAGGTGGACGTAACTTTCACCAGGACATCGCCTGGTGAAAGTTACGGGAATCTGCTAGATGCAAGTCGCACGGGACCAGACAATATGGCGACACTTGGGGGAGGCCTATGTCCAACAGTGGACGTCTTTCGGCTGAAATGATGATGATGAAATGGTCATCATCATCATTTAATCATCAGCTCGACCTCACCCGGTGCAAATCTCTGCGCCCCTACTTCAGTCTACCAATTCCAGATACTCTTCATCTACTATCTTGTCAGTAATCGATCGTTAACGCTACCTATAATAATCACAAGTGGTGGTTCAAATATGATTATCTGAACATCGTCGGACTACCCGCACTCAATACTTGCGGTAACTTTATTCATCAATTTTAATCAACGCCGGACGTCTTGTACTCATCTGCGGGAGTAATATCGAAGAGCTATTGGATTATTATGATCCTACCCTTGCGGCTTCGACGTGATTGGAGGAATTTGATAATTAGAGGGAGATGATTGGAGGAAATTCTTGTCGTGCATTCGGGAGCTTAGAAACGATCTTCTTGGCGTGTTTCGATAACTAAGATGCAGGCAAACACAAGCTCGTTAGAAGGTATTAACGGAATGCTTCTCAGCTCCTTAAGTGTATCAGTTGCAAACTCGACTCTAATGCTTTCTCTTTGATGGAATTAACCATTATAATATCCACATTACTTCCCTCAAATAACAACACAACAGCCTTCGCCACCTCCTCATCAACATTCTTCCACAATATTTACCAATAAACACACAGGGCGTGTATGAACGAAAAGTTTCGAACAACTTCCGCCGGTGGCTGGCGAGGTGCTGCGTGCGTGCTTCTTCGTGACCGCCGCCAAATTATAGCCGACGGCCGGGCCACGCAGGGGGTGAGGCCACGGGGCAGAGCGGGGAGGGACGGCAGGGACGGTAATATGGATACTTTGACTTTGAAAGTGGATACTTGGAGCATGTTGGAGCGCTTCCGAACTACTGAGACTTGTTTATGGTAATAGTGGTGTTTCTTGTAATTTGTTAGCGCTTTGATTAATGAAGCGTTTCGGACTACGTTCAGTTCAAGTTGTAGCCCGAGAGTAGGAACGTGATGTATCGTTGGAACCATTATACTGATAGCTACCATTTCAGTAAAAAAAAACAAATTACGCAAGAAATACTAGCCACGCAGCCTCCCACGTGACAATACGAGCGTGTTGCTGATATTGAAGTTTCTCGACGCTTTTTCTCCTCATTTATAACACGACGCCATTGCGTAACTCAGTCCCTGACTATCACAAAATGTTTGTCTCACAAACTCGCTCCGTGAACTTAATTTCTCTCCAAAATAAATTAGTCAGTACCGAAGTAATTTAATTCAACGTCATCAACCCGAGACTGTAATGTGACAATTAAATAGCGAAAGTTCCAAACTTCTTATATTCTAATTATCTTGATTAAAATCCCGATCTCCCACGAACATGTAAGTCGGTTTATTCAACTGCTGTTTAGAAGCAAACTTTCGACTGCTCTATAATCAAAGAATTAAACTTGAGTAAGCACTTTAATCGCTTGGCAATTTGCAGATGGAAGGCAGCCAACCGCGACTGCTCCTGACATCTCACTCAGATAAAAGCTACGCTTCATATAATCAATGGGTCTGTATCTTTTAAAATAATTAAAGTAATGATAAAACTCTGAAGATTTAAAAGGGTTCTCACGAAAGATAAAAAATGTAAGGACTCCAAGTGCGGAACGCGGAGAGATTATTTTTTTCAGAAATTAGTTTAATCAGGAATTCTCACGGGAGAAATCTGAGAGATAAAAAACTTCTGGAAAGGGTTCAGCCCTTTTGATGATCCGCATCAGTTAGTAAAGGTAGTTGCTCAAGGTTTCCCCGACGGTCTAACGGAATCCATACCGAGGCTAGAGTTAGTTCTGAGAAAGATAACACCGCCTTCAATATTTCCCTCGATGCTCCCCGTCTAGACTTACATGATTGTAAATTACTCCATTTTGCTTGTTCCAGATTACAGCCACGTAAACGTATTACAGGAATAGTAACATTATCGACTATTCATATAAATTGTTGAGCAGAATATAACGTTACTAGCTGACGCATGCAACTTCGTCTGCGTCACCTAGGAGAAAAAAACGAAAGGAACTATCATCCCCGTTTTTGCAACATTTTTCATTCCTGGTCCGCTCCTAATAGTCGTAGCGTGATGTTATATCCAACACAAAAAGATTTTTTCAATTCGAACCAGTAGTTCCTGAGATTAGCGCGTTCGACCAAACTAACAAACAAACAAACTCTTCTGCTTTATAATATTATAAATATAGTATAGATTAGATCATGAACAAAGTGCTATGGCAGAAATTCCTAACAGTGTAGTGTTAAATTATTTGGGGTCCTACATATCAGTGTTGTGTATTAGGCACGTCGCTGTTGGGGCGGACCGCAAAACTGGAGTAAAATATCCATCCATCAGCGTGTCACTGCGAGACTGGGGACTAAATGGAATACTATGTGCGGCTGCTGTGTAGTAAGTACCATATTATGTAACGAGAGCAAATACCTCGGGAGACATTAAAGAATTTTCGCCGCTATTGATAGCTTCGCAAAGTGAAATTGTATGTCAAAGATGAAAAAATGCGTTATTTTGTTCGGATCCAGTGTTGCGAAACATTCGTTTTGTACAGAAGTTCTGAAGATTTTCTTTGTTTGCAGAATTATTTAAGTCGTAAGATGATAATCGTATTTTCCACTTGTGACGTATACCAAATTGCCGTACATTGGCCGTGTGTTACCACAAAAGAAATTCACATGCTGGGAAAATGTGAACTTCCTGCACAAAGAGCGTTTGTTGCTTACTCCACGATAGTATTACGAGCAAACATCAGACCAAAACTGAAACTAAGGTGGGACGAGCTTGAAGCAGTTAGGTACCAGAGATCGATCTTAATTGATAAGCCGCAGTTGAGAAGATTTCATAAATTGTTTTATAAAGAATGTAATGGGCTCGGCCCGGGGGGGGCGATGCGCGGCGGGCCCACTCGGCAAAGTTCACAAGTCGGCTCAGTTCAATCTTAATTGTTTCATTTAAGTCGTTCGAGTTGATTTGATGGAGATACTCGAGTCATGATCCCAATCCCGTAAGCGGCCATTAAATATTGAAAGAACCATTTTGCTGATCATTGTTTTTCTTAATATTGGATTAGGAATTTGTTCCCGTTACGATTCCGTCTATTGCTTTGAAGTGGAGGAAATAATGTAATAGGAGCTCTGAACGATAATCCGGAGAACGGGAATCCATTTGTCTGATATAGCTGTCTATAGCGTAGATACTCACTGAAGAACAAGAATCCCTAAAGCTAAATAGCATTAATTTCAACTGTGGTCAATTTTTGATGACCGGATTTAAACGTCAGTGGAGATTAGAACAGTCAGGTGAGAGACATGAACCTTGAGTCCAGATAACTATCCAGGATCTTACAAACAAAACAGACAAACAGCAAATACGTTTTCATTACACATTCAATTAAATATAGTGAGCGATCATCACATCACACATTCAGCTGGAGTAATGTACCGGGGCTCAGCAGAGAGATGAGTCTACCTGCATCGTGCAGAGCATGCATGAGTGATGATCTGTGAGAGAGCTCGCGATGAGTTCATAACTTATTACTTTGCTTTTAGAATTTGTATTAAAGTATCCTCTTGCGCGGTTCAACGGGGCCGCAGTAAGATGGAAAATGAAATTGTGTCGGAGAAAATACTCCAACTAAATTAAAGAAAATGGCAGAAAGAAAGTTTTGTTTAGTTATTCTTTTTTACCTGTTTCAACCTACTTTTTAGGTCTTGGGTGTACTACTCACATTTATATTTTTACTAGCTTATGTCTGCAGCTTCGCTCGCGTCTTGTTTGATAATTGTCCCCGTCATACTACCGGGATAAAAAGTATTATATTGTATTAATCCTGGTTATAAACTATCAGGTATGATTGCAGAGCAGCGGTGGCCCAGTGGTGGTGGCCCCGACTTACGAACAGTAAGTCGTGGGTTCGGACCCAGACAGGCGCATTACTTTGTGTAATTTATTTCATCACCGCTGCTCTCAAAACGGTGCAGGAAAAATGATGGAAGGAAAACATCTTGAGGAAACCGGCATGTCCTAGAACCAAAAATTCGAAGACATGTGACATCTACCAATCCGCACTGGGCCCGCGTGGTAGATTATAGCCCATTCCCTCTCATTGTGAGGAGGCCGTGTCCCAGCAGTGGGAACATTATAGGCTGATGATGATAAACTATCAGTGGTATTTCATCCAAATCCGCTAAGACATTTGAGCGAGAAGGAGTAACAAAAAAACACACATACAAACTTTCGCCTTTATATTAGTGTGATGATAAAACTTGTTTAGTATTGTTTTCTTATATTGTAAAACTAGCTTTATTCCTGAAGAGGTCGGATATTATCCCATAGAAACTACTAAAAGCATCTTAAGTCCCAACCAAAATCATGGTCTACTCGTGTGTGCGTAAAAGTAACGGACAGACGAACAAACAAACCTTCCACTGTTTTAATTCTTACTACGGATTATTTCATGACGAAGTATTTTGTATATCTGCATACCTCAGTAGAATGCTGTTAAAATGACCGGTCACTGAATGTTAAGCAGATCGTCGTTACGTTTTATTAGGCTCCATTTCATGCCATGTTTACCCCGTTACCCCATTACCCCATTACATTCTACGTTTTACCCCATTCCGCTATTTTATCCTGCGCTTCTTTCCAATTTCTAATTTGTTTCCATCACGAACACCATCAGGTTTTAATGCTCATCGTTTAAAATGTACGTATAATTATGTTTCGTGAAGACTGTTTAAGAGAATAGAAGGTTTATTGTAAGATTCTTATGAACCCTTTCGTAGAACTGTTAAATTAAATTCTGTTCAAGCCTATTACAACCATTTTCAACAATTTGTAGTCCTCACAACGCGTCTAATCACCAATTATCGAGTTTACGTGTGACATCTTCAACTAACTCGTGTAGTATTGTATTAGTACTTTAACAAAGCATAAGGCATTATGAAGTCTAGTCCTATTAGTGCTTGAGAATCATCTCATTAGCAGCTCGGTACACTCACAAAATAACTTGAAAAATCGCGTTCAACTTACAAATAGGTATTACATTAAAACTTTTAACATTACCTACATTAAAAGTCAGTTTAGACATAAAGCGATCCAAACACGAAGTATTTGCGAAGCTCGCGTCGCTCCAGTCCCCCCCCCCCTCCCGGCCCCGCGCGCCTCTTCCCTCCCCTCATCCGGGTGAGTCCGAAACTTTGATGGTCCGATCCAGATTTTTCATCTCCCGACTTATTTGAAATTATAATTCGCCGCGAAGAAATCAAATCAAAATTCCATTTAAACTTGGGATTTCAATATTTGTTTGTTAGGCAGATGTTCGTTATGGTAATCGTTTGCGGTGGTGCTTGACCGCCGATCTCAGGACGGCGGACGCCAGACGGTAACCGGCGACCGTCGACCACCGGACTGCTATGTATAGCACCGTGGCTGGCCGCCGTTTTGTTACTACATACTGCGTTTTCTGTTCCAGAATCATAATCAAAAATTCATGAACCGGTAAAGCGCCTAAAAATATGGAACGGTTTAAAAAATCTCCCACCAACGAACAATACTCGTTTTACATAGCAAGTAGCCTACATTTTCCCACAACATTCCGTTTAATTGTTTTACATGAGATTGTTTTTTCGTGTGACCTTGTCGCAGGTCGTGTGAGCTGCTGATCGGATACGCACCGCACGCAAGGTCACTGCACCTTTCAGTAAAGTCGGTTAAGTGCCGCATGACAAGGTTACACGGCCTCACCTTATTCGATAACTTACTGGGACTTAACAGTAGGAGCCGAGAAGAATTAGATAAACTTTTTAATGAAGTTTGGCAGTTTAGTAAATAAAAGCAAGAACATACTAGTCTATATAGTCAATGGGTAATAGAAACAATGTAAATACTATAAATGCGGTCATTGAAACCGAAGCAAATAACAGTCCAAATAACGATCATACAGACTACCCGTCAATCAATTTATAAATAGTCCTGTTCAAGTTAAGCTCAGACACGAATCAACTTTGACCCTTTGTCGGTCTATTAGACACAAAGCATATCGCTGGCAATACCTTTTTGATTCCAATCATAACTCGAAACAAACAGAATCAAATATAAACCAATAAACATCAAAGAGTTACAGATATTATTAAAATCATGTTTAGAAATGTCATTGAAGCGAATTTTCAAGTTGAAAATTTCGATACAAATGCTTTTGAAAGCATCCAGTTCCATTTAATTGCGAAACGAACTGGAGTGAAAAGCTGGCTGTAATTCTGTAAAATTGAAACAACGTTAAAATCTGCGATACCTTTGAAAAAGGCTTATGGAAGTATTACGGAAGAGAAATGATTTACATTTTAAAAACTCATTGATTTCGTTGGCGTTTATTTACGTGCAATCCAGCCGCGACCAACTCAATATTTTCGTTTAGAAAACTCCGAGTTTCATGGAGAATGACCTAAATTAAATGGTCTGTTTTCTTGGAGGGTTGTATTGAGAATGCATTAGGACAAATTATATGCCTAGCAGGGGATTGAACGGGCCCTGAATTCTAATGCTCGCACAGACAACTTATAAACAACAGCCTCCCTAACTAATAAAAATTGTGGTTATTGTAAGGATTGTTGTATGTTAATGAATCGGTAATCGTGGTATACACATATAAAGGGTGTAAAACACCTCTTCACGAAGCCGAAAGGCACTTGTTCTCCCCATCACTGCGATAATTTTTTTGTTCTACATCATACCTGGGAACCTTTTAGTTACGGAGATACGGGGGGTCAAACTTACAACTTTTTGACAAGTTTTTTTTTTAATATTAGTTTTTTTTAGAATATTTCGACTTTTAACACCTCCACCACCCCCGTACTATTCAATCCATCCATCAGCACAATGTTTTAAGCGCGTTACATTGATGTGTACCACAAAACATGATTTATAACCTCAAAAAAAAAAGTTGCGTAAAGTTACTTAGTTTGATGTACAGAATGCTTGGTAAACGGATTTGTGATGAGATGGTTTACACCCTGTATGTGAATGACAGAAATGTAGTGGGAAAAGTGTTGAGTGGGAAGAGTTTTCGAAAGTGGGTCGATGCCTTTATAATTAGAGGAAGACCCAAGAAACAATTTATGGACTGTGTGAAGCCTGATAATTATATCCAGAAAGGAGGTGATTGCTGGGATAACGTGGAATAGAGAACTATGGAAGAAGAAAACATCCAGAGAATTAGTAATTAATCATTTATTCATCTAAACTAAAACTGTTTGTTTGTTTGAACGCGCTGATCTCAGGAACTACCGGCTCGAATTGAAAAAATCTTTTTGCGTTGGATAGTCCATTTATCGAGAAAGGCTATAGGCTATATAACATCACGCTATGACCAATAGGAGCGGAGCAGCAATGAAAAATGTTACAAAATCGGGGGAAATTTTATTCCCTTCGTGAGTTTTTTCTTTCTTATGTGACGCAGACGAAGTTGCGTGGGCCAGCTAGTAAACAATAAATTGTATTTGAAATTACATGGTTTAAAAAGAATTAAAATTACATAAACAAAAACAAAACACCACATTATAATAATACAACGATGATGATATAACAATGAAATACAACATACAACTTATATAGGAATTTCGTTATAGATCTTCAACAGCATAAAGACACTTATTCAATAGGAAACTTTTAAGTTGTTTCATAAAGGAGCTTGAGTAGATAGCGCTTTTTATATGTAGAAGCAACTTATTAAATAATATAACCGATTGATATCTGGGACCGTGTCTAACAATATTTAAATTAGGCTGTACCTTCTAGCGCATAATGTCTTGTCTCCGTGTGCCTTCTCTTATCCGTCGTTCTTTTGCTGTTTCATACTCGTGCATATGAATGATGGTTCTGATTCCTGAAGTAATTGAATTGTTTCCAGTTCATCATCATCATCATCATCATCTCAGCCGAAAGACGTCCACTGCTAGACATAGGCCTCCCCCAAGTGTCGCCACATTGACCGGTCTATTGCTACTCGCATCCACCGGATTCCAGCAACCTTCACCAGGTCATCGGTCCATCTGGTGGGAGGTCTTCCAACGCATCGTATTCCGGTTCGCGGTCGCCACTCCAGAACTTTTCGGCCCCATCGGCCATCCGTTCTGCGAGCAATGTGCCCTGCCCACTGCCACTTAAGTTTAGCAATTCTTCGGGCTACGTCGGTGACCTTGGTTCTCTTGCGGATCTCTTCATTTCTGATTCGATCACGCAAGGAAACTCCGAGCATAGCCCTCTCCATTGCCCTTTGGGTGACTTTAAGCCTTTTGATAAGGCCCATTGTGAGCGACCACGTTTCGGTCCCGTATGTAATCACTGGCAACACACACTGGTCATAGACTTTCGTCTTGAGACACTGCGGTAAGTTGGATGAGAAGATACCGCGCAGCTTCCCGAACGCTGCCCAGCCGAGTCGGATTCGACGATTGACCTCTTTCTCGGTTTGTTTCCAGTTACGCGGGTTTTATAGTGCGGAATGTTCTGTTGACGCATAAACGGTTTCCACGTGTGCAGTACCTACATCATACCAAGCTCCACGTAACAATTTTTCACGGGTTATTAAAAAAAAAAGCGGCCAGGTGCGGGTCGGACTCGCCCATGAAGGGTTCCGTAACAGCAAGTAACATATTATTATAAAAGTTCTTGCAGTTCGTTGTAAATGAAAGCTAAATTCCGGTTTACGATTTACGACGTATAAAAAAAAACTACTTACTAGATCTCATTCAAACCAATTTTCGTTGGTAGTTTACATGGTAATGTACATCATATATTTTTTTTAGTTTTATCATTCTCTTATTTTAGAAGTTACAGGGCCCCCCTGTGGCACACATTTTACCACTTTGGAAGTGTCTCTCGGGCAAACTATTCAGTTTAGAAAGAAACAATGTTAGAAATCTCAGTATCATTTTTGAAGATTTATTCATAGATACCCTACACGTATGGGTTTGATGAAAAAACAATTTTTGAGTTTCAGTTCTATGTATGAGGAACCCTCTAAATTTATTGTTTATTTTTTCTATTTTTGTGTAAAAATCTTAATATATGCGGTTTACAGAATACATCTACGTACCAAGTTTCAACAGCATAGCTCTTATAGTTTCGGAAAAAAGTGGTTGTGACATACGGAAGGACAGACAGACAGACAGACACACATGACGAATCTATAAGGGTTCCATTTTTGCCATTTGGCTACGGAACCCTGAAAAGCAGCTATTTCCTACAAAAGTGCAACGTCTAGACAGTGAAAATGTATGGAACAGCAGATTTTTGTATGTCTCTTCAACCTTGTATGATATTTATTGCGGCTAAAAATCTTAAATGTTACTTTATCTTTTGGGCAACCTATTCAAGATTTAACAAACAAAGGAGCAAACTAAATTAATGATGTAGTTATACATATACTACGTATTTTAGTTGGGATTTATGTAGGCCACCACATCAACAAACTTCTGACTAAAGACAACAGGAGCCTCCGCTGGTTAAACTTGGAAACTCTAAATCAAAGCTGCGGTTAACGCAATTTACAACTGCTACAAGGATCTCACCATTTCATATTTTGTTCGCCATTGATACAAACAACTTTAATTCGAAAAGTATTCACGGCACAATCAAGTTAAAAAAAAATAAACTCGTGAAAAATGTTGTTTCGAACATGATCCAAATAAATTTAAAAAACCTACTCGTAATTCAGCGCATGCAAAACATTTTTTTCGACAAATCTAGAGAATTAACAGGTCTTTGAAATGTTGAATCTATTAAACATAACGGATTCACGTCCAAAGACCTGAAACCCATTCAAATGGGAATCGTTCCAAATGGAAAAGTATAAAAGGGTCTTTTCACAGTCCGCCATTACGGCGCGGTTTTGTTTTAGTTGGCATCTGTAATTTTCTTAATTATACACTTGTCGCGAGGCGGCGAATTGAAGCGCTCTCCCATTCATGGCGTTATTTAATTTTTGTGGAACTGTGAGCGACGCGAGGCGACTGACTGCGACCGACTGCCGACTTTAAATAAGGTAATGACAGTTTACGGCGGTTTAATAAACTTAACTGGTTTAAGGATGTTCGAATGAAAGAAAATTTAAAAAATACCTTCGCTACGGCTCCGGTTGAAATTGATTTCCGGAGAATCACTCGAGTTATAAAAACCACGAGTCTTTGCTCTCGTAACATCATAAAACCGTTTTTCAAATTTTCCATTTTATCGTTGGCTCTTAGCGATGTTTAGACACTTTCATTTTACAAGTTCTCCTTTCTGTAATACCACTCATAGTTCAGAATGAAATAGAAAAATGGGAGTTTTAATAATAGTAGAATGTTTCGTTGAAATAAATCTGTGGGAGTACGCAGTTTGTTGGCAAACAAGTGACCGAAGTTTGGTCGAGAGCCGTTGTTAACTTTAGCCTCAAAACTATTGCTGTACTAAAGAATAAGTTGACAGCATAAATTGAACCTGCGTATATTATACGGGACTCTGGTTATAAAAGATATAACAATAATGTTGTGTCGATATTAAAATTATGGAGAAATTTAAACTATTTATGTAACAAAGTGTTATTGCAACTGTTCATGTTTAACCAACATTCAGAAGAAGCAAAACTGAATCCTTATTTTTTTACGACTACAATAATAGACTAGAGTTATGTTCAAACCGAATATCTAATAAAAATATGTTGATATAACAAATATAGAAATTTTAATATTCTGTGTTAACTACATAGGTCTCACTTATATCTTTATTTAAATAAAACAAAAAATAAGCTTAATTGCTAACGCAAAACTGCCATTGCGGCCCGCGCAGATAGAAAACCCAATAAAAATAAAGACGAAAACATGGCAACACCCCATTGTGTGTCCCTCATGTTATACAGTTAATAATGATGGCGTTTGACAGCGTATACGAGGAAAATAATCACAAAAAATAACTCATAACAATGCTTAAGCACCGGAAAATAAATAAGCCGGTCGGAGGAAAAGCTATGTTCAGGAAAGTCACTAAACATTTTTTTCGCAACGTACCATTTTATGAACTTATTTCTAGAGTTTTACTGAGAAGTTTGTCTTAAACAATTCCAGTGAAATATGCTTGTGTTGTTTTAACAGATTTTTTGGTAACTGGGAAAAACAAATATAGCCAAGAATCCGTACAGCGTTCGCGAATCAAATGAAACATTCAGATTCGAAAGTTTTATTCATAACTTTATTTTTAACTGTTTGCCAAATTTTATTCCGGGAAGCACAAAATGAGAAACGTAAAAGATAAAAACCCAAAAAAGTTAAAGCTTTAGTAGCCGGTGACCTATGTTTGATTCATTTACTAACTTAGTTTTTTTGTCACCGACTTCTGAAGCTAAAGTTATTTTTCACTTTTTTGTGGTTTACTTGTGCTTACACCTTCACAGCGTACCGGCGTGATGTTATGTAATAAACTGGTATAAACAATAGACAGACATGAGATTTCAGCAATCCCAGTCCATTTGCTATCATTTATTGAGGAGTTCCGTTGCCTATCTCCGTTGCAAATCTTCACCAAATTGAAATGGGACCACTTTAAGAAAGTACTCTTCTTTAAACTACCCAAATCGCACCCAGTGTGCCTATACAATTTTAAGAGTTATCTCTATTTCTAAAGGATACCATCATCAAATCTTGACTTGATGATTATGGGACCACCTGGAAAGTATACCCTTTCAAAGAAAAGAATAATAATTCAAATCGGTCCAGCGACCTTTGAGTAATCGGGGAATATGCATTAAAAAAAATTGAAAAGTTCCGATGAATTGAGAACCTCCTCCTTTTTGAAGAAGACATACCTATAGGATACGTATAAATTATGAGATGTTTGTTCTCTCTAAGCCAAGCTTATGTCTCCAGTTAAATAACAAATATAAAGCGCTGTCAAAAGTTGGAACAATATTATTAGGTATGGAACTGATTCCATAATAATTAACGCCTGAGCGTTACTTTGCTGAAATCCATGACATGTAATGCTATGCAAAGTATTGAGTGTTATTCCGCAAAAAAATTAAAGCACCAAAACACGATTACTTGCAGAGTATACACTTAGATTGAATGGCAAATAAATTGTGGAACTTGTGCCATTCACTGATGGTCTACGAGATGTGAATATTAAAATAGTTTAAAAAACTTACTAGACTCGTCTAGGAGGAGGACTCTATTTACAGTGACATTTACGAGTATGTTGTTATTGTTGCGGATTCCGGCTTCAGTAATTGAGCTCCGTGAGTTTTGAATTGAAAAAGACAAAGCGTACTCTGACTGGACATGTCTACTCATTCAGTCCAATTCTTCCCTCAAAAAATCTTTTCGGACAGTAACTATTAAGTGGACGGACACATCGGACTAGACCAAGATTATGAATGAACTTTAAAAGAGACTTCTGCGTTTGTTTGTAGAAATTGATTGCTTGATTTGTTTTGATTGGTTTGAGTGTTTCTTCCCAGAGTTGACGGATAGAAAACACCGACCCCGTCTTATTTTGATATGAAATCAAGATTTTTTAAATCAATTTGCAGAACAAATAAGACATATCAAAGAAAGTTTGTAAATACAATAAGAAGGTGTAAATAAACCGATAAAATGAAAAATTACCAAGAAAAGACGACTCATTTGTAGAACTGAGCAAAAGTAAAGAACTTTTCCATAAAAAGAAGAACGTTCTGCTATGGTAATGACAGAAGCCAAAAGCAATTCAACAAGTTTTCAACACTTTCCATCCTTTTAGTAAAATATGCGGCGCTGGCAAGACAAAGAAAATAATTTTCATAAATCATGGGAGGTTTCGGAGGGAACTGGCGATAGTCCTCCAGGGCAAGAGGGTAACAATCGATATTTTATTAACACTCTTCGGAGGGCGTAACTCCGTAATAGTCACAAGTGAGGAGGTCAACAAAATAAAGAGTCCAATTTGAGAGGGTCGGCACAAAAAATGACTTCGACCTAAGTGCTTAGTAAGATAAAGAATTCAAATTCGGAAAATGTAGACGTAAATCTTGTGACAATCATGCTATGAAATCGATTTGTGTTTCAAAAGAGAGTTACTAAGTTGTATAGACGGATTTTCAATCTTATTTGAGACAGATAATGGAAGTATACGTAATTGTAATATATTTACTTGATTTAGAAAAGCGTGCCATTTTCTTCGTTGGAGTTAATTAAGTATGTCATTATCGTTTGCTTGTATACAAAATATTTAGTATCAAGTCATCAACCTTCTTAAAGGACAAATATACACATATGAATATTCTCTTTTGCAAATCTCGCGATCGAAATCAGGTTTGATGTAAGAAAACCCAATTCTGGGCTCGCCATTGTGACATTACACAAGCTATGTTATGGCAATTTGTGTGTACATTTTATTCTGATGGATTATTTGTACAAGACTTACTAATACAAAGTGACACAAGCTTGTGTTTTATCTTAAGAAATGTGGTTACAAAGGTGACGAACCTACGGCAGCTAAATTAAAATGAACTGAACGCGCGACAAAGCTGAAGACATCTCGATATTACTGGAACGCAGGTTATCCATTCACTAACCAACTAATAATAAATGAAGATGAAAAAAGAAGTAAGATCTAAAATAAAAGTAGCCGAGATAAAATAATTAATATAAACTTTTCATACCTGTCCTACCGCCGACGATGAAGCGACTAGCTTTCGACTATTTTCGCTCAAGAAACGCACAAAGGATTGTAGCAAACGAGATACTAGCTGGAGAGCTAGTGAACCCTCCGAGTAACGGTCTTCCTGTAAGGTTGAAAATTTGTACACTTACGATTTATAGCATGCTAAGGGCAATAGCCATGACCTGGCAGGCGTCAGCCCTGCACGTCATCAGCCCCTTTATTTTTTTAATTGTAAAATAAATAGAGTATATAAACTTGTTTCTGTAAGCTTAAAAATCGAATAGGATGTAGTTTTTTTCATTTTAAATCTTAAAAATAAATTGCCAGGCGGTTACAATGAGCAAAAGTATGTGACAGGTGAATTGAAAGGAGCACAGGTGATGAGGTAAAATAAACTTTCTCCTGTATAGTTGAAATTTGGATATGTTTTTGAGTAAACGTTTTAAAATAAATATGTAAAATGACAGGCGGTTTTGAAAAGCATAAGACCTTGACAGGCGAGGGGAAAGATGGTCAAGGCGTGCGCGTAAGAGTTGTTACGTGAACGCATATATTGCGTGTGATATAAAATAAAAATAAAAATGATAAATACAATACATTTTATTCGTTTTTTTTTCTTTTACGCTTTTTAGGGGAATATAAAGTGTTTTAAGGTTAGGTTATATTAATCGGTATTTCTCAGGAATGGTACAATATCTTTTCATGAGAGTTGTACCACTGGGCAAGAGGGACCCCTCCTTCCCTCCACACCGCGTGAGTTGACTACCATCGCATGCATTTCACGAAAAATAATGCGTTTTGTTGTAAGCAGTATGTTCATTTGACAATATTTCGAGATTTTACAATATCGCTAGAGATATTACAATATAACGTATTTGACAATTTTAGGGTGACATATATGATACAATTATATAATATTATAAAGCAGAAGAGTTTATTTGTTTAGTTGAACGCGCTAATCTCAGGAACTACTGGTTCGATTTGAAAAAATCTTTTTGTGTTGGATAGTCAATTTATCGAGTAAGGCTATATATCACGCTACGACCATTAGGAGCGGAGCAGGAATGAAAAATGTTGCAAAACCGGGGTTTTTTTTTCTTTGGTAAAAGAAAGAAAAAACATTTATTAGCCCGACAGGACAATACATAAAAAAAAATGGTAACAACGAAATCATAAGAAAAAACAAACAAAATACAAAACAGTATTTGTCCTGAACAAGACCAAAAGGCTCCTATCTCAGCATGGAGCTGTAATTTAAAAAAAAAAACGTATGTGACGCAGACGAAGTTGCGTGGGTCAGCTAGTATATGATATAATTTTACGAGAGCCAACTAATACCGCCGAAGCACAATCAACTGAAACTGAGGAATACATTTCAGGTAACATACAATTATTTTATTCAATAAGATTTAATATACAGTCCTATTTTTTTTCTATTTTCAGAAGAGGAAAACATTATTAAAGAGACAGATGATTATGAAAACTGTAGTAGTGAAGTGTCGGATATTGATGAAGAAAATTAATGTAAAAACTTTAAAACTAATGAAGTGTATTGTATTTATCATTTTTATTGTTATTTTATATCACACGCAATATATGCGTTCACGTAACAACTCTTACGCGCACGCTTTTAGCAGCTTTCCCCTCGCCTGTCAAGGTCTTATGCTATTCAAAATCGCCTGTCATTTTACATATTTATTTTAAAACGTTTACTCAAAAACATATCCAAATTTCAACTATACAGGAGAAAGTTTATTTTACCTCATCAACTGTGCTCCTTTCAATTCACCTGTCACATACTTTTGCTCATTGTAATCGCCTGGCAATTTATTTTCGAGTTTTAAAATGAAAAAACTACATCCTATTAAAATTGTAAGCTTACAGAAACAAGTTTATATACTCTATTTATTTTACAATTAAAAAAATAAAGGGGCTGATGACGTGCAGGGCTGACGCCTGCCAGGTCATGGCTATTGCCCTTAGCATGCTATAAATCGTAAGTGTACAAATTTTCAACCTTACAGGAAGACCGTTACTCGGAGGGTTCAGTAGCTCTTGGACTATACCTACATAATCAGTAATAGTTGATCGCTAACTGTTCACACACATGTTGATGGATGGAGAGGGAGAAGAAGGACAAATAAAAGATGGATGGATTGTGTGAAGAATAATATGAAAGAGAAAAGAGTAATTGATGCCGTGACGTCTGACAGGGGAGAATAGAAGAAGAAAATGTGTTGTGCCGACTCCAAGTAGAAAGACAAAGGCAGGAAGATGCTGAAGATGACTGTAGGAAGTCTGTCAACTAAATCATTCGTTTTTAGTTGCTAGCGCTACTCGCTTCTCGCTTAACGCTTGCAGTGTGACAGTTGCCCTAATCCCAGCTGTGCTTTATGAATGATAAACTATGAATTTAGTATTTTCGCGAAAGATGAAAATTTATTTTTAACTAGTTTTGGGGCATCGCCTGCATGGACGTTGGACGTTATCCCTTAGGAATGTACTATTGGTAAGAGGAATCCCAGGTCATGATCTATATGTGTTCCCAATTTCATCCGAATCTGTTCAGCGGTTAAGGTGTAAAAAGGTAACAGATAGATTGACAGACCGATTGGCGACAGTAGTAGTAAATATTTTTTAGTTGTAATATGTGTATTTTTTTAAAATATAGTTGGAATAAATATTTTACAGATTTTAAACAAAGCTTCTAAGTAAATCGTTTCCTAAGCAAAATATACATAGGTTGATTAGACGATAATCGTTTCCAAAAAAATTTTTTGTATAAAAACTAGAAGGCACGGATACCTATTTTTTATTTGACCTTCAACCATGTAAATCTTGTATTAAATATGCATAAATCTCGAAACCTTAATTTATGTAAAAAAACGGAATACAAAATGAGCATTCTACTTTTTGTAACAACCTGTTTTTTTTTAGTTTCAGCAAATCAGGCTCCTAATTTCTGAAAAGTTCTACCCAGATTCACTAACACAAAGCGAAACCTAAATTAGTGCCAAAATATAAATTCAGGTCTTGGTGCTGAGCCGAGTG
Organism: Xestia c-nigrum; assembly: GCA_916618015.1. Lineage (NCBI taxonomy): Eukaryota > Metazoa > Arthropoda > Insecta > Lepidoptera > Noctuidae > Xestia > Xestia c-nigrum. The sequence continues at coordinate 25,155,729 of OU745254.1, read as the reverse complement.
ACGAAAATCCAACATATGGCTTTTTTAGGCACCCATGATGTCACAAGAAAAAAGCAAACGCCTCACTATAGTCAAAAAGCAGTTTCATGCGACCTAGTTAGAAAAATTGTATACCTATCGTTACGATACATCTTTGCAATATCATGATCAGGTCTCAGCGGGTCTAGACTTTTCAACGCCTAGTACTTAGCTCGCTGCGCACGTATTCAGAGTCAACTAACTGAAATGGGTTCCCTCTGAGGTAAGTACTTATACAGAGCGAAGGTTAGCAACCTGTCACTGCGAGGATTATTAGCTCGCGGAGCCTTGATACTGGAGTGCTACACGTTTTGTTAAGGGCTCTTTGGAAGAGGTTTATTTTAGGCAGTAAATATTTTATTGCAAATCAGATTTGAAGTGAAATCTCGAAATATCTAGAAGATACGAAAAGATAACTCGACAATGCAATATTCACCTTATTCAAGAGCAAGCACAAAATTACAGTCCCTTGATCGAAAGTTGGAGCAAGAATCTGAACAGAACCTTCGACTGCTCACGTCGACGCTTACCTACATCAAGCTGAAGATATTTCAGTCCAACTTACTGCCATAAAAAGTGGAAAGTTCCCACCTTTGCATAAATAGAAGGTACCGTTCGTAAAGTACGCAGATGAACACGCGCGCGATAGTCCCTCCCTTATCGATGTTTATCTCTACACTGGACAGTCTTTCGGGGTCGACGGATCGAGTCCGTCCGCCCGGAGGATTTGCCCACTTTTATCCCGAATTTATTGTTTGTCCTCTTTAATGGGATATGCGGGGATACTGACCGCCCGGGGGATTATGTTTGTTAATAGATGCTGCCTTGTTACGCACAGATTTCGGGGCTTGAAATCGCAGATTTAGACGCGAGAGTAAAGGTTGACTACGACAAATGAGAGCCAAAGGTGCCCTTTGTCGTTCGTAAAAGACTTTGTTTTTCGTATTTTTTTTTGTGTTTGGCTTAAAAATATAAGATCAAATCGCCACCCAAACTTTTTGAGTCTCACAAGTTATTTTAGCTGTATCGCTACCATCTGAATCATATTTTATTCCCATAGAAACACATTTTTTTCGAATGAAATTCAATGTATATTCAACGTGAAAAGCGCGTCCATTTTCATTCAAATCAAATACGAAATATGTTGTAGTTGACGCAGGAATATTTGTGTCGAAGTGTGTCAATACACCCGCGTCCAACTTTTTGTTTATCTTTGTTGTTGTGCATTCACAATTTTCGCTCAACATGGCGGGGACCACGGACCTAATAGATACGGACGAGAGGCAATCGTTAGCATTAAATTAAACAGCATCCAGATGAAATGTGGACTCGGTCGAACTTGTTTCAATACGTGAACGAGAGACGTAAAAGTGCAGACATGAAAATTAGTTTAAAAATGGCGCTGGTATTTGCAATTTTGTAGCTGAACTAAAATGTTTTACATTTTAGCTCATCGTAGAAAAAATCTTCTATGTAGAGTATCCCAATGAAGCCAAAAAACAAATACTCCAGCTTTATAACTTTCACTTTATTATTTTAAAAGTCAGAAACACTCTGACACCTTTCAGATCTATAATTATTTCCAAGATTTCCAGCAACAAGATTGATTCTAGGTATAGCCAAGTACCGACTACAGCACAATCTACCGGCACAAGTTCGATAGTACAGAGAGGAGCCAGCGTGTTTGAGTTCACTCCCGCACAAAGCGAACACTATTCAACCGGGCTGTGAGTGTTGGCCACGGGTGACCGGTTTGTACCTACATTATTTTTTCGGATTTAGCTATTTTTCTTTTGGGGAATTGTTTCATTAGGCTATGCGGGGGCTTGACATTGTGTTGGTGCCAGGAATAGTGTAACGTAGATCCATTTCCACATAACATTAAATGCAAGAGTTAATAAAGTTCAAGTAACTTTTTCATAGGTAAATAATAATTTAATATACAGACGTAAAATAAAACTTTGTGCATGTATCAAAAGCAGAAAAGAATTAAAAGGGCGTCAAACAGTTCGTCCGCATCGTTAACGGTGAAAGTTTATAAAGTTACTAAAATACATGTGGGATATAACGTGAATTAAACAAGACACTAAAAACAAAAGAGTATAACGACAATATGCTGCGAACACGCTCGGAATAATAAAAACTTAAAAACAACATGATATTTCAACTAAAACTAGAAAGCAACATCATATAAAAACATGAATAAAGAAATAATAAAATTCATGCTAACTTGGAATACAATTAAAATATCTGCAAATAGATGCCATTTCACAAAGAACTCATAAACATGGGACTCATAAATAATAAAACAGAATATGAAATACTCTTGTATTCTCATAGAACGTATATACATAAGACGTTATACCGGGATATGTTACAGCCAAGACAACAACACTGTTACATGATACTCGTGCTGTTAAGTACTTCGCTCACGAACCGAATCACACACGAGCACGAGCACGAAACACAAAAAAGATTCAACGCTCGGCGTTAATGACGGTAACAAAGCTGAATCGATACAAAACTAATAAAGTCAATCGAGAACTAAACGATTGGGAGGCGATACGGCAAATAGGTCGCGGAATAAAGATACGGTACCTACGTGACCAGGGTCGGTATACCGAGTCGATTCGATACTGACGAACGATACCGAGGATCGATTGCGATAGGCGAAGTTCGATTTTGAATTTGTTGGTTCACGCCCTGACTGGCACTTGATCGGAACTGCCTGATTTGGGTTGCACGTTCGGGTTAAAAGTGCAATATTAACACGCTACACAGACTAGCGTGACTCAGTTATACAAACATTACATGGTCTTACTAGAAGCAGTGACCCATAGTAGTGAATTAAAGAATTAGTTTAACCATATTTATACCAACCCAGACGGGTTCCGGGTGAACGTAAACAAAGTGATTTGAAGGTAAACGGTAACGGTGTGATAACAAACCGGCAATTAGACCTCAACTACCGATACATACTTGGTGCAGTGCATGTGCAGCATTTAACAACAGTGTATCTAATTGTGCCTAAATTAGAGAAAAAAACACGTCGTTTTATGAAAAGTGGCGGTGGAACTAAAATCAAGTGAAAAAATCTCGAAAAACGTGTTTTTGGTTACTTGTTTGGGAAGCGTATTTGAGTGAGTTGGGCGTGGAACAGCTGGCAAAGCGGCGTAGGACGCTGCCTCAACGAATCGTAAAATCCAAGTTCGATTCCAAGTATCTGCAAAGACTTTTTGCGACTTGAAAATTGTTGTGCACATTTAATACACAAAATAGTGGCCAAAAACTGAGGTTCGAACGACAACTTGAATTATTGTTCAATTGACATCAAGATGTTCACATGTAAGAGCTGTGAGGTTAAAGCTAGAGATGGCGTTACATGTAGTCTCTGTGAGGGGCAATTTGATTTCCCTTGCGCGGGTATAACGGAGATTGGATGGAGAAAGCTTGGGGACCGTAAATCAACATGGAAATGTGCCAACTGCAAATCATCAGCAACAGCCAGTCCTCGCATAGACTCCCTCAAGATCCCACCTGCCGATTCGCAGACCATATTAACGGAGCTGAAACGGCTGTCATTACAAATGGAGGCATTGCCAGTGTTGGTAGAAACCATAAAAGCAATCCAAACTGAGCTCGTGGAACTGAAATCCATCAGGTCGGAGTTTTCCGAAATGAAGGCATCTATGGCGTTCGTAAGTGATGATATGAATGCCTTAACAAGCAAGGTATCGTCACTGGAGCAGGAAATTGAGGCTATGAAGAAGACAAGGGAGGAGATATCTGTCTTGCAGGGTCGAGTGGTGAAACTTGAGAACCAGCTATGTGAGAGTGACCAGAGATCCCGAATGAATAACATTGAGATTAAAGGAGTACCTATGACCAACGACGAAAACCTGTTCACATTAATGGCCAAAATTGGAGATGTTATCAACTGTCATATCCCAAAAGAACATATCAATTACATAGCCAGGGTTCCAATGCGCAACGACAAGCAAAACAAAAATATAATCTGTTCGGTGCATAACAGCTATATGAAAAATGATTTTATAGCTGCCGCGAAAAAGCACAAGACCCTGAAGACTGGTGATTTGGGACTGCGTGGCGAGAACAGGATATATGTTAACGATCACTTAACATTCGAAAACAAAATCCTTCTCAATAAGACCAAAGCCAGAGCTAAAGAACGTGGTTTTGAGCATGTGTGGGTCAGAGGATGCAAAATAATGCTTCGAAAAAGTGACACTTCCCCTAAATTTCACGTTAAGTCTGAGCAAGATCTAAATAAGTTTTTATACTAGCGATGTCGTTTGAACACTCTGGCGAGTTGTTTGTATACATTGGTTCATTAGGATTATGCAACATTTGTACTTGTTTTTTCTACGCATTCCTGTCTCATCGGCCCTTTGTTTGCTTATCGCTTGGTGTGAATCATTCCACATTACTTTTATTTTACAATTATATTTGCTATTCACCTACTTTTAAGGATAATTTTCGCTTGTCGATTCAACAACACCAAGTTTTTTGTGGCTATATTTTTTATTATCTTTTTTACTTTTTCACTATGTTAACCGGACCCTATGTACTTGCCGTTAAAGTGCTTTTTTACATGCTCATAGAAATTGTTCTAACCTTTGGAGATGTTATTTGTTCAGACGATTTGAATGTACCTTACATTTTTACTGTTTATATTATGCGTATATTTTTGATTGTATGTTATGATGGCTTCACTTAGTATTTACTACCAAAACGTGCGGGGACTACGAACTAAAACTGAACTTTTCTTTAGGAACGTATGTACTAATAGTTTTGATGTTGTTTGCCTGACTGAGACATGGCTAAATGACGGGATATCTGACTCCGAATTGTTTGACGACAGGTATCTCTTATGGAGACGGGACCGTGACTATGCCAACACTAATCAAGGTTTAGGAGGAGGAGTCTTAATTGCGGTCCGACGTGAGCTAGTAGTGGATTCTCGCAGTGAGTGGTGTTCGAGTGCTGAGGACTTGTGGGTTACGTTAACACTATCGCGAAAGAAACCAAGAGCTTCATATAAAATGCACATATGCGTTGCTTACATCTGCCGCCAGAATCTGGGAAACTCTCTAGCTGTCCAGTTGGGCAATTTCTCAGAGAATCTCTCGGATATTGTCCTTAAGCATTCCGCTGACAAGTTTGTGATCCTAGGAGACTTTAATCAACCCAATATAACGTGGCAACCGACAGCCGACGGTCATTCTTTATATCCTACTGGGCTGTGTGGAGATGTACAAACTAGTCTTATTGACAATTTCAATATCTGTAACCTTGTACAGTATAACTGCCACTTAAACAAGAACAATAAGATTCTAGATTTGGTGCTATCCAACGATGAGGTTATAGTCACACGTTGTGGAGATCCACTGGTGCCTGAAGATTCGCATCACGGGGCGTTGTGTGTTTCCGCAGATTTTGTTGAATTGCATAGTCTTCCAGTTCGTCCATATATTAAATTTTTGTATCATTTGGCGGACTATAATGCTATAGATGACGAACTTAATCTGGTGGATTGGCAGAATGACTTGTATGATCGGCCTTTAGAAGAGGCCGTTCAATATTTCTATTCCATTGTAGACCGACTGCGTAACACCTACATACCGAAAAAAACAGTCCTTCCCCAATCAAAATATCCGCCTTGGTATAAAAGCCCATTGGTCAAAATTATAAAAGAAAAGGCTAATTGTCATGCTAAATTTAAAAAATATGGAAATCTTTCTGATTATCAAAGTTTTGTTTTACTTCGACAACGTGCTAAAGACTTAGAAAAAGTAATGTTTGACGACTTTATGAAAAAAATTGAAACAGATATATCTAAGAATCCTCGAGCCTTTTGGCGTTACGTTAAGTCAAAAAAACACTCCAACTGTTATCCGTCAGTACTACACTTTGGGCAGCAGTCTTCTGGTGACGGTGACGTAATTTGCAATATGTTTGCTGACTATTTTCAGTCCAACTTTCTTGCAAGCACTGGTACAGGCGATAGTGGTTCTTCTCGTGATGTAAATCACAGTAGTACGGTACAGAGCACATCAGATATCAGTACTATTGAAATAAATGAGCAAGAGGTTTATAGGCTACTGAAACAAGTCGATATTAACAAGTCCGCTGGACCAGACAATATTCCACCGTTATTTATAATGAACTGCGCCAAGAGTTTATCGGTCCCGCTGTCGATCCTGTTCAAAAGATCACTTGACACTGGCGTGGTACCCACGATCTGGAAGTCGGCATACATAACACCGATACATAAAAAAGGACCTAAAACTTCTGTTGATAATTATAGACCGATCTCTAAATTGTGCGTATTTGCAAAAATACTGGAGAAACTCGTTCATAAACAAGTCTACTCGGCTCTCCAACATAGTTTTAGCGAACATCAGCACGGTTTCTTAAGAGGTCGGTCTACCACGTCTAACCTAGTTACCTGCAGTGAATTCCTGTCGGAGTCTATGTCACGTCAGTCCCAAGTCGATGTTATTTATACCGATTACAGTAAATGTTTTGACAGAATAGATCATGTAATCTTAATGCGGAAACTCTTGTCGATGGGTATCAGGGGTAACCTCTACAGGTGGTTCATGTCATATGTTGAGGGTAGATGCCAGACCGTGGTGCTGAATGGTTACTCATCTAGAGCTATGCGTATTCCCTCGGGAGTTCCCCAGGGATCGTTATTGGGGCCGCTCTTGTTCAATATGTTCATCAATGACGTAATTTCCTGTTTTCAGCACTGTAAAATACTGTTGTATGCAGACGACATGAAGATCATGAAACAGGTTACTACCCAGGCAGATGCTCTCTTACTGCAGGCGGATCTTAACGCCTTTCAAACCTACTGCAAATTAAATAAATTGGACTTAAACGTATCCAAATGCTATGTGTGTACTTTCACCCGCAAACCACACCCTTTATATTTTGCATACACACTTGTGGATACCCCGATAGAAAGGGTCAGCGTAACCAGGGACCTCGGGGTAACTTTTGACACGAAGCTTATTTTTGACACGCATATCAATAATATTGTCAGCAAAGCGTCGAAAGCTCTTGGTTTCATTTGTAGGGTCGCATCAGAGTTCAGGAACATCAAAACTATAAAAATTTTATATTGCTCATTCGTTCGTAGTCACCTCGAGTATGCCTCTCAAGTCTGGAACCCTAAATATAACGTCTATATTGCACGGTTAGAGGGCATACAGAAAAAGTTCTTAAGGTACATTCAATTTCGATCCAAAATATATCTACCAAACTATTTTAAACGGTGCAAAAAGTTTCATATTCTTCCTTTGTATGAGCGTAGAAAAATCTCAGACTTGGCCTTTCTATTTAAAATTGCAAACGGAACCAGTGATGTTCCTGAGTTGCTAAGCAAGATTGGGCTGCGAGTACCATGTTTGTTTCTGCGGAAATCTCGTTTGTTGCACACACCAACAACCAGGACTAATTATAGACAAAACTCGTACATGATTAGGGCAAGCCGTGAGTACAATGCGACTTGTCAGGAGGTTGAGATCGACATCTTTCATACAACTGTGTCGAAGTTGAAAAAGGCCCTCTGCAGCCACTTCTTTGATAACCCATAATGTATTAAGATGTCAATTTGTGTTCTTTTTTTACGTTTATTTGTGTACTAATTCTTCCTTACCACTGTCTTTTAGTTTGATTATTTTTGTTTTTTTTTTTTTAACTATTATAAAGCTATTTGTGAAAGCTTGTAATTGGCCATATTTTTGTTACTAACGAAACTATTGTATCTGCCTAGCTGTAAGTTTTCCGAAAATAATAAAATAAAATAAAATAAAAATAAAATTATCAGCTGTCGGTGACGTGATGAATTCGTGTTTGTTTTGTGCTCTACCTATCTAAATTATGATAGGAGATTTATGTTCTGATTGACAAACAAACGTGGTCTTAATGAATAAACAAATAACTGTGCGTGTTTACACTAGATCAAGAACTGTTGGAAACATCGATAGTTACACAAAGTGGTCAACGACCTTCGACGATGATTTAGGGCAATTTGCTGTTTAAACAGTTTGTTAAATCGACCTTCGAGAAAGGTTCACTTTGAAGATAGAACTTAGATTATCGAATGTTATGTTAAAACAGCTTGATATAATATCAGTTCAGTATCTCAGTTTCAGTTACATGAAAACTTCATTACCGACGACTAGTCCCATCCCGTAAGCTGCTCAGCAAAATAAATAAACACGTCGAACAACGTATCCGCAGCACAGAAAATCCATTTTTATATATAAACTCGCAAATCAGATAATCCAAATTGGTTTTTAGACGTAAACTCAATTTTGACATGTATTTTACTTTATCGCGGAGGCAGATAAATTGAGAGAGATACCGCTGGAAGTGTGGCGAAGTGTGAATGCTGCGAAATATGTATATCTAGTGGAAGTCAGGAAATTTGGTCGCTGTATTAATAGATAGTCAGCTATCGATCCACGGCTGGGCTCAGTTCCTGTTGGTTCACGAGGAAATTGTGATGGGAGGATTATTTATATTGAATTTTCTGTGCCAAGATTAGTTTGGAATAAATGTTGGTTCTCTCCATAAACGTATTTTATCAAGCTCCCACTATATTTACTACAATTTCGAAGCAACATGGTACATGGACATTACTAGAGAGCGTCATAGAAAACTAGGATATCGTTGCAAAAATGTGAAATCAAATATAGTCTTTAAAATATATCATGTACAAACGCGTCAGCATATCAAGCTACCGAAACTGTATTTTTTTCAATTAACCTTGACTCTAATACTATAAAGACAAAGTTGAAAATGTTTTACTTCAAGAAATTTGCTGGCATCTGTACATAAAAACGAACACACACGGACAAAATTAGGGGAACGTTGGTTAACGTGCAAAAAGTGAATGAATTTTTGAGATTGAATGTACTTATTTTATTTATTATTTCCGCTTTATTTAAGTGTGTTTTATGTTATGAAAGAACACAACAAAATGTGCGGATGTTGGAATTTATTTATAGAGAAATAATAAAAACGGTCGAAACTGAAAAATATTGAAATGCTAAATTTACGCACAAACCTTTGTTACGCGCGCATTTCTTTCAAAACATTTCGGGTTTGAACGGTTGGGCGGTTTGACGTTGAGTTTGCGCCCTTATAAAACATCATTTACGGCGTTGCGCCTGCGCACGGAAAATCCTTTCTGTCAAGGCTACTGATACACCCAACGTTCGACTGGGCCTATAAATTAAAAAAAAACGTCAAATGTTTTGCGTTCCTCTATGTCCATGAGTGTATATTTGTCCATCTTTGTGGTGTACAGCAAAGTTTTCATTAAATAGATAAACATAAGACGGACATTGAATGAACATTTTTAGGTAAATTGCAAGCAAATACTTTTATTGCAAGTTATCTGGACAGCCCCCACAAATGGATTGTTTAGTTTAAATTATCCACATAAAATATGTTCACAGCAGCAAACTAATTTAAAAAATAAACAAAAGTTAAACATTATTGCAATAAAATTCTCAGTATCATTTATTACGGTGACAAAAACGGTGGTGAAAAATACGTTTTAAAGAAATAAAAAACGGCGTTTTTTCTGAGAAACGTCCATTAGCAGCACGAGTATGGAATAATTAAACCCTGTTAGACCCTAAAAGGTACATCGCAGACGTTTTTATATTTTCTCTTGGTTACAAATTGCATGTCCAAAGTAATCATGGTTTTACAACGGTAATTTCAAAGGTCATGAACCCGACTAATATTAATAATTTCACCAGCAATAAGTGATATTTGAAATGTTACTGCACTTTTGGATATTCAAATCTTGAACTTGAGACAAGGTTTCAAAATCTGACAATATTTAGATATTCGTTAATGGGTTGTCTAGTCTTTCCAACTGCTGTAAAGCTACTATCGGTAGTTGATGTCAGTTATTCAGTAGATTTCCATGTTATGGTTCAGTGACAGAAATCTACTGAATAACTGTGAAAATGTGACGATTATGATGGCTCTTGACCTTGCGAGAGAACTAATGAATAAAGGGTTTCGTAACGTATGAGGCCGATACTTATTAATAACCCCCATAACATACTAAATTAAAGATATTTAAAAGTGCCAACAGTTAATAATTAATTATTACTTAAACACTAAATTAATGTCTTAACTAAATGGCTCTCTGCAAAAATACTTAGGTGTCGCCGAGTTTGGGGAATACTTCTTGTTTTCAGCCACAGACGCCGCGGCTACTTGCTTGTATGTATTTTCCCAAAGAAAGAGCCATTTCCTAATTTGAGCAACCGTCAAGGTGCTTGGCATACAGTTCTAATAATGATTGGAGCTATAGCCGTGTCAAGAAACTAAATAAATACGTAGTAATATACAGGGTGTAAACCACCTCATCACAAAGCCTTTAACCAAGCATTCTATACATCAAACTAAGTAACTTTACGCAAAAATTATTGCTGGGAAACAACTTTTTTTTTGAGGTTATAAATCATGTATTGTGGTAGAACTCAAAGTAACGCACTTAAAACATTGTGCTGATAGATGGATTAAATAGTACGGGGGTCGTGGAGGTGTCAAAAGTCAAAATCTTACAAAAAAAAAACGGTATTTAAAAAAAAACTAGTCAAAAAGTTGTAACTTTGACCCCCCATATCTCCGTAACTAGAAGGTTCCCAGGTATGGTGTAGAACAAAAAAGTGATCGCAATGATGGGGAGAACAAGTAAGTGCCTTTCGGCTTCGTGAAGAGGTGTTTCACACCCTTTATAGTAATACATTGCTTGGTTGTTTTCCAATCATTTTTATACGATTAAGTTCAAAGTCTGACAACCAGTATTACCCACTAACTGGGTTATAGAAGTTAGATGGGCAGAACCTCTACCTAAAATCCTGGTTTGCGGCTGAAGCATGAAAGTATGGTGAAGGTTGCGGGAATCCGGTGGATGCGAGTCGCACGAGGCCGGTCAATGTGGCGACACTTGGAGGAGGCCTATGCCCAGCAGTGGACGTCTTTCAGGTGATATGATGATGCAGCTGCTTCAGCTGCAAATAATCGATGATGGCCGATGCGTGAATAGGCATTTATTGCTGAAAAGGTCAAAAGAGTAAAATATTGCACCGGTCTAACAGATGTTCCAAAATTGTATCATACGAGTACGTTCTTTCCGAATAGCCTTAGCCTTTATTTGGAGGCTAGCGTGCATTTTCGCCTTTTAATTCGTATTATTTATGGCATTTCTGTACATTTAAGTGATATAATCTTTGTTTACTTTTGTGATGTCAGATAATGACAATGACAATGACAAGCCTAGTTTTCTTTTTAATTTATTGCTGGAAGTAGGAGTTCTAGGTTGTATGCACACCTAGACCAGACACATGTTAGACCCTCTTTGCAGCCATTTTATTATTCTATGTTCCAGAACATTATAAAATATAATAATTGCATGATGACGGAAAGCCGAGCCTGAAAAATTTCAGTCTGCGTTTGGTCTTCGAGCCGGGCAAGAAGCTGGAAATTCCTCTGAACTACTTGATGTGGTCGCTTAGCCGGCGAGATATTAAAGCGCCTCATCCTTGAAAGCTATACTACTACTACTGCTGCTGCTGCTGCTGCTGCTGCTACTACTATTGAGAGCCTGGACGCTGATGGCCTTGAAAAGGCATCTACTACTACTGAAAACCTGGACACTGATGGCGAGTATCCCTCGGCCTTCGAACACTCCTTATTTTAGTCTGTTAGGCCACTTGGACCAAAATGAACATCACGAATGATATAAATTGGACCACAATTTTGAATGTCATCTGAGACGATATTCAAAACTTTTATGTTTGTTTAATTCAAAAATCTGCGATCAAAAATCTTAAATGTGTGATATAAATTGGACCACAATGTCGTTAGAGGCGACACTCTAAATTTTTATATTTATCCTAATTCAAAATCTGCGATCAACCATGATATAACAATGATCTAAATCAACAATGATATAAATTGGCCCACAATGTCTTCAGAGACGACATTGTGGTCCAATTCATATCATTCAGCTACGTTCTTCCTACATCCAAAAAACATCGATAAATATACCTCTTCCTCCCATCCAAGGTATCCCAAAAATCTGCGATCAACAATCGTGACGTAATTTACTACACACAATGTATTGGATCAGACCTTATTTTAATAAATGCGAGTGAGCAGCGCAGGAAAAAGTAAAGAATTTGTTCACAAAACGCCGCCCTTGATAAGTGGCACAAAAGATAGTGAGTGGACAATCTATTCGGAGCCGTATTCCGGATCGCTTCGATTGCTGTATCTGCAGACCTTCGTCGCTGGTGTCGGCGACAAGAACTACGCGATTTTTGACACCGTGGAGGTGGTGACGCTTTGTACTAAATATTGTCATGCTAGTGACGAGAAAAAGTTGAACAAGCTAGGTCAGTCACTCTAGGTAGAATCTTACATGTAAATTATAAAGTACTAGCGGACATCAATGTACCCAGTAAAGACGTGGCTTTTGTTGACGTCTAATGGTGAAAGAATTTTTAAAATCGGTCGAGTAAAATCGCAACACACAAAAAAGCAAAAAATCAAGTCTTTCCCCTTAATATTAATTTAGATTTGATCACTGCTTCCTAGCAACTGCCTTAGTAGTAGATATCCAGTAACTTTAAACTTCTGATATTTTCTTGCTGTACCCAAGAACTATTTACGTTAATAAACAGACATACCAAAGCGGATCTATTATTTTTGGTAGTTAAATTTATCCGTCCTAAGGTATAAGTGTTTTGGGCAAAAGTTTTTCATGAGCAATCAGATAACTACGATACATATAACACATAGGATGTTGGTAAATTATTTTTCAAGCCCTAATCAAAGGAACAACGACAATTATCATTTAAACAACGGATTAATCTTCGAACCTAGTTTAAAGAACTTTAAATGAATTGCTAACTTATTTGAGTCTCGTTCCCGCTACCTCTTATTCCTTACGTCCAGGATTCCGATCACCTTTTTATCAGGTCAACGGTTAGGTACGTGGGTCACGCAACGTGGACCCGCCAGCACGAAGATGTCGTCAATGTATTAAATTATGTCCGCTCCGGACACCCTCGGACACCTTCGCCCAGTCCAGACACTCTCGAACTGGACGGGAATTTTGTTACACTTATGTTATTGTCATGTGCAACTGTTACATTTTATGGTAGATTTTGAAGATATCAGTGGAAAATGTTAAAGTTTTGAGTTTGATATGCGACATAGGCGTGTATTTGGGATAGTGGGATACTCGCTGGTCTAATAGAATAGCGACTAAAGAACATTAGGGCTGGGTTCGGGTCGGGCATACTGGGTAATACGATACCACTTGTTAAGACTGGTTGTCAGACTTTTTGGACCACTGACTACCTGTAACGAATGTCAAAGATGGACAAATGACAACCGGGACCAACAGCTTAACGTGCTTTCCGAGGTACGGAGGAACGGTGGTGGTCACCCATCCACAGACCAACCTAGGCAAGCACGGCTTAACCTAAAGATAGACCCGACCGGCAGCTATTGTTTAGCCACGAGCTCCTTTCGAGCTTTTATTTTAAATGAAATGAAGAAAATGATTCCCACAATTGCATGAACTACTCTGAAATGAACAAAACTTCAGATCAATCAATAAAAAATCAAAGTAAATCACATAGGTTCGCGCATTACAAGGCTGGCGAGCAATCAGTCAAACATTACACGATCCATTGAGCGCAGGTCAATTCATTAGGGAGCCAGCACCGATTGCCGTCCTTCCGTATGCCGCCGATAAAACAAATCTAAATCCTCGTGCTGTTGACTTTCCTTCCAAAAGGTTTTATAGTTAATCTCGAGTTCAATAAAGGAAGCCTTGCCTGATTACCCGAAGCCTCTTTTTAAACATTTGTTTTCGCAATTGACAGTTGGAAGTCCTTTGACATGTATTTTATTTTTGAGGAAGTTATTGCGGTAATGCTAAGGTCTCTAGAAATAAACTTCGGTTTGGAAAGTTGGGAGTTTGATAATATATTTAGTCTTTAGATAAAAAGGTGACAATAGAAAACCTAGGTTGTATAGTTAGCTGGTTCATATTCATTTGAAAGCTTAGAAAATGTTTTATTTAATTCAAACAATTTGTTTTGTCACCGTGTAGTGGCAAACTAAAGGTTGAAACGATAAAAGGGTTCTTTTTAACCGTTTCATTTTATTACTTTACAGGTTTCATTACTACGCCTTTCAAATAATAAATATGCATTCAAGTAAAAACGCAACAAAGTTCCCCTTTGTAGCGTCCGCTCAAGAGAGCACAATATTTTCAAAATGAAAATAACAGAAACGCCTTCACTGCGACGTTTAACGCAGAAATAGATGTTAATTTCCTTTTATTCTGTGTTGCAGAAATATATGAGCAAAGTTAAAGCTTTTATTTTCAAGCAGATAGAAAGCACCCACGAGAAAACAGAATTTATATTCATAGCAATAATTAGTGGCACTAAACAGTGGTCTCATCGCGTATCGCGTACCCGACCACACACGTAACAAGCTACATTGATTTAAGCTCCCGCCCGAATATTGTTCACAAATTAAATTACAAACCTAGAGCCGAGCGCGCGGATACGAAACAGCGAATAGTGCCATTAATAACCACAACTTTATTCATAAAATGTTTCGAATACTAATGAAACTCAGTTATTACTTATCCACGACTATTAAATCCCGTACTTGGAAGTTTCCCATTCATAACTTGTTTAATTTCAGAGTGAAGATCACGGCCCGCGCGCGTTATATGTTCAGGTGAATATTTTACCGGCTACGGGAACTTTTACCCTTTCTTTTTACCACTTGTTCAGGATAAGACGTGACTATTAATATCGCAGGTGGGTTCGCTCGCTCCGCTCCCGTCGCTCCCGTCGCTTTCGCTGCTCGTGCAGCTCGCAGCGCTTTAATTCTGACAACGGAGACGTTACATTTAAAGTTTTGATGTTTAGTTAGATTTTACAGTTTTTATATCAAATGTACCTACGGACAACTTCTGTTTTAGTTTTTTAATTTTAGTAGTGCAACTTTTAATGAGATTCAATAATGAAAGTATCGTATTATAACTGTTATCATTATTACGAATAGAATTGGTGATTGAAGCTTGTCAGTTCCGTCATCCGAAAAAGCAAGTTTTATGAAATAATTTCAGGTAATTCCGAACATCTTTCTCGACCCTCGTTCGTATTAGATACAGCATCTCGAGACGTCGACGTCATTTAACGAGCCATTGGAAACAACAATAGTATTCATCCATGCAAATTCTCCGTATTCTTATAAGTCGTAGTGTATTTTATTTGGAAGACAAACGTTGTCATTTCTGAGATGCGGATGAAATCTCGTGGGCAAGCAAATAGGGAATTATGTCGTCTATCGAGTACCCTAAGGGTTGGTGGGCCTGATTCGATTTGCGGGCCTACGGAGGGTTGTCCACATAAGTGTTTTGGACCCACGTCCTTAACCAAGGGCGTGCTTGAATATGCAATCACATCTGTCGATACTAATGTATGGAGCCTTCGGGGAGATGAGATCTGTCGAGGAAATACTGCCTCACAACTTGCTAATTGTTTCTATTTGATTGTGAGTTCGTTATCCGACAGCCGCCTTCTGAAATGCTTCCTGTTCTTGAGAGAATGAAGTCTCGACATTTAATGCAAATATTAGCAGTGGCTTAATAATTTACGGAGGGATAAGATGGAAGCACAACGGAAATTGAATCTGTTTTGGAAGTAATTCTGGAAGGGGCTGTCAATCAAAATGTTAAATGTTTTAATCATCAGCGTATCAGCCGTAAAATGGTGGTTAGTCAGCACTCCGATTATCTTCTAATTTATCATTACAGTAAGTAAATATATGATGCAGTCGTATTCAGCACACTGATCACAGTCTGAATCATCGTATCTTAGCGTTACTACTTATACAATCACTATTTTTGTGGTGGTTAAAATATTAACTAGCTGTTATAACAACTATTTACTTACTAAATATAGTGTAGGCGGTTAAATAAACACAAGCTCGCTTAAGAACACACCCAAGCGCTTTCCTTCTCACTAATCTAATCTATTGCAGAGAAAAAATAAACTTATTTGAAAAACATGAAAGCATCGAAAGCACAAAGAATCTCGGGCAACTGTCAATCTAAGTGAAGTTTCATCCAAGATAGATAGCCCAGACTTTGTTAGAAATCTAGGAGTACTAGCGCAGATATAGAGGGAAAGACAAATGGCGCTGGATTCCATTGGAGCAGGAGTGGGAGGAAGGGACAAAGCTTCGGCGGAGGGTAAGTAATTTATCATAGAATAATATTGGATCACGAGATCTGTGCCGGCAGCCGGCCGGTCGAGCGAACCGGGCGCCGGCGCCGGCCCGCACGACCGCTAGCCAGGAACTGCGGTGCTTGGGTTTGGAGAACAAGGTATGAGCGAACGCGGTAGGTAGAATGGAATTATGGATTAGTATAACTATGACGACCTGATTGGCGTAGTGGTAGTGAC
Organism: Xestia c-nigrum; assembly: GCA_916618015.1. Lineage (NCBI taxonomy): Eukaryota > Metazoa > Arthropoda > Insecta > Lepidoptera > Noctuidae > Xestia > Xestia c-nigrum. The sequence continues at coordinate 25,139,143 of OU745254.1, read as the reverse complement.
GCTGCCTTACGTTCTTAGGGTCCTGGGTTTGAATCCCGGTAGGAGCAAATGTTTGTGTGATGAGCACGGACATTTGTTTCCGAGTCATGGATGTTTATTTGTATAATAAGTATGTATTTACAAACAAAAAAGTATATATGTAGTATACCGACCATCCAGTGTCCACGACACAAGCTTTGCTTAGTGTGGCACTAGGTGGCGCTGTGTGTTAATGTCCAGTGATATTTATTTATTAATTTATTTATGTCCATTATTCGCTTGTTTTTGTAGAGTAGAGAAATTGCATCGTTCTTGTATGCCCTTTGAAAGATTTTCTTACAATTGGTAATTCTGGAGATGTTTTAATAATTTGATTTATCTAAATTTTCCGATGACCTGGTAAAGGTTGCGAGAATCCGCCGGCGACATTTGGGGGAGGCCTGTGTTCAGCAGTGGACGTCTTGCGGCTAGAATGATGATGATGATGACCTAAATATTTCGTCAAGACGATCAAAAAAGATTTTGAAATAAAAATGTTCGATCTTTATCCGCTATTCCTTCTAGCTCGCGCCTCTCCAATTTGTTCAGCCGAAACTTGAAATAACATGGTATCGATGATCTTCGGAGCCCTTGCGCTGTAATACTGTATTTAACCAGGTCTAGCCATACGTACTACCTATATAAATGTAGGTTGTGTCTAACCATACGTGGTATACATAGGCCTGGCATAGCGTACATGTGTGGTACATAAGCCAGGCCTAGGCATTTTAATTCTTAATGTTTTACATGATTTTCACATAATATCAAGACTATAAAAGCTAAAGCTTGTTTGTTTGTAAGGTTGGAGGCCACGTGGAGTAATTCTCGAAACTACTGATCCGATTCAAAAAAAAACTTTAATTAATGGAAAGCTTCATTATCACCGAATGTATCTTTATACGTGTGTAACGTAGGCTATATCTAAAAAGTTTCTGAAGGGTAAGTTCTGACCCTTTTTTTTTTTAGGATGGGAAATCATCAAATGACTTCTCCCACTCTGGGCGGAGCGGGAGGGAGTGTCAGACTCTTACTGACTGAAACCCATCCATGTTCCTTCCTCGCCCTTTATGTTCCGGGGCCGCGGTATCTCTTTCGAACAGGCCCGCAACCCCGGCAGGCTTCGGCCCTTGCGGGCCCCTCCCCTTATGCTGACATCTCTTTGAGGCGCGCGTGGAACACGAACGCACCGTCGACACGGCCTGTCGTCGTCGTTAGACGGACGGACGGCTAGCTAGCCCATAGCCAACCGTCCACAGGCCCGCATCTACGGTGGCCGGTAGCCACCACGTGGCCCCCGACGCCTGGTGCGTCTCCCGCGGCGGCCGGGAAGAGAGGATCTCTCTCTCTCTCGTTCCGCCACCTCCTTCGCTAGCATGACTGCTTCGCAGAAGGAGGTGACGGCTTCCCATTCCGTCTCGCTCCGGACCATAGATTGAACCAGGGCTGGACGCGAGAGGTCTAATTTCTGACCCTTACGCAAGCAAAACCACGGGTAACAGCTAGTGGACCAAGTCTAAAGAACACACTATACTTCGCTAACTCTCTCTCCACGGGCACTATACAGGGTGTTCCCACTTTATGTTATACAGCCTGTTCTCACTATAATATGGTATACAGTGTGTTCTCAAACTCGTGTTATTACCGATCCTGATACATCGGATTAGTTGAGAGTTGCTCTCGTATTCAGACATGCCTCTCTTGTAACATTAATGTGGTAACTGTATAATTCGAGACTTGATGCGGTTTCGAGGTGTACTGTTCTGGGGTATTGTGGTGTTCTACGGAACTATAAATTGCAAATCTATTTAGTCCGCCAGTTTGAGAATAGGGATAATGGAGACGATTTTTTTGTTTTTGTAAATCAATTAATATTGACAAAGATGAAACGCATGAAAACTCGGAAGCTCGTCATAACGCACTAAATAATATACCAAGGCGAAACTTATTGAGAATTTTAAAAGCATCGTATCTTCGTCAATTTTGGTTTACGTAACAAAAGAAAAAATACGGGACAAATATTTTTTGATACTCTAATTGACGGACTAATTAGATTTTTTTTTGTCTACCCTATTATACTTATGAAATGATTTACTGACTATTTAATATTGTTTTTCATCAGAAATAGTTCGTACAATGTAGGTAAACTGGTAGAATTAAAACTTTTACTGATTTTGTCTTTATATTCCAGCAACACACTTGAACAAAAGTTATAATATCCATTACTACTTTGTTTGTCTGTGTGTTCGTTTCCTTTCCCAAGCCTTAACTGCTGAACGGATTTTAATGAAATCTGGTGCACAATTTACCTGTGTGCCTAAGAAGAAAATATTTTATTCCAGTACTATGTTCCCGTGGAATAGTTTCAAACTCATACGCAGGCTAAACCGCGGGCTACTACTAGTATTTTATACGTAAGTACTGTACTGTAGTCTTCAGAAATAAGATTTTCTCTTCAAATTCTACAGCATATTATAATTTGGTAGGTATCCGAGCTAACCCTTTACAAGTCTGTAGGCTAACGAAATACGAGCACATTTCTAGAATTATTCTCGTCCTACTTTTTATACTGAAGAAATATATTATTCTAATCACGGAGGCGCTCTTTATTTCGTGTACTTGAGGAGGGACGCTTTAGAATAATGATAAAAAAGAGGCGTGAGGGCTGTGATCCGACGTCAAATTATGTCTGTTTGAAACTTTCCCACTCTGAAATACTCCTTGAAACAAGGTGAACGGACTGCTAAGGACTCAGAATTTAATATTTATTTTTAATAATAGAGCTATGGAGTGACTTTCATTGTCTTTCCAGTCAGTAAATATGCACCTCGGTGTCCATTAGATATGAGCCTACATTGACAGCTTCAAGAACGAATGTTATTGTTGAAGGTGAACGCACACTTATCCACGCCGAAAGAACCGATCGCGCTAAAAGAAACATACTCATCCGTATATCGTTATTCGATGCGTAATAAGTGTGCGAGGTTTTATTGAATTTCATACAAGTAATTCTAAAATTCGATTCTTTCGGCTCTTTCGCTTCTTTCGGCTCTGATAAGTATGCGTTTACCTTAAGACGGATTTACACATAATATTTATTTAAACCAGTTGTAATAAATACAGAGCTTTATAGTTCATAGTTTTAATAAAAAGATTTTCCTTAAATAAATCCTGTATCTACGTTCAACACAGGTAGAGTCAATATTGATATCCACATAAAGAGAAAATGAAGTAAAGCAAAAGCATTCATAAAATTACAAAAGTGAAAAATAGTTTCCTTTTTACAGCTTCATGAAATCACTTCGCAATTTTATGAAGCATTTTCATCGAAGTTGTTAAAATAAATTCACGCAGTTATGAACACTTGTTGTTTATTATATATCATTATGCGATTCGATGTTTTAATTATGTGCCAGTAGACATGTACTCATTACAGTCGGTGTGTTTTGTAATTATTTATCACTATTTGGAAGCGCGTTTTATGGATAACCATCGACCCACCTTTTTGTTCAAAGGGTACATTAGCAATCTGAATTAAGTATTGTAACTAATGTACATTCAACAAAAGGGTTAGGTATGCAGGCTAGCATTTTCTTACAACGATTATAAACGTAAAAGTCTGTAAAGATCGATTTTTGTTATTCTTTCACGCAGAAACTACTGAAAGAATTTGGATGAAATTTGAAATATTTGACTATAACCCTTTTCCACATAAATAGTAGTAAGAAGATTGCTGGCCTGTAAACCTAACTGTTTTGCTGACTGTACATAAATGTTCCGAAATAAGTAAATATTCTTAAATCTTAAATGATGGTGACGTTAAGTAATCAGTTTACCAAGAAATCTGTCGATAAGATCTCATAACCGACAGCCTACCTATCCTGTAACACCTCCAACTTTAGAACATACTAGAACTCCGAACATATTCGTACTGATTTGCATTCACCCATCCGCCGTTGAGACGTAACCCGGCTCATCTCATTACCTCGCGGCGCCTTACCGCGGGTACCAGGCGCGTAGGAAGGGTAGGCGGTGTTCAGTGCCAGGTCATTGCCTGAGGTGACTTTGTAATATACTTGGATATTGGATGATACTGAGATGTGTTACATGATTGATAAGAGATACGCATCTTGATAGACTGGCAGTTCGAATTTTGACACGATTATCTATGAATAGGTAGTGTTACTGAGATCCTTTTCATAGTGATTTTTGCTCAACTCAGGACACTGCGTTGCGGTGGGGTACCAGGAACGTAGCAAGGGAAGGCGGTATTCACTGATAGGCTTAAGGTGACTTCTAAAGGTCCGTTCGCTCCTAATTGTTCATATTTGAGCATTACATTAGTGAGTAAGAAGAAGCGAGCGAACCTATAATGATACAATTTACAAAAAGGACATTTTTTTCACAAAATCGAACATAAGAGGCGAATGCTTTTGTTGAGGGAGCGTCTTAATATAAACGAAGTGAACGAAGATTGGATGATACTGAGACGTGTTACATGATTGACAGGGAGATACTGAAGTCCTGATCGACTTGTTCGTCTGAATTGTGTCACGGTGCTAGCTAAGATTGAATACAAAGTCCACAGATCTAGAGTTCTTTCGAATACTGTCTTTTTTAGTCGTATTTCAATCAATACTAGATCTGAAATCACTAACAACCTGCGAGATATCGGATTCGGAAACTCGAGTTCCTTCTTTGAATGGAAATGAAACTTTATTTATTTAAACTTCATGTACAATAGTGGTACATAGGCGGACTTAATGCCACAAAGCATTCTCTACCAGTCAACCATTGGGTCAAATAGGACAGCATTGTGATAGAGTACAATGAAAATCAAAAGAAACATACCATTTTGCCAGAATAAAATAAACACATAAATTAATACCTACATACTAATTCGTAAATAAGCATATATAATAAACTAATATATATTAAAATACGTACAAATAGTCCAAAATACGAGAAACCTTATAATAATTATGACGACTCTAATAAATTCTAGTGGTTTTCTTGAAAATAAGTAATTACTGACTGTTTTTATTGGCTGGAGAAGAAAAAACATTAAGTCCATGTACATACATAAACAACCGCTTTTCATAATAATAACACAACCATATCCAAGTAAATAACTTCATACACAAGCGGAGGCCGTTTAACCGCGCCGCTATACAGGGTGACCTATTTAACTATAGTTATAAGTTTATAACTGCCAGAGTTAAACGCCCGATATTTAATACTCATTGCCTGGAAATTGTGGTTCTAAAAATTGTTTTAACTGTATAAATAACGAATAGTTATTACGAGAAAAATAATATGAGAGTTTAATTTAATTTCTACCTACGTTCATTTGTCCTTAAACGTTCAAAAATTTTGAACAGTGTTTTATTTCGGGATGTCAGTAGAGAGATTCAAATGAATTCTAAATATAATAATACCAATTTATTGATCTATTTTGAGATAGATAGTCCACAACACTGTAAACTACACAGCAAACCTATGAATATTCCATTTACATAAACTTTTATTTGACTAAACACCATTGTTTAAGCCGATCACAACTGATTGAACCCATTAAATCAAACATCATCTAAACAAATGACACCATCAAAGTACAGATAAAAAAACTACCGAACCAAAAAACGAACATTTACCACGCCACACTAGATTAACTCTGCCTCCTTCCAATAAGACATAAGCACAATGATTTTTTACCTCTAAAGAACAATACATCGCCGACTATCTCACGCCGCCTGATTTTTTTCACTGAATAAATTTGTTTGGATATTTCGCAAAAAGCGGGATAAGGATGGCCTATTTACATCCCAAATGTGCGTACACCGTGGTCGGGCATGGTCGGGCATGGCCGCGTGGTGATTGTGATCGATTACATCCAAGAAATGCGTTTGACGTTTACTTAAAGTGAAGTATGTGTAATGACGTAGCATTAGAGACGGCCTTGAAAGAAAAACATCTGACTCGAGAGTTCTTTTCAAAGGAGTTTGTTTTACGTACAGTTGTGTTGATTTAAAGGAGAGGCGTTTTTCTTTCACGTCGAAGGTACTTGTTGCTAATGGGTGTAAAGTTTTCTTTGGAGTTAGAAGGTGAGAGCCTGGCTCTAAGCGCTGAGACTTTAAGGTAACCTTTTAGCAATACTACGCTGCCAAGCTGACTTTATTTTTTGCTACTTGATGAAACGGTGTATGTATAAGACTTGTACCAGTCTCTCAATCATTTGTTAATATGGGGTATAAGGTTTGACCTGTGTTTCAATATAATTGTATAATAATACGATTCCTTATTGACCTTTTCTACGCCCACAGAAAGGTATAAGAGGGGGTAATTATATTTATAGACACCCGGCAAATAGGATCAGATAGTCGACATGAATTCAGAATTGTGAATTGACATGACATGGACCAAACAATGTTATATTTATTGAGTTTCTAATACATTCTTACCCGAATCCGTTTGAGATTTTAATTCACCAAAACAACCACTAAAAGGTGTGATAATAACCAAGAATAAAACCTGACGCACGCTTTCTTACCTTTAAAAGTAAAGTAACGTAAGGTAAAAAGTTATTCCTTTAGAAGTGTTTGACCCTCGTCTAGAGAAAACTTTTTACATAGGACGCAATAACGGAGAGAATTTCAAATTGTTGCAGGGTACAAGTAGTGACGGGACTACTGCGAGAATTAGAACAGAGGTACGTTTGAACTATAAAACCCTGGAACACACATGCTATACAGTAGCACGAAAGCATGCGATTTTTGAGCAGAAATTAGAAGCAAGCAAGTAGTGATGCTATTATTAACACTCAAATTCAAAGAAGTGTAAAGGAGAACAATAAGATTGTAATGCAAACATATTGAGTGCATGAAATTTAAATGATCTAGGTGTTTTTGCAAGAAGTTATGATACAAATCAAAGAAATAAAGAAAAAGCATTTTATTAGCCCACCAGGACAAAAGACACAAACAAACGTGGGTACCCGTCCACTTGAGAACATCCTCCGTTTTTTTTTTCGTCGGTAATAAAGAGGTAAGTAATCTTGTGACGGCTACAATAGGAGCAAAGTAGAAAGAAAGGAGTGTATGACCGGTCACTGTGGAGCTGCCTAAGCGACAACATCCATTAATGGATTCCTGAACTTTTTGAAGATCTCTTTTCATCAAATTATATTTACTTTTCGAAGTGAACAACATGTTACTGCAGAGCGGTTGTGATAAAACGTAGGTATCTAAGTTGCAGCAACATGCCCACAAAATGATACGCTCTTATTAACGTAATGTAACATAATTTCCCGAAGGATTATGTGGGGGTTGTACTTGTGCAAACATGTTGATGTCATTAAACTCCGCTGTGTTCGGGGTGGATATGAACGTTAATGAGATATTTATGTTTATCGTTATCAGGATCGAATAATAACATATTTTAGGAAAATCGTATTATAGCGTACTCTATAGGCAGTTTGTTCTATCATCTAGTTGAGGAATGTGGGTTCACTAAAACGCTGAGCGAAACAATAATACGTCAATAACACAACCAAAAGGATAGATTTTCCTGGAAACAGAATTGGTATAAGCTAACCTCGTATTCTGCTGAAACTCTGTACGTAAGCTAAGCTTAGTCCATATAAAAGTGTTTCTATTATTGTACTGTATTCTCTACAGTATACCTATCTATATTAAATAAGCAATTCAGTTCATTTACATGGTTAGTACAATATCTATGCACTACGAGTAGAACGACATAAACTAGAATTTTACCAATAAAATCGTAATCCCTGCTCCATTTCTAACTCACATAATACCCATCCCACCGCTGCCTAAACCGCAAGGCGAGAACACAATTAAATCAACCTTTCACCATAGCTATGGAGCTGGCAAACAAAAGCTCACACAATAAATAACGAAATTAATCCGCTAATTTGTTACGTCACTGCTCGCTCGGTTCGCTTCGTTCGCTCCGATCGCTCCGATCGCGCCATTTGAACGCTCTGCTGTAGCAAAACTTTTGACTCGATGATACTGTCATTAAGTAGATAAATCCGGAAGGCCAATTTAATGCAATGAGTGAAAATTTACGAAGACATTATGCATGTGTAGCAACTGCACGCCATCGCGCGAGGTGTATTGAATAGCTCGTGGCTCAATATTAACAGCCACACGGATCTATAAAGGGTGTAAAACACCTTTTCACGAAGCTGAAACGCACTTGTTCTCCCCATCATGTCGATAATTTTTTTGCTCTACACCATACCTGGGAACCTTCTAGTTACGGAGATATGCGGAGTCAAAGTTACAACTTTTTGATCAGTTTTTTTTTTAAATACAAGATGTTTTTGTAAGATTCTTATTCTTATTCTTATTCTTTATTGCACAGAAAAAAAACAACAAATATACATAATACTTGCAATAATATAGCTTATGTACAAAGGCGAACTTAACCCAGAGTTGGGTTTTCTTACAGCAAACCTAATTTTGAAAGCGAGATTTGCAAAAGAGGATATACTTACATATGTGCATTTACATTACATTATAGATAAACTTAAAAAAAAAACTACATTCATACTATAAAATATACGTAATACATACAGCTTAGATATATATTATACATACCTATAAAATCCGATACATATATACATACATATTGATCATATAGACAGGAAATGGTCCTTTATTCCCTTCCTGAACACCTCTAACGAAGGGCTATCCCGCAAGGAGTGTGGAAGTGAATTCCAAAGGCGCACAGCACAAACAGTGAATGATCCATCATACCGACTTGAGGAGTGGGGAGGAAAACGAAGGAGAAGAGATGATGATGAGCGACAAGGTTTACCTCTAGGTACGAGATACTCAAAGCGTTCACGAAGATAGGAAGGAGCCTTAGAATTATGAAGAATGGAAAAGAGAAAAGAAAGAATGTGACAATCACGACGCTGACGAATAGGTAGCCACTTCAGCTGCTTCCGAAATTCCGACACATGGTCGTACTTACGAAGCCCGAAAATGAAGCGGATACACAGATTTTGCAGACGATCGAGCTTATCCAGAAGTTCCTCAGTCGCATCAAGAAAACAGATATCAGCATAGTCTAGAAGAGGTAGAAGAAGAGACTGGGCAAGAGTAATTTTAGTTTGAAATGGCTGGAATTTCTGAAGACGCTTAAGAGACCTATACGAACAAAAAATTCTCCTGCTTACTTCAGCAACGTGACCATGCCAAGATAGGTTGCAGTCCAAGAATACACCTAGGTCCTTTACTTTCTTGGAGTAGGCTATGGCGATACCATTGTACATAACAGGAGGGAGGGGCTGATGATTGAGTAAATTGACGAAGTATCTGCCACCAATAATGAGAGCTTGTGATTTTGTTGGGTTAACTAACAGTTCAAAGCTTTTAGCCCACTCTTTGATATTTTGAAGATTTTGACTTTCATCATCTCCACGACCCCCGTACTTTTCAATCCATCCATCAGCACAATGTTTTAAGTGCGTTACATTGTGTTCTACCCCAAAACATGATTTATAACCTCAAAAAAAAAGTGGTTTCCCAGCAATAATTTTTGCGTAAAGGTACTTAGTTTGATGTTCAGAAATGCTTGATTAACTACTTCGTGATGAGGTGGTTTACACCCTGTATAAGGTTAAGCAACGCTTCCCGTGGATGGGTGACCATCCAATACATATTGGTACCTCTCCGTGTCTTGGAAGGCACGTTTAGCCGTTGATCCCGGCTACCATTTCTCTTTTCATCTTTGGCAGTTGTTACAGGTAGTTAGAAGCCCAGCTAGTTTTACGGAGGAAAGTGAAGAAAACCTAGTTGGAAGTCGCCTCATGTAAAATACTGCTATTCAGCTGCATCCAGAGAGACAGGAAGCTGACCCCGACATTTCTTTTACTGTCTCACTGCGGGACCAAAGCCTCCCCATTCCCTTTCCGCTCCAGGTGTTTTGACTCCTCTGGCCAATCAATCAGGAATGAGTCCACATCGTCACGCCCGCGGTTTTTAGCTCTATCTCAGTGACGACATAGTTGGTGCAAATGACTGACAGACCACCGTGCTTATGGCTCCATGTTTGAGTGCGCCTGTGTTCACTCATTAGGTAGCGCTGGTCTTCTGCTCATCTATCTATTTTGTGATGATACGAGTACTGCGCTACAAATAGGGTGAAGGTAATTTTAGATCGTTTTAATTAACGGTTTTTATAGACCGGCCGGAGTTTGGAGATAGGATCTTATCTAGTTTTGTTGTTTGTTCATTTTTTGTCTACGATTGTTTGTTACGTGCCTTTGGGGAGATGCGGATTGAATTGTTAATGTGGACTAGGGATGCGCGGGTTTTTGATATCAGATGAGAAATTGTTATCATAATTACAGTATTTGTAGTGTAGTGATAGTATCTAGTTTTTAAATTGAGACCTGTGTCGTTTGTGTATGTTTGGCTGAAGAGTGGAGTGGGATACACCCAGCAGTGGGTAATTGTGGGCTACAATGATGATGATGGCAATATGGTCACAATCACTGAAGGTCTGAAGTACCTACGAGGGTAGGTAAGTTTGTCAAAGTAAGTACAATAGAATTGTGTTTCATCACCAGTGGTTCATGGAGTATCCTCACCGCATGTTGAGATAACATTCCATAACAATGTTATCAATTGGTACCCAGGGTTGACTATTTCAAAAGGCAACATTAAAATATACTAACAATAAATAACACTTGAAACGTTGCTCAACAAAAAGTGACTGCGGTGCGGATGCACCGGTATGCAAGATCCAAAAACCTCGTGCCCCAAAGGTCAAATTCAAACACGTCCCACAAAACTAAAAGTTGCCACAAAATTAATTCCAAAGCTCTGGGTAACAAGTAGTACCAACCCGTTAGCAACAGTGGAAGGCTACATTCCGTGCCGACAGATGCCACCTCCTAGTTAGAACATTCTCGAAAGGCTACGGCTGACCGTGACCCCGTACATGGGTTCCGTACACGACGGAATCCTAATAAGGCTCGAGCTTGGCCATGTATCACAAGCCTCAGCTAGGCTTGAGTCCTGTTTTTAATACATTTCCAGATGAAACTACGTGAGTACGTACGTGGCAGTTTAAATATTCATCTCATAATATATTCAGCTTTAAATCGTATGTAGGCTTTTTCCGTTGCTAAAATGAAACCTCAAAATGTTTTTGAAATCATCTGCCTAGCGTTTTTTCCAACTATGTTTGGGTTGATTTCCAGTATAACCAGATGCCAGTATTATAGCCGGAATCATTAACTTAAGCTGCTTTTCGAGGCACGGAGGATATTCGGTAAGTAACTTGGTGGTCACCCATCCACGAACCAACCTAGGATTGGAAACCAGTGACTGGTTTTATTTAACCACAAGCTCACATTGAACTTGAAGGTATAACATATTAAACGATTTAGACTAACACTAGTATTATACATAAGCAATGTTTATTATGCCTGTAAGTATTTATGCTTTGTGACTGTAGCTTTTTTTGGTACTTTTGACATTCATTCGTAATGGTCTAATTGAAATAAATGCTTTGAGTTTGAGTTTGTTTAAGTGATAACAAGCAAAGCGCTGAAACTGTTTACCGCTCATAATTTATTCAAACTGAAACATGCACATTGTCGAACAGTCGCAAGTTGTTTTGTTTAAAAATACACTCAATCCACTGAACCGTTACAAATACAAAGCAGTATTTGAAAAAATCGCACCTTCGGAACCAAACGAGCCGCGCGATTCATTAGGACGCATCCCGGAGCGGGCGAATACTGAAACTTGCACAAAAACATAAAAAGATGACCGCGACCAGCGGAACTCTTAAAACGATAAAACTTTTATTCGTACCTGCATAAAATGGCGATGGAATATTCAACGGGCATTGCTATTCCGCAAATCCGCGGCGAAATTAAAGAAGTTATGAAAAGGGAAGTTGCGGAGTAGGAGGGGCTTTAATTCTTGAAACCCCTCAAACGGTTTAATTAAGAGGATTGAAGTAAAAAGTGGCAGGACACGCCGGCCAGGTGGATTCAACAAATTGCTTTTTAACTTATTGCCTAAAGATTTGAATGAAATGCTGCTCGGATTTAATGTGGGAAATAATGAGTTATTTTCTGGTTTTGATAATCTCCATTGTGAATTTTAATAAGGAAAACATCGAAAGGTATTATTGCTTTCCATAAATGGTCAATAAAAGATTTTTAATAATTAATTAGTTGGTGTACTCACACCAACTAGGTAATTATTAAAATATTAAAATCTTTTGTTGATATGGACGCACTGCCTAATCATTATTGAGCAGCAATGTGATAAAATTATACGACACCAAATCTAAATTTTGTATTATTATTGGTTAAAAATTATTTTCATCTTTTTTTTTTTAAATCATTTGCCATTTCATCCACGAAAAATTGCAGCTTCAATAGCTAACTCAGTCATATGTAAATAATGACTTTAAAATAATATAAATAAAATAACTTGGCAAAGCGGCGTCTTCAGCACCATAAACCTAGGGGTTCAATTTCTCTGGACACTAAGCAAATGTTTAAATGGCTAGTATATCTTGACTTTATGGTGATTCATAAAAATATGGCAGCTATTCTCAAAAGTCAAATTTCTTAGCATAACGGGTTGGTACTTGGTAATAGCTCGTAATAGTTACTACGTCTAGACTGAGCTGTTAAAAATGTATAGAATAACAGATTTTATAATTGTCTTCATAAAAGAAAAATATAAAATTTTAAGTATCAAAATTTATGTCCCTACCAGTACAAATAACTTCGCTTCAAAATTCATTATTCCTTTCTCATACGAAATCTAGAACAATTTCTTGACATTCTCACTGTAACTATAAAAAAACGTTCAAGCACGCTGACTTTTCCATGTCCGAGCTTGCAAAAGTTAGATTGTCATGAGATTTTAGTGTTTCCCTGGTCTAAATATTACAACATCGTTAAGTACATCGTTCTAGCGCTATCATCAACATTTTACACAGTTACCTATAAAGCCTCCTCTCCACAAGGAAGCGCCATTCAGTTTTTAATCCCATAAGCCTACGTCTTATAATAAAAGAGGAAGTTTTCTTACAAAATAGATTCTATAGTAAGGCCTGGAGCGTTGGAAATCTCTACAGCCACTACGTTATCTACTCTGTTACGTAACAAGACGAAGTACCTAGTACAATAAAATACATCGGCAGCCTCTTCCACCAAATTACGTAATAAGTATCTACTCCAATTTAGATTACGTCAAAACATTGCAACATCAGTTTAAAAAGTTAAGCCTCTAAAACAAATACGTTTGCCAAAACAGATTGGCTATCAAATACATAGTCGCAAACCCATAATATCAATATGAAGCCCTAAATTTTCCAAAAACTGACAAACGACCAATAAATATTTTTATCGATGAGACACAACAATAAATTGTGACTAAATTCGATAAATTGACGGATGGAATAAAACGCGAGTATATTTGGGGCGGCGGGCGCGCGACATGCCGCAATATTTCCCGCTCAGCGAATTGATACGCGCTGTGACGTCACAAGTCACCCGCACCTGTAATTGTCAGCGTTTTGAATTCATCATGTCTAACGTTATTAAATAAAACATCCGTGCGGCTGATACAGACGACGCTCGCGACGGAGTTTGTGTAAATATTTTTGCTCAGCTTTCGATCAAAATAAAGACGACGAAAGATAAAATTGAAGAGGAAATTCCAAGATGCTTTTACGCTATGAGGACTCGAGACTGACGCGTTTAGGTCTTTTGTTTTATCAGAATTATTGAAGCATTTTATTTGAGGAGTCAATTAAACTTTGGAACTAACATTACGAGGAAGTTTTCTCACTGAAACTTTCTGGCAAACAATAATCAAATCGGTAATCTCTAGGTATGGAATCTGTCCCAATAAACTCCTAAATATAAAAATCATTTTTATTGTTGTCTACTTGATTTAGCAGAAGCTTTTGACAGCCAACAGGCGAGAGTAATAGAGTGTCTAAAAAGCGCCTCGTATGAATTTATTCTGATGGGATGGGACCCACTCGTTACCTCGGCTCCACATTAAAATTCGCCAACCCATTAACGGATGATGACAACGACGTTATATATTGTAATTCCATAAAAAAGGATGTCCCTGATTTATGGAATAATGAAGGTAAGGTTATGGAAGCTGTAAATCAGGTTATTGTAAATTTAAAAGGGTCGAAAATTTGCGAATATTTCAATAAAGTCAATAAAATTTTAAACGAAAATGAAAATAAGCAATTACTAGGAAAGATTCAGTTACAACACAGAGATAATTAATTTTCAGTAGAAAGAAATATAAGAAGGAAACACGTAAAAGAAAACAATAAGGAAATTGAAATAGAAGAAATAAATTACAGTTATTGCCTCAGAGCTAAACAAGCTCCTCAAATGGTCCAAAGTGAAGATAACCGAAGAAACAATGATCAGCAAAACATACATGTATATTAAATCTTGAGATCCCCCGCAGATGGCGCCACGTGTATGTAAGATCTCGCTATCAAAACTTGGAGATACGAATGATAACGACAATAAGGAAGCCGCTCGTGATATTTAATAAATTTCGCCGCACATTTGTATCTTGTTAATGCATCATTGAAATTTAGCCATTTCTCGTAATGTGCCGTGTGGGGAGAATCTAGGGCTGCCTATTGTGCTCATTGTTCGTAATGGCAAATGGTATTTTAGGATTCCTTTTGTGTGAACTATTATGAACTACTACATAGTAGGGAAGGCTTTAAATGGAGTTTAGTTTTGTGCTGTAAAGGCTAAATTGATAAATCTTACAAGTGCTCTTTGCGTTAGTGGTTATTACGAATAATAATGTTAATCACAATAAAGGTGCCTGATTCAGAAACATCCTAGAACTTAGACCTAACTTTAACGTCATTGAAAACCAATGTATAATCATCAAAATTTCAAACAAAATCAGCAAACAAAAGCAAATATTCGCTAAACAACATCCGCCTAAATTCCACTACACACACATGATATAATAAAATGCTCGACAGCCCTATCGGGCGGGGTTGCGGGGTGGGTAGGGGGCTGGAGGGGAGGAGGGACACACGCGTTAGTATGCTCGTCGCGCCGAACGCGCCCGAAGCAGATGCCGCCTTCGGGGACTTTCGCTGCATCGCCTAAGTACGCAACTAAACCCCGTTTTATATTGGCTTTGTACCATTAAACTTAAGCTTATCTTCATCCCATTATAATCATGCGAGTTCGCGTCTGCGAATAAATTTGAAGGCTTACAAAGTTCAATATGGGAGCCTATCTTACGTCGCACTCCAGATGGAGGAATAAGGAATCTATTTCTAGCGCGACCGAGCAAAGTTCGAAACACGAGGAACTCAGGAGATAAGGGATTTTTTAGCCCAGGATTTAACATTATTAGATTATTAAAAACGTGATACTACTCAATCTGTCAATTTATAAATAGCTCCTCACTGTAATAATGTAAAGAAGCTTTTACCTCAAAATTAAACTTTTTTATTTTTTGGGCTCATCCCAAATAGTAAGTAATTAATATAAGAACTGTCTTACTACTATTATAATGAAGGTCGGATAGGCAATCACTCAATGTAAGATACTGGAATTCAGCTGTATCCAGTTGGACTTAAAGCTGATGATGTCTCACTACTATAATAGATGCAAAAGTTTGTGAAGATGAATGGATATTTTATTTAAACAAAAACTACTGAACGCATAACGATGTTTTTTTTTTTTTAGGATGGGACATTATCAAATGACTTCTCCCACTCTGGGCGGAGCGCGAGGGAGTGTCCGACTTTTACTGACTAAAACCCATCTATGTTCCTTCCTCGCCCTTTATGTTCCGGGGCCGCGGAATCTCTTTCGAACAGGCCCGCAACCCCGGCAGGCTTCGGCCCTTGCGGGCCCCTCCCCTTATCCTGACATCTCTTTGAGGCGCGCGTGGAACACAAACACGCCGTCGGCACGGCCTGTCGTCGTCGTTAGACGGACGGACGGCTAGCTAGCCCATAGCCAACCGTCCACAGGCCCGCATCTACGGTGGCCCCCGACGCCTTGTGCGTCTCCCGCGGCGGCCGGGAAGAGAGGATCTCTCCCTCTCTCGTTACGCCACCTCCTTCGCTAGCCTTACTTTTTATTCTGGTAGTTCGAAGAAGCCGCGGGAATAACAATAGCCCACGAATACTTCTGTGGTTTCCCTCGCACTACTTACAAAATCGAACCATCATTATTTGGTTATAAAGAGTTCTAAATCAGAATAGTTGACCTGTTTTACACCACAAGCCCTCAGAGGACTGATTTGTTAAATTCGGTTACTTTACGGTAATATTCGGATATGTTACAGTCAAATTCGGTAATATTTATAAGTAGAAAACCGTACCGCGAGTTATAATGTACGGTTCTACTAATTTATGTAATTGAAGTGTATTTGCGCTACATTTAGGTAAACGGGGAGTCTATGTACTGAAAATTGATGTTGAATATTTAGGTAGTGAACGGAACTCTTTAAGTGGTGTAATTTATTCGTGAAGCTTCTATTTATAATCCCATAAATTATATTCGTTAGTTACCTGTAGTTTACCTAAAATCGTTTCTTTTTAATAAAGCATTAGAATAGAATAAGAATAATTTATTTAAAATAAGGTATTACAAAATAAGGCATTACAAAAGTATACATCTAAGTGCAGTAGAGTTATTTTTAACAATTGTAAGTATTTGTTAGTTAGTTGCATTCAAAGTAGAATCTTCAAAAAACAGTAACGATCTACTGAAAATTTGAACCAAAAGTGTTTTAGCAATAATATTTAAAAAAATATTGCAAAATCAAAAAAAAACATGCTCGAAGGTTTTTTCCCGAAGTTCAATACTAACAGGAAACCGTGATTAGGTAAACTGCTAACAAAAACACGAGGTTCGGAAGTTTCCTTCTACAAAATAATTTCAGTAATACGACCGAGTAGCTTCGTAGTTAGAAGAGGATAATAAAATGCGTTACGATAAAAATCGGCCTTTTGAAATTAGGTTCTTTACTCGTTCAGAAATAATTTAATGAGGAGGTGTCTATTGTAAACGATAATAATTATTGAAGTCTTGAATGCTTAGCTTTTCGTAGCATTAATTGTACAAATGCGCACAATACCTCGTAGCAGCTACGTGCGTAGCGATTAGCTACGGCGTAGCGCTATTATGTTGTGTTGTATGAGACTTATAAGCGTAGTTTTACTTCGGAAGTAAGACTCTATTGATGCTGACGATAAAGTAGTTTTACATAGGTTTATTCACAGTAAAAAATTGCGACGATATTTTTTTCCACGTCAACGACTAAACAAAAAAAACTGTAACAATTTCTAGAATCAACATAAATGTAAATTGTACAGTCAGCAACACCTAAGAACCAACAGCTCGACTCGACGCACATAACAAGTGCGATCTCATCAGCCGTGTAACATAACCGCTGTATACTGCATGAAGTTATACAGCGCTGTATATTGTATACTGTATTATACAGTGTATATTTTTTCTCATATATTATTCCCCTGGCCTACTCCCGACATGTCGGTAGGGTGACTAGCTTGTTTGTGTACATTCCGTTGCATTTTTTTTTGTGCGCTGACTTGATTGCGATAAAACACACTGATAACTTAATTTATTAAAAAGACACGATATTTATATTTTTTTGCACTTAATATTTTGCGCTTCCTGTTACTTTGAGTTTTTACTGTACTACTTCACTTCATGGTCTAATTAAATGATTCTTTAAGAGCTAGATCTTTTGAAAAAACTGGTTTGGATGCATTTTACCTTCATTCTTTCAACACATTACACACATACATGTTGATCACATCCTTGATTTATAGGTCTAGAAGGTCTATGGCAACACGTTCACATTTGGACCGTCTATGGTGCATACAGTTTTATAATAAATACACCAAGAACACCTTTGTTACCCATCGTATAAATTTTAAACAGATAACAGATTCTGTTGTTCGGCAATTAATATTCTAGCTGTAAGTTACCAGAAAATCTAAGTTTACAGCCTCAAACTTTAAGTCTTAATAAACAATATAGTACTGAATAACTCAGATCGCAATACAAATCGGTTTCATCCCCAAATCTGTCCCTGAGCTGAACTTTATCCAGCGGTATCGGAGGGTAGTTTATGAATCGCTCTAAATCTAGTAACTTAGCAACTTGGAGCGTTAATTTTACGCCTAATTGGAGGCATTTAGAGTTCTGAACTTAGTCGAGTTAATAGAGCGTCAAGATTACTTAATGACGTATGGTAAGAGACAGCAAGCATTTACTTTGAGTAACTGGCATTACATTTTTGAGGATGACTTAATATTTTCATAACTCTAGCTAGCTAGTTATTGTCATCAGCTGTGCATTTATGTATATCCTAACTTCGAGCTGCTTCTGATCCAACAGTGGCCCTATCTGAGAATTGAACCTTGTGTTTTTTGCTCACCAGTAGCGCTTTGTATACCAACGAGGCCGTTTGCTAAGAAAAAGTTTTAAAAAGGAGAACCCACCGTATAAGACGATATTTTATATAAAAACTACTTGTATTTAGAAAATGTTGCCCTTCCCAAACTAAAAAGTCTCCCGAATTCCACCAGCCTGGTCACCACACCGAGCTCAATATCTGGCAAGTAGTGACGCAACTTGGGAGCCGAAAATGTCCATAAGCCATAACCGAGGCAATAAAAGGCCGGTCGCTCGCGGCCGCCAAAATAAACTGATATATACCCACCACCCAGTACCCACTACACACTGATAATAATGACTTATACTACCATGTGAATTATGTTAATAATACGGGAAGGTAAGTAAGAATTTGTTGTGAAGATATTTATGAGTTTACGGGGCGCGTAATGGGTGTCGTTGATCTTTCGGGGGCTAACGGCCGAATTTTGAAACGGCACTTAACTTTTAGACTGTCTACAATATGCTTTTCAGTTGTAATGGCAGCGTGAGGCTTCAGTTTCTTTTTGTATATATTGATGGTAGACTTTTTTCGAAAGACATGAGTATAGTATACCTACCTTTTTTTTTAGGTCCATGGTATACTAATGTAATAAAATTATCAAATATTTTGAATTGTTAGTTTTTAATTCAATTTTCATTATATAGGTTTTCTTAAATAATAATTGTGTTTTATCATCGAGCCGAAGAATTGTGAATGTTATGTACGCCTTTATTGTCACGTGCATCAGACCGCTTTATTATAAATTGTGAATTTCTTTGTAAAATGTATGTGATGTGGCTGTACTTATTCAAATAAATAAATAAGTATAGTAATCAGCACATATTGTTCCTTCTACTGGGACGCTGGACACGGAACTAACAAAACCGTAATAAAATAACACAAAGTACGTTAGTCGTAGTACATATTTTTCCTATCAGCAAGAATTATTATGATAGCAGCTACAAAAAGTTTCTCGTATATTTTTAATATCTGCGTAAAATTGTTAACAGTACAACAATTTTAAAAGCGTTCTCATGCCGTCACGTTGAAAATAATACCGCGTCTTTTCTCGTGACATACTCCCATCATTCCCGCGCAAAATGAACGCCATTTTATTTAAATTTAAATTCATTTAAATCAATGGATGAGGAGGCAGGGATTTTGACAGGCAACTAAGATAGAAAGGCTGAGAATTTTGACACTGAGCTGTAATTTGGGGGACGTATGTTCAACAGTTGACTGTGATTGGCGGAAATAATTGATACAGAAATAGTATGCTTGATTCAAGTGCTGACGTACGTAGTTTTAAAATGTTTTTCTTACGTATGTACAGTAAGCGTTCATAAGCGCACAGGCACGCTAAGGATCATATTGCTGTGAACGCACGAGCGAGCGTCCGTGCGGCCTGTATGTGTAAGCTGTCTCAATACAGTACCTACGCACACCACAGCCACAGAGTCGCCTACTGTCGCAAGTTGTCGCGTCGCTCTCCACGAAACAAAAAGATATATATTACCATCTCTTTTGTTATACACGCAGCAAACTCATGATCGTATTTGCATTGGATAGCTAAACTTCGACCATATCTACCAGGTGTTGATAGCTGTTTAGGTTAAGCAGTGGGTTCACGATCAACGTGTCTTGAGTTCAAATCCCGTTTACATTATACGGGTTTTTTTTTGTAACCACTTTAATTAATATTTGTATTTTATGCAAAAACTATTTACTTAGGTATTTATTTTGAAATGGGTTCATGCTCATTATTTATTTTTATAAAGATTTAAATATAAGTTAATAACCCATCATAACTATTTATGAGATTGTGTAATATTTTTTCGGTGTTGGAAGGTGGAAAAAAAAGTCGTGCTGACAGATAACAAAAATTGTTTTATTCGTTTCATGTATTCATATAATTAACAACTTTAATAAGATTTGTAACGTCACATTCCAACCTAGATATAAGAAGTTCTCTTGTAACCGTTCATAAGAATTTTTGTGTATCTGTATACCCACTTTGAAGTCATTTTTTATTAACATAACAAGGATATTCTAATAACACAAATATAATTGATACCCACTTCTATCTATCGGTATTCAACAGAGCTTACTGAAAACTAATACATAATTTATACTTCGTGAATATGTTTTTTATGTGACGTCACAAAAAATGTAACTCATATTGAGGTTATAGTTTAAGTGTTCATTTTCCTGAAGAAAAGAAGATTGAAACTAAACCTCAATTTAGGAATTATTAATATCGCTAAATATTTTGTAACACGTCTAATTAAAACTAGAACATTAGGGATTAATATTTTGTATAACCCCCATTATTTTCAATGCAGTCAAGTAGACGTATGCGGCTTAAAGTCACCCAAAGGGCAATGGAGAGGGCTATGCTCGGAGTTTACTTGCGTGATCGCATCAGAAATGAAGACATCCGCAACAGAACCAAGGTCACCGACGTAGCCCGAAGAATTGCTAAACTTAAGTGGCAGTGGGCAGGGCACATTGCTCGCAGAACGGATGGCCGATGGGGTCGAAAAGTTCTGGAGTGGCGACCGCGAACCGGAACAAAATGGAAGTAATCCAGTGAAAGTCTAAATATTCCCGTGCGAAACGTAATCGTTCTTCTTTATGTCTTTCTGTCAAGAAGGGCATTTTAGCTGATCTTCTGTGATGCAAGCCTTCAGCGTGGAGGGCACGGCGAACAGTTTGCGGTGACTCCGAGTGTGTCGTAGGTGTGAAAGCATTGGTTTCATACTCGCCCACGATATGTTGTCGCTGCGCTTCGCTAGTAAGCGACGACCTTCCACTTCGCTGTCTACTTGCAAGGCTCCCTTCTTCCTCATACCTTTTGATCCAGAGACTTACTGCATTTCTCTAAACAAAAAAAATGATGTTAGGCAGCTGTAATAAATACTAAAGTGACTTCATTCACTCTGCATTTATAAATCCAATAATAAACACTAATTATTTATCTTGCATGATAGATTGAAAAAAAAACAACGAATTAAGTAAACCACAGGTCACCAAATAAATGAACAATTTATAATACCCATTCGTTTTTAATTTTTAATGTTTAAGTTACAATTCGTAAATAATTATAATACTCACATTCAGTTCTATTAAGGCCACTTTCATGAAGCGCGGATAATTCGCGATAATAGTCGCCCTCGCCTTAATATTAATATTTGCCCGCATTTTAAGAATCACACCAACAACAATACCGCTGTCTATTAAACCACACGTCACTGACCATCAACTACCACATTATATAGTGTATTATGTATGACTACAACCAAACGACAAAGTTCATTCCGATCAAGTTAAAATATTCATAAAACTCATGTCTACCTCACAGAAATCTAACAAAATTCTTGACTTATTTTTCTATCTACCTCCCTAACTTTACGAAATGTGTGGACAAAGCAAACAAGTTAAAGAATATAATATTTCTGTAGAGTAAAAACTTACAAAAAGACTAAAAGTAACTGTGCGGGATTTGAACTCACGGCTTACTGATTCACTCTTAATTCTGGACGGGCCCAACCGCTAGGCCATCATGTCTTAGATATTGGCATTGAAATTATGAACTACAACTAGTTGCTGACAATATCTATTTTGTTGAAAGTAGAAGGTCGTAAGTCAAACTAAACGTCAAGCTATTGCTTTGTGAGATTGCTTATCGACTTTTGGTCGGCACTGTACCATACATACTAACCGTGTGGGTCGGGATTATTTTGTGCATTGTGGATTTGTATTTTCGATTAAAAACTTTACGTTTTATTTACGTCTTGCGTTCGCGATGGAGACTCAAATCATATTCAAAGATTGCACTAACTACGAAGATTTAGGCAGTTAAAAAAATTCATAGCCATGAAAATGCATCAAAGATTGAACAAATTATTAATAGTCATATTTTTTTTTTAATTTGGTGTCATAAAAGTAAAAACTTTTTTTACAAAAAATAAAACTGACTCCAAAAAAATACAAAAAAGTGAAAAATAACTTTAGCTTACGAAGTCGGTGACCTTTGTTTGATTGATTTACTTAGTCTTTTGTCACCGACTTCCGAATGAAGAATTCCTCCTTTTGAAGTCGGTTAAAAACGACAGCCAACAGGCTATTCGCATTAATTACCGACATCATACTAAAAATAAAATCTAACAGTTTCCAAACAAAAAGTAGCAAAAAACATGAAGTTACGCGAATATCAATTATTTAAGCCAAGCTTCTGGTCTTTCAGCAATTAAATTATGTTGAGGGAGGGGGGGGGGGCTTTTCACGGAACATTTAAAATTAACAATTCCTTATTATACTCTTGAGTATTATGATTAGACATAAACACAACATCACGCCTGTTTTCGCCATTGGGTAGGGCAGAGATGTGCCATAGTATAGTATAATAGAGAGCGAGCTTACTGCCATCGTGTTCAGTCTCCGTGCTGCTCTAATCCAAAAACCCAATAACACTACCCTATCTGGGAATCAAATTCACCCCAACCAAACCTTGCTGTTTTGTTTAATGAAGTTAGGACCCAGTTGGTAGGAGCAACCTGGTTATCTCGGTGGAGTTCAGAATGACGTTGAGAAGTAACAGTCCTAAACATAGAGCCGTAGTGGTAGCACTGTTTCTATGATGCCTGTGTCCCGGGCAGTGGGAACGTTATAGGATGATTACGCATGCTATGGGCTAAATAACTGTTGTACCTAATGGGGCTAAGAATAAATAAATAAATATCGCTGGACATTAACACACAGCGCCATACAGTGCCACACCAAGCAAGGCTTGTGTCGTGGACACAGAGAATTTCCCCCGATTTTGTAACATTTTTCAATGCTGCTCCGCTCCTATTGGCAATAGCGTGATGTTATATAGCCTATAGCCTTCCTCTTTGATAAATGGACTATCCAACGCAAAAATATTTTTTCAATTCGAGCCGGTAGTTCCTGAGATTAGCGCGTTCAACCAAACAAACAAACAAACAAACTCTTCTGCTTTATAATATTATTATAGATAAATAATAATAAATAAATATCGCTGGACATTAACACACAGCGCCACCAAGTGTCACACTAAGCAAAGCTTGTGTCGTGGACAGTAGATAGTTGACATACTACACATATACTTTTTGTTTGTAAATACATACTTATTATACATGTAAACATCCATGACTCGGAAACAAATGTCCATGCTCATCACACAAACATTTGCTCCTACCGGGATTCGAACCCAGGGCCCTAAGGAAACAGGAACCCAGGAACGTAAGGCAGCCTCACTACCACTACGCCATTCGGGTCGTCAAGAATGAAAACATTACTGGTGGTCACCGAGGTAAAAGAAATCTCAAACTCAAAGCATTTATTTCAATTAGACCATTACAGGCGCTTTCAAAAGTCACATTATACAAAAAAACTTACGACTGATATAGAATAAAATCGGATCTACTGAAACTCAATTGTGTGGAAACATTTTCACCGTTCTATACTAAAACACTATCCAGGTAAAGTTTGTCCTAAAACAGTTCAAGGTCTAAACATAGCAGACCAAAAACAGAGACAAGTTGCTCATAACATTCCTGCGTGAACCCAGAACTCGATATACTATGATTGACCGTCGACCTCTGCCCTCGCGTCAGAGGGTTTCCGAGAAACCGGCGGTTATGGCCGAGAACACGACCACCTGACTACGGTACTGTAGGTACAACATTATAGAGAGAGGGCACAGTAAGCCAACTCCTGTCTAAAACTGTAATATATTTACTCACATGATAACAATATGACGACTTAGAAATAAACCACAAGCAGATTGTAAATAAATATACATCGATGAACATTAAACACAGTGCCATCTAGAGCCACACTAAGCAACGAAGCCTAGACTGTTTTAGGCTTTCACGGTTTTAAACTAAACTTATATTGTCACTTACGGGATATCTTCCGTGATTATTACCGCGTACAACCCGCGATCATGGCGCTTGCAACAGCGTCAAAATATCGGGAGCTCAACTCAACAAATAATCACGGAAGATATCCCGTAAGTGACAATATAAGTTTAACGAAGCCTAGGTCGTGGACACAAGATAATTCATATAAAAAAATGAAGTAGAAATATTACTTCCATATTACATGAAATAAGAATGAAATAGTGATTAATTAAACACCGAAAGTCCTTGCCTCGGGAATCAAGTTAAGCCGTTTTTTTTTTTTTCATTTATTTACCTTTAAAAAAAAAAAAAAAATTGTCTAGGCAGAATAGCATTTATAAACCACTAAGGTTTGTACTTAATGCTACTTGTAATTCTACATCGTAGTACAAAACAAAACCAAGGTAAACAATAAAAAACATCATATTAAAATTACGTACTGTTCGTTGTTCCTAGCTATCATTTGTTATTTTAATGATTGTGAGGGTCAGATAGGCAGTTGCTCCATTTGAATCCTGGTATTCACCGACATCTGGTTAGACTGGAAGTATGGCCCTAATCTAGTTGAAAAAAGACTGGGCAGGTGATGATTAATCTCATAACTATCAGCTTTTATGTGAAAAACCGCACGAAAATACTCTTAGTCTGTGACACGTTTTTGCATGAGAATAGAATGTTACAGTACCCCATAAACTCATTACTTGACTATTGTCTTCATAATTAATCATATTAAAAGTCCGGACTTTGTTTCATACCTACATGTGTCCCTGACTACATAGGTACGTAGCGGTAGGTATACAAACTCCTACGTCATTACGGATGTCTCACAGGTTGTCAATAAAGTGACAGCCTCTGATGAAGAAATATTTTGCAGAGCTCTTCTTTTCCGTATCCTTATAAACTGTGAGCCTTCTACTCTTGTTTTATACACTACCCCAATATACTAAGTTGTTGGGTCAGACAGTGCAAAGAACACCTCTCGTATTCTGCTGCTGGTATTAACCCAATTTTTTTTTTTTTTTACAAAAAGTATGCAGAAATCGAGTAATTGCTACTCTAGTTCCTCTAAAATGAATGCCGAACAAGAAAGTGACGTAATTTTCGCTTTTTAAAGCACATACAGCTCCTGTGGCCTGGCTCAAGCCCATCCTAGGTCTAAAGTGTGGTCGCCCTCTTGATATATCTGGATAAACAATCGTGTCGATCAGTGAAAATTGTATAAAGCATTGCAAATAATATTCATTACAATTTACAATACCAGCAATCCTGAAAATCAAACCCCGATCCAAATAATCACCGTCCGTTATTCCCGACAATTGCCCCGCACACGATTCCACGCACGTCGGAGTCGGCCGCGAGCCGCCACGTACGGCCGCATTTCTTGCGAGGAGGTGCGGCCCGAGTGGCCACGCTTTATTATGTGTTTATTGCGACCCTCGCCTCCTCTATCTGATCACTTCAGAGCTCGTAAGATGGAACGGCTCTGATATATTGCATTCATAAAGATATGCGGACGGAGGGTAGATTGATAAAAATAGAACGGTTGTTAGTTTTCGCTGTTATCTTTGAAATTGGGAATTGTGGGGCTGTTATGGGAGCGTAATTGTTATGTCTCAGTATTTGGGACAATTGATTAGTCTTTATTGAATCAGAAAGTTTGACTTTAATTTTACTCATCATCTGCCTAGTCTTTTCAATCCATGGTCCAGAGCGAGACGGAATGGGAAGCAATCACCACCTTCTGCAAAGCAGTCATGCTAGCGAAGGAGGTGGCGGAACGAGAGAGGGAGAGAGCCTCTCGCCACAGCCGCCGCGGGAGACGCACCGGGCATCGGGGGCCACGTGGTGGCTACCGGCCACCGTAGATGCGGGCCTGTGGACGGTTAATTATGTCTAATGACGACAGGCCGTGTCGACGGCGCGTTCGTGTTCCACGCGCGCTGCAGGGGCCGAAGCCTGCCGGGGCTGCGGGACTGATCGAAAGAGATACGGAACGGCCCCGGAATGTAAAGGGCGAGGAAGAAACGTGGATGGGTTTTAGTCAGTAAAGTCTGACACTCCCATCCGAAAAAAGGGGGTATGCAGAAACTGCAAATCGCAACCTGATTAGTTACATCTTTTACTACAATCATTATTCCCATAAATTATGAGCTCATATATGGGAAAACTGACTGTAGTAAAAGATGTTTCCCAGAACACTGAGAAAAGGCGCTAACATAACATCGCACCTGTATTCCCCGAAAAGGTAAGCAGAGGCGTACGTAGTTATGTTAAAGTCCCATGTCATAGGGGGTGAGCCTTTTGCCATCAACGGGACGCAATCCCAACCAGCTACTGAGAATTTGCAAACGGACCTACTCAATCAATTCCCAACCCAGACATTGCCCAACCTGGGAAATGAACCCGGGTCCAGTCGTCCTTGCGACTACTAGACCTACGAGGCAGTCACTATCTACTGAATTATAAAGGCTAACTATTTACCAGATAGTAGAGTAACTGAAACCTATCCAAAGATAATGAAGAATCAGTCTGCCTGCCATCTTTGGATAGGTTTCAGGATTAGGTTTTGTTTTAGGATTCTTACAATTAAGAAAATGAAAATTCTAGCTGATTTATGAATTAGTCTCTACAAACACAACGAGCAACAAAAACAAACTCCAGAAAGTTCAAGATAACATATTCCTGACCCTGTTTCGTGTAATAAATATAAAGGTATGTAAATAACAACAATGTTCGGAGGGTCCGCTCGTTACGAGGAGGCCTCTAGAGGAACTATCCGAAAACACTTGCCGTAATTAATGTTTTGGATTATGTGCGTATTATGACGCCGAGAAATTCCTAGGGGAGTTGGTAGCGATGTCAGTGAAGATGTTAAAATGGATAATGATAAGTCAGTTAACATTGATAAATATCCCTTATTTTATCAGTTCATTTCTTCAACTATTAGAGCATCAAAAGTTTTTTTTTTAAATCCTATCTCATCATCTGCCTAGCCTTTACCCAACTACGTTGGGTTCAACTTCCAGTCTAACCGGATGCAGCTGAATACCAGTATTTTACATGAAGCGACTGCCTATCTGACCTCCACAACCCAGTTAATACTGGGAAATACGATATCACTTGATAAGACTGGTGTTAGACTTTTTGGGCCACTGACTGCCTGTAATGACTGTCAGAGATGAACAAATGACAGCCGGGATGGAGGAAACACGGTATGTAAGGGCGGTCACCAATCCACAGACCAACCTAGGCAAGCATGGCTTAACCTAAAGATCGACCCGAGCGGCTGATATTATTTAACCACGAACTCCACTATTAAATTTAAAATTTCTAACTAAAAGCCTTATTTATACTAGATTTTCATATTCCAACAGAGCATATTTAGACATTCACTACATCAAAATAAATCAAATAATTATTTATTTAGTACGCCAAGAGCCTATATGGGTGAGAAATTTTGAAATTTAGTTACATTCATTAAAGTGTTAATGAAAAAGAACAAAAACCACACACACATATCTTTCATTAGAAGGTTAAGTGTCGCATAGTTTTTGTGAAAATGGTTGGAAAGACGAAAGGTAGATGGAAATTACGGAAATTTTACAAAAACCATATAGCTCTCAACAGACATAAACGTATACCGAAGATCAAGATACTTATTTTAAATGTATAACCTCTCAATCCCAACAGCATCTCCACTAAACGCCTACAATTTGTAAAGCAACACTTAATAAATTAGCAGATAAGTGTACATCGCTAATAGTTATACTGACGGGTGCTCGTCACCCGTCGTTCACTGCCTAACGAGGTGACGAGGCGTTTCCACAGTTTCTACTCCCATCGTTGTAAATTTCATGTTGAGCACAACTTTTCATAAATATTTATACTTGTACTTCACCGACAATTTTGCTTTTAAGCTTGTAGTCAAAACAGTCACGTAAAAGAGTTGAGTACATTTTTCAAAACATAGTTTTAAAATTCATTGATAGCTAGCTGCTTGCAAACTATAATATAACTATATTTATATTTATTTTTATTATATACAGGTTGTATTTCACCTCATCACAAAACCGTTAACCAAGCATTCTGTATATCAAACTAAGTAACTTTACGCAAAAAATATTGCTGGGAAACAACTTTTTATTTTGAGGTTATAAATCATTTTTTGTGGTATAACACAATGTAATGCACTCAAAACATTGTTCGTATCGATGGATTGAATAATACGGGGGTCGTAGAGATATTTATAGTAAAAATCATGCGATAAAAAGTGGTATTTAAAAAAAAACTTATCAAAATCTTGAAACTTTGACCCCCAATATCTCCGTAACTAGAAGGTTCCCAGATATAATGTAGAACAAAAAAATGATCGGAATGAGAAGGAAAACAAGTGCCTTTCGTATTCGTTAAGAGGTGTTTTACACCCTTTAGATTATTCGATTTTACATTTACAACAATAATTATATTCAACAATCGTTTTTTTAACGCAACAGTAATTTTTACAGTCAACAAGCACCTCTATAAGGTCGCGTTGAACATGCCCCATAAATTATAAAAGCCATTTACTTTTCTAAAGGGAGTGCATAAACCGTTTTAAAATACTTAAGTTTCGAAACCGTCCATTAAGCAAGAGAGACCGGGTAGTATCTTATTTGGATTGAGTCTCACCTGATAACGGAAAAAAGGCGATGAAGATTTAAGCCACCTCTAGCTTGAAAATGTTGAAGAAATGTTAAATTTAAGAATATTAATGTTTCAGCACTATTTTAAATTGAACGAAGCTACTGGAATGGACAACTTCGTTTTCTGGTCGTAAATACTGCAAGAAGTGTTGGATTTAATTTCCAGGTCGGACAAGTGTTATTGGATTTTTTTCATCAGGCATTTCTCACTTATAGCAGGGTGTTTGCCCGGTTGGTGGCTACCGGCTCGCCCTATATAACATGGGACCAAACATAACTGCCAAAATGTGGATGTACAAGTATGTACTTCAACTCGATTGAACAAGGACATTTGTTTCCGAGTCATGGATGTTTGTATGTATAATAAGTATGTATTTACAAACAAAAAAGTATATATGCAGTATATCAACTATCTGGTGTCCATGACCCAAGCCTTGTTTAGTGTGGCACTAGATGGCGCTGTGTGTTAACGTCCAGCGATATTTATTTTATTTATTTTTTATTTAATTCTGGCGGAATAAAGATTATAGGCATGGTGTTACACAAGGTTGTAGTGGAACGTAAAGTAAATAGTTCAGAAATGGTCGGACTGAGCTGAAATACATATTTTTGAACGACAATTTTACTAGGTCATTAGTTCTCGAGTTATTTCACACATGTCGCGTGCTTGGGCCCAAAGTCATCGGTCATTTCAATAGTGACGCTTCGCTGAATCTCTGTCCGAATGTCTGTGAAAGTGTGATACATCAAAGTGTTGAACACACTCGAGACAGCTTTTTTGTCTTTTTTTTTGTTAGTTATTGGTCTTATAATATTATTGTTTACGATGTAAAGGCTGTTAAAAAGACTTTTAACGAAGCAGAAAAGCTCTTGTACTCCTCTGCGATCATTTTTTTGTGATCATACCTGGAAACCTTCTAGTTACAACTTTTTCACAAGTTTTTTTTTAAATACATGTTTTAAATCTAAGATTTTTTTTCAAACACCTTCACTATTCAATCCATTCCAGCACAATGTTTTGAGTGCGGTACATTGAGTTTTATCATAAAACATAATTTTCCACCACAAAAAAGTTGTCTCGAAGCACCCTTAACCTATTTTGATGCTCGTTCATATTCTTATTTCTATTATAGAGTTAGTGTACAAATAATTTTAATAAATAGTTTGTGTTTTAGTAGTATGATTTTTTACAATTTCCCTTTTGAAGTGGTTAAATGGGATTTGAAACTTTGGATGTAAGTTCTTCAGTGCGCCGATGGGGATTCCCATCGACTTATTTACCTTATACGATCAGACAAATTCTCAGATATTTGGTTGACCTTTTTATATTATTGAAGATGACAAACTCTTGAATTTGTCAATACAAAGGGGTAAGTATGCACAACCGATCCCAAATAATAAGGGCAAGACAATGATGAAAGGAATAAGTAAATGTAACAAACAAACTACACAATTAATATTTCTCAATTTCTCATTCAATTCTTTCGTTCCTATCTACACTTATATAATAAAGAGAAAAAAAAGTATTTTTGTGTGAATGTTTGTAACGAATAAACTCAAAAACTACTGTGCCGATTTCAAAAATTCATTCACTATTTTAGAGCTACATTCACCTTGAGTAACATAAGCTATATTTTATCTCTGTACTCTTACGGGAACGAGAACTACGCGGGTGAAACCGTGTGACGTCCGCTAGTTTGTAGTATTAAACTAAATTCTAAGATTTGTGCTTATTACGTACGTACTATGACGAAAATGTTTAGGAATACATCACAAAATACAGTTTACTTACATTATCCTATTCTGATATTTTGACGCGAAAGGTCGTCTGAAGGAGTCTTTGAGAATTTGTATCATTTTGTTGGCATTTTCTTCCCGGAAAGTGTTGATATTGAAAGGGCTCGAAACGCTTGTGGTTCTCTATTATATGTTCAGTAAGATGAAACAGTTTTACAAGAAATGCTACACTGATCTGTATTCGTGGATATCTAAGTTCTACACTCTCTCTATCTCTGTCTCTGTCTCACACCATGTGAGACACAATGCCTATGTTTACAAATAAAAGTTTCTTATTCTTATTAGACTAAACTGTTTTGAATTGAATCCTGTCTAGGTTACAGGGTTAATCGATTTAATTTCGCGAACATTTTTACAAAAATTCCCTGTTTTTTACGGCAATTGAGGACTTTATTGCTTAATTTAAGACTTAAATAGGGTATTTTATTATTACTTTTACCCTACCTTGTACTTATTTGAGAGCCAATACGATTTTTTCACATCGACAAAGACACGTAATCTGCTTAAGCTTTTCGATACATTCAAAAATGCAGACAATAAACTTTTAAACATGGTATTAAAAAAAATGCAGGTCATAATACAATTTATGGTGAACTACCATTTTCAGGATCAAAACACGCACTAAGAGATCCCCGATCCTGCAGCATCCCAACAATGGTCGGTCGCATGATTTATGCACGCTTCGTTCTTCGCTAATTATCGCTAAACACCCGCTCATCCATTACTGCCTTTATATACCGTAAAACTGTCAAATTTGCTCCAAGTTTACGTCGCGAACAAAGGGCGGGCGCGGCCGTGCAGGCCCAGGCCCTCGATGTATCGCTGAGTAGGCCTTAAGTGGGTGCCGAGAACGGTATATAATTAGTTCTCGTTAAAATAGAATGGTGTAAAGTTGTTAACCACAAATGTGGGGAATGTTTGCTGTTTTTTGTTCGAGGGGCGAGGAGTACGTTGTTAGTGTTAACAAAATTGTCTATTTCATGTCTTTAGTGTCATGTTCTGTTGGTATAATCATTTGAAATAACTTGTTAAGTGTGAATTTAAAAGTAATCATTATAAGTGGATAGATATAGTTACTTTAATAACACTAAGAGCCGAACATAAATATTTACTGTACATGACTCATCCACAGGCTACATATTACGCAGAGAATAAAATAATCCCACTGACACGTATTAAAACCGGCAACAGGGATGCGGGAAAAAGTCGCCATGTTTTTTTCCCTTGTTTTCCTACCCCAATATACCTGCTGAGCTACACATGTAAATACAACTGAATTAATTAACGACAGTACATCCGGAGCCTGATTAAATTAAAAAGAAGGCAGCATCAGAGCGTGATGAGCTTATAGAGCAGAATGCAGATCCAAGCGGAACAAAACTACTTAGGAGCGGAGCGGGCGCGTTCTGTTAAATTAAAAATACCATCTTGCCGAAAAACCCCGGAGAATACCGATATTAGAATATTTTTTTCGCTCACGTACCTATTTACTTGTTAACATTCTCTTTATATTATACTCCTGCATCAGAATAACGTATTTTGTTTGCTTTGATTTATCTATTCGTTGTTTTAATATGGAAAATGGACATACGGTTCAAAGGATAGGTCGGATGGTTTGCTTATGTATAAGCTGTTTTATTTCTCTATACCTACTTTATTGAGATCTTCTGTTAGTTTTAGGTTAGGGTTTGTTTGTGAATCGAACAAAAGAGTTGAAATGTTAGTTTCATTTTGTCTTTCCTTCATTATACCGTTTTTAGACGTATAAAAAATATTTTGAAAGCCTTATTTCAGAAGAATACCACAAAGATATTTAAAACTGCAAGTATAAATAAAAATAACTCGTATGAAGAGTTCTATTAAAACAGCAAAAATGTTCAGAAAAATACGTCACAAAAGAAGATAGACGAAGCAAAAACAAAACAAGAAAATGAAACTCCACTAATGAGTGTTAAAGTCGTCGCATTTCCTTGCGATGGAACTTATTCATAGTGCGCGACTCCATATCCCAATTAATGGTGGCATGAACTTCTCTCACACTCCGATACCTGTACATCTCCCAATTAAAACTTGCCCAAGCGAACTTATAATAAGTAAAATAATACATGATACCAAACTGGACTATAATTACGCTGATAAATTAATTACTTTTGTCGTAACAAAGGAAAAACTTAATTATTTCTAGAATATATAAGTGTTGTTGTTTCATTTCATTTAGATTCAATTAAATTTTCTTTCGGTGTGGGTTTAGTGAGGGCTTTTTAAGGCGATCTCAACCAACTGAATACTTATTTATTTTTTTCCAAAAAATGTTTTTCTTAATTATTAAAATCATAAACGAGACCGATTCCACAAAGTCTGAAACGAAATATTTCTTAAGATTTTCTGTTTCTTTTTAATACCTCCACAGAGGGTTTGTGTGCAGGAAAAGTAAAAATGAGAAAAAGTTTTACCTACGTTTATTATATCTCGTACTTATTAAAAAAATACTTTCATTTCTTTCAAAACCACTATGAAATTTTAATTATTATAGAATATACTTTGATATTCTATTTATATCAGGCATTTACTGATTTTCCTTCTCGAACTGCATCTTCACAAATTGTGTGAACGATTTTTTCCAATTCTTTATAATGAGACTTGTTATAAAAGTTCCATTTCGTTTCCTTTTGACATTATAAAGATGGTTAAGTTGATACGTTGTTCTTCTGGCTTTGCTTACTTGACAACATTCAAGTTTAAACAACTCGAATACGATCGCATCCGACAATGTTTATTAATACGTTTAATGGACTCAAGATTTAAGATATTCTCAGATATTGCGTGAACAAGAACTGAATTGAGAGCAGCGGCGTCCCAGTGGTGGTGGCCCCGACTTACGAACAGTAAGTCGTGGGTTCGAACCCAGACAGGCGCATTACTTTGTGTAATTCATTTCATCACCGCTGCTCTCAAAACGGTGAAGGAAAACATCGTGAGGAAACCGGCATGTCCTAGAACCATAAATTCGAAGACATGTGACATCTATCAATCCGCAATGGGCCCGCGTGGTAGAGCCCATTCCCTCTCATTAAGAGGAGACTGGAACACGCCCAGCAGTGGTAACATTATAGGCTGATGATGATGATGATGAAGAACTGAAGTGACCGCTGATAGAGATATGCTAACCGGTCCATGACAGAAGACATCGTGCTTTAGTCGTGACTACTAATAACGATAAGAGAGCTCACACAACTGGAAATCACTTTCTACGACTTCCCATAATATTCAGGATCCAACCTACTAATACGCTTCTGTCAGAAGCTTCCGAAAGCTTTGGACAATCCTTTTTTTGACTTTGCCATTATCACCTTTAAAGATTTGAGTGTCAGGTTTTTCTACCCAGAGGACATCATCTTACCTATGTTTAAGTCAAACTCAGTCTAAACATAACATCACGCCCATATTTCTGAACGGATTAGGCTGAGACTGTGTCGTGGTTGCAAGTGCTGCCAAGCAAAAGATCTTTTCAAAATCAAAAGAGGTTTTTGTCGACAATAATTTTTCAGTGGCAACCCGCTGTTTGGTTAAACTGTGCCCTGCTGATAGCAACACTCTCTTATTTCATGGGATTTAACAGTATCTGGTGAAATGTGGGTCAACTGTAGGTACCTCTAACCGAACCAGTAATTCAAGTTTAATACAAAAATGAAGACAAAGTGCCCGATGTGTAGCAGCGAGTTCATTAAGATTAATATCTGGCTCTCTTGAGGGCCCCGAATAATCCACACAATGAATCGTCGGATAAGGGATTTCACATAAATTCAAGCTATAAAACTATATCGTGAATACGAAACAACCGAGTTTTTAATAAGTGTGGAAGACACAGAGAGAAAGCGGATATTATTTTGTCAGACGCAGCCATTTTGAGTTTATATCCTACTGCAATGTTACGGGTAGTCAGCCCGAAACTTTGATAACCTGTCTTACCAAGAGGTATTGTTTTGTTCATTTATTGGTATTTCGAAGGTATTCGAAAGCTGCTCTATTTTAAATACCAGTATTCAGCTTCATCTGGTTAGTCAGGAGACCGACCTCAACAAGGGTAGGGGGCTACGCAAATGATGATCCTACTGCAATAATTATAAAGACCGTAATATATTTACATTGTAAGTTTTCGTTTACCACTCCAAACAGGCGATCATTTGGTCTGGATTAATTTGATCCTTTCATACTCCTAAAATAGCTTTTTGTAATAAAATGTTAGATCTACACTTGCCCTTTTTGGTAATTAAAAGCTTTGTACTAATCTGAATTTTAAACTGAAACTTGCCAACATTTATTCCAAATACTATCAATGAATCAAGCATAAAGTCTCCTATTACCTCGGTTCTGTTCTAGCAAGAATTTAATCTGATGTTAGTTTTGCTTCACAATGAATTTAATTTCAAAAACATTCGAATATTCATCGTACAGAAGCCACGTTTGACTTTCAACCAATGAGGTGACTTTCGTATAAATAGAAAACACCCAAAACAACACATACGCAAATTGGTTCAGCTGTGTAGTTTCCCAAACTTTTATATTTCAAGCGCCATATTAGATTCTCAAAGTTTTCGACTAGTGGGTGACATTGCACGCGCTGGCTCGCAAATTTTAGAAGCCTCGCTGAAAATACGTTGGCGGGTACATATTTATAATATGAGTACTGTCTGTTCAACCGTATGATTAAGAGGAGACCGGTGACAACTTTGACGTTTATTGTTAAATATTAAATGAATTGTAAGAAGATTGGCAGCCAACCCCAACATAGTTGGGAAAAGCTAAGCAGATGTTGATGATGATGATCAGATGAATTAGAAGTTCACTTTTTCTGACGACGCTTTTCTTTGGATACCAATGAAAATCATCATTAAACTGATAAGACACATCGCTGCTCGTCAGATATTCTTTTTTTGTGAGTTGAACATTCAGTTTTATTATTTTAGAGTTGTACCAGGTAATCGCGACTGCTTTTAAACAATACCTTTGCCCTCTTAACTCCATCATCAATTTTATTGTGTTTTTATTCACTTGGAGGTTAGAAGACGGATGAACAAAATTAGGATGAATGAGTTTTTTATTTTCCAAATGGCAACAATAGCAACGTTTCCGGCCCTCCGTCATCTTGAGTTTATTAAGCCGCCACCTCAGCTCATGAAGTGCCCTCAATATTTCTGCTGCGTGCCTGAGTAGCGTAACTCATAAACCTCAGTATAGAACGACATCATTTAAAGGTTCCATCGATCTGTATCAAACAACCAAAAAACTAGGTAATCAAACGTGATAGACCCTGTTAATTGTTGTATCAGTTTGTTTGCATACAAGTTGCTCTTCGTCATCTGCCTAACCTATTCCCAAATACTCCCAGTTCAAGTATAACAGAATATAGTAAAAGATCTGTATCTTAATTTAAAAGGTAATTGCTATCAGACCTGCTCACCCCAGCCACTCAGTTACACAAACGCTTCTTGCATACGATTAGTTGTCAGACTTTCGTTAAAAACTGATAACAAATATTATTGTTTATTTTCCACTAACGAAATGTTCTTACATAAGTAAAGGAGACGGAAACGATTATATATGTCACCGTAAAATTGTCAAACACTTTAAATTGTAAAATAACTAGAGAGATTGTAAACTCTCGAAATATTGTCAACTGAATATAAGGAAGTATCTCGGCCCCCATAATCGGGACTTGGGGCACACCACGTTAGGTTAGTTAGGTTCCTTTAAACCCTGCACCCCGCCCCGCGGGGCTCCGTCGACTAAGCTATTTAGGAGCCAACCCACCCAACCCAACCCAACCCAACTCTGGGTTAAGCTCGCCTTTGTACATAAGCTATATTATTGCAAGTATTATGTATATTTGTTGTTTTTTTTGTGTGCAATAAAGAATAAGAATAAGAATAAGAATAGGAGAATATAAAGTGTTTTAAGGTGATATTTATTCGCATTTCTCAGGAATATATCAGATTTATCAGTCCCTCGCTAAAAAATCTGTAAATTTGACAATCTGAGAGCGGAGTTTTTTGAGGTTTAATATAAGTGAGGTAATGTTACAGTCCCTATAAAAGAGCTAATTACTTATGAGTTCTTTAAGCGCTAATGTTTGTTACATTTAGTATCTAGTAGTATGTTTGAAAAGTCATATTATGATTAAATATCAATGACTTGAAGCCAAAAGTAGATGATAGAAAAGGATTTATCGAAAGTGACGGATCTATGACGGATTTTTTTCATGCCGGAGGGTCGTCGGCCTAGGGTATGGCAGTGATTGTCAAAATGAAATTTTGTTTATTAATTGAATTGTAAACAATTATTCAAAATGCATTTAAATACCTTAATTAACTAGTGTAATGTAACTAATTCTGTAATCGATAAGTTCAATCGGTAATGTTAAGAAAACTATCGTTCTCCTTTCCTCTTCTTCCAGATTGAGAATTGAGCTGATTTTTATATCCATACCATATTTCAACTTATCAATTACATTTCGGTCCACCGTTTTCAATCTCCTTTATATATAAGTTCGAATAAACGGTCGATTATCTAGATTTCAACACCTGCAGTACCTAAGGGTACACTAAGGGTAATGGTGCCAACGTAACGGACCTGAAAGCAAAAAGTACCGAACAGTTTGTTAAATATTTCAGTATCTTATCTGTGAGTTCGTTGTTTACACTATGGTTCCGCGTGAAGTCCTTTGGCTTAACTGCACCTTATGCGCGTCGCCGCGAGATGCATCGCAATGAAATGTGTATCTTTTCGTGTAGTTAATAAAGGTATATTTTGAGCCGCTCTATTAAATGTGCGCGCAGCGTCGCGTCGCGTCACGTTTCGGTGTGAATTTTTGACCTTAAGGTATTGAAATTTTGGAAAGTTCAGCTGTCAGATTAACGCTTGAAGTAATGAAAACAATATAATGTGGCATGTTAAAAGTGTTAAACTTTTTAGATTTGTTGCCACAAATCTAAAAACTTTGTGTTGCTGACAAGTACTCGTAGATTTTGTGACATGTAACCTTTACCGTGTGTCGTGATATAGCGTGCTAAACCGCTCGGCATGGTGTAGGATTACATTGATTTTGACTGAGCCTGCTGTTTAATTAGCGATACTAATATAAGCTGGTCGTAATGAGAACGTGACTGCAAATGTGATGTTATTTGATTTATTTGTTGGTGATGTAACGTGGTAAATTTCAAAGGAGGTCTGATTTGTTTTATATGACCTCCAGTTGTATGTTGTTGATAAATAAAACATCAAAAATTCCTAAAATTAAATCTTTGTTCTTCTATTTAGAAAAAAATGTTATTATGTTTCTTTTAACAGACATTATTTATAAAAGCAATCTAGAATTGTCGGTTTCATATCTCAAACTTCTCTCACAGAGATTATTTAGTACAGAGTTTCATTTTAGAGAGTATGATCTAATTCATAAGAATAATTAAACTATTCCAACAAGCAATTACGTTACACTAATTAAATGAAATTTTAACAAAATGTTGAAGTAGAACCAACACAAGATTTCATTTCAACACATTTTTTCTAAATGAAATCCAAACCGTAAATATATTTGATACAATCATCAAGAAAGTATTCAGAAACATATTTGGATTCGTATAAAAATATTTGGATCGAGGTTTGGGAGCGAAGTTCGGGATTCTAATATCAATGGAGAAATTATCGACATCCCACAAGTTTGGCTCAAGTTGAATTTGAAAGTAATCGATGAGGTGCCAGGATTGGATCCTGTCGGCCCTCGCCAATTTTATATTCAAATATCTTTTACGTATGGCGAAAAATATTGAAAAACCTGATTTCGTTTATGTGGGAATATTAGTAGGCTTTGTATTGAAGTTTTTTAAAACAAATTGATTTTGGGAGATTTTTATCAAATTCTAAAACCTGCTTCTTTATTTAAATCATTCTGTAGATAAATGGTTCTAAACCAGTTTTTCACATATTATAATTAAAGTTCAGATAGGCGCAGATGTAGTACCTAGGCTAGCCTGATTTCAAAGTTATTATGCCGCCCATAAGCCTCTGACTTAGCTTTACATGTCACCGAGAAATATAAATAACTAGCTGGCCACATAAGAGAGAAAAAGCTCCCAAAGGGAATAAAATTTCCCCCGATTTTGTAACATTTTTCAATGCTGCTCCGCTCCTTTTGGTAAAAGCGTGATGTTATATAGCCTATAGCCTTCCTCTTCGATAAATGGACTATCCAACGCAAAAATATTTTTTCAATTCGAGCCGATAGTTCCTGAGATTAGCGCGTTCAACCAAACAAACAAACAAACAAACAAACTCTTCTGCTTTATAATATTAGTATAGATAAATAATAATAAATAAATATCGCTGGACATTAACACACAGCGCCACCAAGTGTCACACTAAACAAAACTTGTGTCGTGGACACTAGATAGTTGATATACTACATATATACTATTTGTTTGTAAATACATTCTTATTATACATATAAATATCCATGACTCGGAAACAAATGTCCGTGCTCATCACACAAACGTGATTCAAACCCAGGACACTAAGAACGTAAGGCAGCGTCACTGCCATTACGCCAATCGGGTCGCTCGCAAGCTTGCTGGTTTACTCACCGAAGCAAGTGATAATTATACAATACGCACACGAATCCGAAAAATCAGAGTTGTGTCTTGGGTTCTAACTCAAGACCTACGACTTGAGAGTCCTACGGTACCTACACCCCTAGGATATCACTGCTGCCATTGTACTGTAAAAACGTCCGTTCAATACAACAGTATACATCTTACCTCAATTTATTAGTCTATGTTCTAGTCACCATACGATATTCACAGAAAGTTTCACTCGGAAACTTTCCATTTGACATTTCTAAGTTACCTCCCCTCCCCTTCAACATGCAAGGAGTACACAGCTACACAACTGCATATAGTACGTAAGGTCTGACTTGCACCAGTCAATATGAAGATGGCACGCCTGACCTATTTATAGGAGCTCGCGAAATACGCGATGCACGTATCGGCACAGACGCGAGGGCGCAGGTACTGGTGCACTAAAAACAAAAGTTTTCATCTAACTTAACCTGGTTTTCGTGACATGATTTTGATATGATAATTTGGTTATGTACAAGTTGCAAAACTTGCGACCCGCCCTTACTTTGCAAGAATGCGATCTAGCGACATATCAATTTATCGCGATTTACTACCAATCTTATTCAAATAAACCTTTTGGAATGAATCGTTTCAAGGATGCTGAAAATCGCAACAAACATTCATATACATAAAATAGATGAAAGGAGAATGCCAGAAATCAAGTTACAGCAGCTGCTTCTTTCCCTTTTTAGACCAAAATCATCCTATTTAAATTTTTATTTCACATATTCATTTTAATCTAAAGCAACCGGGGGCTTAGCAAAAATGAAAAATTGTGAATAGATTGTTGCGAAGCCAAGGATCTGCCAGTTTTTAAAATTATTTTAAAGCACTTCTGTTTCTTTCGGCTCCGGTAAGCTACAATTGCGATCTCAATAATTAGAAGTCCGATTTTTTAAAACTGCTATCGAAAAAACTTTCCTATATATACCGTTGACTCAATCGAGATGAAAAACTGCCGAACTCGCATATAAAATTTGGCATTCCCCTTTATTCATTTACACTATCTATCTAATTTTGTAAAAAATAAAGTAAATTTTGAATTTTGAAATTTCGAAGCTTATTTAAAGCTTCGAAAAACCAAGGCGTTTGTTTATAATTAGCGCCATAAATGCTGTAAAAACTTCGCCTACATGTGACCAACAAAACGTTATAATATGATCCCCTCAATATAATTAACAGCCCACAATTTCCCACTCAGAGCAGAACCAGAGCAATAGAGTGTCCTTTTTCAGGCACATTCTATACATAAGTGAGTGGGCAAGGTCGCCCGGGGCGTGAAATTAATCATTTATTAAACACATAACTTGGGACTACCATTTGGAACTAGTTCTACTAACGCCCTTTACGAGTAAAGCAGTCACATCTTAGAATACCTATATTTTATATGATCATGATACGATTTTCACATTTGGTGTGCTTTGACATAGTTTAAAAAATCTAGTAAATCATGTAGAACCTGGATGAAAAGTTTTCTATACTCTGAATTTACAAACTACTTTAATATTTTTATCAATTAGTTGTTATCTTTAATTATGAGTATAGGTTAACAATTCCTATTTTAAACGAAGCCTACTATTAAAGAAGTGATATAAAAGACAATAATGACAAGCTAATTTAAGCTTTTGTAAACACAGTTTCCACTAATATAATTTTAAATAAAATACCTAACTCTCAACAAGTAAAAGCATTTAAGTTAAAAGCAACATTAATAACATCCTCGGTAAATATAACGTCATGAAAGTTTCCTTAACCTACTGGCCTGGTCGCACGTTTTTACATAAAATTGAACTTCGGAACAACGAACGCTCTATGCTAAAGAAAAAGTAAGAAGAAAGTCATTGATCAAATATTTTAAAACACGTTTCAAAGTTCGGAAACGATCCAAGTTATAACTGCACGAGTTTAGATAAAGACAACAATAATAACCTACTGGTGTTGAAGAAAGTGCTGAAATTATGTTTATGGAGTTTTCATCATCATCATCTATCAAGCATTTTCCCAATTATGTTGAGGTCGGATTCCACTCAAACGGATGCATCTGAATACCAGTATTAACATGGAGCGACTGCCTATTTGTTTAAGGAGTTTACGAATCAAAATTTAAAGTCAATTATTAATGAGGTTGAGAATCGACAACTTCTGAACTTGAAACTGTATGTTTTTGCAAAATCATAATCATTATACAAATCATCATCATCTGCCTAGCCTTTTACCAACTATATTGGAGTTGGATTCCAGACTAACCGGATGCAGCTGAATACCAGCCTTTATACAAAAAAATTGCAGAGTTTTAAGGCGACATCATCACAATCACTAAAACTAAATGAGGATTTAATAAGAAATTGGTCTGATAGTCTCTGGTTCTTTCTTCAAAAGACCATCTCAGACACTAACCTGCATAGTCCTCATAATGACTTGACCAATGTCTAGACTTTAATAGAGACATGACCTCTGAGTTTGTTTCGGCTGCTTCTCAGAGTAGTCAGGTACAACACATCGGCCCATGTAGTTTTAAAACATAACATGAAGTGACATGTACAAGTGTTTTGTAAAACCAATTTACAGAAATAAATATGATTTAAGTATTTATTATTTAGGAATTTCTAGGTCATCGGTTATTTTCCACTGAAACTCTTGTAGCTTCAATGGGAGACGTTTAGAGCAGTTTATTACGTGTTTTAATTCTCAACT
Source organism: Xestia c-nigrum (assembly GCA_916618015.1). Taxonomy (NCBI): domain Eukaryota; kingdom Metazoa; phylum Arthropoda; class Insecta; order Lepidoptera; family Noctuidae; genus Xestia; species Xestia c-nigrum. Next base: position 25,096,862 of record OU745254.1, on the reverse strand, counting down.
GGCAATATAATAGAAGGCCTGTGAGTCCTGGAATCTAATATCCAGAATTTCAGGTAGAATTACACTTTACAAGCAATTTGTTATAATCTGACTAGGCTTTTCCAGAAGAAATTAATATTAGCTCAAAATCAAAGTGATATCAGAATATTACTAGCCTTTTGTATTGCTATTTTAACTATTTCAAATTATTCTCTATTCAAGAACAGGGACTTCAAATTATAAAAAAATCTGTTATTCTATTTAATTGTTTAATTAATCAATGTCAAGTTCAATTCTGAGACAACCAAAATTCTCAAGTTCAATTTCATTTAGCTGGGAATTATGTAAGCATGTTTAATATTCCTCATATTATTTTTATGAGTACTTAACGTAAAACATTCTCACTCGTAAAACAATTTGACGAAAATCATAGCTAAAATAAAAATTGAAAATAAAATGTCGCGAATACATTAAAGATTCCCATAAACGTTTAAGTACTAACGACGTTCTTTACCTTTTTACGCACGTAATATATGTTAAAACAAGCCTAAAAGGTTTATTTACTCGATTATGAAGCCTTTTGTTGTTTAACAAGGCATTAGATAATGCATACTCCGAAAATAAATTGTTTTAAAAAGGCTTTTACGTTGTTTAGGGAATTAAATTGTGTCGTAACATACACCGAAAATATGTCTGCCTTTTAACGAAATAACTCCCCCCTAAGGTTTCAGTGGTACCTTTTTTGCAGAAAGTAATTGGCGCCCACCGTGGGACCAAAGAAAATAGGCGCCCAACGTGGGACCGCACGTAGTTAACCCATGCTCGCTATTTAAGTTGGTTTCCTTTCAAGCGTGCATGGTAAAAAACACGCATACTCATCGTGATATTTTAATGGGAAAGGCTTGCAATCGAATTTCCATTACTTACGATACAGCTTTTAACACCGCTTTATATAATCACAATTTGTTAAACATTTCGTTTAAGATTAAATCTGCACCTACCTGGGATACGGGATGCCGACACACTAAACTAGGAAATTATCGAGCACAATACCTTCAATCCACGTTTGTGATACACATCAAACACAATGCATATCTAAATCCACTGACACATGCACTTTCACTGCGGTGTTGTTTTATTTTTTTCGTTTCACAATTCACTCGCTGCGATATGCAGACGGTGTGGGAGCGCGCGGCACGTCCGCTCGGCACGGGTTCGCGGCGACTACTGCCCGGCGCGGCGCAAGCTTCTGCGGCCCGCGTCAAAGAGTATTTCGACCGTTCGAATTGGTAGAATTGTTAGATGATAGCGCACACTAATCATTTGCGAATTTTTGAATATTTTTTACCAGATTCTTCTGCTGCGTAGCAGCGACTGAAATTCTTCAGTTTAATGTCGCAAAAAGGCAACCAAGTAGTATTTTAGATTTCGTCCTTATGTTAAAGGAATTTTACGAAATTGTTTACATTATCAGATGCCAAATGTAACTCCGATTTCACCTTCTATATTTGACGAGTTAACAAATGTTTCATACTTCCCTTTAATAACATTATTCTTTTCCCTGCAGCTCGGTTTGATTATTTCCGGTTCGTAACAGGATGTGCCATACCGCTCAATCTTACCATTTCGTCCTGTCTCAGAAATCTGTAATGACCAGTATAATTAGATCTCGCGTTTTTGCAAAATCAAGCCAAGCTGAGCTTTGGGACGACCCAAAAATCTTTATGATTAACATTATTAAGTTATTATTCTTCGGCTTCTTCTCTTTCAGGATTATTTCACAACAAAACCACTAGTTTTATACTGGAGTTAATTTGAAAATAAACAAGTTAAAATATACCGTTTCAGCTTACTTAAAAAAACTAATTTAAACACTATTAAGAAAAAGCTCATAACATAAACTGCCTCCAGTCGCGAAGTCGCTGTGTTGCTCTATGCCTGCAGTGACCGAGCTGTAGATTGACAAATGAAATTTTTATGACTGCACCCACGACTTGCTTCATGCTAATGACGCTGTGTGCATTACGACAAAGCAGCTCTCACCGACACACATTAGCACACAGCCACGCGCCTAGGGTTCCCGCTCAAACTTGATTAAAACGTTAAACAAATCCCGAATTCCAAAGAAACAGTGCGACATACGGAATACGTGATAAACATTCGAAAAAGCTTCATCGGGCGTGTGAAAGGAAGCTTGTAATTAGCGCCAGGGATCTTCACAAACGTTCCATTTCCCGGACACGGCGGGAAAAGTAGGCCAGTGGCAGCCCTGGTTCAGTGGCGCAGCGTATGTCGTGCAACGTGCACGTGTGCACTGTGCACACACACACACACGTGCGCATAGAATGCCCCGGCGAAGTTAGCACAGCAAACGTGTAAACGGAAAAGATAGGCTTTTCTTTGACTCCTTTTAACTGTCCGAGGGAGTTGTAAATAGGATGCAAACAGAGATACGGCTACCTGTCGGCGCGAATGAAAAATTAGTGTGTTTCAACTGAGCCAGTTGAGTTGTGTTTACAATTGCTTGACAAAAGAAGATCGCCGCCTTTAATGTCGGCGAGGCAGAAGATGAAGAAACACGATTCTGAGAAAAGCAATTGTTTAATGAATAGAAAGTCTAACGAGCTATAAAGAGGCATTAAGACCCATTTTCGTCGGCTATTATATCTTGCTTGGTTCATATTACAACGAATAGTTCTGTTGGAATTATTGGAGTATTTTGTTTCCAAGTACAAAATATAATGTTTTCAGTAACTGGTTAAGGAGTAGTTCTTAAATAACTGTTTAAACAAAGAAAATTACTATTGACAGCATAAAAAGTTAGAACGGTTAGTTTATTTAACCAGTTATGGAATGTCAAAATAAACCGATAGCCCTTGCTTGCTGGTGCTGCCCCACAAGAAAGTTAGTAGCAATTCATGATACAATTTTCGATACCTAGCTAACGAAACCTTAATATTCAACACCCGATTTTTCAGAGAAACATCTAGAACCATAGAAGTAGTACTTCAGTACAGTCAGCGTGACATTCGCGTGCCTCCAGTTATGTCAAGCGGTGATAAGGTCAGCCGTCAGTCTCTCTCTATAATCGCGGCCAACTGTACCGAAACGAACCAAATTCCGGCTATAACTGTTTTATTTAGCTTTCCAATTGATTATTGAACCCGGAAGTGATTCGAAATACTTATGAGTTGTTCCAGTGTCAGGTTTTATTTAACTAACAAACGGAGGCTTTCGGCCAAACAGGCTCAAAATCAAAAGCTTCAATCCAAACCAACATTTGTAACTATTAAAGTAAGACTAAAAATTCTTGGGGAAGTGTGATATTTTTTTAACCATGAATTGCTTTTTAACTCTACTTAGGGTACGTACGCAAAATATAAATGATGTAACCAAGATTTTGTAACATTTTTAATTTAAAAGAGTGCCCTTACCGGTTCTTCTCCATAGAGATCTACGTTATGGAATGGGCAACTACAGTACTATGTACTTTCACAGTTTTTATGTCTTATGACTGGGACTGTAGCTATACATGTTTCGACTATTTAAAAGTGCCTGTAACTGGCCACTTGAAATAAATGCTTTGATGTTTTTGATATTTGCTTTGACGTGGAGTTGCGGACACCAGCCTGTATTACAATAAGATTGGGTTGAATGTTATTTTGTGCGTCGTGATACTTTGAGGTCTATTTATTCTATTATACCAGGGACAGTAAGATTTTCTTTTAACCATTACAAAGCTTTAAATGGAAGCTTTTGTCAAAATTACACAAACAATACTAAAAAGAACACTAAAACCATACAAGGGTTGCCAGCCAGGATGAAATTTTGACAACAGACAGCTGACCTGGATTAACACATAGGATATTTTTATCCCGTAAGTATGTTCCCATGGGACAATTATCCAACTTCACGCGGGCGGAGCGGCGGGCAGAAACTAGTTGACTATAAAAATTCTAGTGCCATCCTATTCCATCTAGTGCCACACTAAGCAACGAGGAATATGTCGTGGACAACAGATAGTTGATATCCTACATAAATACTTTTGATTTGGAAATACATACTTATTATATATTAACATCCATGACTCGATAACAATTACTATCCATGCTCATCACACAAACATCTACCAGGATTCGAACCGAGATCCTAAGAACGTAAGGCAGCTACACTACCGCTACGCCATTCGGATCGTCAAAAATGCCCTTTACTTTGTATTTGTAATGAAACTTAGATCTCTAGTGTTTTTAAATTATTTTAACCTAGTTTACTTTATCCATGGAAAAAACTTCAGTTTTCCTACAAGGAAATGTTTATTTACTTGCCAGTGCGTATCGCTTTTGTTCCCCGCATGTACTCGTAAGCTTCGATTCCACACAAAGACCAATATTTGCGGCCCTCAGGGTATTTGTTCTTAGTGAGGATGTTTGTGCATATCACGGTACACTATTGTGGGTTTGTTATACTTGCCAATCTTCTATTATTTGACATACTGTTTTATGTGGGATTAAATTGTGTATAAAGTTTCCACTGCTGGGACACAGAGAGTGGGAAGGTTGAATGCCTTCCCACTCCCTCCCACGTGGGCCCAGCCCGGACGGGAGGTCACATGACTTCGAATGCTTGGTTCCACTTCATGTCGGTTTCCACACGAAGTTCTTCTTCACTGTTTTTAGAGTACTAACTAGGTTGTGGAGGTCAGATAGGCAGTCGCTCCATGTAAATACTGGTATTCAGCTAGATCCGGTTAGGCTGGAAGCCGAGCCCCAATAGGTGAGCAAATAACATTTAATTCAAGTATCACAAAGTCATAATAGAAATCATACAAATTCACACAGTCACATTACATACACAATATTTTCAATTTGTAACAATTTCATTTACTAATTCCATAAAATTAAATACACAATAAAAATAAATAAAATACTCATAAAAAATAATCAACTTCACAAATTTATCGAAATCAGGTCAGTCAGTCGCACCAGCTTGCCATAAATGTCGCATGCAACAGTGGGAGATAATGGAGCAATCAGGATTTCTCGCGAGCGCGGCCAGCATACTGTTAGCGCTCCCCTGTATGTACACCGCCGCTTCGTGCTAGCCTGATGAAGATGATGAGTTTGACACTGAAAAATCAAAACACGGTGTAATGTTGGCGCAATAGCTGAGCGATTACCTGCTACCGTTAGTAGTAGTACATCATACACACTGATGGACATCGTCCAACCATAACTGAGCTACTCCCGTGAGGTCCCTGTTAGACTATACTTACAGGATTGAAGATTTGTTACACTAGGGATTTAGAAAAAACCACTAAAATATAATTAAAAAACTATACACGTAAAGCTTTGCACGTTCGATCCAGCGGGACGTGCGAATATTTGAGCGGGACGGCGTTGTGTGGCGGGATGTAAAGCGGGATGCGTCAGCCCGGGCCCGCAAAAACAATGCACTTTATTGTACACGTGGGGAATAAAAACGTTCCGCGGTGTAATGACCCCAACTCTGAAGGGACATGTGCACTCGTGCAGTTTGCAGACAGTGAGCGTAATTGTGTAACGATTACGGCTAAATTCCAGGTAGTGCCCCTAATTTTATTGCATCTAATTCTATACTTGTTGAGAAATTTCAAGCAACAAGCTTTTCTACATACAGTGGGATAGTTGGGAAAAAAAATGCGAATATGTTAATTTGTCTGACCTATTAGGACTAAGATTTTAGCACCAGACTGTAAACTAAATCCATTTGCAACTGCGCAACCATTTAACAAATATTTAAATCTTTAGATATCAAACTCATAATACATAATTATGTATATTAGCACAATTCATACCATCTCATTTAGTATAAAAAAATGCTTATATTGTATTAAAATTGTATTAATATGATTTTAAAAAATATATGGTATTGTCCTATGGTGAATGCTGCGTATACCTATAATAGGCATACATACCAGCACTTTTATATTATTTTCAGTGTATAAAATTATTTTTTTGTATGTATTGCTGTTGGCGTAAGTACCAAATAAATAAATAAATAAAATTTGAATATAAATATTTTTGTAATGAATAACGCAGTCTACCAAACAACTTTTGTTATATCTATGCATAGCAAAACGATGTTATATTCCAAAGAGGTTAGCTATTCAGCTACGCTTCCGTAGCACACGCGCTACGCCGTAGCTTCGACGTAGCTCTAATGTAACGGTGTGCTACGAGGTGTGCGTAGAGATCAGTTGAGTTCATCTCTTGCTCAAATCATAATAAAAATAAAATCTTATTAATATACAGAATCGATTTGATTTAAACCAAAAGCTTTCATAATCCTGTCATCGAATGCATATTTTTAAAACCGTGAAGTGTCTGTTGGTTTCGAGCGCTTTATTCATGAAATTCATCATCCATTCTTTCATCTGTATTTAAAGTTTGACACGTTTTCCATTTTAAGCCTATTATATCAGTCATACCTGCTCTGTTTTAAAAAATAGCAGTTTACTTGAAACTTGAAATTCCGGACGAAAACATCTAAATTCAGGTTCTATTCTGACTCCGTAGCTTGTAAGTCATGTCACTCCTTATTTCGGCAGTAGTCTAATATCAGCCGAGCAGTATTGCCCGATACAGCTCTGAATAATATATGAAAAGCGCCCGGAACCGCTCGTACCGCATGTACGAGTACTTGCGTGCGACAGCAAATTGATTAAGTTCCAATATTATTCGGAGCTAGTTCGGAAATGTTGTCATTATTATATTATAGTAATAAGCTATCGTGGGGAGGTTGTTTGTGAGTTTGAACGTTACGTTGGAACATTTTACTTTTAATTGGTTCTATTCATAACTTTTAAATCATAAATGTGCAATAACAACTACGCTTTAATTATTTCTGAAGTGACTTGACATGAAAGGTTCGTAAAAAAATGGGCTTAACAAACGCCCTAAACATTTAGATCATTGTGGAAATTAATATTAAAAAACCTTACTCTTATAAATAGAAAGAGTGGAGGAAGGTCTTTACAGTGGGACACCATGGGCTGATATAATAATAAAAATAAAAATCCTGGCTACTAAAAAGTGCTACAAAAATTCGTTTTTAATCACCGAATCTAGTTTGTGTGTTGGGCGACGAAGCATATTCAGCTACAACATTTACTGGCACATTTTCGCCCATGTTTCATGACAAAAATGTCTTTTTTTAATCCTGTAACATGTATCATGTTGTGTTGTATACAATATATTGTGTCACGCTGAATAAATAAACTTCGGACAGGGATGTTGGATCAAATTCATAGCGTTCGATTATTTGCTTAACATTATGGAGTATTCGGTTTGCATTTATATCGACAGTTAAAGAGGTTACAGTATCGCTTACTAGTCATATCAGTTATGCACTAGATACACTTGAAGCATTATTGTTATGTGAAACAGGTTTGCCTTCTGCTCTGGGCCTATTTTAAATATATCTGTATCAAACATCATTTTAGGCTCACCCAACCCATCTAATATTTTTTTCTTTTCATAATCTTCCTATCCTTGTCCCAAGTTGGCACAACACCGTTTTTTTCTTCCATTCTCCCTTGTTTATCTAAGTGTGTTTCTATCATCTACTTCGTTTTCCTTCTTACCATTCATTCAAAATCCATTCATCTTTTATTTGGTCTTCCTCTCCTTCTCCATCTATGACCATTTATATTCATCAATCTTATAGACACATGTGTTACATACCTCCTCATAATATGCCAATATCAACACCGACGAATGCCTTTCATCAAATCTGTAATAGACGCCACTTTCAAACTTCCCCTTACATACTCATTTCTTACGTTATCAATTTTAGTAACTCGATTCATCCATCTAAATATTCTCATCGCTGCTGCATGCAATTATTTTTATCCCTTTTCTTCACTGACCAGCATTCCGATTCATACAGTACGATCGAGTCCCATTACCTTTTGCAATCCGCTTATCTTCTGACGTAAGTAATTACCTATTCCCAGAAACAATCGTGTATTTCAGTCAATAAACGTCTACAAAAGATAAAATCGAAACAAAACTCGATACCGCGTACAATCACTTAGTTAATCTGTTGATCCTGATTGACTGTACTAAGTGGCTTGTTAAAAAGGCGTGTAACGTGCGTAGGGACTCCTAAGGCTTCCTAAGTCCCTGGTACATCGATATTAATAATGCCTTGTATGATTTCAGATTTACTCGGTTTTGTATTTATTTTACTAGTTAAGAACTCTGAACTCTTCTAGGAAAAGTTAAGTTTCAGTAGCATAATTTTAGAACATATTTTTAACAGAGAGAACTAATAAATAAGTTATGTTTGTATTAATTAGAGTTCCGTATCTCAAAGGTAAAAAGGAACCCACCATTATACGATCACTTTCTTATGCGTCTGTCAGTCTGTCCGTCTGTTACCACCGATTTTCTCAGGAACGAGTGGAAATAGCAAGTTGAAATTAATACTATATACTAAGGTTATATATTCCCTTTTAGGTGTATAAAAATCAAGGTCAAATTAAATTAAATAAAAATTTTTTGGTAATTTTTGCGTCGAAAATCAATAAGGTTCCCATTGACCTAGAATCACAAAGTTTGGCGAGATAAAATATCTTACAGCATAAATCCGTAAAAAACCGTAAATATGTAGTTTAATAAAAAAGAGCGATTCTGCTATTGTAAGATTATTATTTGCGGTTGGTGCAATAGCCGTTTGACAGGATCGAACAGCAAAGTTAAGTTTGTCATTTAAAAAGTTTTTACGGGACCCACGGTACGCGAGTCCGACTTGCTCTTAGCCGATTTTTCTAAGGTTCATTTTGGCATGGTGAATTCTATAGGAATGTAAGGTGACTCACTACTGGGGCGTGCGTGTATGCAAAGAAATGGAAGAAGTGGAACGTGGACCCTGGACATGGCAAAAGGAGTATACGAGTATCGTTGATGGTGCTGTACTCTAGTTTTGTATACGCTCATGGAGAAAGGGCGTGAATTTGGCACGTGGTGCTACCAAATTACCAGGCATTTATCTTGGCGTTAGACTTTTTTGTTGGATACCTAAGTATTTAGTTTTCAAAATTACATCGTATACATTTCAATTTTAAAATATGTAAATCAAGTAAATAATGATGAAAGTAAGTGGGCACAGCGTATATAATTTAATACGATTACAATTAATTCCATGAGTACCTAGCTAAGTTAGTTACGCGTAATTCTTTGCGAATATTAATTGAGTTACACGTCTCGTCTAATTACTAGCTAGTACTTTGACAATCTTCAATTATTCATGTTATTAAATCTGACGCTTTTTAGGGTCCCTGAATTTGGTAGGCATAAGAAAACTAGTGAGAGATAGAGCTGTCTGTAGTCTTTGAACTTGATATAATTTTGTAGATCAAAATATTACACTGTATGTCCAATATATAACTTCATGTCTGTAAACTTCGAAGGGTTACGCTGATGTGTATCTATTGCATTTTACAAGTTATTTTTTAGAGTCGACGTAATCTGAGAAGTCCGTTCTGACAGTCGTCAATACCATAGCAAATTGACTCTGCTATCGGAAATTGAACTTTATTACTATAGGGCTGACAATGTCAAAACGGGTCTTTTATTTTTAGAATACTTTAAGTGTCTCGTAATATGGGGAGCCTATTACTACCATCCGGGCACAAACCTAGCCTCCCAACTTCCACTGAGAAATGAATGATGGAACAACCCAATAACAATTTGACGTATCTGAGAATGGAACACAGGACCTCATTCTTAACAGTAGCCCTTTTAATCACTAGGCCAATGAAGCAGTAATAGTATAAAATAAACATATGACAAAGGAACTAACTGACTGTCGATATTCAATGAAATATTCGGTTTGAAACAATATACCCAGACAAAAACAATGTTCATAATTGAGATGTCCTTTAGTGCAATGAACTCGACAAACCACAATTGAAAAATGACCCATTTCATAAACAAAAATCACACATTAAAATGTGCCATAAAATGTAATTTTCGTTGGCTTTTTTTTCAATTTTGCATATCCAGGCTTAGCGATTTAATCTGCGAAAACCCGGTAACACAAAAAGCGCTTCTTTTTATTGTTGAAAGGCCACATTTAATTTTTCAGGAGCGAATTAAATTTTAACGGGAGCTGAAAGAATACTAGAAATGTGGTTATCTACCTACCTACTTTAGCGTTTCCGTTCCAGGGATTTGGATGTCTTTGATGATACATTTATGAAAGCTTTATTTCGCAGGGATTCCTATAAAAATAAAACTGATCTGACTGCGTTTTCTCAGCGTGTCAATTAATATCTGAATAGAATCAGCCCGAAATTGGCGACGAGTTTGGCACTTTTAGTTGCGTTCATCAGCTCCTGTAAAGTATAGTCATTTATTTTTGAACAAAAAACATTGTGTAGAAAATCTTAAAATTAAATTAAACTAATAAGGTTTCGACAGTAATAACAAAACAAATATAAAAAAAAAGAAAATAACAATAGCTCCTTTTTACAAAAATTAAATGAATAGTCGAATAAATGAAGAAAGAAATAAAGAATGTCAGAAGATGAACATAACAATAGCCACTATTACAATAATAAAAATCATAATCATCATCATCATCATCAGCCTATAATGTTCCCACTGCTGGGACACGGCCCATAATAAAACAATAGTCATAAAATATATATATATTTATATGTATAAATAAGAAAAATGGCATATACTGCTACAGGACAGGTAAGAGAACAACACCATATTTACACTCTAGAGCGTATATTTTCTATTTCCGTAATCAGACTGTTGTCGCATACATTGGCTCTTGACGTAGTATGGAGATTCACTGCAGCTTAACCATTTTCTGACTGTACTAGTAAGTACACTTCTGCGATATATTACGTTTGAATGTTTTATGTAATTATGAAAAATATCTCTCTATGGTATTGTGGTAGTTTATAATTTAAAAGGCGTCTTTTATATACCTAAACAACAACTACTGTTTGGGTCTTTCAGTCCAACCGGATGCAGCTGAATACCAGTATTTTACATGTACCGACTGCCTATCTGACCTCCACAACCCAGTTAGTACTGGGTAATGTGATACCCCTTGGTAAGTCGGTTGGTTGTCAGACTATTTCGGGCCACTGACTATCTGTAACGACTGTCAAAGACCAAATGACAGCCGGGAGCAACAGCTGAACGTGCATTCCGAGGCACGGAGGAAACTCGGTATGTAATGGGTGGTCACCCATCCACAGACCAACCTAGGCAAGTACGGCTTAACATAGATCGACTCAAGCAGCTGTTATTATTTAGCCACGAGCTCTTCAAACAACAAATACGACGTGTTGCAACAAAATAACTGTGATCTCTTCCAAAACACTATATAAACCAGGGACCGTACAACCCCGAATATAAGTTAATTCTTTCGAAAGGGTTACATGATGTGCGGCTTCAGTCACGGAAAGGGTTACCTCTTGGTAGTGGTAGCCCTTTCATAACACTAACGTTAGGGTAACCCTCTCAATAAGTTAACTAGTACAAGATGTTACCGGCTCCTGTATGGTTTCCAATTGAAGAAGATAACCCCTTGAAAGGGTTTTGTCGGGGTAACCAAAGGGTTTTAAATCAAATAATTTAAATTACGTTGAAGTTGAGGAAAAGGTATTGTTGACCTTGGAAGTTTGGAATCATAAAGAATCGTTCATTAAGTGTTTCTTACTCGGTTTGAAAGGACGGTGATTTCTTTTTTGACCGACTTCAAAAAAGAGGAGGTTCTCAATTCGTGGGAACCTTTTAATTTATTTTTATTTTTGTTATGTACGTTCCCCGATTACTCGAAGATATCTGAACCGATTTGGATTATTTTTATTTTGTTTAAAAGGGTATAGGTGCACAGGTGGTCCCATAATCATCAAGTCTGGATCTGATGATGGAATCCTGGAGAAATAGTGCGAAATCTTCAAATTGTATAGGCACACATAAAACGATTTGGGTAGTTTTCGAAAGAGTACTTTTTCAGAGTGGTCCCACTTCAATTTGGTGAAGATCTGATGATGAACTTCGGAGATAGGCAGCGGAACTCCTCAATAAATAATAGCAAATGGACTGGGATTGCTGAAATCTCATGGCTATCTATTGTTTACACCAGTTCATAACATAACATCACGCCAGTACGCTGTGAAGGGTGAACCACTAAAAAGAGAAAAATGTTTTTTTTTGCAAAAACTAAACCGACTGCAAAAAACACAAAAAAAGGAAAAATAACTTAAGCTTCAGAAGTCAGTGACAAATAAACGAAATCAATCAACAAAGGTTTTATTAAGTTACTAGCTGACCCGCGCAACTTCGTCTGCGTCTCATAAGAGAGAGAGGGTTAGACAGTGTGAGTCAACCTTCAAAGATAGACATGAAATGCTATCGCAGACTCGTTTTAAGAGGAACAATTCCGTGCTACATTAATGTTGCGTAACTTTAACCGCATTAGCTCTCAAAAGGAATCAATGTTCACTGATTTTGTAAAAAAAATCATACTCCGCTGAAAGTCATACTCCAGCTAGGTCTAAAATTCTCATCAAGGACCATGAAATGAGTCCAACCACGATGAAAATGCTGTGAACTCTTCAGGACCACTTGTAACTGCTTTCCTTCTTCACCGTCGGACCTTGGATGAAACTTTTACTCTTGTTAGGTTTAAAATTCTCATTAAGGTGCAAAAAATGAGCCCAAACATGAAAAAGCTTCAGTAAACTCTTGCGTAGATACCTCATGCAACTGCCTTCCGTCTCCATTGCTGTCCCTCGATGACAGTCATACTTTAGGCAGCTCTTGAGTTCTCATCAAGGTGCGTGAAATAAGCCTAATAATAATATAGCTGATGCAAACTGTTGAGGACATCTTGCATCTTTTTTTTTTTTTTTTTTTTTAAGGATGGGAAATCATCAAATGACCCCCCCCACTCTGGGCGGAGCGGGAGGGAGTGTCAGACTCTTACTGACTAAAAACCATCCATGTTCCTTCCTCGCCTTTTACGTTCCGGGGCCGCGGTATCTCTTTCGAACAGACCCGCAACCCCGGCAGGGACATCTTGCATCTGCCTTCAGTCTTCATCGCATCGTTAGACAATGGATGACATTCATTCTCCAAGCAGATCTAAAGTTCGTTAATCTAGTTCGTGGATACCGCACAATCTGTGGCGAGGCGAGGCCTTGCCGAATTTCCACCGTGGGATCTGGAGGCGATAGTCCTCGCCCCGCTCAGCGGACAGACTCCGTCGTGATCTCATGACGACATGGAGAGAGCGACTGTCGGAAACCCCGTGCAGGGCACGCCACAATAGTGGCGATAAGTCCCCTATTTGAGGAGTGGCTTGAGAGGCGCCACAGCGTCCTTGCCTGACGCAAGTCCTCACCAGACACGACTGTTTCGGGAGGTTCCTGCATCGAACCGGGCCAGAAGAGACGCCCGGGTTCTGGGGCCGCCCCTGTGGAACATCGTTTACGACTGGGTGCTGCGTGCCGACCTCCCCAGTCTGGGACTTAGTTTATAAGTAGAACGAATTGCCCTTTTTTGTTTGAATATCGGTGGCATTGCCCCACAAGAGAATACCGTATGACATCATGCTATGGAAATAAACTTAACGGGCTGTCTCTAAATCAGTTAAATCACGAATTCTTCTAACGGCGAATGCTACGGAGCTAAGTTTTTAAGCTATTGCATAGCTTTTATCGCGGGCCTTGAGCGTGGAGACCAAATCCAGAAATTCCGTAACGAAAATAACGTAACGAAAATAACCTAACACCCCATGTCAGATAATAACAATGACAAGCTAAGTTTTCTTTTAAATATATTGCCGTAACTAGGAGTTGTAGGTTGTATACATTTGATGAATTGACATTTGAAGAAGGTCTTACCTTTTTTGTTACCATTTTTATCAACTTATGCAATTATAATTATTTATGTATTTTATTTTCCGCTTGTTGCTGGCTCGAGGACAAAGCGCAGACTGAATGTTCAGGCTCGGCTTCCCATCACAATGAAATTATGAATTTTATAATGAATGTTACACACACACATACACAGACACGTCAAACTTATAACACCCCGTCGTTTTTGCGGCGTCCGAGCGCGGTCCACGCGCCACAAGTGAGCGGACCGCGTGCTTGTGCGAGCCGTCCGCGCGCTGGCTGCGCGCCGACCGCGCGTGGTCATGAATAATTATAATTGCATAAGTTGATTAAAAATGCTATGCAATAGCTTTACCGGGGCAGTCCTCAAGTGCCACACGTCTTTTTTTAAATATATGTGTTGATGTCGCCTCGGTTTTTTAAATCTTACAGTTTGAGTCAGCTCCTATCCTTTCCCTTCGGGCACTAAATAATGAGTGAGACGATCGAATGATATTTTAGTCCGATAGCGCTAGGTTTTGAGGTTTCAAAAATATTAAAGTTGTTTTGTTTGTCGCATATAGGTAGTTTCCGGACCATTTGCCTAACCTACTATAGTAATTTGTGTCGTTTTAGGTACTTTAGTTAGGGAGAAATTTGGCTATTTATCTTTTCGATCACTGTTAGAGGAAAAGAAAATGATAGTTGATTTCGTTGTAATGACGTAGTAGTACCTAACTGATACGATTAGGGTGAATATCCCAGAATGTCTGAATAGCGGACTGGCCACAGAAAAAAAAACCAAATAGGCGGAAAAGCGGCAATCCGAACTCGATTTGTTTTTCGATTGACTCATGATTTTATTTTTATGTTTCTTGTATTCGCAATGAAAAGCACAGTATTTACTTATTTAGTCCCTCGCTGTCGAAAATGTTACAAACGGGGTTTGCAGGCTATCCTAGATAAGATATCATAATTATTTTAAACTTTAAATTAATTTTGCCAGTTTTGATTCGAATAAAAATAATCAATCAACTACAAATCATCGAGATACTGAAAATGCAATAGTCAGATGTGACACAAAACGCAATAATAAGCTTCACATGTACGACTGTAGCCACAGGCAAGAAATAAGCAACTTTAAAATTTTTGAAACTTTGGCATTAAAATAGCCCAGCGCTATCGGACTATTTATGATTCCGTAAAAAAGACAAGATTGTATCATGTAAGAAACAATCCCGACATTTCCAGGAAAAAAAAACATTGAACTTTAAAAACTCTGCAATAATAACTATAATCGCATGTGTAAGGAGTCGCTACTCATCGCTAGGGCCTAGACTGCGTGTTGCGACTTGACGCATTCCTGCCGAATGTATGCAGTTTAGTACTTTAAGAAAAGACGTGAGAGATAAAATTACAATACTGGTAGTCCGAATGGGTAACCCCTTCAACGGCTTTACAGTCGTTGAAGGGGTAACCCGTTCAAAACGACTTACCATTAAAAAGTATAACCCACCAAGAATGGGTTTTCGAATATACAGGTAATCATATCGAAAGGGTTTGGAAGAGGTTATCCATTGATGAGGGTTTTCGTAAAAAATGGTAACTAATATGAAATGGTTTTTAAAACAACACTTTGTCAAAACCCTATCAAAAACCCTTTCAATGGGTAACCAAAATGGTCCCTGATATAAACACATTTCATTGTCCCACTAAAACACAAAGAACTACCTTCAATTTTCTAAACTTCACAAAGTTGAAGATCGTGTACTATCAAGCGTATAAAAGTACATAAAGTATATACAAAGTATCCAGAGATCGCGTTAATATTCCCGGAAGGATTTGGTCCGTGAAAAATGCTACGGTCAGATTCCGCGCCCGCCCGCCCTAGCAATATACTGCCCCCGCCCTGTACGTTCACTGTGCTTGCCAACTTTATGGGATATTTTAATGACGTCATTTTTTAATAATATGTATGTTTTAGTAATAAAATGTAAAAATTTGCATTTAAAAATAATGATATCGATATACATTGCGTTACAGACATATCATTCAAAATTTTGCACTTGCACCAATTAATAAATCATAATATTATAAAACAATATCTTTTATTTAGCAGCCACCCGGGTAAAATTGACAACAAATTGAATGATTTAATTAGTTAATCGGAAGAGTTACTTTGGTCGTATCGGTACTTTAATCCGCACAAAATAAAATAAAAAAGCTGTTCTACTGGCTTCGTGATAAACTTGTTTGCACTGCAACCACTTTGCTTTCACAAGTAGATTATGATTTCGTTCAGCTCGCTCAGTCTATTGTATGATAATAATACTCTATTATTGTACGTATATTTAAATATTTTTATACGAAATCTACCATCTCTTTATTATATCTCATGGCCACCTCGCCACTCGGAATTCAACGAAATACCCCGGTAATAATGACGTTACGTATGCACTTATATTGCCGACAGTCAAATATTAATAGCCAAGGCCGGGATATTACGGACCCTCCAATCTGTATATTTCTGTTAAACAGGTGTTACAAAATAAACCTCCCAACTGTATAGTGAAACACTGAAATTGCTTGACGGATTTAATGAAAAGTTTTAATACGAAATATGGCATTAACGGAACCATGAATGAACTGCCACTTGATGCTTTGAAAATTTAAAAATATAAATGTTTCTAAAAGCGGAGACCTGCGCTTTTGTATTTATAAATAGCTTTTTAATTCGTAGTCCGTCGGGTGTGTCACTCTAGATTGAAAGGGATTCATTATGCACTGTCTATCACTTCACTGAAACATTAGATACCTTATAGATAATAACATCACGACCGCATTCTCCCGAAGCACAAGCAGATGTGTTACCTACTAATTCTGTTCGGAATAAACCGAATATTTCGCAAAAGTTAGTGGTGCGGTTTTATTTACATACAGATCACTATACCATGTGACACAATGCGTCGGGCTGCTGTGCGGTGTCGCACCGCAAGCGCGCCGCACTTGCGACGTGCGAGACGAGGGGGGAGGGGTGATACGATGCGGTGCGGAGTAACAACGTGCCGCCACCGCAGTATTGTTAATGTATCGAACGTGTTTATTCATGCTGTGTGCTACAATTTATTAAATTTAATGTTGTAATAATTAGTGATTAAACGAACTTACCTGTAAGCGAAGTTCGATCATAATTATACGAAGCGCTTCGTCCGAAGAGATTAGAACACCATGTAGTAACACATAAGTGACACCACTCAGACACTGTAGTTGAGAGTACCTACACATTTCTTTTTTTTTTTTTTTTTTTTTTTTTACTGCGGGTACTTCTGCTTCTCCTTTCTTATTACTCGGCTTGGGATCTCTTGTCATTTAGTGTAAAGAAGCGTTACTTAATATTTTCTGAAGACAATTAAGGGTGAGCGTTAGCGTGGGAGGGAGGGACCTAATCTCTTCGGACGAAGCGCTTCGTATAATTATGATCGAACTTCGCTTACAGGTAAGTTCGTTTAATCACTAATTATACTAACGCTTCGTCCTCGAGATTAGAACACCATGTAGACTTTGAGAGTTACCTTCTGGAAATATTAATAACGCAATGTTATAATTTTGGAATGATTTATTCTGGTAAGTAACAATATTTTTATATAACAAAAAAGGATCAAATCTTACATTATAAAGATTTCGATAATAAAGGTTTCGTTAACAATCAGAAAAAATAAATTAATTCTAACTTTGTGCATGGGTACAATTTATTCTTAATGAATAAGTCGCAACAGCTACAATTAATGAGAAATCTAGACTATTGATTGATTATTGACCTTGCTAAGGAACTCGCGTCATAATCAGTGATGGTGCGATTATAAAATCTAGCAAACGTCTCGGAACTACCGCTCCAGCCGGCAGTCCTGCGAATTTCATCGATACTGACCCCGAGGGCGTGCGCACGTGACGTAGCCGCGTGACGCGTGCTATGCGCCGAGAACATTGACACATCTAACCCACTATCACTTAACGTGCACTTAATCCAGCGGCTAAGTGTTTGCGGACTTACAGAGTTGTGTGGCTTTTTGGGGTTAATAAAAAGGATGCCAGATTTGCGAAGATCTTTGGTTTTGTTTATGTAAAAAACTAGAGTGTTAGCGGGGCATATTTCTGGGCTTTCATTAAAAAAGGGTAAAGTTAATAGAGGTTGTTGAGACCCCACTCGAGAAGTTTTTATCAAATCAGGAATTTTTATAATAATTTTGGATGATATCATGCTGATATTTTCCATAGAAATTTTCGACAGAGTTTGAACCCTATGAGCCGTGGTAAGGGCCAGTAAAGTTGCACATTTTTTTGAAATTTCTACGAGTGAGAGTTGTTCGTTTGGGTATTTCGACCGTAAGAAATCCAGCACGCGGTTAGTATCCCAGGTTACGTTATATTTCGGCCTAGGTGGTCGTAGGCGAAATACGCCTTTAAAAAATCTAAGAATTCGATCGTCTTTAGACATATTTGGGCCCAAAATCAGTGATAAAGCAGATCGATATGAATTTAAGGTACCATATTTACTGCCGTTGTTAAAAATTTGTGTAAAAAAATATATTACTGATGGAACCGAGGCCTCATAGTAATTGATAAGTTTTTCTTGGCAAAAACTCCACCATTTTTTTAGACATACGTCATATTGCTTCATCGTGTTATCTGATAAAGAAGCCATCATGATATCTATTGAGGAAGGCGGCAGGCATCGTCGTAAAAACGCCTCCCGGATAACACCCCGGCAACCAGGGTAAGCGTCGAGTGCACCTGCCGGTTGCTGGAATGAGATATTAAGAGGTTTTCATTTGGGGTAAATACAATTGGGTCTGATATAAGCAGAGACCTAAATAGGGGATACCACGGTTGTGTGGGCCATAAAGGAGCAATGAAAATTCCTTGAGCATTGTCATGAATTATTTTCCTTAGACTCTTTAAAATAACAGTGAAAGGGGGAAACGCATAAAAATAAGATAAACCCCAATCGATTGTAAATGAGTTTATAGCGTATGCGTCGGGATCTTTATGCCAGGAAACGTATTTCGCACATTTTTTGTTGATGCGGCTAGCAAACAAATCTATATCGGGCTGCCCAAATTTACACTTAAGAGTGTTGAAGGCCCTCTCTGACAACTCCCATTCTATGTCTGGGTGATTACGACGCGACTCGGTGTCCGCGATGGTGTTGTCACAAGATCGTATGTAGGACGCGAATATATACAGTTTTCGTTCTTCGCACCATTTCCAAATCTCCCTTGACATGTCGGTTAGGTGGGGAAATTGAACACCGCCCATGCGATTGATGTATGCGATAGCAGTCGAATTGTCTATACGGAGTAGTACCTGACAGTCGTATAAATCCTTAGCAAAAAGTTTTAGAGCGATGAAAGCGGCTAATAATTCTAAATAATTTATGTGCTTATCGCGTTCGCTGTTCGACCACTGACCACTTGCATTTTCACCATCACAGGAGGCGCCCCATCCCGTTGTTGAGGCGTCAGAAAATATTTCGATGCAATAGTTGTCATCTCTAATACGGTGCTTCGAATTATCAATAACCTTCAACCACCAATGAAAATCAGGCAATAATGAATCAGGGAGAATCATTTGTTTGTTATAATCTTCATTGCCCCTAAGATTTAAAAATTTGCAACGCTCGAATTGTTTAGTGTGTACCCATCCGTATTCCACAGCTGGGCAGGATGACACTAAAATACCTACTAACTTCGCGAAGGCTCTAATTTTGCATTGTCGCATGTTAATAAATTTACGGATTTCGTTTTTAAGCCGCGCTTTTTTATCTGTGGGTAAACTAATTTCTAAATTGGCTGAATTTATAATTACTCCTAAGAATTTACACATAGTAGACGGATACGTATTGCTTTTATCATCGTTGACAATAAAGCCTAAGGAACAAAGTAGTTTCTTTGTGATTGCAAGATTTGTTTTGCAATTTTCGTATGTATTCGCTATTAATAAAAAATCATCTAAGTAGAGGGTAGACAAAAAACCCGCGGACCGTAACAATTTCACAACCGGTTTCATTATTTTTGTAAACAAATAAGGAGCTGTATTCAAACCGAATGGTAACACATTGAATTCGAATAACTGGCTATTAAACGAGAATCTAAGATATTTACGAGAAGTTTGATGAATTTTGATAGAAAAATAAGCGTCTTTTAGGTCTAAGGTCGTCATATAGCAGCCCTTAGTAACAAGTTTTATAGCGGTTCTTAAATCCTCTAATTTAAAATGGTGTGTATTAATAAACTTGTTTAAATGTTTGAGGTTCAATATGAACCTCATTTTTCCATTTGGTTTAGGAGTAAGGAACACGCTGGATAAGAATTGACCTGGGCACGGGTCACATTTCGATATGGCTCCTATGTTTAATAGGGTATTAATAGCATCGGAAAAATTAGTAAACTCGGAAGCCGAATAACTTTGCTCCACAGGCACTACCGTCTGGATTACCTGAGAGGAAAATGTAAGTTTGTATCCATCGATCCACGACAGTATTGATTGATCACTAGTTATAAGCGACCATTGTTTGTAAAAGAATGACAAGCGACCGGCATACTTAACTGGGTCTAGTAGCGGCGCTGTGGTTGGTGTTGTGGCGGCCACTTCCTCGATGAGCTGGCGGGCGGCGGTGGCTGCCGCGCTGCTGCAGGCTCGCGGCTCCTCGGCACGGCTGCCAGCGGCCTGCGCTGCGCTGGAGCAGGAGCTCGTCGGTTTAAATGCCTCTGAGGCATTGGGATGTTTGATCGTTTTTGATGACTTTTATTGACAGTATCGGGCTTTAGTTCTGTACCCGACTTTGTTACGGCTTTAGCCGATTTTATCGTTTCCGATAGATTATCGCCGAATAAATATTCGTCAATTTTGGTACTACCTAGGGCATCCTTCATGTCCTTTTTTAGCGCAGATAATATAAAGTTTCTGCGGGTAATTGAATCGTAGTGTTGGATATCACAAAGGATTCGCGTAGCGTCCATTAGCTGGGGTAGTAACTCGTTGTTTTTTGAAATGAGTTGAGTTGTGATTACCTGCCCCAAGCAGGAGATAGCACTTGCCATCTGATCTTGTTTGACGACTATAGCCTTATCACGCTTCGATGCGGCTTCGGGTATTGCTGCTTTAAGCTCTGCGTTCAACGCTGGGGCAGCAATATAACGGCAGTTTGATGGGACTAAGTATTTAGCTACTAGTGTTTTTCTACAGTCCTTGTCGAGGCCCTCGGTAGCGATGTGCAGGAAGCGTTTAGTTACTTCTTTGTGTAAATCTGGTCCGTACTTAACAGATGTCGACGGGTCTTCCCCCAGGATAATCATCGTATCCTGGTCTAGGTCTGCGTCGATGATGTCACCTGACGCTTCTTGCGAAGTACTGGGTTTGTCCTGCGAATTTGCAGGGTCAATTGATATGACCGGATCCAGTGATACTACGGGATCAATCGAAATAACTGGATCAATTGGATCATCTGGAACCGCGGTGGTCTCCTCAGGTGGATTACTGACCTCTGGAGGGTCTTGTAACCAATCATCAGGCTCAATACCAGTGTATTCTAAAAAGAAACACGGCAAAGCTTAATATATTAACTCACTCGTGGGTAGTAAAAAATAAAGTAGATAAAAATCTACTTGTAAAGTTTTAACGGTAATATGGGTTTGAATATGATTTATTCTTGATGAACAAACATTTAAAAATATCGATAATAACGAACGTTTGACGAGTGAGTAGGTATAACATAATTGCTTTTTATTATTCCTTGCTTCGGGACAGCCCACAGACAGCCCGGAATGCAAGACTTAGTTAAACGTAAATACATTTAAGCAATGAGATTGTTCTACTGAGTATCGGTAGTAAAGTTTGTGCGTCGGAAAACCCATAGGTAGTCCGGAGTGCAAAACTTAAATGTTAACGTAAATACGTTATTGGATTACTCGATAGGAAAGTATTCCTAGTGCGGAACACAAGTTGTGACTTGACATACCTGTTTGTTCATATGATGAACACGCGATCGGAGGCGTTGAGTCTTGCGAGGGTGGATATAGACGCCGTAATCTGCGTTCATATTTACGTAACTTTTTCGTTAGATGTTCGTAATCAACGACACTCGTTCTTTTCGACATGATATATTTTACTGTACAGTATAATAAGATGTTTAAATGTGTTGAGCGGCTGAACACTAAAATGTGAATGACAAGAGATCCCAAGCCGAGTAATAAGAAAGGAGAAGCAGAAGTACCCGCAGTAAAAAAAAAAAAAAAAAAAAAAAAAGAAATGTGTAGGTACTCTCAACTACAGTGTCTGAGTGGTGTCACTTATGTGTTACTACATGGTGTTCTAATCTCGAGGACGAAGCGTTAGTATAATGAGAATCAGTAGTGTTGAACCACGATGTGTGATGGAAAAATGTGACTGACAATCACGTGTGCTGAGAAGAGAGGGGTAGCATAACGTGATTAAAGATTACTTCTTATCATAATAATGCTCTATATAACCTATCCTGAATTAGAAACGTAAGCCAGGCACTAGCGCCCATTAATTCTAATTGGCAGATGAAATTCAAACACACCCAAATCCTCATATCGAAATGAAAGCGTATTCATTTTCCATGTCATCTCGTGTAGGTCCAAGTTGACATAACTCGTACCATAACACTGATAGTTTAGTGCTCACCGCCGAGTACACACACGTAACATTGTACAGTCGTAGGGGCAGTTCACACATAATAGATGTTCGCTGTATGACGAGCGGACGAGTCGCCGCGACTATTCATCACGCAGACGGAAATGTGCGCCAGCGCCCGCTAGGGATGGGACACAGGCAGTTTACTTGAATACACGATAAGTTTGATTTAGACACTTATTGTATGTACTTACAAGGGTGAACGTGCGTAGCTAGTTTTATGTAAAACTATTTTTTCTAAGATTTCTATTGAAAAGATTCACAAAGGTTTTGTCCTTGAACACATCCTACAGCGCATAATGATAATCATAATCAAAAACATTTACGGAAAGTGTTTTAAATCCAGTGCCCTGTTTGATGTACAATGGACTTCTTTCAAGGTATATTTTATGTATGTAGAATTTGTATTCGAAAATATTAACAGCTTTTTTAGCGTTTAAATGTTCTCGGAAATGGACGATGAAAGGCTTTCGATCTCTCTCTCTACTCTATTGTCGGTGCATTATATTAGTATCGACTCCTAAAATTCGTTCAATTAGATTTTTAAGTGATTTAAATATTTTTTTTTATTTTTTGATGTAATTCATTTACCCCCTTAAAATTGACGAGTTAAAGTGTCTTAGAAAATCTTTTTACCGAAATAAACACATGTCATTTTATTTTATTACACATAGTACGTATAAAGACCTAGGCAAACAATAGTATAAGTACAATAATCATAATTGCAAGTAGCAGCATTATTATAGAGCTAATTAAACATTATTAATCGAATTGATTGATTGGTTAGGAGTCGGTGGTTACTTTGTATAAACAACGTAGATTAATAATATAATTATCTTAATCTATTACAGATTGTGATTTAAAAACAATTAAATGGACCATAAAGCCATCGTTTTGTTTCAAATTCTGATGTTTGTAAGTCTCATAAATAATCACTCCACAATCAACATCATTCATCATTCTTCATCATCAATTGAACCACTTTTTAATAAGGTTCCCTTCTTATTATTAATAGGTCAAGCCATCACGTGCGGAAACCCGCCAAAATAGGTAACAAAAAAACAAAGTAGTATTAAAGACAGCCTAGCAGTATGAAAATCGGACTGTCAAGTCTCAACCTCTGATTGTTTGGATTCATGTGCGTATGAAACAAATGGTTGTCGTCCAATTTTAAATTTCTCATACGCTGGATAATAACTGTTCTTGCCAGTTAACCTAATTGCCAGTAAAATTAAAATAACACATAAAATTGATTTTTGACGTGACAACGTCTTATAATTCGATAGAGCCGGCTGCACGCACGAAAAAACATGACTCATGCGGCGTTACCTCATGCAGCGTTACCTCGCTGATCGCTCTGAGGCGTTCCATGTAAGGCTTGAAGTGCAAGTGAGAGCGCGGAACGAGTGACAAAGAAGCACAATCGGCCTTTGCGTTCGGCAGCGTTCGACATCCGTCTCTCTCCTACTTGAGTGAGCGATGCGTCTGCGTGGACAGCTGCTATACTATAGTACATTTACATGTTTTGATCGAGTATCAAGTGCAGTGAAAAGTGAATGTGGTGTCAAAAAATGCTACCATTCCATCAGTATTTTCTTAAGACGTTGTCACGTTCAACTATCGTCAGTAAACCGACTTTACAGACAACCAGTTTTTTTTTTCCTCTCTTAGAATTAGGTCAATTGATTAAAAGTCATTAGGGGTGTCCGAGGTTTTGCGCATTTAACTTGTATAAATAAGTACACATCCACATTGATAATCAAAACTTTCATCATGACATTTTCCTCATTCCTCCGCATCACATGCCCATACCTCAACAACCGATTACCACACAACTTTTTTGTCACCGGCGTCAGTTTCAGAGTTCCTCGTGTACAGGGTGAAAACAACCTCATCATGAAACCGTCAACCAAGCATTCTTTACATCAAACTAAGCTACTTTACGCAAAAATGTTGCTCGGAAAATCTTATTTGGGGTGAAAAATAATGTTTTGTGGTAGATCTCAATGTAACGCAATGTTAAAATCTTACAATAAAACTTGCATTAAAAAAAAATGGCAATTTTTGACCCTAGGAGGTTCCCAGATATGGTGTAGAACAATAAATGATCGCAATGGCGGGGAGAACAGGTGCTCTTCGGATTCGTAAAGAGGTTTTATAATCATTAAGCATTCACATAAATAACTACACCAAATAGTAAATTTTAGCAACAATACCTTTATATATGACTTATTTATTTTTTTCCAAGGTGTTTTTGTTACAAATACTATTGTGTAAAACTAAAGGGTGTAAAACACCTCTTAACGAATCCAGAAACCACTTATTCTCCCCGTCATTGCTATCATTTTTTTGTTCTACACCATACCTGGGAACCTTCTAGTTACGGAGATATCGGGGGTCAAAGTTACAACTATATGACAATTTTTTTTTAAATTACAAGTTTTTTTTTGTAAGATTTTGACTATTAACACCTCCACGACCCCCGTACTATTCAATCCATCCAACAGCACAGTGTTTTAAGTGAAAAAAAGAGTAAAACGTGATTAATAACCTCAAAAAAAAAGTTGTTTGCCAGCAAACATTTTTGGCGTAAAGTTACTTAGTTTGATGTACAGAGTGCTTGGTTAACGGCTTTGTGATGAGGTGGTTTACACCCTATATGTAGAGACAACGATGCTATCGTATCGTATCTAAATAGTTTTACTAATAACACATGTTTTCAAGTTAACAGAAACACCACAGCTAGATCTCGCTGTGTTATGCGTTGCAATGCACGTTTTCTACCTACTACCTCCTCATACTTTGACATCCAAAACAGTCGAAGACGCCAATAAAAAAAGCAAAACGTTTATTTTAATCATCGACAACCATTTAGCGCTTTCCCCTCACTATCGCAGTAGTGCGTCGTCACGGTTACTCCGAGGCGCCGGATATTTGGTATAAAAATCGTATTAGCGTTTGAAACGCAATCTTTTACCGCGAATAGCTGTGTGTCTGTCAATTTACTCCATTTTACTCGTCCGATGGTGGTCCCCTATTTTCCACACGCTATGAATATTTTAATACTTATCTATCGCCTGATCGGCGTTAGCTTCGGACTTTGGTACCTCCTTTGAAGAGCTGGCGTCCTGGTACTTTTGAACGAAGTTTAGTGCTTATTTGTTAGAAAATGTTGTAAATTCTCTTTAGTGCGGTGTTTACCAGTCATTTTCCTGGATGGAGAAAATTGCGCCGTGATCAATAGTTGGTCATGTTGGTTCATTCAGGTTTTCTTCCGGGTTCCGAGTTATTTATTTGCGTAAAATGCTTTCGAATCCTCCTTAACATCTAACCCTACCTCTGTTTACGTAACTAGTTGTTATAGCGTGACATTAAAGATGCATTACCAACATTCGTATTTACGTAATCCACTGGAGTCTGGATCCACAATAGTTGGGCGGATTAGAATCGAACACTAGCGTAACTTTGCCCATTGAGTTGCTATCGCCTCCAACAGAGTAGTTCCGATAATTTATGTTCATACCCAGATATGAGTTCAAGAAATATGTAAGATTATGTTTGAGTAACAAAGGATTTGAGTCTCGAAATTGAGTTCACTACGACGATATTATGATATTGGTCCTATAAGGCGGCATTTGTCTAGTGGCACTTTTATTTATCGAGGCTTTTCTTTTTACATAGGTTTTTATTTTCATGAACGGTCGTTTTCGTCAATAAGTGGTGAATAAATTTCACTTTATTTCTTCGTCATTACTTGCTGATATAGAGTACCAAACTGTCTTTAAATCATAGTTAATTAGTTATTACGTATTACTTTGATCCCATACTAAACAAGACACTCAAAAAAGTTGATATATGTTGAACATTGGCCAAGCCGTTTGAAGGTAAAACCCGCAAAAAATGTTCCATAACAGAACATTTGCAAGTCGTAAGAATAACTCGCGTAGTATTCTAAACAATGGGTTTGCGAGGGTCGCCATATATTCGGGACTCATACAAATTCAGGGCATTAGTTAGCCCTCGCCCCTTTCGCACAAACGTTGGAATAGTCAGCCAGCCTTGGCATAAAACTAGACCGACATATACTATCTGCGTATGTGTGAAGTGAGAGGGTGAGATTTTTAAAGTATTATTTTAATAAAAGGGTGAACCTTTTTGTTTGGTCTAGAGAAAATATGATGGCATGTCGTTTAAATATGCGTGGTAACAAAGTCTCTGAATAGGGTCGTCTTTATGCAAACGACGTTTTTTAATTCGAATTAAATGAAAAACAAATTCGTAGTAGAATGTAGGTCAAAATCTAGATTAAGTAAATAACCCATATTTATGCCAGTACTCACTGTAACTTGTGGCATAGTGTTTTAAACGTAATACCACGACTGTATGCACAAGGGCTAGGAAGAAGTCACAATATGACAGTTTTGTTTCAGATCTATGTAGGGAAGAGGGGGGAAGAGCCTTTAGCCATCAAACGGACCTAAGAGAAATCCTAATTTAATAATTCAATCAAAGAGTGCCCAACCTAATTAAAAATCAAAAGCAAAACTATGAAACATCACGCCTGTAAGCCCCTTAGGGTTCAGCAGAGCCTAAATACATAATAGTTCACCCACATTTCGCCATTTACTTTTAATTTATATAAGTCCCATGTTATAGAGGGTGCGCTAATTGCTATCAACAGTGTAATATTACATTCTCCATGGCGGCTACTGAGAAATTCCTTATAGAAAACCCAATAACACTTTGCCTGACCTGGGAATCAAACCCAGGACCACACGCTCAACAGTCTCGCTTACGATCACTAGACCAACGAGACTGACATTGCGAAGCAGTTGTAACATTTAATAATAATATGAAAAGATTTCTCCCATACTATACGTACTAGAAGTTAGGTGCGAAAATGAAATAGAAGTGAGCCAACTACATTTGTGCTGAGTGTACATTCTTGCCAACTCATCTACTTGATTGGAATCCTGCTCAACCCGCGTAAAAAGGAAAACGTGTGAACACAAGAAAAATTGCTCGGCCAATGCTTATAAGCATAAACATTTTGCTCCAGAAAATAACTAGTAATATTATTACAAACAGTTCTCTTTTTATTTTCCACACCTGCAAGGAGAACTTTCTTCTGCTTTTAAACAACATTTTCTAACGCATTGTGTTTGAAAAATGTTGAAAAAAAATACAATGTGTAGGTATACGCTTCGCTGAAACTAGGGCAAAGGGTTCTGTATTACATGGATGTAAAGTTGAGAAGTGATATTGTATTAAGATATCTATGATTAAGATGTTTTATGATGATAACCGGCTTTAGTTTACGTGGCGGGAAAGCCTACAACGGACAGTAGAAAAAAGTTTCGTATTTCTACAATGTCTGTCAATAGGATTACCATAAGCTTTTTGTGGTACTTTGTACGAATCCATTCGATTGTTTTCTTTTAAATCATCATTATCGCAGGCTTAGGTTTGTGATTATGTCCTAGAATTGTGATTAGGTCCAGGCCTGCTTGCATGAAGATCTCATAATTAGACCTAGCAACCACGATTTACAAATGTGAATTTTTGGTGCACAACACGTTGTTTAAAAACACCTATTTATGTTTGGAGGTGAACCATTTGCCTCGCCTTTTCCCAACTATGTTGGAGTCGGCATCCAGTCTAAACGGATGCAGCAGAACACCAGTATTTTACAAGGAGCGACTGACCTCCACAACTCAGTCAGTACTGGGCAAGACGACATCACTTTGTAAGCCTGGTTGTCAGACTTTTTGGGCCACTGACTACCAGTAACGACTGTCATTTGATCGACAAATGACAGTTGAGATCAGCTGACACACTAGGAAACTCGGTATATAATAGGTGGTCACCAATGGTGGTAAGCATGGTTTAACCTAAAGACAGTCAGTCTTTAGGTTAAGTGGCTGTTATTATTTTGCCACGAACTCCTAGTTTGGAGGAGAAGTAACTATAAATAGCTCTGTGAAGAATTCTCGAATTACTCGTGCCAAATAAGTAAACAATACCCCGACGGCCCTACCGACCAGAAACCACTTCAATAATAGGTATGTGACGTAACTAGTAGGTATTTTTAGATGAAGATAATTCTGGAATAAACCCAGTACCCATTCTTCTTTTGTAGTCTGACTCCTTGTCAAAATATTTTTGATGTGGAGATAGAAGGTAGATAAATAGTTTAATAAACGAATTAAAGTACGAATATAGATCAGGAAAATCCCATAAACCAAAGGTTGAAAGATCAGTTATTAAACTGTTTTATAATAAATTAAATTCCATAATCTATTAATTTCCTCAATACAAATAGCACAGTTTTTGTCAATAAACAAAACGGTTGAATATTCTAAAGGTTTTCTATCATAATAATGTTAGAGGTGCACAAGATATAGCTGTGTTGTGTTGGTGACTATTAGACGAGACTAGTCCCAGGTTGAACTCCGAGTTCAGGTATAGTGTTATTCGATTTTTCCATAAGAACTTTCTCAGTAGAGTAGAGGTGGGATATGTGCCCGATTGATGACTAAAATTTCGCCCCCTATAATTATAGTGGTGTGTAGAACTCATGAAAAGGAGTTTTTTTTATGGAAATGTCTATAATATAGCAAAAAAATTTTAGCTGCTCTATACATCGTTTGTAGCTTAACTCAAAAAATTTCCCACTCTACTCGGGGTCGGCGCAACACGTTTTCTTCTTCCATTCTCCCCTGTCAGACGTCACAGCATCATTTAGTCCTTTTTCTTTCATGACATTCTTCACACGATCCTAAATGAACCCCCTTCTTACTTATCGAATCGGACACTTTACGAAAATTAATAAATTAACACTGTTCCTCTAGTGAGCCGGTAAATTACTTACGGAACTGTGGAATTTAGTTCAGAATACCATATAGTATATGTAAAAGAAGACTTTTCCCCTGTAATATGGGACTTAAACATAACACTGTCATATTGTGGGTTAACCATAGTTGTTACTATGGTTAACCCACAATATGACAGTTATACCTCTACCCCACCTTTCACCGATTACTGGCTTGATGCTATATTGTGATCTAGTACATCCAGTAACACCAGCTAGATCCTAAACTCTGTTCATTTCCCTTGGAGCGGTAAGTCAATGAGTGAAGTAAAAAACTCGGTCCGTCGCCAGTACGTCGCCAGTACGCCGCCGATCAATCTTCGGCGCAGAATTAATGCTGATCCCTAACTTAGAAATAAAATCACCTAGACTGCTCGAGGACCGTGTAATGTATGTTGGCAATTTATTTGGGTTTTTTTTCTTTGTGTATCGGTTTTGTTTGGGTTTAAAAGTTTATTTATATTGCACTAAAGTTTTGAGATAATAATATTAACCTTATTAGAATACCGGTCATGATATCCACGACAAATGAAAAGATTTTAAAAGATTTACATTAATGTCGACTTTACGTTAAATGGTGTTTCATAGTGTCACACACTTGCATCTCGGTTTAGAGACCCATTTGCCATTTTTTATTCAAAAACAAACCTAACACTATCCAATCTTTATGTGATCCCCAAAAGGATACTTTACGTAATATGTTTACACGTTGATCATTTTAAAATTCCGTGCACATCCGAACAAACAGAGTCAAGACCCCGCCATAAGACCATCATTCCACTCTCAACGCGTTGTAAATCACGTAAATGCAAAAGCAAACGTTTATTGCGGCCTACACTAACATTTATTTAGGTAGAACGGCCAGGTATAATAAAAATGATCCGAATTATTACAAAGGTCATGTAGGGCCGGCTCGTAACGCCCGTCTCCCATTATCGTCCCACTCCGCCAAATTACATCGTATTTGCTATTCACAATGCCTTTCTGCTGGTGACCTATTTCGCCAGCGCGATGGTATTTTTGGAGTCGAATAGGTGGCGGAAACTGAACGGCTGTTGTTTGCTGCCACGAATATCGCTGATCGTTTGCGAGTTGTGACGGCAAGCGCTTGTGTCTGGTTTTTTGTTAAACCCTGATTGGGAGATCGAACTTTGTATTTGTAAAGAAATATGTCGCTAACTTTTTGGGGTTTTGTAATTATGCAGATTGTGGAGTCTTTGGTTTATTAGAAATTGTTTCGGGTTTAGTTCTCAACTGAGGTGACTGACTCAAAAATGCTTTGCTGGTTGGATTATTTTGTAAGTTTGAGGAGTGATTCTTTGATGAGATTAGGGAATCAAAGTGGCATAAGCAAAAATATAAAATTATCTATTTTTACAACATTCACCCCTCCGTATATCCAGGAAAACAAAATCCCAACATTCTTAAGAAGCGCAAAGTAATAAACCATAAAGAAACTTCACACCGCCACATTTACAGAAGAAAAACTCAAGAAACATACGAAAAAACATACTCTCTAGTAGATCCCTTAAACTCGGCGCTGAATCCCAAAGAGAAAAGTTACAAAAATGGTTCGCATCAGACGCGTTTAAACGCATAATTGTGTGAAAGTGACTTTTGTGCTGAGTTGAGCTGTTGAGGACACAAGTTTGACGCAGAATGTTGTTTTAATCAACACCAGTCGAAGTTAGGGATCCGTCGGTTCATAAGATTCTCAAGTTAGTGTCGCCTGGGACCAGTATTGGAGGGAGTTTTTTTTTATTTTGTTGGATAATCTGGTTTTGAAAGGTTTGGGTGCATGTTTCTGAATATTTATTTTGTACACAGAATGGTAGAACCCACATACGCGAGAAAATATGTGAAATCAGAAAAAGATAAGATACAATTGGCAAAATGTGTGTACTGTATGTACATCTCTCCCAAACCTCACTTAATGTTGAGTGGTATGAAAAACAATCAGGCGGGGCAGTTTTTGGGGTTTGCCAATAGAAGTGAAAACTAATTAATCTATATCTGCTACGGGTTGTGCCCCGCGCACGCCTAAGTGGTGCTACGCCGTAGCGGATCAGTTACGAGTGCTACGAAGCCTTAGGTGACGGTCACGCGAGTTCCATGATTGTTTGTTCACTCAAAAAGTGCTCAACGCGGGTAAAGAACAAGAACAATAGTAGCTATTTTATGTTAATACGAAAACACATCAAGGCCATCACTTGAACAGTTCACTGCAAACAACAAGAACAAAACGCCATAACAAGCTTGGAAAAACCATGAAACTTAAGAAGCAAGCCCCCTAATCCCTTTCATTGACCATCAAAACTTCGGAGCACCAATCACTTTGCGCAAAGGTTTAACTTTGAAAAAGACTCGTGTTTAAATTTTATTTAGGTTTAGTTAGACGTGCGGTGCGGATGTTGATTTTCGTTCTTGGTGACAATTACATATCTTTTAGTTTATTTATTTTTATTTCTTAACAACCATAGTATATCACCTCACCTGCTTTTTATAATGGGTTTGGCACAGGGGACGTTACGACACCCAGATTTTACAGGATATGTTTAAATTTAGGGGAGTCCTATTGCCATAAAGCCAGGCTGCTACTAAATGTCATCATCGTCATCTACTGGACTTAAGCCTCCCCCAAGTGTCGCCACATTGACCGTCAGTCCCGTGCGACTCGCATCCGACGGATTCCCGAAACCTTCACCAGGCAATCGGTCCACCTAGTGGGCGGTCTGCCAACGCATCGTCATCCGGTTCACGGTCGCCATTTCAGAACTTTTTGGCCCCATCGACCATCCGTTCTGCGAGCAATGTGCCCTGCCTACTGCCTCTTAAGTTTTCGGGCTACGTCGCGCGTCGGTGACCTTTGGTTCTCTTGCGGATGTCTTCATTTCTGATATGATCACGCAAGGAAAACCTCCAAAAATTCCCATGTTGCAGTAGCGCCAACCACTAGTAGATCAAGATGGCATAGGATCGTGTTCTACTCCTACCTTTTGAAATATTACAACGATAGTGTGACGTTTCATTGATTAATTATTTTTTAGTTATGATTATTACAACACAACTCTTATCAAAAAATCAAATAAAATTATTTTGGGACAACTAGATCCAAGGGTTAGTTACACAAAACTTAGAACCTATTTTTAGTAAGTACTGATAAAACATAACAAAGGTGCAACACTAATCATTCAATATCTACTTAATTATAAACACAAAACACACAATGTAAAAGAATTCTTTCAGTTTAAATTTAAATAATTATCATTGTACCAAAAATTTGCATGTCATTATTTTATGATTGAATATGTTAGGCTACTATTATACCATTCGATTAAGAACTTTTGTAACCATATTTATCGGCAAATAAATCTTTGACTTTCAAAAATAAAATAAATAAAAACCATGTTAATCCTAATACACCATCTTGCTGGAAATAATATTATACAGAACCAAAATGATCAGCTTTACCACAATCTCAAGTTTGAAGAATTTATCAAAAGACAGGACTCCTCGTAAGACCTCCTCCACGTAAACCGCGGATCTCAAAAGTTTTGTTCTGCCGTTTTTTGTGAGGGCTTGTGTTTATTTCGGAGGACGGTATTTTCTTTGTGAGGTTCTTCTTAACTCAAAGCGACTCTTTACGTCGAATGCCTGACTGTGCTTGGCGCTTCTTGAGTTGTGGGCACGTGTTAATCTGTGCCTGAGAAATGTTTAAGGATGTAGAAAACTTTTACAGAAAAAGTACTGAAGGTTTTTGCTTATATACCAGTTCAACAGTATTGAGAATTTAATTAAAGTAGTGTGTCGAATAGCTGGCGAAATGCAAGTAAACTCTGAAGTACATTGA
This sequence comes from Xestia c-nigrum, assembly GCA_916618015.1. Classification (NCBI taxonomy): domain Eukaryota; kingdom Metazoa; phylum Arthropoda; class Insecta; order Lepidoptera; family Noctuidae; genus Xestia; species Xestia c-nigrum. Next base: position 25,063,559 of record OU745254.1, on the reverse strand, counting down.
AATAAGGCCTACTTCGTACAATATGGCTTTAGAAATACTATGTATGTATGTACTATGTCCGTAAAAACTCAATAGGTTCATCAACATAGCAGGGGAAATCACTTTCAAAAGTTGTTCCGTGTTTACCTACGTATATAATACTCGTGCCATCTACCAAACTATTCTGGGAATATAATAGGCGTGTATGTTGGCACATGGAAACATACAGAGGCGTGTATGTTTTGTACTCATTATTTTAAAATAATGCATAAATAATGTACAGGAAGTGGGTTCGAACCCAGACAGGCGCATTACTTTGTGTAATTTATTTCATCACCGCTGCTCTCAAAACGGTGAAGGAAAACATCGTTAGGAAACCGGTATGTCCTAGAATAAAAAAAATCGAAGACATGTGACATCTACCAATCCGCACTGGGCCCGCGTGGTAGATTATAGCCCATTCCCTCTCATTGAGAGGAGGCCGTGTCCCAGCAGTGGGAACATTATAGGCTGATGATGATGTGATGATGATGATTTTAAAATATAAATCCCCGAAGGACATAATGATAACCTATTTGATGATGCAAAAGCACCTTTTGTTCTCTTAAAACACCTCAAACAGCATCTGAAAGAATCCCATTATTTCCCAAAACACAAGAAACTTAACGTGTCGTCCTATCACTCCCCCTACGATTACAATTTCATACAGGGCTCGTTTTTGCGCGCACTACAATAAATCAACAATTCGATTATCATAATCTTTTACAGCGAACAAGAACCATCTCCATCACTCCAGAACGACTTTATTTCGATGTACTCTGAAGTCCTTAGAGTATTAATATGACAAACTATAGAAAAGGACAGAAGAAGCACCTCACTGGGAGATGTGATTGTTACTTATGCAAACAGTCTGGAAGCTCTACATCTGTCTTTAACCAGTTAAATGTAACAAAAGAGGGATTTGGCTCGTGACGTCAGAAAGCACTAAAAATGATACCAAGGCATGACGTATTGAGAATGTTAAAAGTGTCGTATCTTTGTCAATTTTGGATTGCATAACAACAAAAAAAATACGGGTCGAATGTTTTTTGATTATCTGACGGACTAATATCTTTTTTGTCATCTACCATATTGCGCTCTACAGCCTATCTTTTTACACCAAACACAGGAACATATAGTATTGGTGCAAAGAGCCATTTATCCCGGCTGGAGGCTGACAATAAGAGCGTTATCGGAGATCATTGCAAGTACAATGAGAGAGATAAGACCTCCGCCGCCGCCGCCGGCGCACGCTTAATAACTCATATTTCTATTACCGTAAATCGGAACAATGTTAGAGTTAGTGATACGCACTACAGGGGGGTTCGCACTTGGTGGATTAACTGCTTGCTGGCATTTGAAACTTCCTCCACTTATACAGGGTGTAAAGGGATTCTTCACGAAGCTGTCAACCAAGCATTCTATACATTACACTAAGTAACTTTACGCAAAAAATATTGAATGGAAACTACTTTTTTTGAGGTAAAAAAACACATTTTAAGGCAGAATTGTGCTAATGGATGAATTGAAAAGTATGAGGGTCGTGGAGATGTTTTAAGTAAAAAAAAAATACAAATTAAAGATTTTGTTAAAAAATAAAAACTTGTGAAAATGTTGGAACTTTCTATCTCCGCAACTAGAAGGTTCCCAGGTATCGTCTCGAACAAAACAATAAAAATAAAAATAAATAAAATCATTTATTTCCGGTCCGAAACCCAAATAAAGCAAAAATAAAATAGATAGACACAAATACAAACAATTAAATGACAAGGATCGCAATGACGGGGAGAATAAGTGCCTTTCGGATTCGTTAAGAGTCTTCTTATAACCTTTATGAAATAATGTCTATCGTCTATCTAAATGTGAGACAGCGCATTATGTCTGAAATATATACAGGGTGTATTTCACCTCATCACAAAGCCGTTAACCAAGCATTATCAAACTAAGTAACTTTACGCAAAAAATATTGCTGGGAAACAACTTTTTTTTTTGAGGTTATAAATCATGTTTTGTGGTATAACTCAATGTAACACACTCAAAACATTGTACTGATGGATGGATTGAATAGTACGGAGGTCGTAGAGATATTTAAAGTAAAAATCATGCGATAAAAAGCGGTATTTAAAAAAAAGATTGTCAAAATCTTGCAACTTTGACCCCCAATATCTCCGTAACTAGAAGGTTCCCAGGTATCATATGGTGTAGAACAAAAAAATGATCAGAATGACGAGTAGAACAAGTGCCTTTCGTATTCGTTAAGAGGTGTTTTACACCCTTTATATGTATCCTAATTACGCTTCCTCTATTTCTCACAACAATAGTTGAACGAAAGTGAATCCCCATGTTACCTGCACTAATTGATTCCGCGGAGATGGGGGTTGCTGCCCTTTTCATTTACCCCTTTACTGACGACGCCTGTGGCTCGCGGGTGCTAAATAAATCCTTCACTGACAACCGCGGACTGGGTCAGCAGACAGGTGTGAAGATTAGGAAATGTGTTATCGTTACAAAAATGATAAAATCCTTTTTTAACCGACTTCAAAAAGGAGGAGGTTCTTAATTCGTCGGACCCTTTTTTTATGTACGTTCCCCGATTACTCGAAGATGGCTAAAGCGATTTGAATTATTATTTTTTGTTTGAAAGGGTATACTTCCCAGGTGGACCCAAAATCATCAAGTCGGGATCTGATGATGGGATCTTGGAGAAATTGAGAGAACTCTTCAAATTTTATAGGCACACTTGATGTGATTTGGGTAGTTTTAGAAAGAGTACTTTCTTAAAGTGGTCCCATTTCAATTTGGTTTAGATATGATGAAGAACTTCGGAGATAGGAAACGGAACTCCTCAATAAATGATAGCAAATGGACTGGGATTGCTAAAATCTAATCTATTGCTTACACCAGTGCATAACATAACATCACGCCGCTACGCTATGAAGGGGTAAGCACAAGTGACCCACTAAAATAAGAAAAATAATAACTTTTTTGCATAAAATAAAACCGACTCCAAAAAACACAAAAAGGTGAAAAACAACTTTAGCTGCAGAAGTCGGTGACTAAAAACTAAGTAAATCAATCAAACAAAGGTCACCGACTTCTGAAGCTAAAGTTATTTTTCACCTTTTTGTGTCTTTTTATTGTTCAGAATTCATGCAGGCACCGTCATTCATTATTCTCTTACCGTAATCCAAATTTATGGGTTACGTCACAGCATGTGTTTTTCCATCATACACAGAAAGTCAGAAAGATACCTATTGCCCAGAGGTGGATTGCCCCACAAGGTTTGAAAAAAAACTTTTTTATTTTTCACTTTTTAGTGGTTCATATGTGCTTACCCTTTCACAGCGTAACGGCGTGATTTTTTGTTATGAACTGGTGTAAACAGTAGAGAGACATGAGATTTCAGCGATCCCAGTACATTTGCCATTTTGCATTTTTTTTTTTTTATCATTTAATGAGGAGTTCCCGTCGCCTATCTTCCGAAGTTCTTCATCAGATATTTACCAAATTGAATTGGGATCACTCCAAGAATGTACTCTTCCTAAAACTACCCAAATCGCTTCTGGTGTGCCTATAAAATTTTAGGAATTCCCTCTATTTCTCCAGGATCCCATTAAATTGAACTTAACACATCTAACTGTCGAAATCTGGGTGTATTGTACACTTCTGCGTACTCCCTCAGAGCATACTGGCGTGATGTTACGTCACTATGTTACATAAACAATAAACAACCAAGCGATTGCAGCAATTACTGCAGCTTTGCCGTGTATTTTTGAAGAGTTCCATTTATATCCCCGAAGATCAGCGTCAGATCTTAACCAAATTGAAATGGGACCACACGGAAAGCACCCGCTTTCAAATAAAAAAAGAATCATCAAAATCGGTTAACCCAGTCGAAAGTTCAGAGGCAACAAACATTGTCGAAATCTGGGAGTATTGTACACATCTGCGTACCCCCTCAGAGCATACAGGCGTGATGTTACGTCATGATGTAGTATGAACAATGAACCTACAAGCGATCGCAGCAATTACTGCAGATTTGCCGTCTATTTTTGAAGAGTTCCATTGTATATCTCGGAAGATCAGCATCAGATCTTCAGCAAATAAAAATGGGACCAAACGACCAGCACTAGCTTTCAAATAAAAAAACAATCATCAAAATCGGTTCACCCAGTCGAAAGTTCTGAGGTAACAAACACAAAAAAAAAAAAAAACATACAGACGAATTGATAACCTCCTCTTTTTGGAAGTCGGTTGAAAAGAAGGATTTTTCATAAAATGTCTAATAGACACCTTTTTCTCAAGGAGCCGTCAATTTAACCAGATTATGAGTAAAAAAGACTTGAACTACAGGTTGACTTGTATTACAGCTTGAAACTTAGCGTAGAGTATTCATAGGTTATTTCGGTACATATATTGTCAATAGCTCCTAATACCAGCATAGTCTTAGGCTTATGTATGTATTTACGACTCAATTTTAGTCTGATTTAGTACCTATCTTAAGCTTTTAAAGGCCAAAATTGAGTTAAGCACTATTAAAGTCATAATTCTAAATAAATGTCGTTTTAGTAAATTTATTAAAAGTAATCCAGATAAAGTATTATTTTCTATAGAACTTAAAGTTATGTTAGTTAAGTTTCAAGTCATATGTTTTAGGAGGATTTTATTTATTTAATACTTCGCACATGAGTACGCGCACTCAATGATATTTCAATGACATTTTCTACTATTCATATTTTTAGCGTTTTATGCTCATCCAGCACAGCGTTTTAACCTCTCAGTGCGTAGATGAGAAAATATGAAGGAAGTGTAGATTTAAGAGCTTGATCCTATTCCCAGCGGAGTCGCCAACAAGTCGACGCGGCCGCTTTATGGTCCGTTCTTATACCAGCACTGATAAAGGCTTCGCTCATGTTGCTCTTAAAGAAAGGTGGCTTTTTGCGAAGTCATATTATGGGGCCGACAAAAAAATCCATGGCCATGTTTTTTAAAGAGATAGAATTCCCCCCTCCAAATCTAGTCATTTTATTCTTAAAACTATACATGCCGTGCAAGAACTCTTTTCTACTTCTTAGCGTATCAATGGTCACCCACATTGACTCGGTCCAGAATTTGGCTACAAGTTTAGCGCTTACAGCTTCTACAACTTGTAACAAATTTAAATGTAAAACCTGAAATTAGTTTGTTCAGAATCGTTTACTGAATCGACTTCTATAATTATTAATATAGGTCATATTTTATCCCAAAAATAATTTAAATGACGTAAATTATAGTCATACTATCCCTGTACAGGCAAAACAAACTTAAATGAACCATAACTCTAGGCAATAAAGACTTTTAAAAGTGCAGCTTCATTTGTATTAAAACAAACCCCATTCAATACAGAATAAAGAAAAATGAAAGGTTCATTTTTCCACTTCCAGCAAATTAAAATCTGTACAAATACAGTCAAGTGAACTTAGCGATACAAGCACGCACACACCAACGGACTCTGACAAAGCACACAATAGATAAACCAAGGAAATGCGCCTTGATTGTTTTCGTTCCCTTTCTCGTGCATACTTAAAAGCTATGGGATAGAGCAAGATAGCCAACCATGATACCGGCACGCGGCGCAGGCGCTACTTCTACGATGAAAGCAAACTTAAATGTAAACAATATTAGTCATGCGCAGAAATTATAACTGGAAAGTACTTCCGTATTGTTTATGCAAATAATTTTTCGCGCGCGATGTCTTTCCAATATAAAAATGTTTTATAAACTTAAATGGTGAGGACTTTGGCACGGTGTGGTGTTGTGATTATGTGATTCTAGCTGGCAGAACATTCAACCAAAGGTATGATACAAGAGTAGACCGCAGGACTATGTTCGCTGCTACTCATCCGATTCGACGGGACGTTCCGTCCGAACACGGCCACCGACAGGGGAGCTTTTGCAGGGCAGGGATTGGCGTACACGTACTTAGTGGTTTTCAAAATGAAATGAATGCCAGTATAGCCTGGGAATCAGCTGATTTGACGCCTCTTGATTTTTCTTATCTTTATGTAGTTTATTTTATTTAGACAACAAGTGCCGAGGACCTAAAAAAGGGATAGTGAACGCAACGAATTTGAAATAATGAAAAATGATACAGAAGTGCTTTCTAAACTAAAATATCAATTAAGAACTTGAGACTTTTTTCGGCATAAATACCCACAGTTGTGTCGAGCGACGAACTCGTCCTACCTACTAGGCTAGTAGTTTTTTGCTAGCAAAACCTACGTATGCGACTGTGTGCGTTCGTGTTCGGGGATTTGCGTTTGTGTCCATGTGCTGTGAGTACTATGACCACAACATTCTTCCGGATATCAATAATTAATGCTTAAACTTGGTTAATTAAAAATTTAGTGCATGTATTATAACATAAAATACTAATTGGGGTGTCTGAGGGTGTGCGCTTATTACGTTACATGTTGTATAACGTTACAGGACTACTATTTTGCAACGCTTAAAGCACTCTTGTAAGTAATTGATGTCTAAGGAAACGGTTTTTGTATTTGAATGTTATTTTTTGGACAGGTCCACTCAAATCTGTGTGGTTCTTTCTTCTAAAGAACATCTCAGACACTAATCATAGCATAGTTCTCATGTGACTTCGGCAAGATTATGTCTGGACATCGAAAGAGACCTCTGAATTTGTGTCAGCTGTTTCTTCTCAGAGTAGTCAGGTACAAAACACCGGCCCCATCTAGTTATTAAAAAATGACGTGTATTTTTTTTTGTAAAATCCTACTTGCTAAATACATCATTTATCATTTGAAACCGATTGGAAGTTACAATGAACCACAGCATCTCACATCCGATCTAAACAGCATCACTACAACTTCGTTTTTAAAAAGGATCCTTCAAAGAAATCACGATATCCTCCCCTTTTTACAAACAATGCGTGCGCGTACCAGGCGCACATAGATCTACAAGAGTTCCCCCGAGGGACTCACCAACAAGTCGACGCGACGGTTTATGACGTCACACCTCGTTGAGGGCTAACTTAGATAGCGGCCATCCAGTGGACAATGTGGACGTTCTTCATATCGGCTTGTGAGATGATGGAAGAGAAGTAATAAAGTATGAAATACATTCCTAAACCAAAATCTACTTATTCTCTGATCTTGTTTGTAGAAAACTTTGGCGTCGTTCACATAGATGCCTAAAATGATTCCACGCGAAGTATCTAAATACAAAGTTATATTGACAGTAAGACCAAAAACTAAATAGCTTTTACCTTTAGGTCCCAATTGTTTCTAAGAAAAACTGATCAATGCCTACCGAAAAACCTTCAATTACTCAATCTTAATCCACTTCAAAACCAGCTCACTATTGTTTTCCTTCAATAACAAAAAGATCACACAACCCACAGAATAATTAATACATCTGACCTTGCCTTCAACACAATCTAACCCAGTCTGACCCAGTCTAGACTATTGATAGACACAGCGTCTGCCTGTATTGGCTACAGTACCCCTATTCGCCAATTACTATCAGCCTCAGGCAAAGCAAAGTCTTGACAAGTATTGCTTACTTGGCTTTGTGGCTAAACAATAGGCGTTTGTTTTCGAGACTTTGAATAGTTTTGTATTGTTAACTCGTCATGAGAGGTCGTGAATGTGGACTATGAAAGGATAGGCTTCGGAGAACGACTTTGGTCTGGTCTACACAGTGTAGGTATTCTTAGATCAATTTGTGTGAGGACTTAATTATGATTTTATAATGGTTTTAGATTGTAAAAAACTAAGATTAGTTATGATGAGATCTGTGACAGTCGTTATGGGTATTTAGTAACTCAAAAGTCTTACAAACAATCTTATCAACGAGTATACTACCCTAATACCCTGATAGGTTGTGGAAACCTAGTCAGGTAGACGATCACTCCATGTAAAATACTAGTATTGCGTCTTGGCGCATTACGCTACGACGTAGCAGCCTACGTGATTTTCTGCTACGCCGTAGCTTATCAAACTCCTTCATTCATTTAACGAACCTTAGAAACCAACTTCAACATAGTTTTACAAAGACTCTCTCGAGATCTCTAATATCTATGTAATTCGACAAATAATAAATCTTTGTATCCCTACAGCATGTACGAATTTGATGAAATACTCTTTTTCGTGGCTACAACCAATAACGCGTACATTGTACTGAACAGCTGTAGTAATTTGTTACCCTACAAGAACATTTCAGCCTTTGACGCAACCAAATAATTCAGCCTCAAGACGTGAGCCCTAATTTGTACTGAAAGACACACAATTTATAAAATTAATGAAGGCAGTTACATTATAGCCTGAAGTTTTCCACCCACACAATATATTGTTAAAGCGTATTTCCTCGATTTCTTAGGGGACTATATTATTTTTAGCTCAAAGAAAATGTCTAGAGTACAAGAAGGTGAAAGCCCGTGGCTAAATAATAACTACCGCTCTGGTCGAACTTCAGGTTAAGCCGTGCTTGCCTAGGTTGGTCTCTGGATGGGTGACCACTCATTACACACCGAGTTTACTCCGTGCCTCGGAAAGCACGTTAAGCGTTGGTCTCGGATGTCACTTGTAGATCTTTGACAGTCGTTACAGGTAGTCAGTGGTCCAAAAAGTCTGACTTAAAGGGCCCAGCCAGGGCTTACAAACAAAAAAAAAAAAAAAATGACGATCACTAAGGGCACCTCCTGTGGGGTTCGGGCCTCGACTTAGTGCGGGAGGGACCAAAATTTGAGAACATACGGCGTTTTCAAAATTCTCAATGAGTCACGCCTCAATATAATATTCAGTGCGATCGGACGTCACGAGCCCTCACTCCCGAGTTGTCGTCATACCTATTCATTGTGTTTATCCACTTAACAGAGTCACCTATAACAAGATCATCAGTACATATTTCCAATTTGCCTCTCTAACATAACCCTGTAAAAAATTATGCCAACTCCATCAAACTGCAATCAAGAAGTTCGTCAGTCAGAGAGTAACATCTCACAAACAATCGACAAAGAAACAGCACATAATGAAATATGTATATTTTAGAAGACAATCAACATCTCCGTTATTTTTACGGGCATCGGCCCAAGCCAGATGTTACTTTGTCAAAATTTACATACAACCCCCTCTGCCCGTTCCATTTCGCCCTGGGTTCAGGAGTTCCCTTCGCCCTTTGATCCCTTAGGAATCCGAACCCTCGGTACAAATATTAATACGATTTTTTTGTTGTTCTTATTATGTTAATACGGTTCGCTGGTTATGTAAGATGTCCGGGACGTATTAGAGGGTGGATGTATCTCTTGTTATGGCTTCTGATGCATGGGGTTTTGTATATGATACGGTAATATGTTAACATGTATGAATGTTCAACACCAGTCAAAACTATTAACTACTTGTTGTTTTCGTAAAATATAAACCCCAGCAGATACCTACAAGACATTATTTTTTTACATGCTCAACATCGATTTACATCCAAGTCTCGATGTGGTTTATAGCGGAATTAAAATTCATTTTTAAAATTCTAATAAGTCATAGATTTCTGTAAAGTAACACCTGATTCCAACTAAGAACATTTTTTCACTAACATACATTCACCCAAACTTTGATTCGCCCAATTTCTGAAGATGTCGAATTTCAATGCCTATTATCAGCAAACCCTTTCCCCCTAGTTCGGCAGAGGCACGAGGTAGCGCCCATGTTCGCTTGTAACCTTAGGACCACCATTAGGCTCGTCATTTAGGACCTAAATACGATCGCCTCAGTCCTCAAGGAGCATTTACTTTGAATTTACTGAATCGTTACACAAAATAGATCTATAAATTGGATTCGGAAAGATACGCATGTCCATCTGTATCAATACTGGGATTTTAGTATGTATTTGTTATTTATGACCAGAACTATGAACGTATAACCGAAACAAAAGATGTGTGTAATAATCGTAGCCAGAGAAGTTCGTAGTAGCATACACTTCACAACTTTAAAACGGTTTCACTTCGATAGATATTAATATACCTAATCAAAACTGCATTAAATTGTAAGCAGTATGTTCGGTTGACAATCTTTCGAGAGTTTACAATATCGCTAGATAGATTACAATCGTTACGGTAACATATATGTTTGTATGTTCTGTAGGTGTATTTTAAAACAACATTTAACACTAATATGGGACCTAAATATAGCTGGTGAAATTGTATGTAACATACCTTTGCATAACAAGCGTGATGAATTACATTATTTTATTTACTACGTAAGTGAAAATTAAATATAAGAGGCCTAACCCAACCCTACTTTAGGAAATTTCAAAGCACATAAATAGCTTTCAGATTGACAAGAGAAAATGTAGACAGGTGACCTTATACCCCGAAGTAACAGACTTATAAAATATGAATGTGATTTATATTTGGTCATATTTATAGCTTTGATAGCAGTTTAATATTGAATTTGTTACACGTTTTCACCGACGTAAATCGGACTTTTGGGTGTCAGACTGGCAAAAAAAGAAAGCTCTGGTCTTATTGATGCGAATCCCGGCGAGACGACTGCATGCGTTGTTTTAATGACAAGGAGTCATGCCACTATTCCTATCCATTAGAATAATCTTCCTTACAAGTTATTCGACGTTATGCCCCGCATACTGCGTGGTATTTGCGTAAGGTTGTGTGCTCATTAAGCGAACAGAGAGCAGCTGTCTGGTCTGTCCGCTGGCTAACGCTGAACAGCAAATCAGTCGTCCATTCGAGTGATATGTGAACTGTAGCAAATTTCGCGGAGAAGAGGCCAACTTACCACATTTTAAACAGCTTTTAAATTTGTAGAGAGACGAAGCAAATAGGCAAATAATCAGCCGCTCACTGTTTGCATAAAGAGGACACGGCCAAGTTGAACAGCTTGAATCTCAATTTGACCCCGCTTTGCAACACTCGATGAACATTAAAATTTTACATCTTTCAGTTATATTTCCAGTTCGCAGGACTGTATAATGAGCGAGCGAACTTATCATTAGTTTGGAATCGTACGCGAGAAGTCGATAATTACTCGATAATTGCCGATCAGATGTCGATGAATGTGCGAGGACGGGACCTGGTGATATCTGGTTAATTAGTGGCAATTCAATTATATGAAATGGTCTGTTTTATTTTAATCGAGATTTTTATGAATACTACAGTTTTTAAAAATACTTTTGTACGTTTCTGCTGCTGTAAACTGACAAGATACGTTTCTTGTTTTCGACTTGGTGTCGAGAGTGTGATCTTAATTATTTTTGTCATTCATCATCATTATAAGCCATCATCAACCATTATCGAGTGTGTCTTGTCGTAGTTTTGTTTTAAGTTTTAATTTAAATTTTCTTGTTTGACTTTTCTACACAATGTGTCTACATTTCTTATCAGACTTTCCTCTCGCAGGTCCTCTGGAAGAAATTTCTTTTGAAATAAGCAGTAACTTTGTGCTCTTCTATGTTAATAATTGTCCTTTTATGTGTTTTGTGTGTACATGAATAAATAAATAAATAAATAAATAATTTAGAAATAAGTAGCAGTATTAGTGCTGCACTATTATCTGCCCCAAATACCAACATAATTTTACAGACTATGATCGTTTAATTATACATAAAAATAAATAAATAAATATTATTAAAATTATTTTAAATCATTCATCATTCTCTTGCCCTTATCCCAATTTATTTGGGGTCGGCACAGCATGTCTTCTTCTTCCATACTCCTCTATTTTTAAAATAATAATATTATTATTATTTTAAATATTATACATTATTTGTAAAGCTAACCAATGTGGTATAATCACATGTGTGTCAAAGCAGACTCTGAAGGCGTTCACAGGAACCTTGTTCCACCTTACGGCCCTGCCACAGCCAAGAACGGCGCGGATTGTGGTGGAGTGCGCATCATTACCATTTGTTTTCGCCACTCATCACTTGCCTCGCCGAACTCCGCACCGTTTTTGGCTGTAGCCAGGCCGTTAAGAGGCCTTCCAACGATTCGAACTCTGAAAAAATCATCTTCTAGTACGTGGTCGCCACTCTAGAATCTTTAGGCCGACGAAGGGTCGTCGAACAATTATTCGTTCAAAGTGTCCTACCCACTGCTTGAATGCCGTTGATTTAACAACTAGAACACAGTATAGTTTCATTTCACAATAGCACCTTTTACATCTTAGTTCAAGTTGTATTTGTCAGGAAACTGTGAAGTTCGCCACACCGACTCATTTCTCAGTGGGTCCTTAACTCCTGAGCTACGCGGGGAGGCTGCCAACAGCTACAATAGCTAGACTACAGCTATACACTTATAAATCAAAAGTTTAAGTTGGCTGTAGTTCTCATTAGTCTACAGTTACAGAAGGAATAAGGATTTCAGATGCAATTGTGTTGTTGTTAGCGTAGTTTAGATCTAAGAATTGTATGAAAAAGCTCTCGATTAAAAATATCTAGTTTTAAGATCGTATTGTGCTTGCCAAGAAATCGGTGGCGACTGGACGCATATCGCGAAGGCTGGTTCGAGGCGGCGCAGGAGAAGAGTACCTGAAAGGATATGGGGGAGGCTTATGCCCAGCATTGGTACCTGTAAGGCAAAAAAGTGTGCTGTGTGCGATGTGTGTGGTTTTACAGTGGACATGAACAAATAGGTACATGCCCACTGTAATACAACAATTTTGTAATACTTTACACATCCTACAGTGTAAGGATGCCCCAGATGCATCTTATAACTAAAGTGAATGAATGATCACAGATACATGCTTGTGTCTCATGTGAGCATGACTTCATACAAAATCAAAATCAAAGCATTTATTTCAAGTAGGCCAGTTACAGGCGCTTTTGAATTGTCGAAACAAAGATGATAAATAAATGTAGCTACAGTCCCAGTCACAAGACATAAAAACTGTGAAAGTACTGTAGTTGCCCATTCCCTAGCGTAGATCTCTATGGAGAAGAACGGGCAAGAAACTCCATGGACACTCTTTTAAATCATAATGTTGTTACAAAATCTTAGTTACATCATTCCAGTTGAGATGGTGCATTATGTGAAATGTTCAGCCGACTGCATGTCAGCGGTAACTATATTTGATACTGACAATGCCCCTTTTAAAATATCGTATAGCTGTAAGGTTAGTTTGTAAAGTGAAAGTGTTCCCACTGATGTGCGATGTTGAAGCTTACCAACCGAAATTCCACAACGCTGATAGACATAAACATACATCTATGAAAATACGACGATTCTACAAAAATGGTTAAACAATGCTCACAAACATACCTACTACCCCAATTCATAACAGGTACAGGCACCGAACTCTTTTATACCAACATTACTTTTAAGATGTAACTTGTATTTTTCGTGCGAATTCTAAGTTTGAATAAATATATTATTATTATTCCCTTTATTCATTTTGTAACAAAGTCTTTACATTTTTAAATATTAATATAAAAAATATATAAAAAACATTTAAAAATATAAAAAATTGTAGCCCACCGGTATCGGGAACAGGGTCCAAGCTACCGGCGGTCAGGGCTCCAGAGAGAGGAACCTCCTAACAATACGGGCCGTGTCCAGGAGTACCGCTTTCTGAATCAAGCCCTTGATCCAGCTGCCTAACGAGAGCCTCCTCAGGTGTTGGTCGAGGCTCTTGGCAATTAAGCCATGCGCTGACACGACTATCGGCACAATGATTGCTGAGTCCACTTCCCACATGTCGACAACCTCGCGAGCCAAGTCAAGATACTTGATTTGTTTATCTTTCTCGGCTTTCACGAGGTTCTCATCATGCGGGACCGTTATGTCAACAATCATTGCGCGCCGCTCTGATCGATCCATCACCACTATATCAGGTCTATTAGCTATAACAGTCCTGTCAGTGATGATGGATTGATCCCAGTACAGTGTGATACTGCCATTAACGAGAACTGGGTCGGGCACATACCTATAGTAGGGCACTTCCGATTCCACAAGATTGTATTTTAGAGCAAGTTGCTGATGGATAATCCTGGCTACAAGGTTGTGTCTATGCAAGTACTCTCCGTTAGCTAGACGAGAACATCCGGAGATAATGTGACGGATTGATTCGCCTGGACGGTGGCATGCCCGACATATGTCAACCGTACCGTCCTTCACAATAAATCTCCGGTAGTTATTCGTCATCATAACTTCATCCATAATTGCACAGACAAAACCTTCGGTTTCTCCGAAGAGGTCCCCGGAACGTAACCAAGACACGGACGCTAGAAAATCTACATCGGGCCCATGAAGAGCCCGGTAAAAGCGCCCGTGAAGCTCCTTGCCCTGCCATTCTTTCCTGCGGTCATCAGTAGTAAGTATTATAGGTTTGCGCCAGTTCTCTTTAGCCAAGGAGAGCGGGGTGAGGCCCTTGTCCATCGCGACCACATCTCGATGCATCCCCACGTCGGCTTCTAGGAAATAATCCCTGAGACTGCATATCTCGCGATTGTGGAGAGTCTTAGCGTTTAAAAAGCCACGACCCCCACACTTTCGCGGGATATACAGTCTCATAACTGAAGAACGCGGGTGATGCATTCGAAATGCCGTCAGCAATTTACGGACCTTCGTATCCAGGGCGTCTAGTTCGGTTTGAGTCCATTTGAGTATGCCGAAAGAGTACATCAAAACTGGCATGACCCAACCGTTGAAGGCACGCACCTTATTTCCGCCCGATAAAAGACTATTAAATACTTTTTTCAGGCGGCCAAAGAAGCGCTCCTTCAACGATTGCTTCATGTCAGCCACATTGATGCCCAGCGCTTCCGACATACCCAAATACTTATAGGTTTCAGTTGCTGAAAGGGATCTAAGATTTATGGAATCTGAGAGCTGGGTTCCCACAGACTCCACAATCTCTCCTCGCTTTACATGCATGACCGCACATTTGTCCACACCAAATTCCATCCTGATGGCGCTACTGAAGGTTTCAGTTACCTTCAGTAGCTCCATCAGTTGAAAATCGTTTGGGGCAAAGAGTTTCAAGTCATCCATGTAAAGGAGGTGAGATATAACCCGACCATCTTTCCGCAACTGATAGCCTAGACCTGAATCCTCCAGCAGTGTGCTAAGAGGATTCAAGGCTAAGCAGAACCAAAGTGGACTCAAACTATCGCCCTGAAATATTCCTCGCTCTATCCTTATCGGCTCGCTATTCCTTTGAATTTGCCGACATCCTGGATAGCGAAGGACTGTCCTCCATTGCCCCATACACGACATCAGGAAGGTGCGCAGAGTTGCATCAACTTTATACAACTCTAGCACCCTCATGAGCCATGTATGTGGCACTGAGTCATAGGCCTTCTTATAGTCTATCCAACATGTCGACAGATCCTTTCGGGAACGACGAACCTGTTGGCTTATGGCCATATCAATGAGGAGTAGCTCCTTAGTACCGCGGGACCCGTTCCTACATCCATTCTGAGAAGCTGACATAACAGAATTTTCGTCAATATGTTTAGTGATTTTAGCTCTCAAAATGGATGTAAGAACTTTATAGACCGTCGGGAGACAGGTAATCGGTCTATAATTTTTGGGTTC
Organism: Xestia c-nigrum; assembly: GCA_916618015.1. NCBI lineage: Eukaryota > Metazoa > Arthropoda > Insecta > Lepidoptera > Noctuidae > Xestia > Xestia c-nigrum. The sequence goes on along the minus strand of OU745254.1, from coordinate 25,048,000 downwards.
CGCAGTACTACCCGATTTATGGAGCAGGTGGGTTATACCTGTTGTCAGGAACTCTGGCAGCGACCCCGACTCTAAGGCTGACTGGAACAGGGTCGCCAGGCGAGCGTGCGACCTTGTGAACCATTTTATCCAGAAATTGTGCAGCCCATCCGGCCCTGGAGATTTCCAATTAGGCAACGGACGGACTGCACAAGCTACGTCTTGGGGGCTGATAGTAATTGCCCCCATTTCTGATACTGGATCGCACGCTCGCTCAACCACCCGAGTCCATTCACCCTCAGCATGGCTGACAGGCACCGACCAGATGCTGCGCCAGAACGAACACATTGCATCATCATCCGGCAGGCGCGTGTCAGCCACACCTTGGTCCGGTCGCTCCCAAGCCCTATAAACCCACCTTTCATCTCTTTGGAATGTGCGATTCTGAGCGTATCGATCCACCCGCCGCTTATACCTACGTATACGGCTTGCCCATGCATACACTTTCTGCTTCAGGAAGTCGATGCGCTCTGTGACACGGGACATGTAGTCTCGAGGATTGATATCAGTCCCCGAGAACGCCCGCCTCACAAAACGCATCACTCTAGGGCGAGTATTGCCCTCCCTGAAGCAGATCAATTTGCCGATGAGTGCTCTGGCCCCACCTATACGTTGTTCAATCCTGTACTGCCATGCCGGTACGGCTGGTTTTGGCCGTGTAGCTCTGTCATCAGGAAATTTGACACGAGCTACACGACATGCCGCTACGGCCGCACAATACAGGACTGAGTGAACATCGGTGAGGTCTTCGCAGTTATCAAAATAATTTGACAACTGCGAATCCAGAACAGCCACCAGCATCCTATTTTTGTTATGCATGGGCAAGCGAGGTAAACGCGGTCTAAGCTCTGGTGTCATGAACCGTGTTATTATTATTATTATTATATAGCTATATAGCTTATCATAAGAAGTTTAAAATATAGTAAAAAAATAGCCCTTGAATGAGCACTACTCCTCTCTCAAGAGCGATACAAATATTGATAAAAGCCGTTCGGTAAACGCGATGGCATCAGAACCTCGCGCCGTGAAGCGCCGCGCGCCTGCAGCCAGTTCATTACGTGCCTACACTGCTGCCACACGGAGACACACTGACGAGAATCGACATCAAGTTGGTCTGCAAGTATAACTACTGTTTTGTATAAGTTACTGGTTTATATAAGTTGTTTCGTTCAATATAGGCATAATAAAAGCACTGATTCTTATAATAAAATTGAATTTTATTTTATCACGACTTTGTTGCTAACATCCTTCGTCTTATTCCAATCGCCTTTCTTTTCACCTCTTTTAATATTCCCTTGATGTCTCTTTCACTCCTTGACTATTTTATTATTTGATCTCTTCACGCCTTTTATCTATGGAGATAGGCCGAAACAGAATGCCACAAGCATGTCTCTCTGTGTGTTTCAAGGTTATTTTTCTCAAGAACACGTGGAGGTATCAACTTAGAGTTACAATTAAAGTCCATCGTTGATAATATCCGACTCGCATTACAGTGTCACCTGCAGAATACATTCTCAAGAAAAACATGCTAATAAGGGCTGGGCAACTGTGGTCCAGTAGTGCCGGGCCCGACTTACGAATAGTAAGTCGTGGGTTCGAACCCAGGTGCATTATTTTATTAATGTAATTTTTTTCATCACCACTGCTCTCAGCACGGTGAAGGAAAATTTCGTGAGGAAACTGGCATGTCCAAGAATAAAAACTTTTAAGACATATGCGATCTAGCAACCCGCACTAGGCTCGCGTGGTCGGTTATAGCCCAGTCCCTCTCATAGAAAGAGTCTTATGTCCCAGCAATGGGAACATTATTGGCTGATGATATTATTTTGCTAGATTGACAAACAGGCCACTAACGGACAACTCTACTGTAACACTAACCTTTGAAGCTATAAGCAAAGTAAACAACGTTGCTTGTTATCAAAACACGGGGATAACCACTTAGTAGTAAGTCGACTGATTCCTTATGCTAGCTGGTGAACTTCACAGGATGCTCGTAGCACACTCTCGAAGTCGCACGAACCACGAAAATGTACGCTCAACACCTGCTACTAATAACTAGTAGTAACATGTATCCGCGACATCGCTCCAATTAACTTAATTGCATATATTATTAGGTGCGAAACGAGAGCGGCGTCATAATTGCCGCGTTCTGGTTGCCAGCATTATTTCATACGATTTGATGGGGTATTTCAACGCCGCAACATGGCCGTGTTCATTTGCGCTATGTTAATTTGGTTTCGTAATGTTTTTTGGAAGAATTGAAAAGGTTACCGATTATTTCACTTCCCATGGACCATCCATGGACTGGTCCACCGTGGTGGATTACCGCCCATTCCCTCTCATAAAGAGGAGAACTCTTCTATGCATCTGAGTCCATACAGTTCAAATTTTATATAGTGATTACATAATTATGGAATGGGTACAGCATCTCGTCACCCCACTTTCGAGCAATATTTGACGTCAGAATTAACTGGATGGCTCACAAGTAAACCAACACGTTATGGACTCTAACAACAATAAATTCAAACTCACGTCTTAAGGTCGTTTTTTATAACTTACTTACGTTTAACTGTCAGTTGATGTGCCTACTCTCGTAGCTATCGGTGCTTCTATAAACAAAAGGTAGTCCTATCCGTATCACTTACCCGTCACTTTATTCGTGTAAAAATCAAAGAAATCTTTTCTGTGACCATCAATAGCATATTATCAATTAACTGATACATGTTGTTAGATTATTGAAAATGGCCATTCATCTTCAATCTCAGCATCCGTATCAAACATGAATCTATCAAGACTGTAATTCAGTAATTTTTCAGCCAATTTGTCTTCATCTCACCGACAGCCATTACATTGTAACCATAGCCACCCTTTACTATCAAAACAAAGTACCACAAAAGTATCTTAAAAGCCTTTAAACACACTAGCCGATCCATCTTGCAAGCGCAGTGTTAGCACAATACGTTTACTCAAACGTGGGGATGATACTGCTCCATCCATCATGCGGGCAATGCATTGACGGCGTGATAAATCTTCCGGAGTGAGCCAGCGATGTATAGCGCGCTCTGCGAGGATATCGTGGACGTGCGGACGTAGCTTCGGATTTAGGGGTTCTGCTTAATGTGATGGAATCTTATTGGACTCCTGTTATTGTTGGGGGCGATCAGGTGGAAGGCTTTGTGCCGAGTTTTTTCTAACAATGTTGTAGGTTGGGTCTGGATTGAATGTGGCAACGAAATTGAAGACAGTAACTGTACAACAACCCTTTTCCAATAACTATGGAGTACACTTATATGATTATTTTGAAGATAGGCAGGTGTCCGTCGAACGGCCAAGTCATAGATCTCGAGTTCGAACCCTCTGATGTTTCGGATTCATGTGAGATAAATCAGAGGTGCGTGTAAGTAGTGATACTTACACGCACCTCGGTGAAGGTAAACATCGATAGGAAACTAGCAAACCTGAGAGATATTTCCGGCCTGTCAAGCCAAGTCAGCCACTCTATGTAAAAACTCTGACATCAGGTTATGCACTAATCATAAGGTAAAGAAGAAAGATTTCGGAGAAGATGTAAAAGACCAATACAGTAGACCCATAACTGTATAGTAAAAAGGCTCAGGTAAGGCTAAGGTAAGGGCTCATCAAAGAATAGCTAGCTTCAGAAAGCGCAGTTAAATTAAGAGAGTTGGCCAATCGGAAAAAGATTAGCATGAAGACGTGACAATCACTCGTTAGCCACCAACCCAAATTATACTTTTCGACTAAAATCAAACTGAAATTACATGTTGTAGTGTGTTATAATTCGGTGACCAGTCAGTTCACCAAACATTAATTTAAAAAAGTTTTACTTGAAAAGCAACGATTGGCAAACACATTTTTGTCATTTAATCTTTATACAACAACAAGTTTAACAAATTATGCACTTAGCAAAATAATTTTCTGACAAACTTTGAAAATCAATTCATTTTTTTATCATTTTATCTCATAAAACAACGTTTGGAATAAAGACATTACACATATTGATTGTGCCAATAAAAAAAAGTAAAGAAATGGATTTGGTTTTCTATAAGCACGAAATGTGACAGGAATGAATCGCTGCAGAACCGACTCCACGTAGTCTTTTCTGCCCTACGAGTGGCGAAGCGGCCCGCGAGCTGAGGAGCAGGTGGCTTAACACTCGCCAGCTTCGGCTTGCTGGCTTCAGCCGGCCAACCTTTGCGGTTAGCGCTAAAACTCTCTGCGACGATTACTTGCTGCATGCTTGCTGCATACTTGCTGTTTGCTTGCTGCATGCATGGAGTATGCTTGTTCGCATGTTGTGAAAAAACTATGCATTTCCTAAACTTTTTCTTAAAAATGAGCTATAAAAAACTAAACCAACAAATACTAGCCAGTAAATTAATTATTTTGTAGAAACTAGATTTATCCAAATGCATCTAAATAATGTATACTTAAATGATTTAATATCATCAGATGCTTTTGATAAAATTAGTATTTGCTAAATAAATAACAGCTTTTGTACAACGAATGTTTTTTTTAAATAAAACATTTGTGGAATAATTTGCTTGCGAAATAAATAGTATACAAAATGTTGGTTGTAAAATGATTTGTCAATGAAGTTTTGGTGAAACATTAGTGAACCGTTATAATTCACTATCCACCTCACACATTGTGTAAAATCATTTTGTATTTTATCTACAACAATTCCCTGTATTACTGGAAGTTTTAGGAAGATGAGCCTTTGCACCCTTTTCAAGTTCTCTATGACAGACGGTTTTCAGAAGCTTTCTAGAGGAAACCCAAGAACAATCTGAATAAATGCACAGACCGTTCAAAAGCTATGCTCAAAATAGAATAATGTAGGTCTACATTCACTGTTTGCTCGAATACCTACTGTACTTTCTTTTCGTGTTGTCTATGTCTGTTTGCCAAAAGATAATACATATTTAGATAAACAGCGGCTTATTCAATCGATCCAGTGTTCAAGATAAGTCGCTAAAAAAAATTGCGTCTGATCCCTTTTAAAACAAAAGATAAAAATATTTATAAAATCAACATTCAACGCGTGATGAATAATTAAAGTATGCTTTTTAAATTTACTTTTCAATCTGACTATCAAATTAATATCTCTTTGATCACAAGTCACACAATCAACAAATATTTTGCTTTTGTATTGGTTTATTTTTTTCAGTTTCATGCAAATCGTGTTTTATTTATGAAAAGATAATCCGCTCAGATATTCACGCACAAATTGCTATCGATCCCGTCTGAATCCTGAGAACACTTGAACAGACCCTGCATTGTTGATGAGGACTTTAACGATGCGAGCGATACAACTGACATCCTAACAAACTATACCTAGCTGGAAAATCCATGTACAATTCTAATAATTCAATGTCTTTGTGTATCAGATTTCTTGGAGCTTTTGATTGCCAAAAATCGACTATTTCTAAATTAAAGGAATACCTTTAAAAAGCCTACCTTACCTTACCTTTAATACCTTTAAATTCAGCCGAAATGAAGAAGCATGGTCTCAACCATGACCACTATATCGTCCTGAGAACACTTGAATAAACCTTGCATTGTTGATGAGGACTTTAACGATGCGAGCGATACAACTGACGTACTAACAAACTAAAGGAATACCTTTAAATTTCAAATAGTCGATTTTTGGCAAACAAAAGCTCCAAGAAATCTGAAACACAAACACATTGAATTACTAGATTTGTACATGGATTTTCCAGCTAGGAAGGTTCGTTTGTTAGTTTGTCAGATGATGAAATGATGATGCATCATTTCAGCCGAAATGATGATGCATGGTCTCAACCATGACCACTATATCGTCGGAAAACCGAAGGTGAGCGATGTACTCGCCATTGACGTTGATGCCTAGCCCTTTCCAGTCCAGTACCTTGAAGACATCCTCCAGAGCAGCGGTGAACAGTTTCGGAGATATGAAGTCTCCTTGTCTTACACCTCGTTGTAGAAGGATAAGTTCAGAGGCTTGGTCCTGAGAGAGTGGCGGTAGGGAGGCTCAAGGCCAAAAATACCGCCCCGGGACCCGATGACTTGCCTGGCAAAGCCTGGGTCCTGGCCTCGGATGCGGAGGCTCTCGGGCCCCGACTGAAAGGGCTCTTAAGCGCATGCTTGGAGAGAGGCCAGTTCCCGCTTCGTTGGAAGACGGGGAAACTGGTCCTCATCCAGAAGCCGGGGCGCCCTGCGGACTCTCCGTCCGCATTTCGGCTCATTGTGCTGCTTGACGAAGTGGGCAAGCTCTTTGAGAGAGTGATTGCAAACCGCCTCGCCGAGCAACTTGAGAGGATGGGGCCGAATCTTGCGGAGAACCAGTTGGGTTTCCGCAAGGGGCGCTCTACTGTGCGGTAAAGCGGCGGAGGTCGCTCTTCAAGGATTTCGTCTATTGAGCTGCCGGTATTTCAACACCTCGTCTGAAGACTGCAGGATCATCTCACGCCCCTCCTTCACCAGCATATGAGTTTGATCAGAGAACCTCTTTTTCTGATCTGCACGACGTGTCTTGAAGAAGTTAGACTCGGTCGTATTTACAGTTCCCACGAACCCATCGTTGTATTCGTCCACTGAGCTTCCTAGGCACTCGAAACGATTCTGGAGTTCTAACTGAAAGCTCTCGTGGTTGTGGATTTAGATCTGTGCTGGAAGGAGCGTAGCCTTCATCAATCGAGACCTTTTTAGCTTGATATTGAGGTTCAATGTGCCTCTTACCATGCGGTGATTGCTCCCGGTTTTTACCGAATTGACCACAGAGACATCATTGAACATTTGCTTCTTGGTTGACATGATGAAGTCGATCTCATTTTTTGTTGCACCATCGGGGATCATCTGCCAGGTCCATTTCCTGTGCTCATGCTTTTTGAAGAAGGAGTTCATTATATAGAGGCCCTCTTTCTCCATGAAACTAGCCAGTTTTCGGCCTCGATGTTTCCGACATCCAACTCCAAATTGCCCCGCCTGCAGCTCATCCCCGTCTCGTTTGCCCAGTTTTGCGTTGAAGTTCCCCATGACAACGGTGAAGTGACTTTTGAAACCATGCATGGCTTTAGAGATATCCTCATACAATATGGTCTCCACTTCATCGTCCGGATGTGCTGAGGTTGGGGCGTAGACCTGTATGACCTTCAGCAAATTTCTTGAGGATATTCTGAGTATAAGGTACGCTACCCTGTTTGAAACACTCTCTATCTTTACCATTTTGTTCACGAGGGACTTGTGGACGATAAACCCAACACCATCCTGGGACTGGCGGCGGTCACCCTCTCGGAAATAAAGCAGGTTGCCGGATTTTAGGATTATCGTGTCCTCCCCCTCTCTTTGGACTTCAGATAATCCCACAGTACTCCATTGCAGCCTGCTCAATGCCTCCGCGAGTTCCGCTAACTTCTCGTCGGTCCGGAGTGTACGCGTGTTGTACGTTGCCACGCCCAGTACGTCAAAGGTATTCAAACTCAAACTCAAACTCAAATCATTTATTTCAACTAGACCATTACGGCACTTTTGAATGTCGATAAAACGAAAAAAAAAGGCTACAGTCACAGACACAAGGCATAATAACTTGAGAATGTACTGTAGTTGCCCATTCCCTAGCGTAGATCTCTATGGAGAAGAACGGGCAAGAAACTCCATGGACACTCTTTTCAATCAAAAATGGTGTTACAAAATCTTGGTTACATCTTTCTTGTTGAGATTATACATATATGTGAGAACGATGTAGAAAGACGTGCACAATAAGAGCGTCCAGAGTAAAAAAAAGAAATAAATCAATAATTTATAAAATAAAGCAATTCAAATTATCCATGGCAGCTAAGAGATGACCAGTCCCGACTGACAGCGCCCGTTCACGAACATGACGCATGGATCGGCGCCATTCAATTCAACCATATTGAAGGGAACTAAATGACCCGACCCACCCGCCACCATCAGCAGGACATTTAAGCGAGCATGACATTCTCTCAGCCACCAAGGCATATTCAAGTCAATGAAAGATAACTAAATACAAATGGTAGCTTTACTGTACATGGTACTCACACATGTGCTATGCAATTATACAATACTAAGAGATGGAATCTATACAATGCAAGAATATTTTTACAATCTTCTGCAGCTACCACAATAATATTGTCCATTAAGTTTGCACCTATGGTTGCGGAGCAGGACCAGCATTTAGCCAAGCATTTTTATCCTCAATGTAATCTCCCAGCTTATAATATGCTTGCCTACATAGTGTGCGTTTTACACAAGATTTAAATTTCGTCTCATTCAGTTGTAGAATGTGGGGAGGTATTTTATTGTAACATTTTAAACAGTACCCCATGAAAGATGAATCTACTTTAGCAAGCCTGAAACCTGGCTGAACTAGTTGGTCCCTATTTCTAGTATTATAGTGGTGTCTGTCACCTCTTTTACTGAATAAATGCAGATTTTTCCTAACATACATGATGTTTTCATATATGTATTGACAAGGTACTGTCATGATATTAATTTCCTTAAACAGTTCCCTTAGAGAATCGCGTCTACGTAATTCATATATGGCTCTGATGGCTCTTTTCTGCAGAATAAAAATAGACTCGATGTCTGCAGCCCGTCCCCATAGTAAAATACCGTATGACATAATACTATGAAAATAACTAAAATAGACTATCCTCGCCGTATCAACATCAGTAAATTGACGGATTTTTCTAACAGCATACGCTGCTGAGCTCAGCCGGCCTGCAAGAGTTGTTAAATGAGGACCCCATTGTAGCCTGTGGTCGAGAGTAATTCCCAAGAAAACCGTTTTATTGACAAATTCAAGTTTCTCTTGATTCAATACTATGTCACAATCACTACTTTTGACATTTGGTAAAGCAAATCTTATGCACTTAGTTTTATTCCCATTTAATACTAAATTATTAGCGGTAAACCAATTATGAACCTGCAGTAGGGCGAAATTTACGTCGTCAAGATTTGTGGCACGTCTGTTTATCCTAAATATTAAAGAAGTATCATCAGCAAACAACACCATATGCGGATGGTTGTTAAATAAATGGGGTAGGTCATTAATGTATACTAAAAAGAGGAAGGGACCCAATATCGAACCTTGTGGTACACCCATTTTTACTTTTAAACCCATCGAATTTACACCCTTTACTTGTACATGCTGCTGTCTATCATTCAGATAAGATTTTACTAAACTGAGCGCAAGTTTACCTAAACCGTAATGCTCAAGCTTCAAAATCAGGGTTTCGTGATTTACGCAATCAAATGCCTTCGAGAGATCACAGAAGATTCCTATGGCATCTTGTGCCTCTTCCCACGCAGTAAAAATGTGTTTTAATAAAGTGACACCGGCGTCAGTCGTACAACGTCCTTTGGTGAAACCATACTGCTGTTCGTGTAAGATTTTATTGGTGTTAAAATGGTTAAGCATCTGATTGAGCATTATCTTTTCAAACACCTTGCTGAAAACCGGCAACATGGATACGGGCCTATAATTGTTGGTGTCTTTACTGTCCCCGGATTTAAAAAGCGGTATTACCTTACTGAATTTCATTAGATCCGGGAAGACCCCTTGATCTACGCACAAATTAAATATTGAGGCTAAATACGGCGCTACAGTCTCAACAATTGAGGTACAAGCTTTGATAGACATACCCCATAGATCTTCAGTTAATTTGATCTTGATTTGCTTAAAAGCTTTTATGATTGTTATGGGGTTTACATGTTGAAATTTAAATTCATTTGAACAGGCTGAAACGTTCGCCTTCAATAAATCCATAGAGAGCAAGGGAGAGGAATTTAAGGTTTCAGTAGTTTTAAGTGGGATACTGGTAAAGAAATTTACAAATTCTTCAGCGACTTCGTTATTAGAGCTCACGAGGCCATGTGAGGTCTCTAGTGTTATGTCATTACTTGGTTTTTTAGATCTATTGGTCTCACTGTTGATAATTTTCCAAACCGTCTTTATTTTGTTATCGGCTGATTTTATCTTGTTGCTAATGAAAAGAGACTTGGCTATCTTGCAAGAGTTTTTAAAAATTTTCGAGTAAGTAGCCACATATTTACTAAACGTTTCTGTGTTGATATAAGGCTTAAGGCCGTACAGCTCAAACAATCGTTCCCTACTTTTCCTAATACCCTGTGTTGCCCAATCACTGAAAATAAACTTTGGGGCAATAGTTTTAATTTTCTGTTTTAAAGTATTATTGAACTCGGTGTGCACTACCGAAAAGAATTCTTCATACAATTCATTTACATTGTTTCCAATATGGCCTGGTATATTTAACTTGCTAATTAAATTATTATTAAACTTGTCTAAATTACTGGGTGTTATTTGTCTAGTTTGAATCAGAATTCTTTGAAATTGTTTATTAGACGCGAAAGCAACAGTCTGTCCGCTGTGATCTGAAGGAAGGTAATTTACGATGGATTTATCTAAGTAGTCGCAGCAACAAAAAACATTATCTATACATGTAGCAGTATTTGTAGTAATTCGGGTTGGTTCTGAAAAAACATTTGACAAATTAAATGATTTAAAGAGATTTAAAAATCTACTGCTGTTAACATTATTCTCTAAAATATTGATATTAAAATCACCACAGATAATTATTAATTTACTACCAGTTACAAGTTTTGCTAAAGCATCTTCCATTACTGACTCAAAGATAGAGTAGTTCAGGTAATTAGGGGGTCTGTAAACGCACACTATTACATGCTTATCTAGCTCAACACAAGACAATTCTATGCTATGTTCAACCGAAAGATCGACAATATCATTACGAGGCTTAAATTTAAAACAATTTTTAACTAAGATTAATGAACCCCCACGCATCTTAGACTTCCGGTTAAAGCAACTGCCCACACTATAATTCTCGTAATTAAATTGCATTTCGTAATCCTTCATCCAATGTTCAGTTAAACAGATAATTTCAAACTTGGTTTTTTCTAAAAATAGTTCGATTTCTAATTGTTTGGAAGAAAAACCCTGAATGTTCTGATGAAATAATGTAAAGGAATTCTGCTTAACCCCTTTTTGACAACTAATTAACTGAGAGCTAGAAGATACCTTAGAGTTGATAAGTTTACCTAAATTATCACTCGTAGCTTCCATTGTCTTACTGACTAGTTTAAATCTAAGCTAAGATGTGTAAAATTACAATTAGTATAATTACTAATTTCCGTGGAACTATTTACAAAAGACTGCGACATACCACATATGTCTGAGTTTAAATTAAAAGCTAATAGCCGAGCTATTTGACGTCTAAAACTAATAGGCAGGTACGCATTATTCCTCGTTGACTTCAATTTCTGGACGAAACTGTTAGTGTCGAAAAACGTCAACTTGTCACAATAGTGACTTACTAATAAACACATGTGATTATTGAGACTATGAATATAATGATTATGCCTGCTCGACAACTTTTCAAAGTATGGAAAGGCACACAGAATGATTTTCTTACAATTAAGTTTCAATAGTTGAGTGACATTGTCAGTGATATCATCAATTTTTACGTTCAAACTATTACCAACAAATATAGTTACAGTATCATTAGGATTGAATTCCTTCCGAGTTATGGATGCCGTTATCTGGTTATATGAAGCCTGAGGTGTACAATAATTTTGAGTAGAATGACTCATATTATTACTAATTAGTTTTCCCAAGCCTTTCCCTAAACTATCAGAGAACATAATAAAGCAACCACAATGTGTACTACAACAAGGGGGAGAACTACATTCTGTTTGACCTACCAATGATGAACCTAGGACAATGTGTGGTGATTCTAGAATGGGGATACAACCCGGAACACTGCTCAACCGGGTCGAGTCCTCCGTTACCTCAGGCAGGAGAGTGTCCGGGCTGGGTTCCCTTTGTGATGTACACTGGGTGTTATTGAAGGTTATCATGTCTTCACTGTCTGCATTACTGTTATCCTTATTGACTAATTTGTTTGTAGCAAGGATATGTTCCTTTATTTGTTTTTGCGATTTCACATACATGGAATAACATGATTGAAGTTGATGCTCTAATGTTTGAATCTCAGACTGTAAGTTTTGAGTGTCTATTTCATAAAAATTTTTACTATCCTCTAATTTAATTTGATAGTTATGTAACTTTTTAATGAGAAAAACACGTTCTTTTCTTAGTTTAATATTGTTGGAACTATGTTTTTGTTGTTTTTTAAATTTACTGCATTTCTTTATTATTCTGTTAAGTTTTGCATATTTTTTTATTTTATTCTGGCTAACTTTATAACTATTACAATTATATTTCAGAATAGAATCTTCAGTAAGATCTATAGTTGTTAAAAAATGTGGGTTGCAATTGGAATTTAATAATTGATTATATAGATGATCAGTTTCCCTAATCTGAGTACATTCTCTTTGTTTCTGAAACTCAATTATTTGTTTATTGGCATGAAGCAGTTCATCTTCTAAGTCCCTAACCTTACATAAAGCCGTTTCATAATAATTACTGCAGTCGTTGAAACCATCTGTGACCACCCGAAGTTTGTCCCGTTCATCGACAACATCCGTGTATTGTTGGTGCAGATCCACTAGCTCCCGTTTCAAGCTAGTGTTTTGAGAACGACCTTCTCAATCTCGATCTCGTGTTCCTCCCTATCCAATAACAGCTGTTGACACTTGCTGTTTGAATCCTTAAGTTCATCAAGGGCCGTTCTCAACTTAGCCTGTATTAAAAACATTACTTTTTTTAATGTCACTGATAGAAAGACTACACTCCAAAAAGTTACAATGCATGCTAGTGACAGCAAAAGAACTAGGCTACTACACTCACCAATGCGTTTCTTTTACTTTTTTTCTACACAATATAGTTCCTGCCAGATAATATCGCAATAACGGTCATTGAGCCCTGTTCAAGTTTTGCATCGTCATCCATCGTGGATCTTCAACATTTTTTCTAATGTAAAACGAATCATGGTTTTGGTTCGCACGAAGAGATATTAGGGAAAGAGCAATTACCGCTATTATGATATTAACTGACAACAACTATGAGACAACTCGTTCGCTTTACCCGCCACCTGCTTTATCCACCGTCTGACCAGTGTGCAGTGGCGACACAACCGCCCAGTGCACACCTATCCTTGGCACGGGCCCATTCTCGATGCAATACATATTCATGCTCAGTTTGTATTCATGAGCCTCAATGATACAAAAACATCACACACGTCTAGATGTCAAAGTGTTAAGAATCAACATAATGCAGTTCTGTTTGCAGTTTTTTTTTTTTTTTTTTTTACATTTTAGGAAAACTTACATACTAATAACATCATTTTAGGAAAGCTTACAGACTAGTAACATCATAAATAACAAAATATGTACTTAAATTGCTAATAACAAGCCTCCACAGATAAATACAAAAATTAAAGCAAAAGTTACAAAAACCTAGCACTGTTACATTATTATTTACAATTAACAATAAAGTTGGTTTATTCTAACCTATTGTTGTTAATTTAACGGCTGTTATACCTGAAGAGTTAGGCAGAATTGATATTGAAGTTCCATGTATATTAAGCGAGTCCTCTAATTCCGACCTCGGACTGTCACTTAGAAACCACATCCTGATGGAAACACCCAATAACTCTTTGTCTGACACGGGAATCGAACAGAAGACCTTTTGCTCAAGTCAGTTCTGTTTCTAAATTGTCTAGTACTAAGATTCCTTTGCTATTCATAACTATCTAAATGAAGGTATAACGTTCTGAGGCCAAGATTCCAGATCTGTCTAGACTAAATCTAAAAATAAATCTGGTTCTCTAACGGCCTATTATTTTCGAAAGAATTATGTAGGCAAAAGGGAAAATTCCTCAAGAAATATTATTCCTATTTTACATTAATAGGCATCAACTTCAGACCCATATTGGTAAACCTGAGATGTTTTGTATTTACCTTATCAATTGAATAAATACTTGATAGTACTTTTAACTTCGCAAACATAGAGGCCAATTATCACGAAAAGGCTTCCAAGACACCTCTTCAAAACACGAAATCTGTAAGATACCCTGAGGAAACCAAATGGAAATGCAAAGGTACTCAAGCGATATCGTGCTATATCCTGCTTTTCAGGCAACTCCATTTCCACTTTGAGGGATCCGAAGCCTTAGTTAATCCTGACGATTGGCCCTAGTCCTGTTCGAGAGTCATCTATCTATATTTCCAAGACCGTTTATCATGACAAGACTATCAACGCACAGCTAACTACTGGACGGATCGGGCTTGCAGATACTTATTATGACGTAAACATCCTAGGGGATGATGACGTAGGCATCCGAGAAAGGATTGGAAATTTCAGCTTCCGCGGGTGAAATAGGGGTTGAAAGAGTGTATGAAAGTCTATCTATAGTCTATAACATCACTACAGTTATTTACAGTCTCAGACTCAGAAAACCCACAGATGTAGTATTATTCGCCGGCTTATTCCTGAAATCCCCCCTAAAAGTCCCCCTAAGGGGGAAAAGTGGAATCTAAAAAGAAAAGTCTACAATTCCCCCCTGATAATCCCCCTTAGGGGGGAAAAGTGGAATCGAAAAAATATTCATTCCACAAATCCCCCCTGAAAGTTCCCACGAGGGGGAAAACTGGAATGTAAAAAACAAGAGGTCTAGAATTCCCCCCTGAGGTCCCTAAGCCTTAATTTGGCTAAAAAGTGCCTTTGCTATCGGTGCTGGGTGACAATTTGTTCGCGGGTGGTCGTTGTCAAATATTTACCCCAGGCGGTGACAGATATTTTACTTAGATAACCTAGAAATCAGGAACGAGCGAAGCGAGCTTAGTAATAATTTTGCATTTATTTTTAACCCCCAACGCGAAAACGACGGGGTGTTATAAATTTGACGTATCTGTGTGTGTGTGTCTGTCTGTCTGTGGCATCGTAGTGCCCAAACGGATGAACTAATTCGAATTTTGTTTTTTTTTATTTGAAAGTTGAATTCGTTGGGAGTGTTCTTAGCTATGTTTGATAAAAATCAGTCCAAGATGGCCGCCACAAAATGGCAGATGACATATTTATTCAACAACTCTCTCAATTTGGGTATCAAATGAAAGGGCTTGACTAGTGGAAGACTAAATACACTATGATCGATCAATCAAGAACAAGGTTATATATAATCCAAGATGGCCGCCACAACAAAATGGCGAATTAACGAATTATTTTCTATTAAACTGTTAAGTGCAAGTACATTATGTCGGGGGTTTTTAAATTTGAAATTTAATTTCGTTTGTAATTGCGAATTCGACCGTGTAAGACTTATGTACCTGACTATAATGTTATTCTCTTGCGAGGTATTAGAAGTCATTAATGGTCCGCTCCGCTTGCGGTGAGAACCGGGCTATCATCAACAGCCTATAATGTTCCCACTGCTGGGACACGGCTATAAGGAGGTGTTATTTCTTTGTATGGTATTGAGTATCTGTATGTAGTATTATATCTGTGGATAATGCATTGCACAGTGTGTTATTTTGCCCTAGTTTCGGACATACCATTTTTATTTGGGATGTATTAAATAGCACTTAAAATTTGATGATTGTGTATCAGCGCTATAAAATAATATTACAAATATAATTTAATATTATCACTTTATTTCGCAATTCGAATGGCGTTTGTTTAGATTTCAAAATCACCGTTGTAAATGCCGAGGAATACTTGGACGCATAAGTCGTTGTAGGTATATAATAATTTGTAGGTCTTTTAGTCATCTATTAAAACACGAAATATTTTCAGGGGATCACTATAACAAAATAACTTGTCCTGGAAACCTCAAACTGAAGATATTTGTAAGAGAGTCAATAAGTTTGCATATGCCCTCTATAAACTGGCTAAAATAGTTAGCCTAGAATCTCTTTTAATGGCTTACCATGGTTATGTCGCATCCACATTAAGGTATGGCATAATATACTGGGGCAATTCAGTAAATAAGGAGTATGTCTTCAAAGCCCAAAAAAGATGCATCAGAGCTATGTGTGGTTCACAAAGTACAGACAGCTGTCGACCTCTATTTATAAGCCTCAAAATTTTAACCTTGCCTTCTCTGTATATTTATGAAGTAAATGTATTCGTTAAAACAAACATGAATCTATATGAAATAGCTTTCAAAAGTAAATATAGAAAACTACGAGATAGAAATGAGATAGAGCTTAAAATACCATATGCACGTACGGCTTTAATGAGGAAAAGCTTTTTCTGTATGGCCCAACAAATATTTAATAAGTTACCTTGCTCAATAAAAAATCTAAATTTGGTCAATTTCAAGTGTAAATTACGTACTTTATTAATTCAGAAATGTTACTATTGTCTAAACGACTACTTTGATGACAGCTCTTTGACATAATTATATTTTTATACTCGTAACATGACAATAAAAGTATGACGATTCTAACAGTTCTGTAGACGATATCAATTTTAAACATTATTAACAGTAATTTATTGACGTCATAACTATTTTTTGACATTATTATATTTAATTGAATATTGACATTACCGAATTCCTTTTTATTAAAATTGATATTGATTATGCTATTTAAACGTTTACTTCTCCCTGGATCTGTCAAGCCTGACCGGTCGGTCAGACGCCATTGTTTAACTGTTGTGTCTACTTCGCTGACAGTTAATGAATTAAAATACTAATACCTAAAGATTAATTTACTTGATTGGCAAAACAGTAACTTATTGACATCTAACAATTTTTTATTTTTTCATTTTTTATATGGATTATTGTATTTAATTGAATATTGCCATTAACGAATGCATTTTTATTAAAATTGATAATTATTGATTATGCTAATTAAACTTTCACCCCTTTATAATACTCATACCTATAGATTAATTTACTTGATTGGCAAAACCCTCCTTTAAATGAATATTTGTACGCCAAATGGCAAAACATAGAGAAACTCTAATATGTATTTAATGTACCATCTTGCACACTGCTGTAACCTGTGTTTACAAATAAAGAATATTGATTGATTGATTGATTGAAAACCATAGCCCCAAAAAAAAATGTAATCCAAGTTTTTTTTTGTTTTTAGAAAAATATTTTAATTGCGCTGCGTTGATGTACTTAATACACTAGCGTAATAGATGTTGAAAAACAAGGAGTCAGTATTTATTTTTTTTAATGGCAAAGGGGACTCCTCCTTCTCTCCACACCGCGTCAGTTGACAACCAAAATGGGCATTAAATTATTTGGATTTTATTATGTTGAAAAATGAGCAGATTGTTTGTCGTTATTTTTTTTTAATTTACTCAGCAACATTTTTTAGAAACACAAATTATTTATGTATTATTATTATTATATTTTTTTTTCCTTATGGTTCAGTTTCCGAAAATAATTAGCTTTTTTTTCGTTTCTGTTTTTCATTATGCTTTGAAAATAATTAGCATTTAAATTTTATTTTCTTTTTCACTATGGTTCAGCTTTGAAAATAAAATTAGCATTTAAATTTTGTTTTGTTTTTCAGTATGGTTCAGTTTTGAAAATAATTAGCATTTAAATTTTGTTTTTTTTTTCTTTTTCATTATGGTTCAATTTTGAAAATAATAATCAGCATTTAAATTTTGTTTTGGTTTTTCACTACGGCAATTTTTAAAATAACTAGTATTTAAATTTTGTTTTTTTTTCCATATGGATCAGTTTTTGAAAATAATGAGCATTCAAATTTTCTTCTTTTTTTCAATATGGTTCAGATTTTGAAAATAATTAGGATTATAATTTTTGTTTCTTTTTTTTTATTTTCATATGGTTCAGTTTTTGAAAATAATTAGCATTCAAATTTTCTTCTTTTTTTAATATGGTTCAGTTTTTGAAAATAATTAGGATTTAAATTTTTGTTTTTTTTTTTATTTCCATATGGTTCAGTTTTTGAAAATAATTAGCATTCAAATTTTGTTTTTTTTTTATTATGGTTCAGTTTTTGAAAATAATAAGCATTTAACTTTTCTTTTTTTCATTATGATTCAGTTTTTGAAAATAATTAATGTTTAAATTATTGGATTTTATTACATTATAGTTGGTTTTTGAGGTAGATTTTCTCAGGGGGGAATAGTGGAATAACTCAAAATTAAAAGGGGACTTTCTGGATTATTCTTACATTAGAGTCCAGTTTTCCCCCCTAAGGGGGATTCTCTTAAGGGGGATTAGTGGAATAAGCCTTATTCGCCCACCACCTGCTGTTCATTCCTTGCCTTGAGTCGGTCTCAGCCGGGTTCAGCTGTATTCACACGAGCGCCACACACCGGATCAAGAGCAAAGCAAAGCAGCGCACGACGTACCGATGAGCTTCGTGTAGGGAAAGCCGATTGTGTGCGAAGATACCTACTTCACGAAAGATTTCAATACAGGTGCGGAAGATATTATGTAAGAATTTTTATATGGAAACACAATTGTTACTTTACTTGTGTGTAAAGTCTGGGAAAAAAGCGTAGTAATCTCAAGTGTTCAAAATGTTCATGCGATATGAGCAAGATTATTTTTGGGCTTTAAAAAAGTCTGTGACTTCTGAGTTCGTTTCGGGTCTACAAGCATCATCAGTGTTTTTAAACATAGATAACCATACAAATTACGGGTAAAAGGGTTTTTCAAAACAAGCGCACAGAAATGAAAATGATTCATGATTTGTTCACGCGCAATGAATCAGTGTATATCAGTAAGTAGCAATATTACACGAGACAAATAGTTAGAAAAATGGTAGACGTTAAAGAAATTAAATCTCAGCTATTGCACATTCTTTTTAGAAAGACGAGAAATTGTCTTCCCTGAAAAACCATTCTCCGTCAGACTCTGTGACGCCTCGAACGAATCTCCACGTTTTTATTAACTTCCGACCTTTGACTTGCGGAGATTGGCACAAAAACAAGGACGAGGCGACGAAGCCATGCTATTTTTATTTCACTTAAAATATTAAATGCACTATTGCAGCTCTCTCCTTGAGCGATTCTTTTTCAATTACCCACTTACTCTTTGTCACGTCTTGAAACTTTCTTAGGAAAAGATTGTTTTGTCGCAACTTTTAAGACAAATTTAAAGTCTAGTAAATATTGTTTCTTAGTATTCATTGCTAGCTCTTAGCATAAGTTTTATATTCTCATTTTCATAATGGCAGTTAGATGAAGTCAATTGGTTAGAAAATTGCTAAATAAAGTAGGACGAGAAAATTGAATTGTTGTGATAATGTGTGTATTGTGAAAGGGAGGTAAAGTAATAAAATTAATCTAGAGTACTACATCATTCTCTCTTGTTCAGATACATACAATTTAAAGGGTCCAACACTGAAAAAACGGTCTTGCTCATAATTGTGTACCTATAATCAAGGTCTTCCTAATTCAATTAAGCCCGTCTCTACCAATGTCAATTCATTAAATTTGGTCCCAAAAATGTTTAACCCTACATACCCTTCCTATAAAACAGATTTTGAGCCGAAACTTTCAGACATACTACTTGTCTAGATCAATAAAGGCCTTTAAATCCTACCCTACACCAGCCTAACTGGCGTAGCACATTAGTTTAATGCGTATATTAAAAGCCTTAAATTCTACACAAAAGCTGTAGTTACAGCTAAGTGCCAAAAAGCTTTTTTACACAATACCTACTCTAAAGTAAACGTTTTTGGTGTACCTTTTTGACAGAATAATGCCGTCTTCTTTAAACCAGCAGTGTGTACAGTTGATTTACAAATTGTAATATCTTAATCACTATCTTAAAACGAACACTAGGCTACACAATCCAGAAGTTATGTCTCCCACTAAAATCATACAAGTCAGTAGTTCACTGTTTTAGACTTACACGGTTTTTTACAAAAAAAAAAATTAACCCCTATACAGATACACCCCCCCCCCCCTTTTTATTTTACACCTTCTTTTTTTTTAGGATGGGAAGTCATCAAATGACTTCTCCCACTCTGGGCGGAGCAGGAGGTAGTGTCAGACTTTTACTGACTAAAACCCATCCATGTTCCTTCCTCGCCCTTTATGTTCCGGGGCCCCGGCAGTGCACTTAAGACACCTCTGACGCTATTTCAAGCCCCTGGTACTCTGCAAACGACAGCACAGACTCAACAAAACAGCTTACTTTTATTGACGTTTCTTCTGGGAATCTGGTGTAAAAATATCCGAATCAGTTAGATGTGCTCAACACTTTACCAGACAGATTTAGACGGGAGTCGACGACGCGCGACGGGCCGCTTCTTTGTGCAAATTGGGAGACTGTTGAGCCAGGCTTTGTATCGCTCAGTTTATCGGACTTCTTGACTGCCTTGGGCTAGATATTTTTGTAGGCGCTAAATGATTAAGGTCCATGTTCACCGAAAAGATAACGGCCTGGTTGAAACAACAGCACAACAACAACAGCAGTAACTGCAGGTGACATGTTCCCATACAAAAATGTGTTTTAAACAGCTGCTTTTAGATAATCAGACCGTCATCTTTTCGGTGAACATGGAGCTTAGTCTTTCTGTACTTACATTTAAAAAACTTGCGGGGTAGTCTTTGGAGACGATGACGAGTCTACCGATACAGTGCTACGAAGCGTCCGGTGATGGTGACGCGAGTTCCATGATTTTTGTTCACTCGAAAAGTGCTCAACTCGCCTAAAGAAGTTTACACTTCAATAAATTAGGAAGATTTGATTCTAATGCATGTTTTTTCAAAACGGCCTTCCAGAATCGAAATACCAATGGTTAAAATCCTTTTAATACACTATCCTTCACCCTGCAATTTGGGAGAAGCAGAATTATTCTAGTAAGAAAATACAATTTGTTTTATACAAAACAAACAAAGCAAAAAAATATACATCAAAACCAAAACAAAATCTTATTTCCATTTCTCACACGCATAACAAACTTCAACATCAGCAACCTTATCATTAAATCAACCCCCAGAGTATGAAGCTCACATCAAAATTCAATTCCACCCGTCACAATATTTCAAAGCTATCATAATACTCCATAACTGAATCTACAGAACTCTTCGCTTGAAAGACGCTTTTATCCGTCTAAAGCCAATGATACACTTGTAACGAGCAATTACAGTTTTCAAAGTTAGGGGTGGGACAGACTGCGGAGATGGGAGAACGAGGGACGGGATACGGTGAGATAAGACCTCGACACGGGAACGCTTCTACGTTGAGTGACGTTACATGGCGATTTAGGTAATCGTTTGGACGAGTTTTGTGGTGCACTCCGCACGTGTGCCCGGGGGCTAAGACCTAATGTTTTGGTTCAGTGTTTTGTGGTTGTAAAACTAAGTGCTGCAGTTACTTTAAGGACAATAACGGCTTACTTTCTCGTATTTTTCAATGTTTTATTTTGTGGCTAACCTTAGGAAGTCTAATGTGCGTTTAATGTCTCTAGTTTCCAAAGAAATTGACGTGTACAGTCAGAGCACAACAAGAAGAAATATTTTGCATCAGGAATAAAATTAATAACATCTCCACACCAATCCGTCACGTTTTACAAACAATGTCCCACAGTCGATCCTCCTTGTGTTTTCCTTTCATTTCGATCATAATAGAAATCATTTACCATTATCGGTGCGCCCACCTGTCCCGAGCCTACTCCCACACATCACGACAAATCGTGTCTACACTCCATCGATAAATGTCGATACATTACACTCGCCAACTTTCCTCGCTTGAATCAGATCATATAAAACAAAATACAAAAACGTGTCTTGAGAAAAAACGTGAAACAAAGAGAGGAGGGAAAGATTTAAAATGGACGAAATGGATCTTTCTTTACGCTCAAAGATCACTCTTGATCTTAAAAACAAATATTAATGGTTTAAAATAACCCTTTTAAATACAAGATGAAAAAATAAATAAAAAATGAATACTATTATGTAGCTGGTAGACTATACAATTTTACAACGGTTTTTGCACGTCAAGTTCCCGATGTTATGGAAGTGATATGATCCCATGGAATGATTTGTATTTATGATTCGATTGTGAAAAAATAACTTTATCACGTATCTTAATTACGAAATCCCTTTAGTAATTTTTAAGACGTCAAAAAATAACAGTTGCACACAAACCTCACCAGAGTTACTTTATCATTATGTTAGAATAACGAATTATATTATTGTGTATTATTGGGTTATCTTAACTAAAACATAAATTATCTTAATACCGGCTTTCGAGTAACTTAAGTAATGTCACTTATTTTACTTGACAAAAGATTTGGGGTAACACAAGATTTTATGATCATTTTGTATGAAAAATATCTAAGACATTTATATTATCCGATGATATACAGGCGGCCGAGATTCCCTCATGACTCATGAATTTAACGTTTTCTCTAAGAGCTACCGGACAGCCTAAAATACTTAAATCGGTCTAAAAAACCTTATCTCCGTTGTTTCTATGTTCTGCGGGAACAGTGGAAAAATTAGTCTGTTTCTGTCGTGTCGCGGTGTCAACACGTGACGAACGGCACTTCGGTTACCGTGACGTACGGTAACTTGTCGTAGCCGTGACGTGACGGAGCATCAAACCTCGCACGATACATGATAACAGCAGAAGAGAAAACGACAGGAGAAAAGTCAAAGTTTACACTTTGACTTTTCTCCTGTGGTTTACGCTATGGATTATTTTGTAGTATTGAGAATGGATTGGTGATTACTTTTAGTTAATTACATTTATACCCATAATCCTAGGCTCACCCCCTTCTTCTTGGCTTGTCTTCTTACACATGTTACGTTGTTATTCCCCCTATTACATGAAACTTAATTGGCGAAATAAGGGGGTCCTGTTAGTTACACCCATATAACAAGGCGCGATGTTACGTGTATGTTCTATCATAATCCTAATATAAGGTGAATCGTTTCCAATCGGAGCTTTTGCAAAACTAACGCAACGAAAAACTACTTACACAGTAATAATTACGACTTTATCATTCTCTATAAACAACTAAATATGAAGTTTCTTCCTGAGTTATAACGACTAAGTGAGTGTTAATTGGGATCGTTTCTTCCAGAGGCCAAGTCTCGGCTCTCGGCATTCGGCACTCACGGGCAAATCGCTCGAAATGCCAATTAATCGGGTCATTACCCAAAACAATGGCGGTCTGGAAGCAAGACGAATTAATCGCACATAAAAATTAAATTGCTCAAATTATTAATCTTTTAGAACAATGGAGAAAATACCGTCTTGGAAACTGACCTTCTTATCCATTATAATTTGATATTCTCGAATGCTCGATCAGTCTTATTGGAGCTTCTCATTAGGCTTAGTTTCAATTTTCACGTCCATTGAAGAAATACTTCGTTAGTATTTTAGGTAAACCCTTCAATATTTTATGTTATAATGGTCCGCAGCTCTAGTACACTATACAAATGACTGCTATTGTTGTACTCTAAGAGCACTTCACTAAAATAACGATGTAGAAAGACATCTATTCATGAAATTATATTATACTAGTTGACCCGCGCAACTTCGTCTGCGAGTGAAGGTTAGTTTTTTTTTTTTAAAGTATCCTATGTTACTTCTAATACCTCCAAGAATATGTGTACAAAGTTTCATGATGATCTGTTGAGTAGTTTTGCGTGAAAGCGTAACAAACAAAGTTACATTCACATTTATAATAGTACATATGATATATATATGATTTAGGGGCAGTTTGCCTAGAACTGTCATAGAGGGCTCATCTCGAGAGGGCTAATTCAGGAGCTCTTGACTCGTTCCATCAAAAATAACAAAATCCACTACACAAGGAAATGATTGAAGGGTCGAGCGAATATAAAACCGGGATTTTCTCCAATAAAACCAGAAAATATACATAATGTTATATAAAATCGCAAGATGCGAGCAAATCCCGTGGATTTTTCTGTGAAATTGTGAATTACGGGATGATTTTTACATGATCTTAAAAGCCGTTGCGAGGCCCTTTTCTGGGAAACGCTTATAGACAGAGTACATACGTAAAAGTGTGAAATTCCCATACATTCGTAGTGCTAATCATTTAAAGTAACATCCTCTTTGCTTGTTGCCCTAGCAACAGGGCATCAAAGATTTAATTCACTTCTAACTGAATTCAGCGCCAGCAGAGTTTTCAGGTATACCTAATAACTTCTCTTTTCAGTTAAGGGGAGCTTAGCATCAGGTGAAAAACAATGGATTTAACATTTGTGTATTCTCTGCGATTTATATTTAGTCACTCTAATAAGTACTAATTCCTCATTCATGTTTATTTCTTGCATAGCATAATAAGCTGTGTGCCCACAACTGGGACACAGGCTTGTGTCAATGGGAGGGGAAGCTGTGGTCCACCACTCGGACCCAGTGAGGGTTGGTAGGATGACATCATGCGTTTGAGTTACGGTTTCCATGCCATGTCGTATGTTTTCCCTTAGCGTTTAGACGAAATAATCTACATTAAGCAAAAAACTTGCTTAGGTTCAAACCTATGACAACAAAACTTGTAAGTCGGGTTAGGCTCTAAGTGCCACAACTGTCATAATTTATGGAAACATAGGAAAACTCTTCCTCATGTTAATTAAGCAAGATTGTCTGGACTTCAAAAGAGACTATGACCTCTGAGTTTGTTTCGGCTGTTTCTTCTCAGAGTAGTAAGGTACGAATCACCGTGTAAAAGTGTTTGATAAAACCTACTTGCTGAATAAATATCATTTATCATTATCATTTACATCTTGAAAGTGTAGTTGCGTACCTAGTTTAAGTGCATGACATAGTGGAGTGCAACGTTATTCACGGCGTCACCACTGCGCGGAGACCGGCCAGAACTTTTGATTTGTCGCAATAAACTCGCCTTCACAACAAGTTGTACAACGGAGTTTCAAGAAGACTGTCTGGTGACAGTTTTGTGTATAGAGCTGTGGAGGGATGGACACATTGTGCGGCTTGGACTATGGTGTGCCCATGCTTAACATTTAAATTGATTTTTTTTGTTCTTTTCAGCTATAGTGACTAAAGACTGGACGTGTTTTGTGGGCTGTGTTTGATTTGAAATTCGCGTTCTTTTGCATCTACAAAATATTTTTTAATTCTGTAGAGTGCAAGTTAAATGAGTTATTAAAATTCATAGATCTATAGGTACCGAATATTGTCTTAATCTTTGGCACAAGAATGAAAGAAATGTTTTATAAAATTGACGGATGGGGCATTCTCATGGCTACTTTTTTACTATCAGCAAGCAAACAAGGAAAAAAAATCGCCTCTGACAAAACCCGGACAGTCCTTTACTTTGCAGCATGGCTACCGCCCGACTTTCAAATAAATCCTAATATTTTTCCTACCGCGTTGAATCCAAAGAAGTTTCAAACTTCCCAACTGTGTTGATACATGTGATGAGGATTACCAACTTCAAGCTCTTTGACGGCTCGTTATATGTTTTACTTTTAGTTCAATCTACGTGGTTGGGTTCCTTAGGTGTAGTAGTCGCCAACGGTACTGCTGAACATAAGGTTCAGAATTCGATTCAAAGTGTTAAATGGGTTTTTCTATTCGGTACGGCACGGTATTTGGTCGGCCCATAATTATGGTGACATTAAGCTAGCACATGGGACCTACATAAAGGGTGTAAAAAACCTCTTTCCAAAGCCGAAGGGGAATTGTTTTCCCCATATCAGTTTTATTTGATAATACAAGTTATATTAAACTTGTATTATCAATTAAACTTGTCAAAAAGTTGTAACGTTAAACCCAATATCTCCATAACTAGAAGGTTCCCAGATATGGTGTATGTACGAGCTACGCTGTACATGCCACAAACTTGTCCTACTTATAGTGAAACATTGCAGTTTATTTAAGCCAACATTAATTGTACATTATTACTTTATAACATGTTATTTTTAGTAGCAATTAAACCTTTATACCAATCGGTTGTCTACTCAATCAACATAACATTCCTATACTTAACATCAACATAACATTTTCACTGTTGGGAGTTACGCCCCAACATTTGGTCCTTCGAGCAACTAATTTAGTGTGTTGTGTGATTTATATCTTCTACGGTCGCGAATCGGTTGGACTGGTCTCTCACAAGCGAGTCGCCCCAGTAACCAATTGAGAAGGCGCATATCGTAGAAGAGAAAAGTTGCACAATACCAAGAACCAGGAGTGTGGAGCAACAGTCGACACTCGGAACAGAAAAGTACATCTTGAAGTCAACAAGAAAAACAACATAAACAACATGTCGTCAGCAGATTTATATCAGAATCAAAACGAACTCTACGACAATATAAAGAAGATCGGAATAAATATTAAGAAAGATGCTTGGGACAGAAAAAACCCCGACTACTTCAAACGCCGTAAGGCAATGTTGGAAAACTTGTGGTCAGATTATCAATTCAATCATGACCGTCTGTCTACGGAACAAAGTGCAAATCATCCCTACTTTACGAATGACTCCTATAATCAAACGCTGCAGTGCTACAATGAAGTAAAGGAGCTTATTCTTCAACAACACCAACAACTCACGACCCTCGCTCGTACTCCAAGGGAGCAGTCGTTACAAACAAAAACATTGGGAGGTGCCAACCAACAAACAGGAGAAGGTACCTCAGATCAAACAAGACATGAACAAGAAGCCTTCAAGAATGAGGTGGCAGAACAATCAAGGGATGCCAATCAAGATAATCAAAACCGTGAACCATCACCACCTCCCATTCGGCAAGAACAACAAAAACCTGCGAAAAGGGATACGGGATCCAACAGCAAGCTTGACGACATGATGCGCAAACAGACAGCCAACTTCAAAGCCTTCATGAGAGCAGTTGCGAACATACACGTGGAGTTTCTATCTGAAAGATGGGAATTTCAAGACGCTCTGCAAACACTCCAAACGCGCTGGTCGGCGATTGACAACCTTCACTGGGAGATAGAGTGTGAAACAAACGGAGAGAAGATGATAGTGTACGAAGATCGCTACACCAGGTATGAAAACCAGTTCCATGAACTGAAAAAGGCTTTGAATACGAAAATGTGGTCCGGCGCTCATCGTGAGAAAACAACACCGAAGTTGGATATACCAGTCTTCAACGGTAACTACAACCAGTGGGTGCCGTTTAAAGACCTTTTCATAGAAGCAATACACAATAACAATTCTCTTTCATCGGCTCAGAAGATGCAATTTCTGAAGAGTAAGGTGCAAGGAGAAGCAGAACGCTTGATTCAGCACTTACAGATAAGTTCTGATAACTACCTCGTGTGTTGGGATATCCTCAATCACCGATATAATAATGAAAAACTTATCTTCACATCGCACATGAACATGCTTTTTAATCTGCCAAACATGCAACAACAGTCAGCGGCCCAAATAAAGAAAATCCATGACGTCAGTATAGAATGCTTATATGCGATAAAGAATTTAGGAGTGGATGTCGACACTTGGGATCCGATTCTTGTACATATTCTATCGCAGAAATTAGACGCAGATACACATTCAGAGTACAATGACTCGCTTAAGAACTGTCGAAAGCTTCCAATACTTAAAGATCTGTTAGATTTCCTAGAAGCAAAGTTTACATCGTGGGAAACATCGCGCCGTAAACAAGAAAACAATCAAAAACCAAATACGTCATCGGGTCAACACCAAAATTCGTCGTACTCGAAAAAACAATACAGCAGTAATCAAGCAACTAGCAACAAGAAGATGACGAAATCGTTTCATGCGTCAACATTTCGATGCCCTCTTTGCGATGGCGAACATGGAATGTACAATTGTGCAAAGTTTTTAGAAATGCCGAATCACATAAAACTTAGCACAGTAAATAAAATGAACATTTGCGTAAATTGCCTGTTCAGCCATAACGGAAAAACATGTACGTCAACTTACCGATGTCGTAATTGCGCAGGTCAACATAACACATTGATGCACGAGGCATGTACTAAAAACAAAACGGAAAAACAAACGAATTCTTCCCATGTATCAAAGGATGATGATACCTCGGAGATACTACTAGCAACCGCTGTAGTAAACATAGAAACAGCTGATGGGACCCAAATCAAGTTGCGAGCCCTCATCGATCAAGGGTCTCAGATATCTTTGATCACGGAACATGCCGCTCAACTTCTCGGTGTAAAGCGCGAGAGATGCAAAGGAGTCATCTTTGGAGTTGGTCAGAAAGAAAACCACTGCAAAGGAATGACAACAATTAACTGCAGTTCTGTCTACAATGACTTCAAGTTTCAAACGTCTGTATTCATTATGAACAACTTGATTAAGAACCTGCCAAATAAGACCTTTGCAAAACCATCTTGGTCCCACATACAGAATATCCATTTAGCAGATCCAGACTTCCATAACAGCCGTCAGGTGGATTTACTATTTGGAGCAGACATTTATTCGCAAATCATGCTAGGAGGAATAATAAAGGGCGATGACGTCACGCAACCTATCGCACAACAAACCTACCTAGGTTGGCTTTTATGTGGAAATGTCAAAACATTTCAATGCAATGTAGTAATCAACAATCTGGAAGATATCAAACAATTCTGGGAAACCGAAGACATCACGGATCAATCCAACCTATCGGTAGAAAATGAAACATGCATTGATTACTACACAAACACCACGCAACGCTTGGAGAGCGGGAAATATGAAGTCAGACTGCCGATGAAGAATGAACTTGATAGCAGACTGGGATCGTCCAAGCCAATGGCTATCGCCCAATTCAAGACTTTAGAAAGAAAGTTGGAAAAACAAACGAATTTGGCAAAGGCCTACAAAGACTTCATGGCTGAATATATTGAGCTAGGTCATATGAAGCAATCAACAGTCAGTAACAAAACAGTCGAGTGTTACTTACCTCACCACGGCGTACAACGCGCTGAATCAACAACAACAAAGTACAGAGTGGTGTTCAATGCGTCAGCAAAAACGTCTACAGGATGCAGTCTGAACGACCTCATGTACAAAGGCCCTAATCTTCAACAGGACCTACAAACATTACTGATAAAATGGAGGCAATACAAATATGCGTTTACAGCGGACATTGAGAAGATGTTTCGTGCTATTTGGGTGGCCCCTGCAGACCAACAACTACAACAAATTGTATGGCGGGAATCACCGAAACAACCTATCCGCTCATACCAACTAACAACCGTAACATACGGTACCAAGGCAGCGCCGTTCCTAGCCATGATGACACTCAAGAGATTGGCAACAGATGAACGTGAACAGTTCCCAGAGGCATCAAAGGTGCTGGAAGAATCATTCTACATGGATGACCTCGTTCATGGGACACATACAATAGAAAATGGAAAGAAACTGATCGCTGATCTGAAACAATTATTAAAAAATGGAGGGTTTAACCTTCGGAAATGGTCAGCAAATAATCAAGAACTCTTAGAAGACATCTCCGAGCAACACAACAACGATAAGATCGTCTTCAACTTCAGAACAGAAAACACCCTAAAAACGTTAGGCTTGTGCTGGAACTCAAGAGAGGATAAATTCACCTTTCAATGCGCAATTTCGAACGTGAACAAGAAACAGACCAAACGCAGCCTACTTGCCGAAATATCTAAACTATTTGATCCACTCGGCTGGCTGGCTCCCGTTTCAACAAAATTGAAATTATTATTTCAAAAATTGTGGGATGGAAACTCACTATGGGACGACGAAGTGTCCGATAACATACATGCGGAATGGTGCAAGATACAAGCGGACGTAAAGGCGATAAACTCTTGCGAAATACCTAGATGGCTTCAGTGTGGTGAAAAGCAGAAAATGGAGCTACATGGGTTCAGTGACGCTTCCTTGGATGCCTATGCCTGTGTCATCTACGCACGGGTCCACTCATCAACAATACTTGTAGCCGCGAAGTCAAAGATTGTACCACACCGAAAAACAACAACATTGCCTAGACTGGAATTGAATGGAGCGCACCTTCTATCACAACTAATGCGCAAAGTCAAACAGTCATTGAATCAATATGAAATACACGTCTACGGCTGGACTGATTCCATGGTGGTCCTGGGTTGGTTACAAGGCGACCCATCCCGCTGGAAAGCATTCGTGGAAAACCGAGTACGAAGTATTACTGACGTCATACCACAATCGTCGTGGAACTACGTCAGAACAAAAGAAAATCCCGCTGACGCCGCAAGCAGAGGCCAATACGCCAGTCAGCTGAAAGAAAATCAACTGTGGTGGAAAGGGCCTACATGGCTACCATCGCTTAAAACAAACAATATAGAAAAACACAATTATAACACAGACCAAGAAGAAAAAACAGTCCGGAAAAAGGTCAATGTATCCCAACACAACATAGAAAATCCAAGCATTGTGGAAAAATTATTACAAAATCACAGCTCTATCGAACATATTATTCGCATTGTCGCATGGATACTTAGACCGTTGAACCCAAAACGTCGACAGCTGCCAAGATATCTGACGTTGCACGAATTGGATAACGCAACGAAGGTGATCGTAAAACAAACGCAACAGAAATCATTTGACACAGATATTTGTTATTTACAAAAACACAACACGGTGCAGTCAAACAGTAAAATAAAAGCGCTCACTCCGTTCATTGATCATCAAGACATCCTAAGAGTTGGAGGAAGATTAAAAAACGCCTCACTAACCGAAAACATGAAACATCCGATGATCATTCCACACGACAGTCGATTAACACATCTTCTCATCGACCAAGCTCATCGAATGACGTTCCACGGCGGCCCGAGACTGACCCTATCACACTTACGTGAAAAATATTGGATCGTCGGCGGAAACCGAGCAACGAAGATGCAAGTCAGAAAATGTGTGACGTGCCGCAAAAACAACCCAAAGGCAGAACACCAGCTGATGGGTAATCTACCAAGCGCAAGAGCAAATCAAGCGCCGCCCTTTTACCACACAGGGGTGGATTACACTGGATTTGTTGACGTCAAAATGAACAAAGGCAGGGGAGCGAAAACAACGAAAGGCTACATAGCAGTCTTCATATGCATGGTAACCAAAGCTGTGCATATTGAACTGGTATCGGATCTCACCAGTTCAGCATTTTTGGCAGCACTCAACAGGATGGCAGCAAGAAGAGGCACTCCCCGTCACTTATACAGTGACAACGGAACTAACTTTGTCGGCGCAAACCGCCAACTCGTAGAGCAATACGAGGAAATAGAACACATATACAAAGGCGACCAACTACAACGGGAAATCGCGGAGATGAGAATTGAGTGGCATTTTAATGCCCCCGCTTGGCCATCAGCGGGAGGATTGTGGGAAAGAGCAGTCAGAAGCCTAAAACACCACTTGAAAAGAGTAGTGGGAGTACAAAAGCTAACATTTGAGGAGTATACCACAATCCTAACAAAACTGGAAGCCTGTTTGAATTCCAGACCTCTGTGTCCGCTAAGTGAGAACACCGACGATCTAGACTGCCTGACGCCAGCACACTTCTTATCGGGTAGGCCGGGCCTGACAGTCATCGAAACAAGGGAAGATGCAAGAACAAGATGGGAACTAACAAGAAAGATCTTCGTAGAAATCTGGAAGAGATGGAAGAACGAATACTTGTGCCAGCTGTTAGCCAGATCAAAGTGGCAGGAACCACAGAAAAATCTGAAGATAGGCGATCTAGTGGTTATTCATGATGACCATATACCAGTCGGAAAATGGCTCATGGGGAGAATAACAGAGCTTCACCCTGGGAACGATGGATATGTACGGGTCGTTAGCCTAAAAACAAGAAATGGGCATATGAAAAGACCTGTTACAAAACTATCCGCATTACCCATCAAAGGGGACGAAACTGCCGAACAGCAAACTACTTCAAAAACAAACAATGAGTCATACCTACAAATGAACTCCGAGTCGCAAAAAGCACGACGAGGCAAAACAACAAACAGAAACATAAACTTCATTGGACTGGTCATGGCCATGTTGTATCTGCTAAATCCTGTCGCGGCCACTAACACAACAAACATTGCTGAACTTCAACAAGGTCTATACTTTGATAAAGTGACCAATATGCAACTAATACGCGGTGAATGGAAGATTATTGTGTACTATGACGTCAAGCCCTACTGGCACGGTATAGCAGT
Organism: Xestia c-nigrum; assembly: GCA_916618015.1. Taxonomy (NCBI): domain Eukaryota; kingdom Metazoa; phylum Arthropoda; class Insecta; order Lepidoptera; family Noctuidae; genus Xestia; species Xestia c-nigrum. The sequence goes on along the minus strand of OU745254.1, from coordinate 25,015,937 downwards.
ATCCAGTAAATTCACCAATCATCTAGAAAACATCTGTGAGAAAATAAGACAGAAAACACAATGCAATGTAATTTTAACACAACTACAACACTCGATCGACGAAATAAGACACTATAACCATATGTTGCTGAATCCGCAAGGCCGAGTGAATACAAGAAGCAAACGTGGGTTTATCAACGGTGTCGGTTCCATCGCGCGCTCCCTGTTCGGAGTATTAGATGACGAATTCGCAAAACAATATCAAGCAGACATTGACCTGGTCAAAGCAAACGAGAAACATCTGGCACTGTTGCTAAGAAATCAGACATCCGTGATCGAAGCAGAATATAATTTACTGAAGAGGTCGGAAGATGCAGTCGACAAACAATACAAACTATTTAACCAACATCTGCTTAACCTTGAAAAGTTTACGAACGATCTCAAGAAGGAACTGGATTCGCAAGAACTGTCCATCGAATTTGTGATGTCCGCTATTACGGCAAATAGCTTGACTGAGCATCTCAGAAACGTCCAGGAGACTCTTATTGATACTGTAACAAATATCTACAACGGCAAGATAAATTTACATCTTATCGCACCGGAACAGCTTCGGGATGAATTGAACATAATCTCGGGTCAATTATCCAAGGATTTAGTCCTACCCATCAACAACATTCAAACAGAGTTGTTTCGCCTGTATCATCTTCTACAAGTAAAGGCGAAAATGACTGAACAATACCTTATAATCGAGGTAAAGGTACCCTTAATCAGCAGAGATAACTTCGAGATCTACCGAACAATACCAATACCTAAAAACAATGATGTGGGTATGGTCACCCTAATACCTATTGCCGAATTTTTAGCAATAAACATCCAAAAGGATTCGTACATTCCAATGACGGAATCCGAAATACATCAATGCGCGCAAAATGACGCGACAACTCAATTGTGTTCACTACTGAAACCCATATATCGCATGAAGTCTGACGAGAGCCTCTGCATGAAGAATAAGGAATCTCTTCACTGCGAAACCAAACACGAAACCTGCCGAGACATGTGGTTGGAATTAAACAATGTAAATAATTACGTATATTTTTGCTGTAAACAATGCAAAATACGTATTATTTGTGGGCATCAAGTTTCAACGCAGCTACTATACAAGGCCGGTGTCATAACACTCAATGACGATTGCATAATTAGTAGTGAAACTTTTGCAGTTTATCCTCAAAAGCAACAAACGAATAAAATCCAAGCTCAGGTCGACGCAGGTCCTGCAGAAATTCCTTCAATCAACAACATCATAAACCTACCTGTACCGGTTTTAAAACATCATCACGAGAATGAGACAGTAACAGAGCAGAGAGCATTACTTCAAAGGCTTGGCAAACAAATAGAGCAACTGAAGGCCGCAACATCAGAAGACATCCTGTCAGATCGTGCAACATACCACGATGTCCACCAATACGTTGTCATCTACCTATTAGCGGCCGCAGCAACACTCGTGGGCGTAATATACGCGTACAACCACCTACGCAAGCATTGGGCAAGTCGACGGAAGCCAGAAGCTCCATCTGTTCCTAACCCGATACCCCGAAGAAGGTCGACAGCGAGCATCGTGAACAACTCCTTATGTGACGTCACAGACGACACTTGCGCAACGCACTTATCGAGTGCACGCGCACTCAATAAAGCAACGTCGCCTATTGCGCGTTGTGAGTTACCTTAATAACTAATAACTTTGTTTGTATTTAACTTTAACATTTTAACATTATTTTAATTCAATTCAAATTATCTTTGTGAGTGGGCAATATGTACGAGCTACGCTGTACATGCCACAAACTTGTCCTACTTATAGTGAAACATTGCAGTTTATTTAAGCCAACATTAATTGTACATTATTACTTTATAACATGTTATTTTTAGTAGCAATTAAACCTTTATACCAATCGGTTGTCTACTCAATCAACATAACATTCCTATACTTAACATCAACATAACATTTTCACTGTTGGGAGTTACGCCCCAACAGTGTAGGTACGATTTTTAAACACCTCTTCAAACACCTCCACCACCCCCGTACTATTCAATCCATCCACCGGCACAATGTTTTGAGTGCATTACAGAGTTCTACCACAAAACATGATTTTTCACCCCAAAAAAATATTGCTGGGAAACGAACAACATTTTTTGCGTAAATTTACTTAGTTTGATGTACGAAATGCTTGGTTGGCGGCTTTGTAATGAGGTTGTTTACACGCTGTATTTGGCAGCAAGTGAATGTACTACTAGGTGCACATCTGCTTAACCCATGGGGGATTACAAGCGTGATGTTATTTTTATTTTAATCTACGTCGTTAAGGCCCTCCAAACACCGCCCACTAGTACTTTACCGTAATAGTTGCTATTAAGGTCACATTAGGCGTAACCTTTGATTTTTTTAAACGGTTTTGCGCCAAGTCTGAGTGCCATTATAGAAACGTAAATTAAGTACACGAATGGGTTTGAGGAGACTAAAAATATTTAAGTTTACTAGCTGTTTATAAACAACTGATTTCTTTAAAACATAACTTTGTTTTTATTATTATTCTATTTTTTTATTGTATTTTAACATCTTGGTTTCATGACATAAAATAGCCTTTAGCAAATTATTTTTTTTTTCATATTTGGAGAGGGCTATGCTCGGAGTTTCCTTGCGTGATCGAATCAGAAATGAAGACATCCGCAAGAGAACCAAGGTCACCGACGTAGCCCGAAGAATTGCTAAACTTAAGTGGCAGTGGGCAGGGCACATTGAACGGATGGCCGATGGGGATGAAAAGTTCTGGAGTGGCGACCGCGAACCGGAAGACGATGCGTTGGAAGACCTCCCACTAGGTGGACCGATGGCCTAGTGAAGGTTGCGGGAATTGGGTGGATGCGAGTAGCAAGGGACCGGTCAATGTGGCGACACTTGGGGGAGGCCTATGTCCAGCAGTGGACGTCTTTCGGCTGAGATGATGATGATGATGATGATGACTCTGCGTCATTATTTGGCAGAATGTATATTTTGTTCCACAGTAATGTTAATACCAGTCAAGCTCTCGACGTGAATACTTGTAATTGGCTGTCTGATTATCATTCTGTTACTTATCACTATTGTACTTAGCTGTAAGTCTTTCAAAGTCTTTAAATAAATAAATAAATTAAATACTAGAACTTCGCCCGCGACTTCGTCCGCGAAAATTGTGATAACTCGTCAAAATTGCATGATATCATTATAATTATGTTTCTTGGTAAAGATGTAGCTTTCAATGGTGCAAGAATGTTTAAAACCTTCTGAGTATTTCTTGAGTTAAATCGTAACAAACAACAATGAACAATCAAACAAAAAAAAAAAAATTTTGTATATCAACTATCTGGTGTCCACGACACAAGCCTTGCTTAGTGTGGCACTAGATGGCGCTGTGTGGTAATGTCCAGCGATATTTATTTATTTACTTAAATCTTTCTTCTTTAGAACACATTAGTAAAGAAAAAACTGTTTGCTTTCAGTCTAGCACATACCATCACTAGCTACTTCAAATTCTGGTAGATGGTATTATTTGTGTCAGTTAGCGCGCCCCCATTATGTTACATGGGACATAAACTGCCTCACCCTTAGAGTTTTTATAAACAAATTGATCATGTATGAAGTTTTAGCAAATAAAATACACTCTAAACACTTTTGCCGCGAAGTCATTGTCATGTCAAGAGAGAAAAATTTGTGATGAACCACATAGCGTCCTCACATAGCGTCCTCACGTAGAGCACTACGTGAGGACAGCACAGCAGTGCTGTATCGATTTAGGTCCGTGTTCACCGAAAAGATAATAGTCTGATTATCAAAAAACAGCTATCACTGTGACATTTCCCATACAAAAATGTGTTTTAAACAGCTGTTTTTAGATAATCAGACAGAATCTTTTCGGTGAACACGGACTTTAGTAGGTTTACGGTTTTCTTCCGATGATTTGATGTATTTTTTTCAACTGATCTCCGTATTTAATTTCGGTAGCCGTCGAAATCATAGACAGATAAAGGAAACACCTCAAAAACTAAGATCTTAGACAAAGGTTAGTAACAAATACAACTTTCTCAGTTACAACCTGAAGTTAAATTAATTAGAAACCTGACCGGCATTCTGGATCCTCATGCCATACAACAAAGTTATACAGAAGAGTTACTAAGTCCTGGAGCTGACATAGAAATTTAGGAAAAACCATAAGAAAAGCGACTGCATGCAAGAATAATATACCATAGAATAAATACATGTTCACTTCGGTATATGATTTGCCACAGGATTGGCCGCTAATTTGGAAGGTAAGTTATGATATTTAGTCAGTTAAAATATTTAGACCTCTTTTCGGGAAAAAGTCGCTCGACTGAGCTATAATTGTGCCTAGCCGACTCGTCAATGAGTGTCTTATGATATCAAAATCGAAGTATTATTTCAAGTAGGCCAGTTACAGGCACTTATGAATTGTTGAAAAAAAGATGAAAATTAAATGTAAGGCAAAAAAACTGTGAAAGTACTGTAGTTGCCAATTCCCTAGCGTAGATCTGCATGGAGAAGAACGGGCAAAAAAACTCCATAGACACTCTTTGAAATCAAACACAAGTATATTATAGAATTTGTTTTCAGACTTCAAAACCAAAGGCAGTAATATCGAGTGCCAGTCACTTACGCTAGATCCTAAATCCAGATTGTAACAGTATCGTCCTAACTGGTCCTTTGGCACTTATCTCCAGTACGACCACAGCCCAAATCCAGGCAGCGCCATCTAGCTGAAACAAGGCAGCAGCCTGCGAGGGCCAGATAAGCGCGATATTGATGCTCCCCAGGGCTGAGTGATTCGCGCCATCCAACCATTTTTATTATTAATATAAGATCACAGTATATTTACTGGGCCCTCAGGAGCCAAATTGAACAATATTTTTTGGTATTTTTGATCGTGGTGACGCAGTTTTGTGGTGCTATAAATATTTGGTGAGTGTATTTCAACCGCGTCGTGTTTATATCTTCGTCATTTATTTTCTGGTACAGAATGTTGCCAGCGGTATCTGTATTCTGAAAAAAACTGACTCATAATCAATGATTTCTTTACTAGAAAATATGTTGTTTCTGGCTTTTACCTCGGCCACAGGTTTATCGTTACCATATAGCGTGGTAACACTGCCAGGCTCTTGGGGACATTACCAGATGACAGAGTTGAGGAGTTTTTAGTTTAAGTTAGTTAGTTTAGTTTATTTTCATTGTTTTGCAAATTGTAAATAATGTACCTACATACTGAAACAAATCCTCTTTTTCTTATTTGTATTTGTAGTTTCGGCAAACGTCTTGCTTGCGGCCCGTGAATGTTTTGTAAAAGTTATAAATATCAAAATATCGAACGAACCGCGATCGACCGTATTGGGAATTACTCCACTGTTTGAATCTGTACATCCAAAGTTATATATGATATCGTTTTTTCTCATTATTATTATTTTATTTTTGTGCGGAAACAGAAGAGTAAAATAAAAATCCATTAAAAAGTTAGCAAAGTTTCGTTTTTATTGCCAATTTTGAAGCAACTTACAAATAAAAGTGTCAAATGCCAAAACAAAGTCGATTCCGACAAAGCACAATTATCGAAGAATTCAATCAATTTTATTTGGAATTGATTTTTGCAGTGGTTTTTTATTCCATAAAACTAGATAGATTACCCAAAGGCATTTTTGTTTTAATATCTCAAGTGCGGCCCACCTTTAGTTTATTTTGTCACCTTGTGGCCCTTGCCTGCCAAAAAGTTGCCGACCGCTGGTTTAAAGTATAAAAAAACTTTTATGACAGAAAGCGTGTAACAAATCGTACTAAAACCAAGATATGGTTTTGTATCAAGCTGATGGACAACTTGATACAAACAGTGAAACCACGATTTGAAAAGTTACCACAATTAAATCTAAATCTACATCTTTTAAATACAGATAAGCCACCAACTCACTAAACTCCCGAAGAAAATCCTCGAAAAGCTCAACACTCAACAAGGCAACAAAACAAAATAAAAACAAAACAAAACTGAGAACTCAGCCCATCAATCAGCTCCACACATCTCGGAACAATTAAATACGGATCTCGGAGAGTCGAAGTCAAACCATGCGACACAGAATGAATAGGTACAGAGGGCCAGCTCCAAACAACGAGCGAGAACCAACACACACTTTGACATGCGCCTATAAACACCCAAAAAGTTCCTAGTCGACCTTCACCTCTATTGTCTTTAGTCATAAGTTTGAAAAGTAGTCAGCGCTCGTGAGACCGACTCTGGAAAAAACTAATGGAAGAAGTTGTTTGGAGCATACAACCTTGCTGACACCGCGATTTGCGACACTAGATCATGCAGAACTGGTTTTGTTTTAGTATTAAGAACCGTAAGAACCGGTTCTATATGCCCTAGACATGAGTCTCGTACAAGATAAGCACGAGATCGTGAACTTATACGTAAATGGCATTCATAGACAGCAGTCTCATACAGCGAGTGCAAGCGCACTCGGGACTGTCATTTGTTTGAGATGACCGTAAGTACTCTTCCAGGTACTCGTGTGCGTGCGACCCGGCCTTCTGTCCCCATCTATTTCGTGCTCACACTAAGCCCAAGATAATTGGTCCAGATTGTCTCCCATTGGCAAAGTTTAAAGAATTGACTACAGTTATCTGGTCGGAATTGGCAAGGGTTAATGTGGGTAGGCAGCAATTAAAGTTGGTGATCCCTGCCTCGTTTGTTCACTTAATGCTGATACTCTTTGTTTTTATAGCTTTAGGGATTGAAATCATATTAGGTTAGATTATTGAGTTGTGACGATTGGGGGTGAAGATAATTAAGTGGCGGGAGGCATGCAGATTACAGCGAACTGGAATTAAAGAGATTTAATTAGAAGAGATAATTAATGCCTTCTGTTTCCGTGGGAATCATAAAGAATGCTGGGATTTGAATTGGTAAAATATTTCAGACTTTTTAAATGTGTACTTTGCTTTGGTATTAAATACAGTTAGGCTGTCATGATAAGGGTCGGGGGGCTTGGGGTAGTTTGAACATGAGCTGTGGAAACGCCAGCTTGTACTTCTAAAAACTGTTGTCATTTGTTTCAGGAATCAACGAGAAACATGGCGGTCACGACTCATTAACTCAGATACCTGCAGATAATACCAATAACCACCTTCAACAAACAAAGGGATTCACCGACCTGAGCCCAGACTGACATTCAGATCCAAATTCCGAATATCAATACAAACAAACTCATAATTCTATCAAGCGGAAAACAAAACGCTACTGCCAATAAAATACGTTTAACTGTGTTTTCAAACCAGAAGTAATTGGCGGGGTTCAGAGGGGTGAAGCGGAGCAAAGAGGGGCGAAGAGGGGGTGAAGAGGGATTCTTATTGGTAATTACCGGGCGACGAAGCACGCAGTTAATTCTGATGTCTACTCTGAAAAGTCAAACAAAAGAGAGAAGACTTCAAAGGACTCATTAAGTTGTAGTCAAATAATGGCAGCGGGGTAGGCAGAGAAAGACGGGCTGCAAGCTACTGGCGCTGGGTTTCGGCTGTCTCTAATAAAGTGCTGTAATAACGGGGACTGTGATGCAATCTTTGCTTTGTAGCATGCTTAAGATATTGCGGTAGTCTGTTTACTCAGTTTTCTTGAAGTAGATAATAATTACTATGCTATTTTTTAATATAATTCACTGTATCGTATGGCTGTATGAGGTAAAGACAGACAACGTATAAATCAGTGGTCCACCATTAGTGTCTATGAAATGTTTTTAATTTCTAAGCCTTAGAATCTAAAGATATTCTTCCTACTTTATTTTTTGTTAATTTCAGTTAGTGTTGTGCGATGGATGGACTGTGTTAAGACGGATATGGTAAGAAAAGAAGGTGTCTGATGAGATGACGAAAAATAGAGGAGTATGGAAGAAGAAGACATTCTGCGCCGACCACAAATGAATTGGGATAAGGGCAAGAGAATGATGATGTTGTGCAAAATTAATTACTTTAAAGTACTTACTTATAAATAAAATGTTAATATTTTTAAAGGTCGCCTGTGAACGTGGACCCCGACCTTAGATTGTTACAATTAATTTCAACGTCCGATTTACTAGATAGCTCATTTCGCGCTTTAAGATCAAGTTTCCGTAGTGTAGCGGTTATCACGTGTGCTTCACACGCACAAGGTCCCCGGTTCGATCCCGGGCGGAAACAGAGTTACTTTTTGACTTCGTACTATTTTTTACCTGGAACTTTTTCCAAAAAAATCATGACTTTTCAACCGAATTTAAATGACAAAATAACTTTTGACAATAATAACAGACAGGCAGCAATCAGTGAAATATGTGTGGGGCGTGTGTCGGGAAACTCTCCAATGAATAAGTCCTCTAGGTTACGAAATATATTTCGAAGATTCACAAATTACATATAAAAATTATAAAATGGATTTCTTATGAATTAGGTTTAACATATCAGTGTCCGTTCCCACCGAAGTTAGGTAAAGAAAAGGCGATGACAATAGTCTGTGACGTCTGAAGCGCGGTGTCGTAATACGAACGGTCGCTTTGTCGGTACGATGTGCATAGCGTGCAGGTTGGCATCGTAACACCTCCACTGCCAGATAAGCAACTATTTGGTGACCTTGACGCCAAAAGTTGCGGCTCTTCTTTCATCTTCCCTCAGTTCAGTATTAGCTGTTTCAGTTGTAATATTTACTGTCGCAGTTCGACGGCGGCGGCGACGAATGAAATACCAAATGCTCAGTGCTCCTGCACCGAATAGTATAAGTAAATAAAATGGAATTGTGGTATGGTACATTCCAGTTGTGTCTAATGTTTCAACAGATATTTCGTCTTGCATGGTAATTTGGTTCTGAATTTTGCGGAGACTACTTAGGTCTGTAGTCTGCAAATGGAAACTGCGTGTCTTTGTCAATATCTCATTGTGCGGTTGAGCCATGAGTTCTAATGGTTACCCAACTAATTTGTTATCCAAATTGATAATACTGATCTCTGGGGTTTTTATCTTGCAACCTTGAGGAACGGTGACCAAAAAGCTTCCTCGTAGCATCTGATATCGTTCTTTTCCACAGGTTAATTTTACTTTTGTACTGTTGGGGAAAGCAATTATGTAGTGGTAGCTGTCTAGCTCAATCAGAGCTTCCCTGGTCAGAGAGATAGGCGTGGTTTTGCACGTTACATCTATCTCCTGAAATTGTATGAGTTTTTGAATACAGTCTTTTTTTTGACATAATCTGGTGGACGATCTTCTGCTCGCATAGGTGCCAAGAGTTGACCTTCGGGCATTCAGCCTCTATATACACAAATTCCTGAGAATTGGATGCTATATAGGGTGCAGGTGGTACTATAATAACGCTATTGTTATTTGGAACGGGGCACAATTCATATAACTGGTACTCAGTAGTAAATGTAATGGGAAACTTTATGACTACTACAACTGTGGACTCGGTAAAAAATGAAGCTAAGTTAAGGATTTCGTAATAATTTCTAATATCTAAGTCAATGATTTCGTTGGAACTATATATATGTTTTAGTTGGCTTATCATATTTTTAAGATCTTTGACAGAAAGTACGGAATGATGAACTGATTTGTCTCGACTAAAGGCTAATATATTTTCTATTCTATTAATTTCACTCAGTAGTTCTTGTACATTTTCGGTCAAAATCGCGAAAAGCTGCACAAGATGAGCGTAATGAATTATTCGCTCGTTATCATTATTAGTCATATTCATGACATAAGAAAGAGCTTTTTCCAATTTTCTCTGATTAATTGAAAGATTGCGGATTACCTGGTTTTGCTGAATTGTCATTTCTTTGGTGGTCTTTTTAACCGTGATTTAGCGACCGGACCACGACCTTTTGCGGTGTAGATGTGTATAGGTAAGTTCTTAAGTACTTTGTCCTGAATAAATCGAGGTGCCAATTTTTGTCTACTTGCCATTGGATTTCGTATATGTATGACTTGATCTTGTTGACAATCTAAAACAGGTTCCCTATCGGCGTTACGCCGTGTCATTATATCTATACGATCGGATAGTGCAGAGTCATAAATAATTTTATACACCGTTTCCATTCTGCTACGATGTTCTTGGATATAAGTTTGAAGATATCGGTTCGTCAAATTTAAATCAATAGGATTTCGAGGATCAAAATGTCCAGAAATTACATCAAACGGTCTACACTTGGTTAAGCTGTGGATAGAACTATTGTAGGCGATTAACGCGTACGGTATAAGACTTCGAGTGGGCTCGTTTTTATGCTGAATTTTAAATAACCGTAAGTGTTCTAAAAGCGTACTGTGGAAACGTTCTATGATACCGTTTTCATTTGGTGCATATGCACTAGTCATATGGTGTTCTATTTTATGCAAACGGAGAAATTCTGACACTACTTGATTACTAAATTCGGTACCTTGATCCGTCGTTAAATTTAAAGGAAACCCATAATGAGTACTGTAAGTTAAAAGAGCTTTTATTATATTAGGTGCAGTACAATCTGGTAAAAGATATGCCTGAGCGTATTTAGAAAATGAGTCTATGATAGTCAAGTATTTGTCATGGTCAATAGTCAGAACGTCTGCGTGTGCTAATTCAAACGGTTGAGTTGATGGAGGTACAACTCTGAACTGCTGACGGATCGGATTTCGGTCATATTTCGCACATCTGCATATATTACATTCGTTTATAAATTTAGTAATATCAGTTTTAATTTTCGGCCAAAAGTAACGTTGTGACAGCGAAAGGTAGGTTTCGTTGATTCCGCGATGATTGGTCTTGCCTTCGTGGTACTTTTTTATTATATCAAGTTGATTTGACTGATCATTAACATTTATTACCTCATATTTGACTAAAACTAAGTTCATCGACGAATTTTCAAAAGTTTCCTGTAAAATCGGTATTATACTCAGCATTCTTTCGATAGGATTTACAAGAATCGCTGTCCGGAATTTTAGATCAACGTGAGACTTTACAGCGTTAATAAGACTGCCTTCAATGCTATGTTCGTTAATGTCTACAGTAACTTTTTGAAAGGACTGAAAAGGTTGGGTTGTGGTTGGTCTACTTTTAGGGTTACCATTTATTATATTTATGACTAACTGCCTCTTAAATTTATTTAAAGGTTCGTCCGATATCGGTATTTCCAAAACAGGGTTTTCTAAGCTTGTGTGTATGGTTTCAATATTTGGGGAGGCTGCACTTTCTTGATGCTGCGGGTCATTTGATCCTCCATCAAAAACTGAGGGAGCCGTGAGGGTTGATGACGAATGTATCAGGCTGTTTCCTTCAGCAGTTAATGTAGAAGATGTATTCGAGTGTGCCGTTTCAGAATGATTAACGCACAAGGACAAAGTTTCATTTTGGTTGATTTGAATACGTGACAGAGCATCCGCATTAGTATTGGTTTTACCTTTTTTATGGACAATAGTATAATCATATTCTGCTAACCTTAGTCGCCATCTCGTGAGACGTGATCCTGGTTCTTTAAGATTCATAAGCCAAATTAAGGGTTTGTGATCTGTTATTATTTTAAATTCTCTACCGAAAAGGTAAGGCCTGAAATATTTTGTAGCCCAGACTATTGCGAGTAACTCTTTCTCGATCGTAGAGTAATTAATTTCGCTATCATTCAAAGTTCTAGACGCGTAGGCTATGGGTTTGTCAGAACCGATAGGTCCCTGAGAAAGTATTGCTCCCAAAGCCACGTTTGAGGCGTCTGTGGTTAAAATAAATTCTTTGCTAAAATCTGGATATGTTAGAATGGGGTCGTTTGTAAGAAGAGTTTTACAGTGTTCAAAGCAGGACAAGTACTCGGGAGTCAAATTAATTTTAGCACCTTTTTTTAGACATGACGTAAACGGTTTAGTGACACGTGCGAAATTTGGTATAAAACGTCTGTAGTAACCAAGTAAACCCAAAAATGCCTTAATCTGCTTAGGGGTTTTCGGAATTGGATAATTTACAATAGCTGATATTTTATCCGGATTTGGCTTCACACCATCTGTGGTAATTATATGGCCAAGATAGGGTGTTTCATGTTTGAGAAATTCCGACTTATCCATCTGAATTTTTAAGTTTGAATGTCTAAGACGTTCAAATATGGCGCGTAAATTAACGATATGTTCTTGCAAGGACGTTGAAAATACCAAAATATCGTCCATGTATGTGGTACAATTTGGCAATCCGCGAAGGACATTGTCCATCACACGTTGAAACGTAGCCGGAGAATTTTTTAATCCCATGGGCATTCTAACATATTCAAAATGCCCTTGCTCTACACTAAATGCCGTTTTTGGAATATCGGACGGATTTAGTTGAATTTGTAGAAATCCGGATTTTAAATCTAATGTTGAAAAGTATAAACATCTGCCTAACTTATCTAAAATATCATTAATGTTCGGGATTGGATATTTATCATTGATCGTTTTTGCATTGAATTGGCGGAAATCAATGACTAAGCGCCATTTGACTTTACCAGATGCGTCGCTTTTTTTTGGTACTATCCATAATGGCGCGTTCCAAGGCGATGAAGATGGTTGAATAATACCTTGGTGTAACATAGATTCTATTTGAGTTTGTACTTCTTTCTTATGTACGTAAGGGTATCTGTAACTTTTACTGTATACCGGGCTATCGTCTGTGGTTCTGATATGATGTTTGATTTCATTGCTAAAGGTTAGTGGCTCATTTTCGATATAAAATACGTCGGAATATTCTTTGCAAAGGTTTATTAAATTGGCTGTCTCTTCTGCATTTAAATGTTCTATGCGCAGGTGCGATAATACTTGCTGAGTTCGCATCTCGGTAATACTCGGTATTCACGGTCGTATCTACTCGAGTTACTGGCATTGTTTGTTCGTTATAAATATGTGCAAAGATAGGTTTTGTTATAGAAATTACAATATCATTATCCGTGGGATTTGAAATTTGTACATTAGTATGATTATTTTCGGCGGATGTTAAGCATTCGCTGATGAAGCAAGCAGAAATTGATTGTTCTTCAATGTAAATGTCTCCTTGCGCAATATTAGTAGGTACCTTGATTAACTGAGTAGTTTGTGCAGGTATGGTGATTTGATAAGAATTTAAGCATTCAGGATTATATAAAGCTATTGGAAGTTGAGCAAATTTAGTTTCTAACGTATGCGTAGCAAGGTCGATTTTTGCATTCCATTTTTTTAATTGTTCGCAACCTATCAACCCATCGAAGAAATTATGAAATCTATATAAGTATAATTTTATCGGCATACGATCTTTAAATTCATCGAAACAGGGCACAGTTAGTGAGTAGTAATTTTGGGTCGTCACGTGGGTATTTGTGACCAAAAAGGGGTCATAGACAAGAGGGATATGCGAGTAAAATTTTTCGTACGCTTCCGGGCTTATAAAGGACTCATTTGCGCCTGTATCGATTAAAAGTTTGATTGGTGGATTATTTATTTGAATATAAGGTAAATGGCGTTTATCGTGCAAATTTAATTCTATTTGAGGGTGTTGTCCTCCGAGGTTGGATAAAAATTTGAACTTTGAAGGTTATGTCCATCTTCAAACAGTAGATTTTCAACGTCAAGGTCGGTCAAAAATGTGTTAGGGTTACTTGTATCTGTATTAGGAACATCAGTGTTCTGGATATTGAAATCATAGTAGCAATAATTTTCGTTAAACGATTCGTTAAAGTTCGCTTCTTTAATTTGAGGATCATTGTTCACATTCAGCGCCAAACTGCGTCTACCATTATAGTTCGTGGGTGGCAAAGTACGCGCAGTAGGGTAACTAATGCCACTCATAGGTTTTGGATAATTATTCTGAGGTGCTTGGCGTAGTGGGATTCGAAAGCCAGTTGACATGTTGGTAGGGGGGGCTCCGAACATTTGTTGAGTATTTGTAGGTCTCGGGTAGGGTTGTCTGAACTGATCTTGTCGTGCAAGTTGCGGATGATATTGTGGTGGGTATTGAGATCCAAAAGGCTGTATTTGAGGTCTCGAGTATGTTTGAAATGTTGGATTTTGATTTGTTGGCCTAATCGAACGAAAATTAGGGTGTAACCAAGAGGTAGAAGGATTAACCTGCTCATTTTGAGATTTTTTCTTTTGCTGGTACTGACTTGTTTCGTTTCTGGAGATATAGTATATTTAATTCGTCTTGAGCGTATTCAAGAGCGCTTTCAAGAGTTGAAGGTCTCATGCATCTTATCCTCGATCCTAGTGGTTCTTCTAAGCCTTTCAAAAAGCTCTGTAAAGCTAGTTTTTTATAAAGAGTTCGTTTGGATTCTATGGTAGTTTTTATCGATTCATGTAATTCGACGTACGTCATAATTGTGCATAACAAGTGTTGAACTTTTTCGTAAAAAACTTGTATCGAATTGGTTCCTTGAACTAAGAGAGAGAGATCAGTGTACAACGACGATTCATCTCTGTGATCCGAAAATGTATTAATTAAGGTTGATCTTATACCATTCCAGTCACTTGGAATTCCGTTAGTTGCCAAAGTACGTGCAGCATTACCAGTAATCTTGTTTAAAATTCCATTGATCAAAGATAAGTTTGAAAGCTGACGTCCAGGTTCTGGACTGACATAAGTGAGCACTAATTGATCGCACAAGTTCAAAAACCTAGTTAAAACATTTGGATTTCCGTCAAATTCCGGAACCAGTCTAAGTGATCTATAAATCTTATCTGATAAATCTATTTGATTCATGTCGAGTGTAGAACTACTACTCGATTCTGTCATGGTTTCTAAATTTTCTATTATGTCTTCTAAATTACGAAATGCGTCACTTCGCGCGATGCGGAGTTGACTGCGCCTACTAAAACTAAGGTCCCTATTACTACGTGGGTGAAAAATTTTGGCAAATTACAGTACCACTTGCGTTAGAAATATAGCAACCAATAATAGGACTTATGTACTTACATGAGTAGCATTGCTTGCGAGCGTTGTTCAATCGATTTCTTGATGTCCCAATCTCCACAGCAACAGCTTCCTTGACAGGCCTCCAATAGGTTCTTCGTCTAGACAGTTGATGCGGCGTTTTCCTGATTTTTAGGTATTTCACATCTCCACACCTTAAGTCTGTAACGAGCACCGGCTGCGCCAAATATGTGTGGGGCGTGTGTCGGGAAACTCTCCAATGAATAAGTCCTCTAGGTTACGAAATATATTTCGAAGATTCACAAATTACATATAAAAATTATAAAATGGATTTCTTATGAATTAGGTTTAACATATCAGTGTCCGTTCCCACCGAAGTTAGGTAAAGAAAAGGCGATGACAATAGTCTGTGACGTCTGAAGCGCGGTGTCGTAATACGAACGGTCGCTTTGTCGGTACGATGTGCATAGCGTGCAGGTTGGCATCGTAACAAGTGTCACAATACAGCGATAGTTTCAATTTCAAGCCATGGCACAATAACAAAATCAATCTGTTCCAAAAATAACCGGCAATCCGCCGGAATCAATGAAAGTAAACCGAATACGCTGATTAAAAGTTACGTCGGCCTCGAGAGTCGGGCCGGGTACGGCGAGGGACGTCCACCCGTACGTGCCTAACGAAATGTTATTAATTGGCCAGGCCACGCCAATCCAAAGGTCACACTAGGTAACAAACTACCCAAAATTGACAAATTTTAACATATGAACTATGAAAATGTTGGTCAAACTTTAAAATTAAATTCGACGCGCACCAGAGGCTTTATAATCCCTTTAAAAATCACCCGAACTGAATATTTTTTGGGATAATTGATTGCTCGTTAATTTGCGCTTTAAATTGGGTGTTATTACCGAGGGACGGGAATAATTGCGAGGGTATGAAAGCAAGTAGTATTAAATCACTGACTATTGGAATGATCATGACGGTTTGTACATACACTACTGATTAAATATTATTATATTTTTCGCACCAAATTGAAAGCTTCGTTTTGCTTTTCATTCCCAATCAGCCTTTTCCGGGGACTTGTTGAAATTTTAAGGAGTTTTAAGCATTGTCAGAAATGTTTCGGTTTTTTTTTATTATGAAATCGTTTCAGCGATAGGCAGGTACTCGTGTTTCAGATTATAATCTTATATTGCCTTTTACGACACCAGGGGGAAATTGAGGTTGCATTTCAGTTTTTACAAGGGGGAAAATGGCAGTAAATTTTGAAATAAATTGTGATCTTATTTATTCAAATAAGAATTTGAAAGACTTATTCAGAAACATAAACCTGAAGCTTTAAATCGACATACAAAATAACATAGGTACGCATTTTTGCTCAGTAGCATTAATCGAGCATTCATTTCCATTGATTTTCATTTTTTTAAGTGGGTTCCGTACCCTAAATCACATGGGACTTCGCCCTCTGACCTCAATGACATTACTCATCAGCGTAAAAAACCGTCTGTTTATTAAAAAAATATTTTTAAGCGGAACACGAAAACCTTGGTTAAGCTTGCGTAACAAAACCTACAAAAATACGGTACGTTTTTACAACGACAGGGACATAGGTACCTGTGGGTATGTCGCCTTTTTTTAGCCACGCACTTGACACAGTGTGCAAGATTCAGAAGGACAACTTTTATAGTAACGTCCCTTAGTTTAGTATTACTTCACAACTCGAAGATCGGGCGTTACAATTTAGAAAAAGTGTCACAGATACAGTTAATTAATATTAATGAAGTAAATTTTCTTTTAAGACCTATAGGTACGACATATTTATTACTATCTTACTATGATTCTGCTAAAAGGCCATTTTAGACCCCCTGACAACTTACTAATCATTTTTTAAGGGTTTTCATTTATTTTGTATTTATTTATTTATTTAAAACAGCTTAAACCCTCTTTACAGGGATCACCCTAATGCGACAGCTAAGAAAATACTATGAACCTGAACTACATATTACCAAATACAATACCAATATATGTATACACTTATAACCAAATAACAAAAAAAAAGAAACATTATTATTTCTTAAAAAACTAACAACATTATTAAAATTAAAATCACAAAAACAATATACAATTACTAACAAAAACGTAGTACAAAAATTAAGATAAATTATTATTATTATACTTGTAGCATAGTATAAATAGTAATACCCTTGCGAATTCACTAAAACAACATGTAAACACATCAATCTGAGTTTGAAGGTCGTTGATGGTACGGATAGCTCTGGTAAGGGGTGCCTTGGCAAGTAGGTTAGTTCTGGCTGTAGATACCAGTAGCAATGGCGGGCTGTGCCGTCTCCACACGTAGCGGTCCGGCACACACAAACTTAAGCGCTGCAATACTCCCGGGTGACTCTCCACTCTACGAAGCACCTTCACCAAGTAGGTGACCAGCCTAAACTCCCGTCGGACATGCAGTTGATTATAACCAACCATGACCAGAACAAACAGAGTGGGATACATCAGTGGGTAAAACGGATATACCCCATATAATTTCCGGTACAAATGGCGCGTGAACTTGTTCTGAACGCGCTCTAACATTAAAGAATACTTAGCTTCATGTGGGGCCCATATGACTGCACTATGTTCCAGATGACTCCTGACTAGTGCATCATATAGGACCCTAACTGCTGTGATGTTTGTGAAGCTTTGCGTCTGTCTCAGAACAAATCCTAAGTTTCTGTAAGCCTTCTTACAGATCTTGGTTACATGCTCACGGAATGTCAGATCGGGAGTCATGAAAACACCCAAGTCTCGTACCTCCGTGACTCGTTGCAGTGGCGCCGCATCCACCACGTACTCATAAAGCAGAGGTGCACGAGCACGGCTGAAAGTCATTAATGAGCACTTGGACACGTTGAAGTACAGTTTGTTTTCATGGCTCCATTGTACTATTTGATCGATGTCTTCCTGTAGGCGCCTGCAATCAGACTCGGACTTAATCTCAAGCAGCAACTTGAGGTCATCAGCAAATAATAAACAAGCGCCATGTCTTACGACTTCCGGCAACTTGTTTATCATAATAATGAATTCCAGAGGCCCCAAGTTGGTGCCCTGACTTACTCCCGACCAAGTGTAATATAAGTCGGATTCACATCCGTTGCAGTCCACATACTGCTGTCTACCTTGCATGTAACTGGCAAAAAACCGCAATAGATGCTGGGTGCATCCAACCTCTGCTAGCTTCCGCAGTAAGATGTCATTGTCGAAGTAAGCTGCGTCCACCTGCACCCCAGCATCTGCCGCTGGCACCACGCGTCCCATGAAATCAAGGAGATTGGTAACAGTGCTGCGCCCCGGCCGGAATCCGTGCTGCGCATCCGATAACTGTCCGCGCACTTGCTCTTGCATACAGCGCTGAATGGCAGACTCGAACACCTTTGCCGGCGTCGACAACACCGCCATCGGTATTTTCCGGTAACTAGATTGTGGAAGTCAGATAGCCAGACACTTTATATAAGTATAACAGTATGGTTAGACAAGAAACCGTCCTCATTATAGCTGGGAAGAGTATATTAATGTATGTGTATTAGTAATGGGGTAGTTTTAACCAGTTATCCGTCATAAGAGAAATAACTGTAGTTATTTTGGAAATAAGACGCATTGATTTTCACTGATATATTGATTTATTGAATGTATGAACAATTATCTCTTTCTTCTATCTCACACATATAGGTGATCATTATTATCAGTCAGTACCAGCAACTAAGCATTTTGTTCTAAGTGTAACTTCTGCACCCGTATGCACAGTGGCCCTGCGTAGATTTTAAACCCTTTGAATTTACTTTGGTGAGCTCGCTCCGTGTCCCTCGGAGAACACCCCAGTATATAGCTACAACTTTATTACTAACTATGTTATGTAGATTTAACTGGAAGGTTCGAGGAGAAAGTGTTGAAATAAGTGAACATGTGGAATGTCTTTGTTAATACTTCTTATTATTTTTTTACAATTGATATTCTTTGTAACGGCTTTCAAATAATGATAACATCGATTTACAAGACAAAGTTATTCCAGTACTACAAGTACAGTGTAGCGATTGACTGACATTGACAGAAGGGCTTTGTAGGGAACCACATTAAAGAAGTTGTTTCGTGAAAAAACGAGACGTTGGTATTAGTTCCGATTATGGCCACACGCCAAAAGAACTTCATTGTATTCAATTGTACATTCATATTTACATTGTTTTAAATAAGATCCGCATCCGCTTCCGTGGATGTCAAAAATCACATACTAAACAACTGACAAAAGCTGTGTTTAATTTCTAACAGTTGCCCTGTAAATAAGGGAATTCCTGAACTAATATTATGTAGTTGTAGACTAATCCAAAATGGCGTCAAACAATTGCGCGCCAATTTGTAGCACTGCGAAAACGTCACACGCTAGTGATGTGACGATGTTATAAAAATCGATTATTTCATGTAAAAGACTTCAAATAAATCAATTAAGTTCTGACAGGGAAAAAGATAATTATGATGTTGTAACATCGTCACTTTTTTTACTTCCCTTGACTGAGATGAAAATGAAGCCAAGAATTAATAGAATACCAGTAACTATGTTACTGCGTACAAAGTTTGTTCTAAACTAACACATACAGGTGTTAGTGATGAATCGAGTCCTATTAACTTTAATTCTCGATTAAACTACAAGAACCTTAACGTATTCAGTTTGCCTACAGATTGATTACTTTTCTCATTGTACTGTGCACAAAGAAACTAAAGCATTAAATAAAACCACCAACCACTACTGATGGCATCCCCACTATAGCTACCTACTGAGGTTTATTGACTAATCGATAAAACTAGCCCCGAGCGAAGTTTGGAAATGTGGGTAGATACAGACAATGGGTTCCCGTCCATTAGCTAGACAACCCGATTGGCGTAGTGGTAGTGACGCTGCCTTACGTTCTTAGGGTCCTGGGTTCGAATCCCGGTGGGAGCAAATGTTTGTGTGATGAGCATGGACATTTGTTTCCGAGTCATGGATGTTTATATGATAATAAGTATGTATTTACAAACAAAAAAGTATATATGTAGTATATTAACTATCTAGTGTCCACGACACAAGCTTTGCTTAGTGTGGAACTAGGTGGCGCTGTGTGTTAATGTCCAGCGATATTTATTTATTTATTAGCTGACCTTCCTCGTAAATACAAGCATAATTTTATAACAAGTTGCTTTGTGCTTTGTCTTGAATGATTTAACTCGATAACCGGTTACTTCTTTATCGATACCTTAAAGCTCGAAAGCCCAATCGATTTGCCACATCACTTGGTCAAAACAAATGAATTGTATGTAAATGAACGGGTGATTAGTGAGCAGCGGCGGTGAGCGATCGAATTATACTTAACGAGCTCCACTGATTGTGGCGATGCGTTTAATGGGGCGCTCGGGGTCAGTGTGGGACCCGGTTGGACCGGTGGGCCCCACTGTGTGAGCCTATACTATTGCTTAGTAATAGAAATGCAAATCTATAGCGCTAGTGCAGACCTGTGCAATCACAGGTCTGAACTGCCACTACAGATTTGATTTTGAAAAGTTTAGAAATCATGATGTTGGGTTATTCACCCAACACCATGTCAACTCTAGTTTCAACATTATAAGATCGGATTTTATCCATGAAATCATTGTTCAATAAGCGCGTTGAGCACTTTTGAGTGAACAAAAATAAACACGTAATTCGCGTGATCGTCACGTACGCTTCTCTTAGCACTCGTAGCCGATGCGCTACGGTTATTACTTTTCACTTCTGTCTCAAAAGACTGCCCCACACGTTTTGGTCTCATCGATATGTTTCTAAGGCCTTCAATAGTAGCATTTCTCGTTGGCATTTAGTTGGGCCACATACCTCTGGTTAGTTGGCAAATGCATACAATTGGCGGGCAGTTTACGGGTTGGGCCCAAAACTGATGGCCTACGTGGATTTACCTACGAAGGCCCAACTTGCGGTGGGGCCAACGTGGATTTGCCTACGAAGGCCCAAGTAAGTATTTGGGCCTTCAACTACTACCAATGTTTTCTACCTGGCTGGTAGTGTTGAACTTACAACCTCCTCTTTTTGGAAGTCGGTTGATAAAACCAAATGTCATTCTGATCTAAGCTGGTGATATATTTTCTAAAATTCACTCGAACCCAACCAAATCGTGGTGACACTACAACGCCATCCATCGATGTTGGGGTACAACTTTTGAACCTTTACGATACTATCATTACGGTTTCGGCATGAACATACCGCCCACCAAGGACATTTAGTGACGGAATGTCCTTCTTAAATTATCCTTAATTTTCAATTTTGCACTTTGTTTACAGTATAAACCATAAATCTTAAATATAAACAAAAATATAAAACATTTTCGTAGTTCTAAGAATTACTAAGAGTTAAGAGAGTACTAGTAAGCTCATACTGGGTACCAGTATATACGTATCATCCCTAACAGGCCCATTGCAAGGTTTAAGTTGTTATCATAACTTCAAATCCCTACAAAAAACTCTCAACAGTAGGAATAGAAGCAGCAGGCCCGTCGTTAGTTGGCCCAATGTTGTTTTAGTAATTTAAATCCCTACAAAAATCTCCCAACAGTAGGAATAGTAACAGAACGCCCTTTGTTGGCTATTTGTTGGGCAAATAGTGCATGTTTAGACAGAATATCAAATTATGTACTTCATTATCAATCAATTTACCAAAAAAAAAACAATAGAAACAAGAACACAGCCTAAAAAACAACAAGTAATTTGAAATACGAGTCGTCATTTGAAATTCGATCCAATGTCATAAATAGTAATTTGTAACGTCACCGCAGGCGATAATGGGAGATTACAGATATTAATAATAACTACAGATAATCAAGTGCCGCCGAGCTAATAATCAAACACGCTGATTACACGCCGCGCCGTGTCACTGACTATTTAATTAACTGTTTTATATTACACTGTGGTCCTCTCGTACCTATGTATTAACTTAATTTAGATTTGTTGGTGATAATAATTTATTGGAAATTTAAAATAATTGTTCATTTTCGTCGTGGATAAGTTACATAGGTACAATAATGAATGGGCAATATGAGGTTTATTCATTTAATGTTATACTATGATTTTATAAGCCAAACGCAAAGTTATTTTTGAGACAAGTCTTATGCAATTTAAGTCTGTAAATAGAAAACGGAATCTGGTTCTTTCGAGAAAATATTAAGCTCTCCACGATCAATGATCAACAAGTTTAACTGATTGTTTCATTTTAAGATATCTTTCTTTTAAATCTCTGCCCTCCACTTAAACAAAAACTTTTTTGAAAAAATAAAACCGACTTCTAAAAACACAAAAAAAGTGAAAGCTTAAGCTTCAGAAGTTTAAGACCTTTTTTTATTGGTTTAGTTTTTTTGTCACCAACTTCTGAAAGAAAAGTTATTTTTCACTTTTCACTATAAAATTTAAAGAGTTCTCTCTATTTCTCCAGGATCCCATCATCAGATCCTGACTTGATGATTATGGGACTACCTGTATACCCTTTCAAACAAAACAAAAATAATCGAAATCGGTCCAGCCATATTCGAGTAATCGGGGAACATACATAAAAAAGGTGCCGACGAATTGAGAACCTCCTCCTTTTGGAAGTCGGTTAAAACGACCAGAATTTAGAAAACTCGAATGTTAAGCATCCATTAAAGATGGCATTTCAAGGCCAATAATGTCCTCACCAAAACAAACGCCACATGAACACAAGCTTTTTTTTCAGCACGAACCATGACTCTTGTTTGCACAGACAGCGTCCTAACGTATTTTTCTCTTATCGATGCAGCATCTTACAGATCTCTATTTCTGTAAGTTCTTTACTACACCAAATACAAAGAATATCATATTCAATTGAAGCATTATGATTAGCAAAAACTAGACATGTAACGAAAATAATTTTAACTGTTTAAAATTTTGTTACAAAAGGGTATTCGCAGTCGGTAGGATTCGAACCTACGCTCCCAGAGGGAATCTGATTTCTAGTCAGACGCCTTAACCGCTCGGCCACGACTGCTGCTTGCTGAACTCTCAGAAAATATTATCATAATGTCGAATAGAAAGTAACTGCTTGCCTTTATTGAACCAGCTGGTAAGAAGTGAAGGTCGTATCTTTGCTACATACTAAACATACGCTCTAATTACGCAACACGGCCGATTTGGCGTAATACTGATGACACGCGAACGGCACGAACTATGCTACACATATAAGTAATTGAAAACATACAACATTATAAACACTTTACTGATAGTACACTGCCATATTTTTCTTCATACCGAACGAGGTCAACTAGAAGATAAACTACTGATTAAAAAAAAGAATCCTTCAAGAAAAAAGTTTTTGGCCGCAAGATGTGGTGTTCCGTCACTTCCGCGGGCAAATTCCACAAGAACACAAAACGCCGAGCAAGTGAAGTGCTACTAACACAACAAGATGAAGTTACTTATAATACTAGGTACTTACAAAAGTTGTTATTAGTATGTTTATTTAGGTTAAGGTCTTTGTTATGCGAAATAAATGTTTATCAGGATATTTAATAAATTCCTTATCCTTTGCTTCAGAAAATCGTGTGCTTGAAAACGTAAACAACGCAACGTTAGTGGTTAACGAAATTAATGACTAGGCTATTGTAAGTGTGCAGCGCAATAACCCCGGCCATTCTTAACGAGAATTCATAATAATTAACTAACCACTAACAATCAGCGGCTACACGTACAAACACGACCTGAACCTTCAGAGGGATAAGCAGAAAGCTAACGTGCAGCCTTCAATAATTGAACCAGTAACCGCAGGATCGGAGAGCGGGTGGCTATTACGCGGGACACAACGACGGCTTCCTCCATTGAAATAATTGAGACATCCTCCCTCTCTGCTCCTGCCACGTCGGCGGAACTACTCGCTACCGCTGGCGGGAAACCTCAGTCTTATGGATAATACGTGAAACTGATCTGACCCACGCCGAAATTGGGTGGAAGTTTTCAAGAACTTTTATTTTGGTTCTGATGATGTGTGAAGATTATCTTTAATAGCTGTTGAGCTCAAGTACTCGTTACATGCGTGAATTAAGAAAAATAACATTTGGTGACGTCAACAAATGCCAAACGCTTGTTGAGCAAAACACATGTTGATTATGATAAGCGACATTGTTGTTAACACAACCAACACCATCGATGAAATCTTGATACTTAGGTTCCAAGTCAGGCTGCAATTATCTAAAAGTCTAGCACAAACGTTTCTCCCAAGTTTACATATAGCAGGAAAGAAGGGAACCCTTTCGATTGCTCTCAAAGAATTCGCTTTGCCGATTAGACTCACGGGTTCCTCGCATTTAGTGCGCGACTCAAAGCATACTCCTCCTCCATTTTATTATCTCCTAGTACACCGTTTTCAGTTCAAATATGTCGTTATTTGCAATGTTGTTACTTTCGCGTTATTGTGTTGTACAGAAAGTTCTCGAGAGCTCTCTAGAAGCGAGCAAGTAGCTACAATATGATTATCTTGTGTGTGTTTTGTAACGGATTTTTATGTAACGTCAAGTATTAATACATGTGCCTTTGCCTCCGCAATATGCTGACGAGAGTAGAATCAAATAAATCCTACGATTTAAAGACAGTGTGTTTCTATTTAATTCCTTGTCTTCAGCTAAATCGTGGCATTATTTTGTCATGGTAAAACCAAAACAGATCATTAAGACGCCTGTGGAGCATGCGCTTTTCATACAAACGTATACCAAAATAAGTCATTCAAACATATTCTTACGGTAGTGTGTATTTATTTTAATTGGATTACAGAATATAAAAGTTCCCAAACACATATTTTGAATGAACGGTCGTACAAGCTATTTGGTTTACAGTTTAACCCACAAATTACATTGTAAAATATAGGTAATTAAAATATAGGTAGCATAATTGTTATTATTTGAATGCCTATTGAAGACAGTCATGTAAATCTTCATTGTAATTAATTCATTAATTCATAAAATAATGTAAATGATTGAATATAATACGTATGTAAAACTATGTCTGATATTTAATATATTAACTTATAAGAGTACCTAACATTAAAAATAATTTATTCCATTATAATAATTGTATTTAATTTATTGATATGTAATGTCTAAGTGTATATTTAAAAATTATAAATTCAATAAAATTGTACCGTAAATATTTGCACGCCATGAGAAATGGCAGACATGTCGTGAGCCACTCTTATTTAAGATCTTGCATGCATGTATTATTTTATTATAATTCTGTATGTAAACACATGTTTGAGCTAATAAAATTTCTTATTCTTATTCTTATTCTTAAAGTGAAAACCAATTAGCTTGTTCGACCGTACACCGATTTAAAAAACAGTTATGAGAAAATAAATTTTCAATAGAAATTTTAAATTCATCATATCTCGTCCTTTCAAAATATTTATTTGGGAATATAAATCCTACTAATATTATAAATGCGAAAGTTTGTTTGTATGGATGTATGTATGGATGTTTGTTACTCTTTCACGCAAAAACTACTGAACGGATTTGGATGAAATTTTGCACACAGATCGTTTATAACCTGGATTAACACATAGGATACTTTTTATCCCGGTAGTAAGATCCCGTGGGACAATTTCAAACATCACGCGGGCGAAGCCGCTGGCAGAAGCTAGTATTCTATAATACAATCGAAATAATATATACACACTACCTTAAGAATATGTTTTGATTTTCATATTATTTTGGTATTACGTTTGTATGAAAAACGCATGCTCCGCCGGCCCCTTAATAATTTTGCTTTCTACGTTGATCACCTGTATTAAGGAACTCACTCAAAAAGCATTGCTTCTGGATACATACCAGGTTTCTCTCTCTGAAGCCTTGACCGCCGATAGCTTGGACCCTGTTCTCGATACCAGTTGGTATTGATAACATATACGCGTACGTGTATCAATAATTACATTATTTTGTCTGAATGTTCTAGACATTTATTAAGGCATCAGCATGTTTGCAATTTGCATTTATGTCAGCAAAATTGGTTTGAACTAGATCTTGTAAGTAGTTTTTTTAATACGACGTTTTTGTATTATGTTACTTGCTGCTGCGGAACCCTTCATGGTCGAGTCCGACTCGCACTTGGCCGCTTTTTTATATTTTGAAAGAAGAAAATACTTTTTACGAAATGATTCCTTTTTCTAACTTTCAATTTACGAGTACAACCCAGTTTGTTGTGTGGATACTTGCGATTTTCGTATAGAGAATAATAAACAACTTATCTACCACACAAAAGTTGATAAATCAAATAAATGAGAGGATAAAATTACAAATAGTTAGACAAAAAAAATCGTCAATTTCTAACCGACTTCCAAAACGAGGAGGTTCTCAATCGTCGCAATCTTCTTTTTTTATGTATGTTCCCTGATTACTCGAAGATGGCTGGACCGATTTGAATTATTTTTATTTTGTTTGAAGGGGTGGAACAAGTGGTCCCATAATCAGGCAAGTCAGGATCTGATGATGAGATCCTGGAGAAATAGAGAGAACTCTTCAAACTTTATAGGCACACATGAAACGATTTGGATAGTTTTCTGAAGAATGCTTTCAAGGAGTGGTCCCCCTTCAATTTGGTGAAAATCAGATGAAGAACTTCGGAGATAGGTAACGGAACTCCTCCATAAATAATAAAGGCTGGGATTGCTGAAATCTCATGTGTGTCTATTGTTTATACCAGTTCATGACATAAGATCACGCCAGTACACTGTAAATGGGTAAGCGCATGTGAAACACTAAAAAGTGAAAAATAAAAACCTTTGCACAAAAAATAAAACAGACTTCTATAACGCAAAACAGTGAAAAATAACTTTAGCTTCAGAAGTCGGTGGCAAAAAACTAAACCAATCAAACAAAGGTCACCGACTTCTGAAGCTAAAGTTATTTTTCACTTTTTTGTGTTTTTAGAAATCGGTTTAATTTTTTGTAAAAAAGTTTTTTTATAATAAAAATCATTAAAGTTCTTTCTTAAGAAACGATTCAGTTTTGGGTGTGGTGTTTGATGGTCAAATCAGTCAGAAATGATGCACACTACAACCTCTTAGGTATCGTAACTAAGTCTAAATCGACTTAGTTACCAGTAACCCTGTATTAATCTTTACACAAACCGTTGTTTCTTCGTGTACTTATGTGGGACTGTGAGCTTGCATGTAGAGACTCGTAGGTTACGATTTGTGACAAAACTTATGTCTAAAATACCTAAGTATCTAGATACCATGCATAAAATATTGGAATAATAACCGCTAACCAACGTTCAAAAGCCAATCAACGGCACGTAACATCAATCGAGAAAATGTAGCTGCAAAACTAATTACCCACAGTCGTTGCATTCGGACATGTCCAAATGTGCACTCCACGACAACCGCGAGGCACTTGCAGAATACCCATTTTAGAGGTAGACCTCGCATTTTAAGTTAATAATTAATTAAACTTACACATGATCTTTACAGGATGACCCCAATACAATAGTGGTTTGCAAACACACACCAGATAAATAGAAAATCACTGTGGCTACGATTACGAGCGATGCGATTTTGAACGAGATGTGAATATAATTCACATCTCGTTCAAATTCATATTAAAATTATTTCCTTTGAATTCCACACCCTTTCTCCAGTCGTCTGTCGTCCATCTCCAGTGACTTCTGCAGCAGTTTGTTGCAGAATCGACATTTTAGCAGTACTAAAGGGTGGTACTATACATACTGCATTCGAAACTACTTAATTATCAACTTGCGATTTTTTTGGGTTACGTCCCTAATATTTCAAAATAAAAAGGGTTCACTGAAGTAACATTGAAGCGAAGTTCAGTTCTTTAAAATAAAATGTATTTGATGTTTAAATGGTTAATTAATTAACTTTGAAAAAATAAATCATATTTTATTGCCGCCGTTACACGTTTACGTTGTTGAATATTGATGAAGTTTGTCAAATGTGATCTATTAACTTGGCCCTACTTGTAAACTGTTCTTGCATTAGCCAATTGAATAAAGTTGACCTTCTGCATCGACGTCTAAAGTGTGATGGCGGACCAGCACGGGAGCAAACAGGCCACAATCAGCGTAAAACAAACGTTACAGGCTGGCCGCTGATTGCAACCTCATAAACTGATTTAGGAAGCCACCTAATATTTCAGTCCGGTCCCCCAATGTTCAGCGTTAATCCTTGCCGTGCGCTCTTAATGTTGCTGCTATTCACACGTAGTTGGGAACTAGGTAGTTGCGGTCTGATCTAGTTGTAATTAGGATAGGTTCCATAACCTATCATGAAGCCTGTTTACCCGAAGGGTTCATACCTACATTACTCATACTCCCCTATATTCCGTCGCATTTAATTGGGGCTGATCGTATTGCCATCAACAGGTCACAAGTCCTGGCTGCTACTAAGCAATACCTCATGGTGAAATTTAATGCCCGACCCAGGAATCGAAACCCTAGTACCTCATACTCATAAAAAGTTTACATATTTGGTAAACTAGACACCTCTGCCGGCCTATTTTTATCCTTAGACAAATGTAGCGTAATATTAACGTAGTGTTTTGTTAAGTAACAACTTGCAAGGAGAAATGTAAGGGGCTGCTCATAATTGTTCGCACCCTTAGAATAGGTGCTACATGGCGGGTGTTAAGAAAAACATGGGGTTCACAACAGTAGTACGAGTACTTCTTACAGTAGTTTAAAATTATTAATACTTTTTTAAAACAAAATTATTATACTATTCGTTTTTCAGATTGTTTTGTGGGTAACCACGTTCTGACGATATGTAGATTTGTAGTTATGAAATTGAAGGGTAAAAGTCTAACCTAAAAACAGATATTTAGTGAGTGAATTAGGAATTTAAAAACCTGAACTCGCTCTGTGGCAGAAAGGTACAAATAAAACATTCTGACATTTTAACTTATTCACCAGCACTCAAGCTACGAACATGAAACACACAATTTCATTGAAATTCTACATATTTATAAACTTCAGTTCGTAGAATAAAATTACATAAGAACAGCGCGGATATTTCCGAGTAGCAGTCAAACTAAGTTTCTCCCCCACTATAGTAAGTTTTGATTTATAGGCAAACCTAGAGGAATATAAAAGTGCTAGGAAATGTACTGGCGAACTGCCTTTTAAAATTCTGACGTTTTAGCTTACAGGTAGAAAGAATAGTTTTGAAATTAATCTTAAACATTGAGTGTTTTTTTTTCTATTTATTAATACAGAATAAGAAATAGAAAATACTTTACTTTTTGTGAAAAGACAACAGTTATCAAAATTCAAAAGCGATTTTCTCGTGAAATAACTGTTCTTCTCTCAATAAAGATTCTATGTCGTAAAAATATGGCTTTCAATATACTAGGTATGTTCGTGAAAACGTTAATTAATACAGTAGGAGAATATCGCTTTTCATTTTTATCATTAATGTCGCTCGTGAATGTTCACTAAAAATGTGTACAATATTACAAAATTTTAATACTATTTCAGAATGGTTTCTGTAAATAAATATTTTTATTTTCATGCTGGTACAGTACAATGTTTGTTTTTATAAAATCTGGAAAATTCGAAAACTTTATCTCGAGAAAATAATTATTTGTAAAGATTGTGTGATACTGATACCTAACGTTAATCGGTATAATCCCTGAAATCAAGAATTAAGTATTATATTTTTATTTAATCATGTTTTAAATGCACAAGATAATAGGTGAATGTTGGTGTTTATTTCTAAAGATTTTAGTCTATTTGTGATAGATCAATCCATCCCAAAAAAAAAGTATATATTATGTAGTATATCAACTATCTAGTGTCCACGACACAAGCTTTGCTTAGTGTGACACTAGGTGGCGCTGTGTGGTAATGTCCAGCGATATTTATTTATTTATTTAATCATAGGAATCTGGCATTGGAATAGTAAAAAAAAGATGAAACTATTTTGGCCCATGCTCAATGATGCTTTCAACAACCATGGCATATCTGCAAATTAATATAATTTTATTTTATCAAGATAACCAAAGTCCTTAGTTTCTAATGAATGAAAGTGGATGACGTAAAAGGATACATGTAGCGCTTTGTAGAGCATTATACAATGTGGGTTCTGCCTACCTTCAATGGCGTGAGATTATGAATGAAGTTTTACGGGTCTGTTATCCAACAAACGCCACCATATTTACAGAATAGATAAACATAACTCGGCCCAAGATAAACTATTGTGTAACGGGATTAAGGGAACAAACTAAACACACACTACTACACTACTTATTCTTAGAGCTTCCTACACAGTGTTAGATAAGACCCCACTTTTGAAGTTCTCTGAACATAACACCCCCATACTGTCAAGACTTTAGTTGAGTTTATATTGTGTTCAAATATCTGTTTGACTTTGAATACAATCCGATTTAAAATAGAACAGCCTTCAACGTTCATAAACAAATTATTTTTGTACCTTTCACAAACTCACGCGCTTGCAAAACCAGTTTTAATTATGACAAGTGAAAGTGTCTACGCGTGAAGTGGCGCTCATTTTGGAAAGGACCCATGTAGCAGTCGTGGCCGAGCGGTTAAGGCGTCTGACTAGAAATCAGATTCCCTCTGGGAGCGTAGGTTCGAATCCTACCGACTGCGGACACTTTTTGGGGTATGGAGTTTATTTTTAGTTTGACCTATTTTTTTAAGCGTCAGTAGCAACATAGTCCGCGCCACAAGAAGCTATAAATTATGTAAACAAAAAATTCTAACAAGATACTTTTAATTACGAGCGACAATTTAATTAACAAGAAGTTCTTCCAAATTCAATCATCTCAAATTATCATACGTGTAATACGAAACTATCGAGCAATTTCACTTGGTCGGGTTATATTTTGGCTGAGTTATAAATAAAATATGTTTTGTGGTACATGGAACGTAAACATTTGGGCCGCCATTTTGAAGTAAGATCACGCTGACGCTGTCATTTTAATTTGATCCAAAGGTTTCGAACCCGAATGTGTGTTTTTTCAATTACTATTTAGTCCAATAGATTCGTTATGTTTTTACATCATACAGAGTATTACTTTTCTCTTACACGTTACTTCAATTTTTTTCTATAAGCTCTATAATATTAGTGGTTCTGGTAGCCTTTGGTTATTCTAGTAAAGTTGGTGAATGTTGAATGTCAATTTGTCGGTTTCTCAATTAAGAATTTAAAGTTGAAAAGCAGTTCAGCTCTGCACCAGCAGTAGAGGTACTTGCGGTAATTTCTCATAAACTATGTCGTGACGACAGATAATCGTCTAGTTTACAAGTGTCGTGGCTTGTGTATTTAAATGGAGGTGTTCACATTACATATAGGACGACACGATTACTGTCGTCCATGAATTTTGCTAACTAAAAACCAACGATAAATCAATCGTCACGACATCAGGCGTAAGCCCCCCGCTTACGCCTGTAAACCCAGAGAATTCTGTGATTGAAGGCTCGCTTCATTTCCAATATAGTATCATGAGAATGAAACATTTTCTTGTGTAAGTATCTACTCATGCACCTGTTTTTTTTTAGGATGGGAAACCATCAAATAACTTCTCCCACTCTGGGCGGAGCGGGAGGGAAGTGTCAGACTGTTACTGACTAAAACCCATCCATGTTCCTTCCTCGCCCTTTATGTTCCGCGGCTGCGGTATCTTTTTCGAACAGGCCCGCAACCCTGGATCTACTCATGCACCTTTGGTAATTACTCAGTCAATGTGTGCAATTTAGAATGTCTTCATACAGTTGCCTTTCACTTGTCTTAAATTAGTTGAATTGACTCGCTAAATATAAAACAACATCAAGTAGCAGTCGTGGCCGAGCGGTTAAGGCGTCTGACTAGAAATCAGATTCCCTCTGGGAGCGTAGGTTCGAATCCTACCGACTGCGGACACTTTTTGTCATGCAAAAGAAGCAGCGACAAGATTCCTCACTCTGCAGAAGAGATTCGGAGCACCACAATACTGACTCGCTCAAAATAGCAGGAATTCGATATTGTTTTTGGCTATTTATAAATTAGGAACAATGTTGTAGAATTTAAAAATGTGTCCATTTTAGGTGAAAGCGTCAGGCAGGGTAGCCCACGAAGACCCGCAAAGGCCGAAGCCTGCTGGGGCTGCGCAACTGTTCGAAAGAGGTACCGCAGCCCGGAACGTAAAGGGCGAGGAAGGAACATGGATGGGTTTTAGTCAGTAAAAGTCTGACACTCACAACATACAACGTACCTACCACTGGCCTACAAATTGCAAAAAACGTAAGAAAATTTGAATTTCGCGGGCTAGTCTGACGCCTCCCCAATAAACCTTAATTTCTTACAGCATTTCCATGTTTACTAATACTTCACAGAAATAGAAAACAAACAACCTGGTACTCTCCAAACAAGTCCTTTATTACAAGATGTCAATCACAGGAAACACAATGGGAGTAATATTGAGGAGTGGGCGGCGTTGTATTTACGAATTCTTGCTAAATAAAGATCTTGAATTCACTACAGCGTAAGTCGCAAGTGCTACTGCTGAGCCCCGAGATCCTTGGTTCAATGCACAGGTTGGGCAAAGTAGGGCATAATAAATAAGGCAAAGCGTTTTTCCAACAAACTATTCAGTAACATCCTGGAGTCAAGACTAATGGCAGATTTTAGACATACTCGCCTCTATAACCTACATGCAGCACGAATAGAACTGGCAATGTGAGGATGTTTCTAGCTTTCTAAAAAATACGGTTCTGTCGTAGAAAAACGGTTTGACGACTACTCCAGTTCTTTTATTCCTTTTCTATTATTTGTGAACTTCACAATCAGACACACAGAACATGGTAAGTCGTTCAGAATGTAGAAACATGAGTAATTTATTGTATTAGTGCCCTACAGATCTGAATAAAACAAAGATTCCCCAAGAAAATAGTGCGTGGCAGCACAAACAGTGATAAGTTAGGGTGGGCATCCGTTACGAGGCCATTACCTCACTGTTACCCTCATTTGACTCATACAATATGCAATCCCGTGAAATTCACTATGGCCATGGGAAGTCATGTGTTTTTGTGGCCTTTGATCTTTCACGAGTCATCTGAGATGAAAACTTGTAGTTATTTTGTGACGTTTTACTTCAGTCATGTCACTAGGCGTTTACTGAGGGATACAATAGTCATTATTTAGCGTAAGGAGAATGGGTCTTTAGGTACCGCAACAAAAGGAGATTTCACAATCTCTTATCAAATGCTCGAAGTTGTCTACTAAGGTAAGTCTGTCGAATAACGCCTACCTAAGGGAGAAAGTAAATATCTCAAAAAAAACAGGTCGGGGGAGTGTCAGTGCCCCGGGCGCAACTCGGGCTGTTTTGGGATTTAAAAACCTCGATGCGTAGGTATTAGGTTTGATTTTAGATATTACGTAACCCCAGTTATTTAGTAGATATCTATAGGCGAAATTAACCTTTTTTTTTTTTTTTTTTTAGGGATGGGAAATCATCAAATGACCCCCCCCACTCTGGGCGGAGCGGGAGGGAGTGTCAGACTCTTACTGACTAAAAACCATCCATGTTCCTTCCTCGCCTTTTACGTTCCGGGGCCGCGGTATCTCTTTCGAACAGGCCCGCAACCCCGGCAGGCTTCGGCCCTTGCGGGCCCCTCTCTTTTTGCTGACATCTCTTTGAGGCGCGCGTGGAACACGAACGCGCCGTCGACACGGCCTGTCGTCGTCGTTAGACGGCCGGACGGCTAGCTAGCCCATAGCCAACCGTCCACAGGCCCGCATCTACGGTGGCCGGTAGCCACCACGTGGCCCCCGACGCCCGTTGCGTCTCCCGCGGCGGCCGGGAAGAGAGGATCTCTCCCTCTCTCGTTCCGCCACCTCCTTCGCTAGCATGACTGCTTCGCAGAAGGAGGCGACGGCTTCCCATTCCGTCTCGCTCCGGACCATGGATTGAACCAGGGCCGGACGCGAGAGGTCGCCGCCGCCGATCGCCGCCACGAGGACACGGCGGAGCTCCGCCCACGCAGGGCAGACTTCCACCGTGTGCTCCACCGTGTCCTCCGGTCGATCCTCGCAGTGGAGACACCCGGGCGATTCCTCCCGCCCGATTCGGTGCAGGTACCTCCCGAAACATCCGTGTCCGGTGAGGACCTGCGTCAGGCGGAAGGTGATGACGCCGTAGCGCCTCTCCAGCCACTCCTCAAAGAGGGGACTTACCGCCACTATCGTGGCGTGCCCTAGGCGAAATTAACCTCTAGGCGTAATTCGACAGACCTACCTCTCTCAACGCCGATACGACTTTGCTCTAAACATTTTTTTCTGTGTGTGGCCAAGTTGTAACATAATAATACTTCACAAAATCACAATGACAACAATTAAGTTTTTAAAAGGAAATGATCGTGTGACGATCTGATCTCGTTTTCGGGGCGAACATAGCCTGATATCGCACATACAAGAGGGATTTAGAAGATGAAAAGAGAGAGAGAGAGTGAGACCTTGGCCCAGCACTGGGACACTCAAACCGGCTACAAAAAAAAATATCAATACCAGCTTTTGAACGATTGTAACAAAACCAGAAAAATACATATTAATCCTCTCTAAAACTAAACAAAAACACAAACAGTGTTCTTTGTACGGCCGGTAGCAACCGGATTAGTCAATTAGCCGGTCAAGCCGGGCGTCCGGCACCCTAGCCGGTCGACCGCCGTACAGCACTACATCCGGGTCCGGTCTCCACTTGATTCACTACACTCCTGGATACCGATACTGAGAACAGTTTGTTGGAAACTGAAAAATAAAGAATGGGGAATTTCTAAATTCTATTTATTTTGGGAAACAATTGAAACTGAATTGTATTGATAAGGAAGGTGGAGCTCGTGCCTAAATAATAACGGCCGCTCGGGTTGATCTTCAAGTTAAGGCGCCCTCACCTAGGTAGATCCATGGATAGGTGACCACAAAGGCAAAGGAAAATATTGTGGGTAAACCCTGATGACCAATAATCAAAAATTCTAAGCCATGTGACCATTCAACCGCACGTTGAACTGCGGTCAATGTCTCTCACAGGGTGGAGCCCTGTGTCCTGGCAGCTTGAACACAGGAACCTGGTTATGTAGCTGTAAAGTAGAACTGGAATGGAAAGTAAAAAACTATATTAAAAGTGTCCTTTTTAAAAAGCATATTATTACAAAATCAAGGACTACGTTGAAGACAAAGAAGTTTGGTTATAATTCCTTCTGCGTATGCCGCTTCCCTGGTAGCTCGTAAACGACACAGATTTGTGGATGTCTCTAACTATTCTGAATCTCATTTTTCTTATTACATAACATAATATGAAAACAGGTATTTATCGTGAATTTACCTTTAATTGAAGCCCGACGTTTCGATTGCACCAGCCGTGGTCGCGGGACACTGAAGTATTGGAGAGTGGCGACAGCAAAGCGAAGGCGTTTATTCAACTACTTCCTCCTCCTACCTCACTTGATCTTCATAAATGTTAATTAGGGCCGGCCCTGTTTTCATATGTTATATAACATATGAAATGTATATGGTAAGTTACCGTTTTCATATGTTATATAATTTGTGTTCTCATTTTAATTTTTTTCGATTCAGATTTTTACAATAGTTTTTAAATCATATATCTTTTGGTCAGAATAGTTATAGTACTGGTGACAATATTTGTGTCACATGTTTAATTTAGTTTGTATAGATGCTTTTTGTTTACCTGTTAATTGTGAATGAGTGTACATTGTAGGCATTGTATCTACAAAAGTAACAAATATTTAACTTATTTTTTTTTTCCAGCAAATATTTAACAAAAGTTAAACAGCATCTGGGAATCTTCCCAGATGGTTTTTAACTTTTGCTAAATATTTATCTCGTTTTACATTTTTTGTAAACTAAGCAACGATTGACCTATTGTTGTGCCTGCTCTTCTTCTTCGTCGTATCGATGACTTCACCTTTTTTTAAATTAAATTATTTTTGACCAGTACTCTGCCACCTCGACAGCGTTGGTGGTCCCCCCATATTAAAGTAACATAATAATAATTGTTCTACCAAATGATTTGAAAAGCGTAAACACGGAGTTTCTTGCCGGTTCTTCTCCTTGGAATCAACCAACGCGAACCGTATACCTTTTTCAACGTTTTTTATGTGCCCACCTAGGGCTATGTGAAATATTTATTTTTTATTTTTATTGACTGGACTTTTCACCCAACACACACAGCTAACAATGTTTCAATAACACGGAAGCTAAGCCCTCTTCAAAACAAAGCCATTACCATCATTCCATCATCACAAGAACATCCCAAGTCATTAGTCGGCATTAGGGGCAGTTTACATCGCTCCGTTAAAATTGTAATAATCTGCGGAACGTCTGCAGGGGCCGTAAATAAGCTAAATAGGCTGGTTTCGAGCTTGTGCCAGTGCCGCTTACTTTGAAGCCACGAAAACAGATGGCCACGCAATCGTTGTTTATTTGGAATTTTAGAATGAGGTTTAGTCGACGCAATTGTTGTTATAAATTAAAAAAATAGTGTCACACAAGCAACGAGGCTTGTGTTGTGGACACCAGGTAGATATACTACACAGATACTTTTTGTTTGTAAATACATACTGATTATACATACAGATCCATGACTCGGGATTCAAACCCGGGACCCAAAGAACGCAAGACAGCCTCCGCTTCGCCATTCGGGACCTCAAAATTTAGAAGACTTAATTGGCACGGGATTTACAGTACATACCATAAGTCTTGCTCAAACTAGTCCGGATAAATTGCAGACTGTCTGCGGACATCGGACATTGGACAGATATTTGAGTACTTTATCGGTACGCATATCGGATTGACCGTAATTTAATTTAACTCTGATAGTTATGGCCAAAGTAGGTATATGACCTAGAATTAAATTGATTGTGTCTTTCCAGTTTATTTTTAAAAATAAAAACTACTATGACTGTTAAATTTTCATCACAAATCTTTTCAGCACCATGGTATCTGAAAACAAAAAAAAACATAAGTATGCGCGATGTTTTGATATTAATCTTACCTTCCGCTAAGGCGTTTCTCCTGGCCACACGAACTAGTGTCCTCTATTTAGAATTCGTATTTATTATTATTGTTTTAGTTTCGCGTCCCATCCTAAGATTTAGCGCCGGCTTAGTCCAGCAAACACTGGATAGTGGACACTTGTGCCGATGACCACACCAGGGGCTGTACACCACCTCTTATTTATCTATATATAGGAGATCCAACAGCTGTAATTCAATAATAACGGTCATATAACTAACACAAAGCCAATTACAGAAATTGCAGTAGAAATCTTACGATCACTAATAAGCAAGGTATTTTTTTTTTCACATAAAAAAGTCATAAGTCAGATTAGTGCTAATCTGACTTTTGGTGCGAGAAAGAGGTCACGGTTTATATTAGATGTACCTAAGTCCCCCATATACTAAATAAATAAATAATAAAGAAATTAATGTAAGATTGGATGATTCTGCTATAAGAAGTGGTGGTAGGCCTTTTTTTCGGATGGGAAATCATCAAATACCTTCTCCCACTCTGGGCGGAGCAGGAGGGAGTGTCAGACTTTTACTGACCAAACCCATCCATGTTCCTTCCTCGCCCTTTATGTTCCGGGGCACGGTATCTCTCGAACAGTCCCGCAGCCCGTGGTAAGCCCCTTTATCTCTTATTGTTCCTTTTTCAAAATGCTAATATTAATCATAAAGTATTGCTATTTATGGTTTATTAAGGAAGGGATGATGAATATGGCGTCGGAGACTGAACAGTTTTGTGATCATCCGTTGGCTTGGTATAGGTATGTGATAAGGACGGAAGAATGAGAAAACGTGAGTCTGAGTGTGTACGGCGGTAAGAGAAGAGGAAGAAGAAAAAAATTATGAATGAACTGCGTGCGGGATGAAATGGCAAGAAATCAAAAGAGTCTGAATAGTTGGGTGGACGCAGACATGCTGCGCCGATGCTAAATAAATTGGTATAAGCAGAGGAGAACGATGATGACTTGTGTATGTGGGTTGTTAAATGTGTAATGTTAATGGATATGAAAAGACCTCTTACGTGAATAACAAACAGAAAGACCTGAGTATGTTTTATGTCAATATGGTGTTAGAAGAATTTAAATTCAGAATCTGGCGATGCAGGAATCCGGATTATTTTTGACATCGCGTCCTACTGTCGCAGTCAGAAACTTCAGACTATGAATGATCCTTATGTATGTGTCACCGTAAAATTGTCAAACACGTTATATTACAATATAACGTGTTTTTTCTCGCGACACTGTAATGTCTCGAATTATTGTCAACTGAACATACGGAAGTATCTCTGCCCCCATAATCGGGACTTGGAGCACCCCCCGTTAGGTTAGTTAGGTTCCTTTAAACCCTGCACTCGAAATAGGGGCTGTCGACTACGCTTTTTAGGGGGAATATAAAGTGTTTTAAGGTTATGTTATATTAATCGGTATTTCTCAGGAATGGTGCATTATCTTTTCATGAGAGTTGTGCCACTGGGCAAGGGGGACCCCTCCTTCCCTCCACAGCGAGTGAGTTGACTACCATCGCATGCATTTCACGAAAAATAATGCGTTTTGTTGTAAGCAGTATGTTCATTTGACAATTATTCGAGACTTTACAATATCGCTAGAGATATTACAATATAACGTATTTGACAATTTAACGGTGACATTGTACTCCTGTTGCGTCGTCTACGTTCATACAAATGGCCATACACGTAGTCACATTAGTGATGTCCTTGCGAATGTCATGCTCATGCTCATGACTTACGTTAGTGCCAGTCCAGCCGGTAGTGTGTCTTAAGTTAGTGTCTTCTTAGGGCGTGTAGTTCCGGGGTATCTATACACATGCCTTTTAATCTATTTTGGCGTATTCCAATATTTCTTACAAATAAAACGAAACCTCATACACATTTTATCGATGTAAAGAATCCTTAAAGCGCACTCAATACCGTGTTTAAGTAATCGTGAAGCGTCGGAAAAACAGCATGTGACGATTTCCGGCCCATCGGCCGTGGTTGCGGCCTGAATGCGGCCCGCCGGAAGTACGTAAGCGGTGGGTACGCCGACTTCCGGGCGCGCGACAATCCCAAACTTTCGGTAAAATAACTCTGACGTTAACGGCAAAAAGGAGGGTTTTGTGGCAGGTGAGTTTGTATCGCTGTGTGGGGAGACACGTGTGTTGAGTTATGTTCCAGTCCGATAAGATAGTTGGCTTTATGTGTGCTTAGTTGACAACTGTTTATACTTACATACGTAAATAACGTAAGTATTCTTATTATTTAGCTAATACAAAAATCTTTCCGAGAAGTTTTGTTGTCACTACATCAACGAGGCATGACTCTGCTTAGTCTACTTAGAATGTTTTTTTAACTATTGATTATACAAGTGCTGTGCACACCTATAAGTGACGAGTTCACCGCAATGCTGTTGAAATTGAATATATTTAATGTAATGAATTACTGAATAAGTCGTTGGTGTGTCAATCTTCTATACTAATATTATGAAGCAGAAGAGTTTGTTTGTTTGTTTGTTTGTTTGTTTGAACGCGCTAATCTCAGGAAGTACTGGTTCGAATTGAAAAAATATTTTTGTTTTGGATAGTCCATTTATCGAGGAAGGCTTTAGGCTATATAACGTCACGCTACAATTATAAGGAGCGGAGCAGGAATGAAAAATGTTGCAAAAACGGGGATTTTTTTTCCTTTCGATTTCTCTCTTATGTGACGCAGACGAAGTTGCGCGGGTCAGCTAGTAAATAAATAAATAAATAAATAAATGGTCAAGGTGTTATTGGGTTTTTCTATTTAAAAATTCTCAGTAGCTCCATTAAAGCAAATGCCTCGCTCTTTACCCAACTTTAATCATATTCATATGTTCTATTTGGCTTATCCTGCCGTGCGTGACCGACAACAGTCCGTACAACTATTATGACTACCAAAACGGACCAAACTAAATAAATCAGTGCAATATCCCATTTCAGTGTCGTGACATCCTCGAACTAATCCTTTGTCTCGCAGATCCCATCAAGCCGGACCGCCATAAAATTTACGTACATGTTACACTTTGACGTAAGTTGCATCACTGCCATAGATTATGAGAGTACGGAGAGACGCGTCATATCGTGAAGCTGCAACTCGAACAACTAGTGAAATATTTTAACTATCGATAGCGGTTCGCCTCTGCTTAACTCTTTGTAAAACCGGTGTGATGTTATGTTATGAGGTACAAATGATTTAGCACCCAGTGGTCGCAAACGAAATTAATTAACATAAGGTCCTGAGTTTAAGTCTCAAGTTGAAATATGTGTTTGAGTTTTTCTAACTACCTATCTGATTGATAACAATAATTAGATCATCGCCGCTTTTACGTGTCATATCTGGAAATATCTACCTATAGCTATACTTATAAAGAGAGAGAAATAATGGTTTATTTGTTTGTACTTACCGAATATGCTCCGAAACTACTGTACCGATTTCAACCACTTTTTATCACGAAACATTGGTTAATAAATTACATTAACAAAAAATAGAGATCCTTAATATAACTGCAGTAATGTAACCCAGAGTTGCAAAATATTGAAACTTGCGCGTGTGAAACCGCGGGCCGCAGTAAGTATAAAATAATAATGACAAAAGTAAAAAAAAAAAACTTTCCCGTCTATGACCTACTTGAGAAGAGATCAAGAGAGAGTAGGTACTGATAGATACTAAGTTGTTCATTATTTTCTAGATTTGAACACATTTCACATTCAGCCTTAGGTAACTGATTTAACGCTGTATTTTGTCTGTAATAACGTAACCGTCCTGTCACTTGTCACAACCACTCGGTCTAAGTCTGAAATTGTGACATCTTACCTAACTACAAGGTAGATCGACCGCTAAACTAATTGGATTGCTTTCTAGTAAAATACCTTATTTTCAGACACGTTTGGTCGAGACTGGGATGAAGAGTTAATGTTACAACAAAGTACTAGATATTATACTGGTAGTGGATTACATGATTTTCAAATGTTTGATGTTTGCTCGTGTCGTAAAGTACGGAACAATGGGCTGGTTTCCACCATCAATAAATTGCAAATCTATTTAGTCCGTCAGTTAGAGTATTGAAAAATAATGGGCACGTATATGATAACGTGTTTAACGTGTTTATTAGTACGAGTATTGTATGCACGTCACGACTTTGCGACGAATAAATATTTTTTCTTTCTTTCTTTTTTCTTTTTATATTTTGTTTTTGCAAATCAATGAATATTGACGAAGATAAAACGCATCCAAACTCGAGAGTCTCGTGACGTCTGAACGCACTAAAACTTATACTACGTCATGAGACGACGTATTGAGAATTTTAAAAGAGTCGGCTCTTCGTCAATTTTGGTACGTAACAAAAGAAAAAACACGGGTCAAACATTATTTGACAATCTAATTGATTAATTAGATTTTTTCAGTTGACAAGACCAATCAAAATATTCACATAGGGTGACACAATGGGCAAGAGGTAAAATTTTGCCATTTGATCAACCAATCAATTAATTTGAACTGCATAACTTAGACAGCCTGTAACGTCCCCGATTCTAAAACACAAACCTCTTTTTTATGTAAGCTGACCCATCTGCTAATCCAATAATCTATGTCCTCACAGTAAAATGCCGGCAGCAAGCTCTAATACAAAACACAATTACAATAAAAGGTTTGAATGCACAGTTTCAAGCCGAAAGTTTCACAGTCGCACAGATATTGTATTCGTTAACAAACAACTGTCATTAGAGCGGGGACACTAATTGCAAGTTGTGTGTCGCCTATGCTTTACGGCGGATAGCGGATCATCTGCCGCGGAACTAATCTTGGAATGGACGGCACTGCAGTGCCATGTGGAGAAGGAGACAGTAAGGCAACTCGTTACGATGTAACAAATGTTCTTGCTGAAAAGAACGTGGAAAAAGTATCAATCGACCCACGAGGCGATTGATTGGAGTCGGTCCTCAGAGGTAGCGCCGCCAACAGCTCACAGAGGTAAGAGATAGAAAAGACGTGTTTTGGTAAAGCAATATACTTTGATTACACTGGAAGTCGACCTTAATTGGACTTAACCACGAACATTTTTTTTTTAAAGGAAACTTTTTTTGCCGCGTTGAGCACTTTTAGTGTGAACCAAATGCAGCCAAGTGCGAGTTGGATGAAGAGTTCCGTAGCAGCAATTAATAATATAAAAGTTCTTGTACGATTTATGACGTTTTAAAAAAAAACTACTAACTAGATCTCGTTCAAACCAATTTTCAGTGAAAGTTTACATAGTAATGTATATCATGTATTATTTTTAGTTTTATATTTCTCTCATTTTAGAAGTTACAGCACACATTTTACTACTTTGGAAGTGTCTCTCGCGCAAACTATTCAGTTTAGAAAAAAAAGAAAATGAAACCTCATTATCATTTTTGAAGACCTGTCCATAGAGATACCCCACTCGTATGGGTGTGATGAAAAATGCAGTTTCAGTTCAAAGTATGGGGAACCCCAAAAATATCTTGTTTTATTTTCTATTTTTGTGTGAAAATCTTAATGCGGTTTACAGAATACATCTACTTACCAAGTTTCAACAGCATACTTCTTATAGTTTCGGAAAAAACTGGCTGTGACATACGGATGGACAGACAGACAGACATGACGAATCTATAAGGATTCAGTTACTTGCCATTTGGCTACGGAACCCTAAAAATCATGGAACTTGCGTGACCGTCACCTAACGTTTTGTAGTTTACGCTTCTATCGGCAGTCCATAAAGACTGCCGCGCATGTTTTTTTTTTATTCCGAAAAACACGCAAAATGGCGTCAACAACGGTTCAAGATATAACTGGGAAAAGGATAAGCAGATGAAGATGATCTGGCTAACCTTCTTTTAGCTCATCAGACGTTTCGTTGTACGCGTCTTGCTTGTCTTATTTTTGAACCTTCTGTCTTACATTTCCTGTGGTTATTTATACGGCGCTCTTATTTGATTTACCCACGTCCACCCACTGGTTCATTCCATACTTTATGAGATATTTATAAAATTGATATTGACATAAACAGAGCAGCGATAAAGTAATCATGTGACAACAAAGTTCTACTCGATGTCATAAATATAGCCTTCTTGTGTATGGTGTAGGTGTGAATAAATAAAACTGTGTAGCTTCCAATTATAACCGATACTTAGTAAAGGTCATCGCGTACGTCGTGTATAATAATAATTTTCTGGTGGAAACTAGACTGAATAGGGTAGACGACAAAAAAAATCTATAAAGTCCGTCAGTTAGAATCATCATCATCATCATCAGCCTATAATGTTCCCACTGCTGGGACTCGGCCTCCTCTCAATGAGAGGGAATGGGCTATAATCTACCACGCGGGCCCAGTTAGAATACCAAAGCAATTTTGAACCGCATTTCTTTACGTTAGTAAATCAAATTAATGAAGACAGACGGTTTTAAAATTCTCAATACGTCACGCCTAGGCATATTTTTAGAGCATGCTGACGTCATCAGCCTCCACTCCCGAGTTTTGATGCGTTTTATTAGTCTATATTCTTTAACTTACAAAAACAAAAAATACGTGTCCATTATTTTCCAATGCTCTAACTGACGGACTAAATAAATTTGTAAATTTTTGATACCTTCGTCATATGCCCATTACGAGCACAGCGGCCGGTCTCAAGAAATAATAGAAGAGAATGCAGGAGATAACCGTGCACACTTGTGTGCGCGAACACAGGTGCACTCCCATCACAGGTCCACGACCAACTTCCTATCTCCGGGCTGCTTATGAAAAACTCAATAACCCTTTATTGTGGTCAAAGTAGCTTTTCCGTTCCGTTTTCGTGTTCCGTTTCCACAGACAAGCCGTGAAAACGGCTTTGTGTGGCATTGTCATAAATTAAGACTTGTAATCTTTCATTTAATACATAAATAAGTATATATCGCCGTAAAATTGTCAAACACGTTATATTACAATATAACGTGTTTTTTCTCGCGATATTGTAATGTCTCGAATTATTGTCAACTGAACATACGGAAGTATCTCTGCCCCCATATTCGGGACTTGGGGCACCCCCCCGTTAGGTTAGTTAGGTTCCTTTAAACCCTGCACTCGGAAATAGGGGCCCCGCGAAGCGGGGCTCCGTCGACTACGCTTTTTAGGGGGAATATAAAGTGTTTTAAGGTTATGTTATATTAATCGGTATTTCTCAGGAATGGTGCATTATCTTTTCATGAGAGTT
The DNA here is from genome assembly GCA_916618015.1 of Xestia c-nigrum. NCBI lineage: Eukaryota > Metazoa > Arthropoda > Insecta > Lepidoptera > Noctuidae > Xestia > Xestia c-nigrum. The sequence goes on along the minus strand of OU745254.1, from coordinate 24,971,703 downwards.
GTGCCACTGGGCAAGGGGGACCCCTCCTTCCCTCTACACCGCGTAAGTTGACTACCATCGCATGCATTTCACGAAAAATAATGCGTTTTGTTGTAAACAGTATGTTCATTTGACAATAATTCGAGACTTTACAATATCGCTAGAGATATTACAATATAACGTATTTGACAATTTTACGGTGACATACATATTTGGCAGACCTGGGCATCAAACTTAGAACTGGCGCTCATTAGTCGCGTTTGTTACCGCGAGACCAGACGAGGTAGTTACATACACCAATATATAAGCACTTCGAGGCTCCTGGGGTGCTGGCATGATCTGGCTAAGTGGTTACTTTGGGTTGACATCTGGTTGATGACTAACCGGTGACTTCGATCCCGGTGAGCGTTTACCCTTAATATTGTTACCAAATCAGAAGACTCCTACGTAAATCAGTAAAATTCCGTGGGTAAGAATTTCCATCGGAAACTGTGGAATAAGGAGTGAGGTGGTTTAGCACCCACGTTGGTGCTATTATACTATAAGTCGCAAGTAATAAGGGGCAAGTCGTTTGTCAACAATCGGGCGTAAAATTAGACTGATTGAGTAGCATCAAGTTACACTGGAAACGAATCCCAAAAATAGGTAGTACTGGAGATAATAATGAGGCTGCTAAAAATATGAAACTTGGGGTTGAATGAGCTTCGGTCTGTCAAAATGTGTGTGTTCTGGATTGCGCTTTATTTTGTTTTATATTTTTATATTTTATTTTTAATTTTTATACATTATATTGATTTGATTACGCTAGGGTTTGTCTCAGTCATCTCATCTGCCTAGACATTTCCCAACTACCCTACTTCAAGTCGAACCAGATGCAGCTGAATAAAAGTATTTTACATGGAGCGACTGCCTATCTGACCCCCACAACGCAGTTAGTACTGGGTAATACGAAACCCCGCGGTATGACTGGTTGTCAGACTTTTTGAGCCACTGACTACCGTAATGACTATCAAAGATCTACAGCAACAAAAAACAATCTAAATGACAACCACCAACAGCTTAACGTGCTTTCCGAGGTACGGAGGAAACTCGATATGTTAAAAAAAAGTGTGACCACCCGTCACCCATCTTCAGAGCAAGGCAATCACGGCTTAACCTAAAGATCGACCCGAGAGGCTGTTTTTATTTAGCCAAGAGCTAAGGTTTTGTCTCAGTATCTTACCCTAATGTCAAAAAGCCGGTTACACAATAATACAGGTAAACAACGTCATCACGAAGCCGTCAACTTTTTTTTTGGGGTGAATAGTGATGTTTTGTGTTAGAACTCATTGTAACGCACTTAAAACACACACCTTGAGGAGCATCAATGAGCCGCACCATTGAGGTGTTTAAAATTAAAACCTTACAATAAAACGAATGTTTAAAAAAACTTGTTAAAAAGTTGGAACTTAGACCCCAATATCTCCGTAACTATAGACGGTTCCCAGGTATGGTGTAAAACAAAAAAAAAAGATCGCAATGACAGGGGAACAAGGGGCTTCGTTAAGAGGTGTTTTACGACGTTTATAGCGCAAATAACTAAGCGTCGCTAAACTAGACATTAGTGAAGAAAGACATAAGCCACTGATGGAGAAACTCAACACTTTCCTCGATCTGAGGACCTCGCGCTGATTAGGCTGCCTGTCCACTGAAGCGGAGCGAGGTGGCAGAGCGGAGAAATGGGAAAATTTTAACCAATAGGATAGCATACTGGAGCGAAGCTGGTATTTTATGCAATTTTATTGGTTAATATTTATCCTTTTCTCCGCTCCGCAGCGTATCTCCGCTTCAGTGGACAGGCAGCCTTAGTGTCGCTTCCCGGCGAGCAACGATACATCCAAGCTACATGATCTTTTGTATCTTCAACAATTTAATATTCTAACATCAAAGTCCTGGCTTTGTTTATCACGTCAGCTAACAAAGTAAACTAATTAGCTACGATCTACATGTGTCAGTAACTCAATCATACCGCCAGTCAGCGCTCACGGCGCAACTTGTAAATTCGTTACTGTGAGATCATTGATCTGTTAGCGAGAGCTAGTTATTAGATAGGATTCGTTTTGTTCTTGAATTGCTTAATTTGATTTAAGCAACGTGTCCCTAAAATAAGAAAAAGTCTTTAGGAATCATTATAAAGACTAGTACCGCATTCTTTATGGATACTATCAAAAACAAAGGTATTTCAAACAAGTTAGGCTAGCAAGACAATCACTCAAAAAGATACAGTTTCTCATCCCTACTTCTAAGGCCCCGTTCGCACTATATCATGACGATTAATTTATCGTTGGTTTTTAGTTGGCAAAAGTCATGGACGGCAATCGCGTCGTCCTATATGTGAACACCACTATTTAAATACACAAGCCCGATTATCTGTCGTGACGACATAGTGGGAACGACGCCCTAGTGTTTCAGCTGGAGAGAGAAGGGGCGGTCCACACTCCTCAGAAAAGTAAAGAATAGTAACTGGCGGTAGTTTCCAACACAAGCGTGATATTCGTTCAACCTTTGAGTTCATTACGGTAGTGCGGATGGTTTAACTCCAAACAAGCATAAAAGTAAATAATTAAAATTTAGGACACCATTAACAGTATAAAGTGTTAATAATACTCCTAAAACAAGCCCAATAACGAGACAACACCTCCCATGGCAGTCGTGGCCGAGCGGTTAAGGCGTCTGACTAGAAATCAGATTCCCTCTGGGAGCGTAGGTTCGAATCCTACCGACTGCGAACACTTTTTGTTTGTTTTGGACCAAAATAGAAAGCAAATATAAACTTTTTGATCATCCCAGCTTCTGCAAATATGTAGATTGGAAATCACAATTAAGTAATAGTATTTTCATCCATGAAAGTTTCATCGTAATTATAATGTGGTCTATTTGAGCCGGCCTTTACGTGCCATTGCTCAAATAACTGAGCCTGACGATATTTATTCAATACCGCAAAAACAGCACAGCACAAAATGAAGAGGATACGATGTTTAATGATAAAACAGCAATTCTCATTAAAAAATAATGAATAATTATGAAAATTGTGGCTACGTTTCGTTGGCCATCATTCAATAAGTGCGGATCTTTGTTTAATTATTATTTGCCGTTAACAATGTGGGTAGTAAATACTATAATATACCGGGTTTTATTCAACTGTGGTGGGTGGTACTTAGTTACTGGTTGTCAAACCAGTAACTAAGTACCACCCAGTGGTAACTGTCGTTAAGTATTCTATAAATACAGCAATTTGGAAAAGACTAGTCGGGACAAAAATATTCTATGCACCAACCCAGCAAATCAATCAAAGCATTTATTTCCAGTAGGCCAGTTACAGGCACTTTTGAATTGTCGAAACAAAAATGAACATTTAACGTAGCTACAGTCCCAGTCACAAGACATAAAAACTGTGAAAGTACTGTAGTTGGTTGGCAAATGGTTTATCCGCGTGCATTTAAACGAAACCCCTTTCAACAACAAAAGGCGCTAAGGTCCATGTTCACCGAAAAGATAACGGTGTGATTATCTCAAAACAGCTGTTTAAGGGACATGTTCCCCTAGAAGTGTTTTAAGCAGCTGTTTTTAGATAATCAGAACGGCATCTTTTGTTGAACTTGGACCATGATAACAGACAGGCGGGTTTACATTTGCATTAACAGAAAACCAAACTATCAGAAACCACTACGTTACCACTAAAATGTCACTCCAGTATGAATAAAGCCCTGCCGGGGTTGCGGGCCTGTTCGAAAGAGATACCGCGGCCCCGGAACATAAAAGGCGAGGAAGGAACATGGATGGTTTTTAGTCAGTAAGAGTCTGACACTCCCTCCCGCTCCGCCCAGAGTGGGGGGGGTCATTTGATGATTTCCCATCCTTAAAAAAAAAAAAAAAAAAAAAGTATGAATAAAGCCACCATTTTATGAAGCCGACTAACACAAACCGTATGATGTCAAACAAAGAGTCTTATTTGACATATTAGCGGACACGATCGCGTCAAAGCGAGGGTTTTATTAAAAATACTTCGCATTCCATGGGGCCCATGGGTGCCAAATTAATTTTTATTGAATTTGTGTTTGCTTTCGTTGTGCAAATATTAAATGTATCTTGTAAATTTATCCGATATCGACTTAGATTTATTGAATACAATTAAACATACAATTTTTATAATCGACTTTTGTAAATGTAACAAAAAATACCCTTTTTAAGTATTTTATTTGTTTCAGGGCAAATTCTTATGTGTATGTCACCGTAAAATTATCAAACACATTATATTACAAGATAACGTGTTTCTCTCTAGCGAAATTGTAAACTCTCGAATTATTTTCAACTGAACATACGGATGTATCTCTGCCCCCATAATCGGGACTTGGGGCACCCCCCCGTTAGGTTCGTTAGGTTCCTTTAAACCCTGCACTCGGAAATAGTCGACTACGCTTTTTAGGGGAATATAAAGTGTTTTAAGGTTAGGTTATGATAATCGGTATTTCTCAGGAATGGTACATTATCTTTTCATGAGAGTTGTACTACTGGGTAAGGGGGACCCCTCCTTCCCTCCACACCGAGTAAGTTGACTACCATCGCATGCATATCACGAAAAATAATGCTTTTTGTTGTATGTCAATACAACAAAACGCATTATTTTGAAATGACAATATTTCGAGATTTTACAATATCGCTAGAGGTATTACAATATAACGTATTTGTCAATTTTACGGTGACATATATAAATTCTTGGTCTGTAGATGTCTGACCACCCTTACATTCCGTGTTTTTCTCTGAGCCTCGGAAAGCACGTTAAGCTGTTGGTCCCGGCTGTCATTTGTCTTCTTTCTTTCTTTGATCTTTGAAAGGCGTTACAGGAGCGGTATCGTATTTCCTAGTATTAACTGGGTTGTGGAGGTCAGATAGGCAGTCGCTCTATGTAAAATACTGGTGTGCATCTGCATCCGGTTAGACTGAAAGCCGACCCCAACATAGTTGGGCAAAGGTTGGGCAGATGATGAGGGCAAATTCTGATATCAAAAAAGATCATAACAAATAAGCTGCTAAGCTCGAGGAACAAAGAAAAAGCAATTGATTTAATGGGTAAGTCCTCATCCAAGTAAAAATAATCCTATATAAAGAAGCCCTCTATAAAGAAAAGCTCAAAGCTAAAAAAAAACAATACTCATGCTGCTTAACGTGAGAATGTAACCTACGACCTCCGCGACAGCTACTAGCTCAGCTTCAGCTAGTGCCGAACTTAATCCTCAAACTTCAATAATTTTACTTTTTAAAAGCTCCGTGCCCAAGTTATTAAGTTGTTACCCAACTTGCTAACTTTATTGATTCCACCGTGACGGCTTGTCACTCAAACTCTAATATTATTCCTAACATTTTCTGAAGATCTTTGGTTTTCTAACCGAACTTTTAGTTTTAAACTTTTGTTAAAATTCTTCCCTTTTTATTACCAGACTTCATTGGATTTTTATTAACGAAATGGTTATGATTGTGAGCTGAAACTAAACAGTCAAGTTATTTAAACCTGAAATCAAGGTGTGACAAGACAATCTATACTATTCTCAAGTAAACATTTTACAAAAACTTTAGCCATAACTATTAAAAGGCAAAAGTTTCGCAGCCGGTAGGATTCGAACCTACGCTCCCACTGGGAATCTGATTTCGAGTCAGACGCCTTAACCACTCGGCCACGACTGCTTATCGCAACCTGTCCGAATATAGCCGTTATTGTCAGTAACTACGATATGCACTGCGCAGACTTCTGCAATAAGTACAACACTTTTAAAGTTGCCAAATTTATGAAGCTCATTTGAAAAGATCTTGTCCAAATATTATCTTGTTAAACAAAATTCGTATGCAAGCAAAGCCTACTTCTTTGCTTTTTTTATCTTTTACTCAACTCTTTGGAAGAAAAAGTACATAAACTTTTATAAAATGAACTTAAAGCTACAAGAGACCAGCCCTCTAGATTGTAAGACGTTATAGATAAGACGACTACTTTCTTCTATCTTATTCTTTCACCTGTCATTTAAGCCATTTGAACCAATTATTTTGATAATAAAATAATTGAATTACCTAATTACTTATACTTCACTAATATTATCTGAAAAATGAGGCAAACAGGGTGGGTTGTTCGTCAAATACCTACATACTCGTAAACTTACGTACAAGCTACGTTGTGTCATTGTGTGAATCTCGCTCCATAGCAATCCATGCAATATACATATATGTCACTATATATGGCCTGCCGGGCTTTTCCTTATGTGACAATAATTAAATTAAGGAATTTTTTTTTTGGCTATTCGAATATGTAGGTAGTAAACATTTTTTTTTCTAGTAATAATGTTAACACAAAATAAAATAATACATTTTTTGAGCACTTGAGTTAATGCTAGTTAACAAAATAGGTAGGTGTTGCAACCCTTACTAAGTTACAAAGTAGGTACACACTTTTGGTTGACAAAATAATTGCAGGCAGAGCAAGTGTTTTAAACAGAATTCAGAAAAAAAAACAATTTAAATTTAGTAGTAAGTATGAAACAAAAGACTTTCTTGAAAAATATAAAACTATAATACCCACCTTCTTCGAGTTCATTAATTTTTACTACGTATATTTCTTAATTTTATTTTAATCACCAACTACAGTAAATTGTATTTCCCAGACTTAATTGAAATTAATTAATTGTGTTTTAACCTAACCCAATTGCGTAAAACTGATTCTTTACTAGAGTTTAAAAGTTACAAAATTTCTTTCCCCATTTAAAATAGTCCCAATTCCGAGAGACTACTTAACGCTATAATGCTAAACCAAACAGGTTCAAAAAGCAACTGGTAAATCCGTGCATTAGCATAGAGATCGATGGGGGGTTAGCTTCGCCCGGACAGTCCGGGGATTCACTATCCCCACCCCAGCCCCGCTGTGGTCCATCCGTTACGAAACTCTAAGTTTCGGAGATAAACCAGTTTCCAAATAGAAACTTCGATTTATTAACCTGTTCTGTTCTGTTTTATAGGAATAACAAATTTTAGGATGGTTTTCGATTTTTGAACCGAATTTAAAATTCAGTTTAATTTGTTAACGAAGAACACATTTCAGCAATCAATCTGAACGCGTCGTGCGAATCTGAACCGAGTTCAAGAGCTATCTATTAGCACCATAACTGCTGTGGAAAATTGACACGTAGTGCTCTTTAATGCCGTTTAGATGTGGTTGGTGAAACCCGCTTTGAGTCATTACATAATGTGCAGCATTCTATGCATATTTTAAGGTTATCTACATCAAGTTATATTTGAGTGAGTGTGCTTAGTGTGTACAAACGATTCAGAGGCAATATAATAACTTTAATAGCAACAGTTGTAATCCGGGGGTGCGGTGGGGAGAAGTGGGTGGTAGAATCTCCCCCAACTTTCCCCCGCCGAGGTGCGTAGTTTTTAAATGTTAAAGGAAAAAGTATTGATTGATTTCTGAGTAAAATCGCCTGAATAGAGGGGGAGAGTAAGCAATCAATAATAACAAAGCTTAATCAAGGGAGCTCCGCTTTGACAAAGTATTTCTGTATTGTCATTACGTGTGGCTAAAGTATTAAAAATATTATAATCTTAATATGAATTAACTAAAACATAGTCTCAAAAACAACTAAATCATAGCACTTCATCTTCATTTAGCACTTCCCCTTTCCAGCATAGTTTCACTTCAAATAAACAACAATAACAGGAATTCTTAAGAGCGGCAACTAAATACGTTTTCTTAGTACGCCAGCGCATAATTTTTGTCTGAAACGAGCCGTGACCACAGAGTAGGAATAAATGGAACACTTGATCGCACCAGCTTTATACAAGCAATGTGTTCGTCGTTGATCAATTTTAAAATATTAACGAACTACGATAACCTATCCGTCAAGGCAGTCGTCAATCGTTGAAAGTAGTGCAATACTTCCTAAGGTCACTCTTACTGCATTGATTATTAACATAGTCTTAAGCTAAACATTCAACATTGAAGGCCTTTTAGATTCCCGGATGCTGTTAAATATTCCTTTTGTTTTACATTTTTTGTATAGCAAGCAACGACCTATTGTCGGGCCTACGCTGTCCCCCCATACTTTAGTACTAATGCTGTAATGAAACATAATAATATTGTAATACCAAATGATTTGAAAAGAGTAACCATGGAGTTTCTTGCCGGTTCTTCTCCATGGAATGGACCAACGCAAACCGTGCACCTTTTTCGACGTTTTATAAGTGCCCATCCAGGCCTGTGAAATAAAATATTTTGATTTTGATTTTTTTTTTAAACAAATTAAACCCTATGATAAAAAACCAACAGTATTTTGGAGTGTAATGAAGATTTTCTGTCTCATGTGGTGGCTTCACAATAGGCATATTGTTTTTGTGAATCAATGAATATTGATAAACATAAAACGTTTCAAAATTTGGCAGTGGGGGCTCATGACTTCAGTACGCTCCAAAAATTATACCTAGGCGTGACGTATTAAGAATTTTAAAAGCTTCTCGTATCTTCGCTGATTTTTAATTTACGTTACAAAAGAACAAATGCGGGTTTAATATTTTTTATAATCTGACGGACTAATTCGTTTTTGTTTTGTCATCTACCCTATTACATATTATTATATTGAAGCACTTCCTTAAAAGTATAAATTAATGTTGCATGCACACCGCATGTTGAGGTAACATAAAAGTTAAGCAATATTAATCAACATAATACACTAACACGGCAACATATAATGATAATATATAACACTTGGAAATATTGCTCTACAAAAAGTAACTGCGATGTGGATGCACTATTAGACGAGTCCGCCGTGATGATCATGGCTGGAATCCTGAAACAGAATAATATTTGTGTGAGCACTCCATTCTTACTACTTCATGGTCCCGACCTACAACAAAACGTTAGTTACCCCTAAATGAGCGTTATTGCAGCCATTTGGACAGGGTAGCCCTAATTTAGGGGTATAATTCAAAATTAAAAAGCTTAGGAAGAGTGAAATGGTATTGTTTGTTAGTTCCGTAGGTGTAAAAGGGTATTGGGTATATACTATGCCTGAATTCTTCTCGCGCTGACGGTCGGACGCGCACGGTCGGTCGCGTACGAGTATACATTGCGTTTTATAAAGTACCATACTGCGACGCCAACGTTAGCGGCGAACGACAGCCATATTTTGTTCTCGCTGAGGTCACGACCGACAGTATGTGACCGACCGACAGTGCAACAAGAATTCAGGCTCTACGTCCGTCAGCGAGAACAAAATACGGCTATCGATTTGATCAACTATTGTCTTTATCTACCTAACAAAAACTATTATAAACAGAATTTTTAAAATGCCCATAGATTTTGCTTAACAGTCAAGCGAAGTTACTCACACTGAAAAACGGTTAGGTCTTTAATGTTACATTAAATCACAGAGTCGATAATTCAGTCATGAGTCATGCTTCAAAGTCGAATACACGCACTTCTACGGTACAAATATGAACAGTAATTCCTCAATACATTAAATAAACCGATTTCGAAACACCTCTACGTAACACTAAAATGAGGAATATTTTTATATAATAAAAGAGATTCCTAAGCCTTCCGAAACGCTGTTATCTCACATTTCATCGCGTTCTTTATCTGTGAACCGTGACGTCGCCGGCGCTTATTACCGGCCCGATCGTAGACCCCTGTAAATTCCCTAATATTCTCAAATTGGACTAAAATATTGCGCGAGAGATATATGACGTTAGAGTATTAAAAAGGATTTGGGTATTATGATAAAGGGTTTTGCAATGGGGGGTTAAAATGTTTCATTTGTAGTATCTACGAGGGTGGGTCCAAAAGTTCCCGGAATAAAGGCGTTAGAATGGGGAGAAGATATTTTTAAACTATCTATAAATACTAAGTTTTAATCCGATCAGTTCATTAACCTTCGGGATATCGCTGGATAAACAAGTCAGTCGGGAACAATAAGAAATTTTACTTATTTGCAAAAATAAATAAGTAGTTCTGAAACTTAAACTCGACTACTGAATGAAATTTATTAAAATGTAGTTTATATTACCCGGGCCATAATATCGAATCGATCGACATCATTTTCATCAAAATCGGATGAATAATTTAGGCGCTACGGTGGAACATACGTAAATACAAACATAAATACAGACATATAAATAAATAATTTCGGTTCACAGAATACCAAGTTTCAACAGCCTAATTCTCATAGTTTCGGAAAAAAAGTAGCTGTGACATACGGATGGACAGACAGACAGACATGACGAATCTATAAGGGTTCCGTTTTTTGCCATTTGGCAACGGAACCCTAAAAAGTGATTTATTTAATTACTTATATACACGATTGGCTCAGATAACTTGGTAAGTTTGTGAACTTAAAAGTAATAACTGCACACCAAAATAAATAAAATGCGAAACATTCCATGTTATTATAATCGTACCTAACCAAAACGAGTAAAAAAAATATATAAAAAGTAAAAAACAAATAAAACTTTAAATAAATAGAACAAAACAAGTTTAATAATAAATTCTTATACGGATCATAATTGACTGCAACAGTCGAGACCCATTAAATAATCTACATTATAATCATAACATCCAATATGGGCCCCAGTTATTTTTTACGCAGTCAGGTATTTTTGATATATTAATACGGCTGGTGCAATCCGGTCGAAACGTCGGGCTTGAATTAAAGGTAAATTCGCGATAAATACCCGTTTTCATATGTTTTATCATATTAATTATGATTCCATGTGGACCACAGCGTTACGGAAATGAAACTGACTTAAAATAAAAGAGTAAAAACAAACAAGACTACGTGGTATCCTTCAAGCCACAACCTCTTTTCCAGACCTACATTCCTTCTTGTTCATACATCAACTGAACAACGTATTAAAGCCTTAAATTGCAAGCCACGGCTCCACTAGCTCGCCGAAATCACGAAATTAACCGTACACGTTTACAATTAGTTGCGCGCACATCGCTGCGATCACGTGCGATCGCGTGCGGCTCGCAGCGATATCGCGCGATCTTCGCTATTACACGGGCGCCTTCCGACGATCCTTACAACTCACTCACCAACTCATATATTAGGTGTTATCGTTGTGTGTTGTAAACAACTAATACAAATAGGATATAGTTTGTGAAAAAGCCTCTAAAACTTAGAAACAAAGTAATACTTCCTGTTGTGTGAAAAAAACTATTTTTGCATCCTGAAAATCAGCATCAGTTACCATTTTCTAATCAACCAAATCATTTTCTATGCTAATTATTATTTGACATACTAACTGTTTCCTAAGAAAACAGTTGGCTGAAAATGAAAATTTGAAAATACATTATCATCACCGTAGGCTTAAATATAACTTCCGCCTGACGCAAGTCCTCACAGGACACGGCTGTTTCGGGAGGTTCCTGCATCGAATCGGACGGGAGGAAACGCCCGGGTGTTTCCACCTGGGTTCGGGTTCCGCCAGGGCCGAAACCTGCCGGGGCTGCGGGACTGTTCGAAAGAGATACCGTGGCCCCCGGAACGTAAAGGTTGAAGAAGAAGCATGGATGGGTTTTGGAAAGTAAAAATCTGCCCTACCCGCTCCGCCAAGAGCGAGAAGAGTCATTTGATGATTTCCAATCCGAAAATAAAGGCTTAAATATAACCAAAAGACAATTTCTCCAAGAAATGTTCAATATATCAGAATAGCTTGCATCAGGTACAGTAGGGAAATGCAGGCCGCAAGGGTTGTAATTGAAACACAACCGAAGACGCACTGGATCATTATATTAGAAAACTATTTAAACTGATTTTAACTTACTACTAACTTTAACTCACGATGATACAAAATACAGAACTTGAACATTTACTTTAAACACAATGATAATTACGAATATGGAAGACTTGAGAATTACGACGACATTATATAGTAACCAGATGTTACTCTGACGGATTTAGTGCGAAGACTGCCAGTAGCGCCCGGGGGCGCCTTATTTATAAGTGTGCACATAAGCGCAAGTAACGGTGGTCCCAACTGTGGTAGCCGCCCACTTTCCTATCGATAGCGAGGAAGCCGGAAACATCTCGCCTCTCAAATCCCGCTCCTGCCCCTGTGACCCAGTTAAAAATGGACTCGCCCAACGAAAATTGTTTTTTATTTTTTATTATTTATTGTTTTTGCCAAGGTTTTCTTACAATCTAGTGATTGGAGTTTCCCTTTTAGATGTCTAAGGCCTGTGTTAGGAAACTCCACTCTTCCATAACATATAAACATTATCAAACTGGTTTTTTAACTAACCCGAATGTAGAGAACAAAAGGGTCTCTCGATCAGCTTGTTTGTTAACTCTAAAGTCGGGACTTTGTCACACCAATTTATGCTGTTTTTCCTAATATTTTACAGATTATGTGCTTTATTTCTCATTTCTACGTTTTATTATGTACTTATCAAACTTGATTATGATGTCTCAAGGTTCAGGGAACATTTTTCATTCACACTCCGCTCCAATTGGATGCAGCGTGATGTTATATAGCCTAAAGCCTTCCTCGATAAATGGACTATTCAACACAAAAAGTTTTTCAATTCGAACCAGCAGTTCCTGAGATAAGCGCGTTCAAAAAAACAAACAAACTCTTCAGCTTTATAATAATATACTAGCAGACCCACGCAACTTCATCTACGTCATATAAGAGAGAAAAAGCTCGCAAAAGGAATAAATTTCCCCCGTTTCTGCAACATTTTTCATTTATGCTCCGCTCCTATTGGTCGTAGCGTGATGTTATATAGCATACAGCCTTCCTCGATACCTAAATGGACTATCCAACATAAAAAGAATATTTCAATTCGCACCAGTAGTGCCTGAGATAAGCGCGTTCAAACAAACAAACAAACTCTTCAGCTTTATAATATTAGTAATAATTGACGACCCGATTGGCGTAGTGGTAGTGACGCTGCCTTACGTTCTTAGGGTTCTGGGTTCGAATCCCGGTAGGAGCAAATGTTTGTGTGTAGAGCACGGACATTTGTTTCCGAGTCATGGATGTTTATATGTATAAGAAGTATGTATTTACAAACAAAAAAGTATTATGTAGTACATCAAGTATCTAGTGTCCACGACACAAGCTTTGCTTAGTGTGGCACTAGGTGGCGCTGTGTGTTAATGTCCAGCGATATTTATTTAGTAATAATATAATAATATTATAAGTAAGCATAATATTATTATATTATAGGTAAATAATCAAAAACGGCTGTGCTCCTCAACAGGTACCTTTGCTACTATTGCCTTTTAATTTACAAACATTGAACGAGGAAAATATAAATTAAGAAGGAGTTTTGAATGGCTGGGGGCGTTCGGCCAAGTCTTCAGTAAAGTCCTTGCCCACGCATTGAATGGAAGACAGAGCGGATCGGCTTTAACTTTTAAGGGCCATAAACGAACAGTAATATTGTGTTTAGAAGGCAAATTATGGAAGAAATACTTTAATTTAATACAATGTGGAAGGTTGAACCGAATGATTACATAATCCTTATTAGGTATTGACTACTTATAAATAATAGACTAGTTTTAATTTTCTGAACAAGGTAAAACTTGTAGTGAATATTAGTTATCTATTAGACAATAAAAACTTTTTTACAAAAAATATAACCGACATCGAAGTCGGTGACCTTTGTTTGATTGATTTAGTTTTTTTGTCACCGGTTCATATGTGCTTACCCTTTCACAGCGTGACGGCGTGATTTTTTGTTATGAACCGGTGTAAACAATAGAGAGACATGAGATTTCAGCGATCCCAGTACATTTGCTATGATTTATTGAGGAGTTCCCGTCGCCTATCTTCCGAAGTTCTTCATCAGATCTTTAAATTGAAATGGGATCACTCCAAGAACGTACTCGGGAGGAGTACGTTCTTGGAGTGATCCCATTTCAAAACTACCCAAATCGCTTCTGGTGTGCCTCTAAAATTTAAGGAATTCCCTCTATTTCTCCAGGATCCCATTAAATGGAACTTAACACATCTAACTGTCGAAATCTGGGTGTATTGTACACTTCTGCGTACTCCCTCAGAGCATACAGGCGTGATGTTAGGTCACTATGTTACATAAACAATAAACAACCAAGCTATTGCAGCAATTACTGCAGCTTTGCCGTGTATTTTTGAAGAGTTCCATTTATATCTCCGAAGATCAGCGTCAGATCTTAACCAAATTGAAATGGGACCACACACCAAAAAAAGAATCATCAAAATCGGTTCACCCAGTCGAAAGTTCTGAGGTAACAACCAAAAACCAAAACATACAGACGAATTGAGAACCTCCTCTTTTTGGAAATCGGTTGAAAACAATGTTAGCGTTCTCCAAAATATTGTATAAAGTAATCCTGAAAAGTCTTACAGAGTATGTTATTGATCAGTCGATATAAGAAAGCGATACAAAACAAACAACAATATCGTAGAATCATGTTTAACCTCCAAACATTTTTGCGTCGGCGTCGGCAGCCGCGCGCGGCGTCGCATCTAAACGCGAATCAACATAAATCCCTACATTATGATTCTGAAATCCGAAGTCGTGAACGCGGGGCCTCACGAGACGGTGCGGACTCGTGCGGACCGATGCGGACGCTTAGCATTTGTATGGCAAGCAGTTTGCCACCGAATCCCGGCGCTAACAAACGACGACTATGGGCGATAGGCTGCGAGAATGTGCGACCCGCACTCCGCACTCCGACCTCTGATCCGTCGACAAATATTCGATTTGGACAAAGTGTTTTCTATGAGACTTTATTTGATGTGGTGTTGATTTGCATTTTTTGTACAAATCGGTAGGTTTAGGAAAGAGTTTCTTTTTGCAGTTTAAAACTGGAGCCTTTGGAAATTGTATATCGTCTCTACTAGGAATAGTAGAATTTATACAATACCCATGAAACACGTGTATTCAATAATGAATCTCCTAGAATTCTTGTAACGCACTCAGTAAACAACTATCAAAGCATCTTATTTCTTGTAACTCGTGAAATAAACAACTTAGGATCATATTTTCCTTCCGAGGCGAGTCTAGAAAAACAATTTTCTGCGAAATGTCTATTTAAGCAAGAACCATCTGCTTAGATTTAAGCCCAGGTTGCTAGATTTTCAGACTAGAGAGGCAAAACTACTACTGAAGATGTAAAAGTGACAGCCGGGGCAAGTTGGTAGTTTGTTTTTCCGCGTATATAATTGCATCGGTACCTAATTAATTGATGATCACCCATCCACAGAACCACCTCGGCAAACGTCTACTGCAACCGATGTAAGTGAAAAGTTGCACTCGGTTGCATCGATCTGGTTGTAACATAGGTGCCTTGAGGTACCCGTCTGCATAATGAGAGGTAACGAGAGGCATTGTGGCCGACAGCTATCATTCATTCATGACTCTCACCTCGGAGGACAAACGGCTTGTTTCTGGGTGAGGAGGTTAAGTTTTAATTAAGAATACAAACAACTTAAAAGGAGAAAACTGAAATACTTTGAAGCTTGGTACTTTATTCAAATTGAAGGCAACCACAGATAATGCGGTATTTATCGGTAGAGGAAAAAATATAGTATAACTTAATTATATCCTAATCACGTAAATATCCTGCAAAATAAAGATTTTCATTTTTGAAGTTTTTTATTTTTAGTTCACAGTGCAACACAGGTAGGTTTTGGTAACACCATGTTTTACGTTCCAATGCATATCGCCGCACGAATTTTTAACTATGAGGATGGTCGTACTGAAACACATTTTTAGTAATCAAAGTCCTATGAATGGTTACGCTTACGCTTTAGTTACGCAAATGAAAATAATGCGGAAAATTAAAAAAAAATGAAGGTAAGTTGTACGTACCGACATGTTTGTGCTTTGACCAATATACTTGAGAATGCATTCAGCGTAATTCAGAACGCGCTGCGTTTAATGACATTTGTCATTGTCACGATGCTACTTACGTCTGTGGAACAGTTACATTTGACTGCGTGCGTTCAGTGTGTTATTTGGTGCATTTCATCTCATCCTATTTTTCCACGACTCGCGACTTGTTTGCTTCATTGTATTCGATTGATTCTGTGAACGATAACTTACCGACTTGCTACACTGGACTACGACTTACTTCAAGAGATGGACTTCGACGATTGGGAAAATCGTGTTTTTGTTTACTGGACGTGAGTAGTACTACCCCAACACGTCTGTAAGGTGTATGATCCCTTTATTCATGGATATATGTATGTTGTGTCAACCCAATTATGACTTTTTTTGGAATTTACATTTCAGATTTTTTACAATGGATTGCTGCGATTGCAATGAACCTCCAGCAGCTAATTAACTCCAACATGTCCTAGACATGGGTCCTGATATTTTCGTATCGTTGAAGAATGGAGAAATGCACCACCAGTTTTGAATTGCAAAGAGGAGAATTTGGTCCGAGTCAACTCTGTTCATACAATGTCATCATGTTGTTATTGCGTGCCTTTTTAATAATTATTAGAAAGTGTGATTGCTTCATAACTGATTATTTTGTCTATAAAAAAAATAACCAGCTAGTCAGCAATGTGGCATGACAATGTGGTACTATGATTTCAGGTTCTTGATGGTGACATTTTGTGTCAAATATGCCTTGATCGTAATCTTCGTGAATTGGACAGACAAAATATGGCTGTAGGCAAGAGGACTATTGGTAGTTGTGCTCATGTTGTTACTGATGTCTGGTATTTGGGATGGGCACGGTATCAAGACAACATTTCCCCACCTGCACCTTTTTTAAATGGAATATTAGTAAAAGAGGCTTGTGATTAATAAATACATATTTATCAAATACTTGAATATTGTTTTTTTTTAATTCTCATCTCCTACCCATATCAGTCACAGACAAGACAATACAATTTTCCGATTAATGCAACATAATCTGGGGTTGCATTCCATTTGATTAAAGTACCACGCTTCAGGCCAGGTCTGCTGGACTGGAGTGCACCACTCGTGTGCTGCTCCCTTACCTTGCCTTCGAGGCCCGTTCCTATGCTACGTCTATGCACTGAAACGCGCCGCAGCCTTAGGGATGTCTCTTTATTCGATAATTTGGCCTGTGCACTGGCCTTAAAATAGAGCGCATCATATTATAGAGATAAGAATATCACAAGCAAATATTTCTACAAATACATTATAACCGGGCAAAAATTCAGCATAGCGCCATCTATTGACATTACTAAAACTTCTCTACATCTACCAGAACTATGCAATCTTTAAATATTATTTTCTCGAAAATGCAGGCAATTTCCAGCTTGAAACTTGAGATTAGGCAGTCTATTGTGCCGTATTATCCGTGGTGATTTTCTTTACAGTGGTTAATTTATATCAGAATAAAGTACCAAAATAGACCATGTCCTTTACGTCTTTTTCCGTAAATCCATGGGTAACAATATACTCCTACTGTCTTGATTGCAATTTTATGCTGTTACGAACGTAATATCTTCAAACTTTGTTATTGTGAATTAATAAGTTCTTAAATTACGTGTTTTTTTTTATTATTTCTTTTTATTTATGAATGACGTGTTACAAACGTTTTTCTTCGAAAATACAGCTTTTGAATTTTGCTATGTATGCATGCAATGTGTCTCCGTGAATGTACGTCAACTTAAAATATTTAAGTACCTATAGGTATTAAAAGTTTGATGTGCAATAATAATATCGGGCACAGTATTTTTGACCAAATAAAAAAAAACAACATAAATATCCAAAAAAACAAGAGAATAAACTATTCAACTGACATACCGATTGCTAGTGACAGACATGTCAAATGAAATAAAACTGAAATGATACCTACGGATAAAATGTCCGGTTTATGTCATGCTAATAGAACCGCAATTTAAAAACACATTACGGGGGTAATGTGTTTTCCTCCGATTAAGCTAAAAAAACCATGTATTACATGGAACTTAAAACTTAAGTATATAGTCGAATGTTGGTAATTGTAAGTATGCTTTTACTTACCCTACGCGGATTACAAGCGAAGAAAACTTTTCATTATCCTGTAACTTTACTTATAAAGGGTATAAAACACCTCTTCACGAAGCCGAAAGACACTTGTTCTCCCTGTCTTTGCGATCATTTTTTTGTTCTACACCATACCTGGGAACCTTCTAGTTACGGAGATATGGGGGTCAAAGTTATAACTTTTTGACAAGTTTTTTTTAACTACAAGTTTTAATCGTTTTTTTTAAACGAGTATCTTACAATTTCTATAATCCACCGTTTGACCTAATTCCGGAGGGCATACATACATGCATGTACACATTTCTAAGACATTTTCATATTCTCTTTTATTTATGCAGAATCAGCAGAATGAGGTCAGTCGAAAAGTTTCCGTCTGGGATGGAAATATACGAAATGGTATTGAAATCACAAAGTTACTTTTTAATTAAGTTATGTTTGGTGACCAATTATTGAAACAATTTCTATTTGTTTTTGGAAATGGCTGTTATGTGGTCGTCAGGGGAATTCATTTGTATTGATCGTTATGTACCATTGAAGTAACGGTAAATGAGTCACAGAATGAAGTTAGACAAAAAGTGTAACATGTTATACAATATGTTTTCATTCTTACAAAAAGATCTGTTTCCCAACAGCATTTATTTTCTTACTTCAATATAAAACAATCATCCATTAGAATCACAAATAAAAAACAATTAGCCAGATTTGCCAGCCAGCAACTTCTGCAGTTAAAAAAACAATGTCTTGTTATTTATTTTCGTCGTTTTAAGGTCTATTAAAGAAAACAAAATTCAAACAAAAACGTCGCGTTTTTCCCTTAGGTAAGTTTTAACAGAATATCTATGACTGCATCTAACGCCTAGTATGAATCATGTCTCTCTGGCGATATGCATCGCTCCGTAACTCAAACAAGCTCGCTTCGCGTGCGCATCGTAATCAGTCGCACGTAATCGTCCGATCTTGCGCGGTATCGCCCGATCTCGCGCGGTCGCGAACCGCTAATTATCGCAATAGATGCTCACCTTCGATTAGTGGAGGTGTCGAAACGCCTCCTCGTGAGTTTAGCTATAAAATGATCAGTATCGGAGATATTAAACGTCTTGTAAACAGATTTTATCCGATTGTGACATACTTGGCGCTACGACTCAGATTGTTATCGGGGCTAGTAGTTGTAATTTGGAAACATAACTAATGGGATCAACACAAATGCAATCTAAACCAAGTGCAAGAGGTGTCATAATTGCTAATTATGTCCAAAGTGACAGTTCTTAAATGCCGTTTGAATGATTTGATCGTGTTCAATGTTATTGGAGAAATCCGTAAGGAAACAAATACTTAATCAAAACAAAATACTTCCAAGTATAGAATAATTTCCGTAGTATTTCCCATAATTGACACTTGTTTACAAAGGAAATAACCATTTCAGAAATAGATAAGAGTTGTTTACTGTTAATCCTGCGCTCCTCTGAACACCACATCCCTTTTATTATCCGTTCATTTTGAAACCCATTATACTCGCCTCCGATCAAGTTTACAGCTTCCCACGTATCTCATCTTTACCAGTGACCTCGTAACCTAACTCTGGCAGGGGCGGTACTGAGGTACCTGTCACCGAAGCCCGGCTTAAGATTCAGTAGGTTTGGAAACCGGGCTGTTTATTTCGCAAGCCGCGGCACCAACGCGTTTTGTATGGTAATCAGCTCACTCGTGTATGTGGAACGTTGTGGCTAGATGTGCCATCGGATAAATGGTCCTTTGGGTACTGGAGAGATTTATGTTTTTTGGTCTAAGTCCGATTTTAATAATCTGAGAAGACTTTTCCTAAATATATTGGGGTCAGCTTCAATAATGCAGTGTAGTATTTGAAAAGAACAATTTGAATAATTAAGGTGCATGCTCCAGTTTCGCCTGCGAAATTAAAATTTTCTTTCGGTTTTGGCCAGTGCTAGGTTGTATGTTGATTAAAATATGTAAGACGGTATGTAGTTACAGAATAATGATCAGCAGAATCATCAATACAACCCTCAAGTTTATAATAGTCGATTGAATGACTAGTTTATGAAGAAGTCATTCAATCCGGGTTCCCTACTTGAAATCGAATGACGCGAGGACAAATAACACTTGCTC
This sequence comes from Xestia c-nigrum, assembly GCA_916618015.1. NCBI lineage: Eukaryota > Metazoa > Arthropoda > Insecta > Lepidoptera > Noctuidae > Xestia > Xestia c-nigrum. Next base: position 24,951,581 of record OU745254.1, on the reverse strand, counting down.
GAAAACGTCTAATCGATAGTACTTGAAATCGATATTTATGAGCTCGACAGTTCAATAGCTCGATGCATCAAAATCTCGAATAACTATAAGCTCGAATCATCGGCAGCGCGAAGGCTATCTTATATATAAGGCTATCTTGAAACATCATTTCTCGACCGACCATCTAACCGATTTACAGAATAGATAAGTACAAGGATTTTTATTTGAGTACCTACAATAAATGAAACATTACATGCGCTGAAATATAAATAAACTATATTCATGTAAGTATGGTTTAGTTCATATATATAATTTTAATTTGCACCCATTTGGTAAAATAACTAAGTATTTGTGATGTTACGATTATTTTTCATGAAAAGGTATTGTTGATTTAATTTAAAAAAAAAAAACGCATTTAGAGGAGGTAATTTATATAAAAATCCTACCACAGTATAAAAATTGATTAATATCTCCCAAACTAAAAAACTTTGGCTAGGGAGAGCAGGGTCCAATACAAGCAAGGGCCTGCAAATTGCAAAAAAAAATTAAGTTTCGATTTTGCGGGCATCTCTGACGCTTTCACCTTAAGTAGGTGCCGTAACTTCGGTAACTTGGAATAAAGGCCGTTACTATTACAAACATAATTAAATTATATTTTTGTTCAAAGGACTTTTAACTTACGTTATTGCATAGCTGTTTAATGCTCTCTAAAGCATTTTAATGATACATTATAAATTCCTAGTACTCGATAACAGCTGTTTTAAACAAAGGGAAAGCAGTTGTCATTTTAATGGAGCCCTCAAGGCACAGACAGTTCCAACTCAAAAGGAATGCATTTTTCCAGACTGGGACAAAAAAACGAAAGTCTGTTCGGGCTAACGACCTTAATGTTATTTTACACTCAACCTCTCTTACTCTTGCCACCTCCTGTTTTATACTGCTCTCTCCTGTGAAGAGACAAGTTTGTCTTGGCTGCCAACTTCATTCTTTTCCAAGCTAACTTTATCTCTTCTACAGAACGATTATTTCCAACTATTTCAGTTTGTCCGAAAAATATAATAATTTAAATTAACGTATTACATTGTAACAGAAAAAAAAAATAGGTAAACTGGTAGAAAATGCCCAAGTCCGCCTTTGTACAGTATGTGCATACAGTTTTAATAAATACATGCATTGGGTACATCTTTCCACTCTCGTATTTTTAATTGTTTTAAGTTGGTTTTTGTCGACTTATCTTCTAGTATTGAAGCTGACTCGGCAAAAACTTGACGCAGTATATCCTAGAATGAAATTTGCATTAATAATAATCATTTTATTATCAGGCAACTAAGGCCCATAGATTAAATACACAAAATAACATAACAATAACAATAAACTAATACATAATATTATAAACCTTATAAAACTATTATCGTGTTTCGCTGCGTTGATACACGACACCCTTCGGCCAAAAGTCCTCCTTCATACAGGTCTGTAGATGGTCAGTTGGAACTCGGTATTAATGTAAGTAATGTGGCATTGGTATGGTACATAGTGTGTGCATCAAATACTGTGTGTACGTAATCTAACACGTCAGTTATCACTAACCTTTTCTTCTGTAATCCAATCTCCCCCTCCTTTTTTATGTCATTGTTCCATTTTCTTTCTTTCTTTTTTGTTGTATTTTACTTATTTCGATAACTTACTCGAACTACGCGCGCCGCCCAGTACACTCCGTTATACGCGCTAGCTCGATAGTTGTTCCAAACCAGAACAATTGAATTGTGAACATAGATACATTCAAAAAACCGGCCAAGAGCGTGTCGGGCCACGCTCAGTGTAGGGTTCCGTAGTTACCCGTCCGTCACAATAAAAAATGCTTGCATATACGATTATACCACAAACTTAGTCCAGAAATTATTTTGTAATTTTTATTTTACCACTTTGTCGGCGTGATTGATACACATATTGTGCGGGATTGATCAAGGTATAATTTCGGGAATAATTAAAAAAGTACGTCGCTTGATGTGTGACTATTTAATGCGAGTGATAAAATTACATAAGTAGGTAGACGGTCGACAAAAGTTAAAAATAAAATGATAGGCAATAATACACGTAGCCTCAACTATTCTAATTTCGGCAGGCGCTTGCGCGAACATACCCCCGGGCGTTGAAAGCCTGTCTTTCAACCTCTAAATATCTTCAGCCTCCGGATATATAGGCAACGGACAAATCTTGCTGAATGATCTGCGTAACAGACCATTAGAAGTCTTGATGTCTGCAACTCTGACTATGCCGTCTGTTCCTGGATACGTAGCAACGATCCGACCCATTTTCCACTTGAGTGGGGGGAGGTTGTCTTCTTTCAACAGGACCAAAGAGTTCAACCTCAAGGAGCCCTTACATGCTCGCCATTTCATGCGAAGTTGGAGCTCCGAGATATACTCCTTACTCCATCTGCTCCAAAAATGCTGTCGGAGAAGCTCAATGCGCTCAAATCGACTCAGAGAATTGATGGACTGGTCTCGGTAGTCAGGTGACGGCAGTGATGTTATGGGACGTCCAATCAAAAAGTGTCCGGGTGTGAGCGGCGTCAGATCCTCGGGGTTTGATGATAACGGCGTCAGTGGTCTGGAGTTTAAAATGGCTTCAACCTGAACCATCATGGTGTATAGCTCTTCATAGGTAAGGTTACAAAGGCCCAGCACTCTGACTAAGTGATGCTTGGTTGATTTAACACCAGCTTCCGCAAGGCCAGCGAAATGAGGAGAGTATGCCGGAATAAAGTGGAAGGTAATTCCTTCTTTAGCCATCTCCTCGGATAGCGAATCGCAACTCACCTTAAGGAACCTAGAAAGGTCATTAGATGCACCAACAAATGAGGTGCCATTATCCGAGTAGATATTTTTCGGCTTTCCTCTACGTGAGATGAACCTCTTTAACGCCATAATGAAAGTATTGCTTGTCAAGTCACCGACCAGTTCAAGATGAATAGATTTCGTAGAAAAACAAACGAAAATAGCAATATAAACTTTAACTAATTTACAGCCACGACCTTGGCGAACAGCTGACTGAATAGGACCTGCATAGTCCAAGCCTATATTTTCGAAAGGAAAACCTGCTAGAAGTCGCTGCTGTGGTAAATCTCCCATAATAGGACTAACAGTTTCACCTCTAAATCGGCAACAACGAACACATTGTTTACAGGACATCCTAGCTAAATTGCGACCTCGAATGGGCCAGAACGTTTCTCGTATGGACGCCAACAGTAACTGGGGTCCAGCGTGAAACAATCTTTTATGCTCATAACTAAAAAGTAACTTGGAAAAATGATGACTAGAATTAATAAGAATCGGGTGCTTTTTATTATAAGGAAAATCTGAATGTTGTAATCTACCTCGAATCCGCATTATATTATTCTCGTCTAGAAAAACGTTGAACTTATTTAATTCACTTTTCTTGGGTAACGATTTTTTATTTAGTAGTAATTTATAGTCCTTAAAAGATTGTCGTTGAGATAAAAATATAATAAAATTTAAAGCCCTTTCTAGTTCATGCACAGAAAGAGGACCGCGAATAGGTTGTTTTTTACAAGCTTCAATAAAACGTAAAACATAGGCGACTGTTCGCTGAAGTCTTAAAAAGTTTGAAAACCGTGTAAAATCAATCAAGGTATCAATTTCATTGCTATTTAGTAAAACATGCAAGGTGACATCCAATTTAATTTCAGGCAAAATTTCGTTATTAAAGTTCATTAATTTAGAAGGCCAATCAGACATTTCATTCATTAAAAAACTAGGACCGGACCACCAAATATCTAAACTAGGTAGTAAATTAATGTCTAATCCACGAGACAAATGATCAGCAGGGTTTTGGTCAGTTGGAACATGTCTCCACTCACAGCCACTGGTCTTATCTAAAATTTCGGCAACCCTGTTGCGAACGAACGGCTGTAACTTATTTGGTAACATTTTTAGCCACCCTAAAACAATAGTGGAGTCAGTCCAAAAGAAAGTGCGCCGCGCGCTGACTCGTAATGCTGCCACAACCTTTTCATAGATGCGAACGCCCACAAGAGCACCGCACAGCTCAAGTCTATTAGGTATGGTCGTCGGCTTGAGTGGCGCAACTCTGCTCTTGGCTAACAATAAACGCACTAAAACCTGTCCCTGCTTATCAACGCTTCGTACATACAGACAAGCGCCGTAGGCGCGTTCAGACGCATCAGTATAAATGTGAAATTCTAAAAACTCATAATAATCAATTAAAACTCGACGTGGAATATGAATTTCATTTAATTTCGGTAAATTGATAATTATTTCATTCCAAAGCTTACTGATGTCCGGTGATAGCTGTTCATCCCAAGATAGTTTTTTCAACCATAACTTCTGAAGCAATATTTTCATAACTATTACACATGGAGCCAATAATCCAAGCGGGTCAAAAACTTGTGAAACAATCGACAGCATGTCACGTTTTGTGTTATTAAAATTAACTGACTGACTAATTGGAAACCAAAGGTAATCTGACAGTGGCTGCCAACCTAGGCCTAAGGTTTTGGTTGACTCAAATCCACCAACATTCAAATCCAGTGAAGACTGGGGAAAGTCACCAGTTACCAATTGCATGTCATTCGACTTCCACTTTCTTAGGTTCATCTGCGCTGAAGCGAGAGTTGAAGTAACTTTATGACGTAACTCTTTGACCTTGTTCATGTCATCTCCTCCGGTGAGCAAGTCATCCACGTAAAAATCGTGGAGGATGACTTCACCAATCTCCTTATCAACACACTCTAGCCCTAACTGCCGAAGACACCGAGTTGCTAGGTAAGGAGCGCTAGCCGTGCCGTAGGTCACGGTATTAAGTTGATAAGCGTGTAATGGAGTTGACGGATTATCACGCCAAATAATTTGTTGAAGATACCTATCATTTGGATGAACAACTATCTGCCGGTACATTTTCTCAACATCAGCAGCTAGAATGTACTTGTGTTGTCTAAAACGCAACAGGATCGACAAAAGATCGTCCTGTACCACGGGTCCAATCATCTGGATATGATTAATAGAAATGCCAGTGTTGGTTACACTGCTTGCATTAAAAACCACTCTTAACTTAGTGGTGCTACTGCTTTCGCGCAGAACTCCGTGATGAGGAACGTAAAACGCTTGATTATCAATAGTTTTACATCTAGACATATGGCCTAAAGTTTCATATTCCATCATGAATTCTTTATACATATTAGAAAATGTTATTTTAGATTTAAATCTGCGTTCCAGAGAAGCAAAACAATGTTTGGCTCGTGACAGTGATTCTCCTAAGTTGTCCGGGGAACATTTTAAAGGAATCCTAACACAGAATTGACCGTTTCCCAATCGAGTAGTGTTTTTCACAAAATGCTCCTCGCACAGCTTCTCCTCTGAGGAATACGGAGACGAAGTACCTACTTCTTCAAGTTGCCAAAACTTTGTGAGTTGTTGATCAACATTACAATTTAATTCATCATCACAGTCTGAACGCACCTTTACAAGATTACATTTTAAAACTTTAGAAGCAATACAACTGTCAATTGGGCCGGAGACCAACCAACCCAATTTAGTCTCACAAAGAATCGGTTGCCCATCACCTAGCTTAATTCGTTGAGATTCCAATAAATCCCAAAAGATGTCAGCACCCAGCAACATGTCAACCGGCGCGGGTGAGTAAAAGTTGGGATCTGCGAGACAAACATCAGACGGAATTTTAATTTTTAACAAGTTAACATGTTTACTTGGAATCCTATCTGTGATGGATGGGAGAATAAAACAATTGATTTCCATACTAAAATCATTATTTAAAGATTTTATTGGTACAGAACACATTTTATTGATAAAAGATGACGAGTTGTTGATACCTATAATAGAATTGTTAACAGTCTTGGCAGTCAAACCTAGCTGGTGGTATAACCTCTCAGTCATGAGACATGACGTGCTGCCACTGTCGAGCACAGCACGAGCAACATATTGCTGACCATTAATACTCATGACCTTGACGAGTGCAGTGGACAATAACACGTCACCGTGTTCAACACTCGCGGACAGCGACACACCGGTACCTATAGTAGTGGGCTGAGTGGAGACAGCTGCACTGTCATTCGTGTCAACACCAACACAGCTAGCAGAAGTACCACTTGCGCCTGACTTCAAGGATTTATCAACGTGAACAATAGTGTTGTGTTTACGACGACATATTTTACAACTTGGCCTTTTGCAGTTGTTTGCATAATGTCCCAGATTAAAACAGTTGTAACAAACTTTGTATTTAGGTAATAATTGCAAACGAGCTTCATTGCTCAACGATAAAAACTGAGGACAACTACATAACTTATGATCACCGTTACACATAACACAATTCTTAGGCTTATTTGAAACACCTTCGTCCTGTTTACTTGAACTTTCGCCTGAATTATTTTTATTAGAATCCTGCACCAACATTGACCTAACCTTGTTTGAATTTTTACCTGTGTGTGAGTGTTTAGTGTTCGTAGTAGCTTCCAATTCGAACGTTTCTAATATCTCAGCACGATCTTTAATAAAAGTAATAAATAAGCCAAATGTAACTTTAGAATTCTTGTCCAGGCGGCCCTTATACTCACCCCATTCACGATAAGTTTTGCTATCTAATTTGTGTGTGACAATATAAATGAGTAAAGTATCCCAATGATTAACAGGTTCATCTAAGGATTCTAGGGCACGTATATTTTTGTTAACAACATCAAGTAAACCTTTTAAATTAACTGACGACTCCTTTTGAAGGGTGTCGATTTGAAATAATGCAGAAACATGATGTTGGATAAGCAGGTGTTTGTTATCAAACCGCTCGCACAGAAGATTCCATGCTACCGAATAATTTGCAGAAGAAAACTGAATTGAGTTGATCACCACAGCAGCAGACCCTTCCAGGGATGACCTCAAATAGTGAAATTTATTTATTTCATCCATATCATCGTTTGAATGAATGAGACTTACAAATGTGTCGTGAAACTCTAACCAGTTTGTATACGAACCACTGAATTTCGGCAACTGAATAGTCGGTAACTTAACAAACTTATGATTGCTGGAACGCGACATTAGGTCACAGTTGTCACTAGAATCCCTTTTCTTATTGTCAACTAACATTTGTTGAGCTTTAGATAGGGTTTTGTAATAAAGAGATTCAAACTCAGCGCGTTCCGACATCTGACCATCCAAGTCATCAGTAGTACACTCCAGGAATAATTGCACCTCATCATATTGGGTATACAATGCCTCGAGTCTAGTAAAACGTAATTGCAACTCGCTTACCTCAGTAGGGCTCAAGGAAGAGGGATCCAAAGTATTTAAATAGTTTGAAAACATTGTCACCTTTCCCTTGTAACTCGCTCGTTTCCTAACTAGATCTTTAATGTCCTTACTTAATTCCTTAACCTCTGGCATTGCGCAAGTTGGTGTAATCAACCTGGAATGTAAATTAATAAAATTATAGCAACGTTTTAATTACAATTGATGATGCAGCCTAAAATACGTACACGAATAAATTACACTAACTTTAGAGTGAATTTACATAAATAATAATTTAGAATTTATAGTTAACTGTACGTGTTGACGATTATATTGTACTTTTAATATTTCTATTGTCTATCTGTGCTAACTAACGTGATTACGTAACTGTCTCAATAACTATAAAATTATTACACCGTAAAGTAAAATAATGCAGTTAGGTACTACAAATAACTACTCTTTATCAATGTGTAAATTACTAAAATTAACAATAATTACTGTTCAGTTGATAATTGTATTACAATTTGTAACCACTCACAGAACAAAGAAAAATGACAATAGGTATTTGGTACTAACCTGACTTTAACGGCTAACTTACACTAATTATACCTGTTAAATAGAGTGTTGGGTACACAATTTGATTAAATACGCCTTTTCTCTTTACTATGGGGACGGGCTGCAGACATCGAGTCTATTTTTATTCTGCAGAAAAGAGCCATCAGAGCCATATATGAATTACGTAGACGTGATTCTCTAAGAGAACTGTTTAAGGAAATTAATATCATGACAGTACCTTGTCAATACATCTATGAAAACATCATGTATGTTAGGAAAAATCTGCATTTATTCAGTAAAAGAGGTGACAGACATCACTATAATACTAGAAATAGGGACCAACTAGTTCAGCCAGGTTTCAGGCTTGCTAAAGTGGATTCATCTTTCATGGGGTACTGTTTAAAATGTTATAATAAAATACCTCCCCACATTCTACAACTGAATGAGACGAAATTTAAATCTTGTGTAAAACGCACACTATGTAGGCAAGCATTTTATAAGCTGGGGGATTACATTGAGGATAAAAATGCTTGGCTAAATGCTGGTCCTGCTCCGCAACCATAGGTGCAACCTTATTGGACAACTATTGTGGTAGCTGCAGAAGATTGTAAAAGTATTCTTGCATTGTATAGAGTCCATCTCTTAGTATTGTATAATTGCATAGCACATGTGTGGGTACCATGTACTGTAAAGCTTCCATTTGCATTTAGTTATCTTTCATTGACTTGAATATGCCTTGGTGGCTGAGAGAATGTCATGCTCGCTTTAATGTCTTGCTGATGGTGGCGGGTGAGTCGGGTCATTTAGTTCCCTTCAATATGGTTGAATTGAATGGCGCTGATCCATGCGTCATGTTCGTGAACGGGCGCTGTCAGTCGGGACTGGTCATCTCTTAGCTGCCATGGATCATTTGAATTGCTTTATTTTAAGTTGTTGATTTATTTTTTTACTCTGGACGCTCTTATTGTGCACGTCTTTCTACATCGTTCTCACATATATGTATAATCTCAACATGAAAGATGTAACCAAGATTTTGTAACAACATTTTTGATTGAAAAGAGTGTCCATGGAGTTTCTTGCCCGTTCTTCTCCATAGAGATCTACGCTAGGGAATGGGCAACTACAGTACTTTCTCAAGTTATTATGCCTTGTGTCTGTGACTGTAGCTTTGATTTTTCTTTCAATTTTTTGACATTCAAAAGTGCCGTAATGGTCTAGTTGAAATAAATGATTTGAGTTTGAGTTTGAGTTTGAGTTTCTCAGCTATTACGCATCCAGACCACGTAAATTCCAATGATCTTCTGAATGACGTTGCAGAATTCACCGGCCACGCCGAGCGTCGACTATAATTTTTGATGTCCACCAATTCTCTTCAATCCCTTTTTAATAATGCGCTGATTGGAGTAGGTAAATCTTCTCAAATTTCCACAATCCAGGCTCGAAGGACCATGTGCGGGATTGATCAAGGTATAATTTCGGGAATAATTAAAAAAGTACGTCGCTTGATGTGTGACTATTTAATGCGAGTGATAAAATTACATAAGTAGGTAGACGGTCGACAAAAGTTAAAAATAAAATGATAGGCAATAATACACGTAGCCTCAACTATTCTAATTTCGGCAGGCGCTTGCGCGAACACATATTGGTACCAAATTTCAGCTTTCTAGTGCTAACGGTCACAGAGATTAAGCGAGGACGGACAGACAGACATGGCGAAACACCTAGTTGACTACGGAACCCTAAAAATACCAGTCGTAATATTTAAATTACCTTACCTTTAAATAATAAAACTTTATACTTTACCACCACAAAATAACAATTTTATCAAATATTTTTTCTTTAAATTACGTAACAAGAATCAGAATTTACTCCAAGTAAAATTGAATTTAAAATTTAAAAAACCCCGACAAAATGTATTAACAAAAGTTGAATAGAAAATAATTAGTTAATTCGCCATTTTGTGGTGGCGGCCATCTTGGATTTTTAATATTTCATAGTGTATAGTACCTACTCTACTATTCAAGCCTTTTCATTTGATACCCATATTGAGGGAGCTGTTGAATAAATAATTATGTAATCCGAGATTTTGTGGCGGCGGCCATCTTAGACTGATTTTATCAAACATAGCTAAGAACACTCCCGACTAATTCACCTTTCAAACAAAAAAATCCAAATCCAAATCGGTTCATCTGTTCGGGCGCTACGATGCCACAGACAGACACACACACGTCAAACTTATAACATCCGTCGTTTTTGCGTCGGAGGTTTTAAAGTAACGGTGCATAGAACGAACGAATGAATGAATAGTTCCAATATTTAGTGGCTTATAATCTGTGGATAATGTTTAGACCAGAGACTATCTTAGGGACTAGTTAATCCTTTGTTGGTCTACGATTTGCAATACGAATGAAAGAACTAACGTCAGTATCGTACTAAACCTTGACCTTTTAGTTCTGGTTTAAGCCTAGTACTTACAGAAGATTTTATAATAAGATGGAATGTGTTGGTATACTGTTCACGGTTTGATTGCCAGCTCTAGGACCTGCAAAGTGTCTTTAAGTTTTCCATGAAGAACTGCCCAGTAGCAGTATCCATGTGCTAGACTTGAACGAAACTGGTGAAATTTAGGTCTAGAATATGTACTCTACTCTGCAAAACCCTTCAGAATTTTATAGACGTAACATGAAGTTTTGTCAATGTGTAAGAACCTTAAATTTTATTTTCTTTAAAAATGAAGAGTAGGTACACTTAAAATTCAGAGCATAAAACATGTCGGAAGAAAAACACTGAACTACTCTTAGCTCTGGAAATTCATTTTGTTTATGAATATTATAAATTCGTGTCGCGTTGGCCGCGCACCGCAACACGCTGGCACGCCGACGGTGGACGGCGGACGGTCACCCACGGTCAGGAGATCACGACAGGAGTAGGTCCCTTCACGCCTGCATTTACTTTTATATTAAACATTCTTGCAGTCCTCCGTGACTTTTTCGAATTGGATTTGTGAATGGTTGCTGTTTATAAAGCGGAATATTGTTAAAAAGCCGATGCAGTTATATGGTCCCCCGTAAAACAATTTTGTGTCAGAATTTATTCGTTTTTGTGGTTGACATGCAAATATTTGACTTGGTCGGGAGTTATTCAGACCATCAAATAGTGTTTTCAAAACACAATCGGACCGGAAAGCCTTCAAAGCAATGAAACCGACCAAAAATAACAAAAAGTTTGTTATTCAAGCCTCCATTCCGTAACCAATACATAAAAACCGATTGGACGCGATGTTTGCACGACCATAAACGTATCAGTTACAAAAAGGAACAGCGGAATTATTCCGGTAAGTCGAAAAGTACAATACATACAAACAACGAAAGAGGCGAGGGGTGCTAACGCAAAAAGGCGGTTTGATTTCAACTTGATAACGATAGGCGGGGTTGAGCCTTTCACTCCGCCAACTTTTTTACAAAGGATCATAAACTTTTTGCCCTATCCATTGCTCGCTTACTTTCGTCAGAACAATTTCTTAATTAAATCCAGTAGGCAATGTACCTCGTTCATTTAAACTATGCCGATTCATTAAGGGTTTCACAGTGTTAGTTTGCCCGGAAAGCTAAAGGTAAACAGCAATGGTGTTGATTAATCATTGTGAAATAGTATCGCGCTCACAGATAGCGATGTTACACAGATTTTTATGTTGAAATGTTAATTTATGTCAGCATGTTACCTGACCCGAGCTGTAGATGCGTGCATATTGGTACGAGTTCCATTTTGTTCTGTAATTGTTTTCGTGTTGGATTTTATCGGGGTGAAAGATCTTTACACTGTGTGAAAGGAAATGGAAGAATCGGAATAAGGATTAAGTAATAGTATTAGCTAGATATATTATTGAGCATTTTACATTTCAACATATTTAATGGACTTCACAGTAACTGTGGATATTTTCAACAACTATTCCTATTCAAATAGAACTTTGTACCACGTTTTTTGTACCAGATTCAGAAACCTATATTGAGCGAATAAGTAACTGGGTTAATTAGGCCGTAAGTACTTTATAAAAGGTTACAAATTAATCTTCGTCAACAGCAGGTCACTGACCTCTCCCAAAGAGCCGTTATTGCTCGTACGACTAGGAGTTAGGTATTACTAAGTTACAGTAAGTTCAAAAATCAAAGTTTCAGAGCGAAGTGGTCTGAACTGAGCCGGTTATGAGCGCAGCCGACCACCGGATGTGGAACTTTCTGTAGTTAGGTATCGTCGTCTGCTGTAAAGTAACGGATGTGAGCAAGTTGGAACCGCATAACATGATTTAAAATAAAATTATAGTCATAGGTTTATCTAAACATTATGTCAATGTCACTATAAAAATTACCGTTATGTAGAAATCGATCAATACGCATGACGACAATATAAAAAAATTGCAATTCTATTTAGTCCGTCAGTTAGAGTATTGCAAAATAATGGACACGTATTTTTTGTTTTTTGTTTTGAGAGCAGCGGTGGTCCAGTGGTGGCGGCCCCGACTTACAAACAGTAAGTCGTGGGTTCGAATCCAGACAGGCGCATTACTTTGTGTAATTTATTTCATCACCGCTGCTCTCAAAACGGTGAAGGAAAACATCGTGAGGAAACCGGCATGTCCTAGAAACAAAAATTCGAAGAAATGTGACATCTACCAATCCGCACTAGGCCCGCGTGGTAGATTATAGCCCATTCCCTCTCATTGAGAGGAGGCCGTGTCCCAGCAGTGGGAACATTATAGGCTGATGATGATGATGATGATGAAATCAATGAATCTTGACAAAGATAAAACGCATCAAAAAAAACTCGGGAGTGGGGGCTTGTGACGTCATCATCGCTAAAAATTATACCCAGGCATTACGTACCTATTGAAAATTTTAAAGCTTCGTATCTTCGTCAATTTTGGTTTATACATATAACAAAATAAAAGATTATACGGGTCAAATATTTGTTGATAATCTAACTGACGTAATAACTACTTTATTTTTGTCTTCTCCCCGATTGGTATCTATGAATGAGACATTGGTATTGATGCTCTAGCCATAAACACACCGGTTGTTGGTTCAGGTATATCTGTCACCGTAAAATTGTCAAACACGTTATATTACAATATAACGTGTTTTTTCTAGCGATATTGTAAACTCTCGAAATATTGTCAACTGAACATACGGAAGTATCTCTGCCCCCTGATCGGGACTTGGGGCACCCCCCCGTTTGTTAGTTCCTTTAAACCCTGCACTCGGAAATAGGGGCCCGTCGACTACGCTTTTTAAGGGAATATAAAGTGTTTTAAGGTTAGGTTATATTAATCGGTATTTCTCAGAAATGGTGCATTATCTTTTCATGAGAATTGTACCACTGGGCAAGGGGGACCCCTCCTTCCCTCCACACCGCGTGAGTTGACTACCATCGCATGCATTTCACGAAAAATAATGCGTTTGGTTGTAAGCAGTTTGTTCGTTTGACAATATTTCGAGATTTTACAATATCGCTAGAGATATTACAATATAACGTATTTGACAATTTTACGGTGACATATCTCTTCAACGTTGAACAATACAAATTATACTATTACTAAAATAGCAAGCTCAATATCTAGCTTAAGAGAAGAACTTAACAAAAAGAAAGAAAGAAAGAAAGAAAAATGTTTATTTGACGTCAGTACATAAAGCACACACACAATAATATTAAAAAAGATACAACAAAAAAGAGAAAATACATAGTATGTACTGTGTGCCTCACGGCTGCGGCAAAAAGGTCCATTTCAGCGTTCATGCCAGACAGGTGATGCTGTCTGACGCTGGTCTTCCAATGAACCTTGAGGGGTTTAGTGACATACAGAAAACAGTTTCAAACATATTTAATAAATAAATGGTTATACCTACAATAAATAGATAGCGAGTAAGTTAATGATATGTGTACCTATGTATGAGTAAAATCGACCTAGTACCTGTAAAGTGAATGTAAGCAATACGTATTGCATTAGAAAATACTACTGTAGAACAATATTTTTAACAGTAATCTTCCAAAACAAAAAACAACACCAGTACCGCAGCAACTTAAAATTCAAATCATAGTAAAAAGCAGCCCCCAATGTAACTCGTCTCGTTGACAATTTAAAGGGTACCCAGTTAATTACGAAAGGGCGTGCACAAGCTCTTCATTTCCTCTTAAACTCGGCCATTGAGAGGTATTCCGTCAGCACACTTTATTATTTCTGCCTAGTAAATTAAAACCTTTGACCCGCGCCCCGCAGCCCGCACTTGCCGACTACTCGCAAAGACCACAGACTAAAATATTTACACTCTGCCAGTAATTAATACTCTGTGGTGTAATATGAAATGGCAGACTAATTAAAGTTGAATTTATGATCGTGAATTCATTTTTTATTCTAGTTTTGGAATAGTTTTCTAGATTTTTCTTTGATTCACTTCAAACTTTAGGTTAATTAGTAACATGTTCTTAATTTTCCTTTTTGGAAATCCTACAAATGATTGGTACAACGCCGAGTTTATTCGAGATACTTTAATTAATATATACCTAATACAAACTTGTTACTATGCAAACAGTGGTCCAGTAGAATGTAAGCAGAGGAGGCCATTGATCCAAGGGGAGCAAAAGTCTCATCTCGAGCACAGATGGATTAAATAATACGGCTATAATTACAAATCTAAACATTAAAAACTTGTATTTAAAAAAAAACTTGCCAATAAGTTGGAACTTTAACCCCCAGTATCATTGTAACTAGAAAAGTTATGGTGTAGAACAAAAAAACGATCGCAATGACGGGAAGAACAAGACAAGTGCCTTACGGCTTCATTACGAGGTTTATTTACACCCATCATATCATATCATGTTTATGTTTCATGTGTTGGATGCAATCGTTAGCCTTCCTATACACCGTGACTTTTTAGTCGTCTTAAGAAGGCAGTCCAGTTTATGTGTTTGTGTTTATGTCTTAGCTGCCATGGATCATTTGAATTGCTTTATTTTATAAATTGTTGATTTATTTATTTTTTTACTCTGGACGCTCTTATTCTGCACGTCTTTCTACATCGTTCTCACATATATGTATAATCTCAACATGAAAGATGTAACCAAGATTTTGTAACAACATTTTTGATTGAAAAGAGTGTCCATGGAGTTTCTTGCCCGTTCTTCTCCATAGAGATCTACGCTAGGGAATGGGCAACTACAGTACATTCTCAAGTTATTATGCCTTGTGTCTGTGACTGTAGCCTTTTTTTTTTCGTTTTATCGACATTCAAAAGTGCCGTAATGGTCTAGTTGAAATAAATGATTTGAGTTTGTATCCATGACTAGTAAACGTTCATAATTAAAAAAAATGGTATTTATGAGATTTGAATAATTAAAAAAAAAAACATTATCATGACGCAAGGCGTAGTTTTGTCTCGTTGAAAATGGTGATAGAATAATCTGCTCGACTCGTGCACTATGTAAGTATACTCTACAGTTTGAAACGTAAACATTTTTAACAGGGTGTTTCATATTTCTAATGTATTATTTATTTTTTTTCGTACCTATTATCTTAATTACTTAATGATAAAAAAATAATAATCGCGCCTAGAGGTATTTTATGTCGGGTATATTGAGTGGACCGCTTATGTAAGAGAGACGATTAAAAAGTCACGGTGTATAGACACATATGCGACCAAGGCATAATAAAGACGAAGTCATATTAGTATCTGCAGAATCTTAGAAATATATCTGTAAGTACCTATTGCATGATTGTTGTGGCGATGGCGCCTGAATGACATTAACAGGAGAGCGTTGATAAAAACAGTTGTGAAATTGTAT
The DNA here is from genome assembly GCA_916618015.1 of Xestia c-nigrum. Classification (NCBI taxonomy): domain Eukaryota; kingdom Metazoa; phylum Arthropoda; class Insecta; order Lepidoptera; family Noctuidae; genus Xestia; species Xestia c-nigrum. The sequence goes on along the minus strand of OU745254.1, from coordinate 24,935,940 downwards.
TGAAAAAGCAACGGGATGGCGGCGTTAAACTAACTATGCAGCGCTCATCTGCCTAGTCTTTTCACAACTATGTTGGGGTTTGCTTCCAGTCTAACCGGATGCAACTGAATACCAATAGGGCGGCTGCCTATATGACCTCCACAACCCAGTTAGTACTGGGTGATACGATACTTGGTGAGACTGGTTGTCAGACTTTTTGGGTCACTGACTACCTGTAACGATGGTCAAAGATCAACGAATAACAGCCGGGACAAACCACTTAACGTGCTTGCCGAGGCATGAAGGAAACTCGGTATGTAAGGGTTGGTTATTCATCCACAACAGATTATTTAGCCACGAGCAAACTAGGCAGCAATATGGGAATAATAATCATAAGTTTCATTAAGTACTTCCTGAACTAGTAACAGACGCGTACATCCGTATGTTGAACATCGCCTGAGCAAAACTCCGCGATGTAGGTAAGTCCAACAATTGAAGCCACTCGGGGCTCCGGGCAATGACGGAGTTTAGCGCTGCATTACGATGTACTACGACTAGTGACTGCCCCGACGAGCAGCTTACGAACTACTAAACTTGTTGAACAGTATTATAGACAACACATTACATTTATGGAGTTCCCTGTCGTTCTACTAAGGTCCATGTTCACCGAGAAGATAACAGCCCGATTATCTAAAAACAGCTGTCAATGTGACATGTTCCCGTACAAAAATTTGTTTTAAACAGCTGTTTTTAGATAATCGTCCGTCATCTTTTTGGTGAACATGGACGTAAGTAAGAAACGACCGACCCGAAACGTGCATCCAGCTGTTGAAGTTTTACAAGAAGTGCACGTTCACGTGCTGCATAAGGTACATGATGTCCCAAACGTCGTACCGGATCGGCTACGAGTGTCACATGAGTGCTACGAGGCGTTAGGTGACGATCACGCGAGTTCCATGATGTTTGTTCACTCAAAAAGTGCTTAAAGCGCCTAAAGAAGTTTCCACTTCAAAAAACGATGTTGAGCGGAACTTGAAAATAAAAAACAAAACTGTTAACTTTTGGAGCAACCTCTACAATTTCATACCATAAACAAAAAAAGTAACATTGTAGTTTCTTGCCCCCCGTACCCATACGAAACTACCTTTGCGAATAGACATCTAGAATCAATTCTTTTTCTAAAAATATTTGACTTTTATAAGTGTCTTTTAACGACCTCATTGATAGAAATGGTTTGCAAAACCAACCATTGAAACACGGATATTTGTTTCATATAGCTGTAATCAACTACCAAAAACAAAAAAAAAACATAGATTGAATCAAGTGACTTCCCTGTAATTAATTTTATTTATGCAGCTTTTTTAGCTGTAACAATAAAATCAATAATTATCATAATCTTTTACGCTTGGAGAGAAAAAGGAAATAAACAGGATAATGTATTTAATGCATATATTGATAACACTGGTATACACTACAATGGCATTTAAATGGTAGGTATTCAATAAGTACTAAATAATTGTAAAACAAACTATGAAGAGGCACAAATATAACACAAAGTCACATTCGCCAAGCCGTCGGTATTTTTGTGTTTTCCGTAATGATTGGCTTACTGATCAGCCTGAAATCCTATTAACAATGTAATCACCTGTTCATAAAACAAAAACACACATCAACCACGCGTGCATTAATTATAAGCATTGTCCACGTTGATGTACCTACACTGCGGTGGTCATCCGTTGAGCGAGCTGCGAGCCGCACAGATCAGCGAGCAAACACGCCGATATCGATAGGCACGTACGAGGCGAACCAACAAGCTACAAGACTAAACCCAATTACAAGTACGAAACAAGACAAACAACAATCAGTAATGAATGCAATCAGAACACCTTGTAACATGGGCCCCACAGGCCCACAGCCCCACTTAGCACAACTTGCATCTCACCGCAAATCGTATCAAATTGTATCAATTGACCGGCCCGCGCGCCGCCCACTTTCTTGGCAATTAAAGTTGCGCGGAGACAGAACGCAGTGGGGCGGGGTAGCGGCATGGGGGGCGTCCGACTCGCCGCAAACTTGCCCCGAACTTGGCCGGAGTTACCCGAAAGTTGTCCAGCTTTATCCGCCGTTACCCCGTACGAACTAACCCGCCTAACTATCCGATCGACTCTCACAAAAGCTTTACGAGTAATTTGTTTAACAAAAGTCGGACGCTTAGATTTACGACTTGCTAGGCTTTAAGGAAAACAGTTATAAGGAGTTTAAGTTAGTTCGCAAATGATACTACAGTTCGGGGTTAACCTTTGCTCTGCCTAACTTATTCATCATATTTTACCGCTACAATGTTCTACTTTCTAATGCTTAGAGATTTATTTCCTAAAATGGTGAATAAAAATACTGAATAAAAATCCAGCATTAACAGTATCACACTCCCTAGATAATGATTACTTCTACCGCTCGAATAAAACCGGGTTAAGGGATTAAAAAGATTCTCTTCCTTTAACTGTTTAAAATAAACAAAAGACGAATTTCCCTAACAACCGGTTTTTAAAAGTTGAGTATTCGGTGAGCGCTCCATCAATTAGTGAGGGGACATGAAACAGGGATGCCGAACATTCCGCGGGAGATTCTTGCTGCTGATTTATTCTGTAATCCGTTTTATCGATAATGCTTTTTGTGCAGTTTATAAGATTGGGAGTTTCTTCACTGGTTTTGGGGGAATGAGAGTGATTTGTTATGGGTAGAGATGTTATTTGTTGGGTTGCGAACAGGAGAGATTAGATAAGTATGCTTGTATGGTTTTATTTAGAAACCAACTGTGCCTGCGGTACCGCGCACGTGTCTATGTAATTATACGTTTGTGGAAAGTTTTAGTGTTTTATGTAAAAAATAAAAACTTCTAAGTACCTTTGGTTAAAGATCACAATGATAGTGTGGGAGAGTAGAGTGGTATTCATGATCTCTCCTTAGTAAATTAGGAAAACCCTGGTTTTGGTTACAATTTATTTTACTTTCATGGGAACTTGATCAGCCGTTTAAAGAATGAATGGTAGAATTTGCAAATGTAAATAATAATGTGTATTGAAAATACACATATTATTCCGAATTAGCAGGAACGTGCCAAAGCTTCTAAGTTTCGTTATTCATTCACCCTTAGGCGTTTGTACGATTTTTTTCTCTATTGTATAAGAATATGTAACCTCATCATTTGTTCTCAAAAGTGTTAAAAATGTTATGTCCAGCAGAAATTACTCATTAGATCGAACTTTGATTTTAGATTTTTGAGTGGCAATAGGCTTCCTGCCAATTACGGGACTAAAACATGATTGGCGGAATGTGTATGGTACCACAAAAAAGGCAAGTGGTTGTAACAGCGCTATAATATTAGATCTCATCATCTCGTGTTGGTACTTCCGAATATAGGCGATGGTTGCTAATTTCGAAGTACTTTTTTTGTTTTTGCGTAAGGAATTCATCGATAGATAAACCGAAGACTGGCTTTTAGGTGACCGGCTAACAAAAGCACCTAAAACGAAATATTTTAGTTCCCTACAATTTTATTAAATGTTTAGATAATAGTAAACACATAGTCTAACTAACTTTCTAGTGAACATTATTTTAAAGTGTCTTTAAATTAATTATATCCTATCAAACGCTCTATCATACGATGTCCTCTTAATCTCGTTACCAATTTCATGCTATAAGAGCTTTCCAAGACTTACTCCAAAAAACCCATTTTACTGTGAATGCGAAAATACACTTTAACAGAGTGATGCAAAAAAAACTAGTCTCTTAAAAAAAAGATGGAAAACTTAAAAGTTTTTGAAGTCGTCGGAAGTGTGGCAACTCTGGCAATACTGGCAACTTGTTACTTGTTAGACGCATGAATATTCTGAAACTAATACACGAAGACAAGGACGTCCTTCTGAAACGCTTCCGATGTTCATCCTCAGTATTTGCATTTTAAAAATATTTCCACTCGAGAAAGTTCTGGAAAGTTCGGCGATGTTACTAGAAGGATGCTTATGGATGCATTTGATGTTCGTTGGTACAATCTTGAGGCTTGCATTATTCATTAATGTTCCAGTTGATGCAGGTAGTGAGTACATACGATTATGTTTTGATATGCGAGTGGGAGCGATTTTTGTGTGTGTTTTCTTGGGTAAGTGTTGAATTGGAAAAGAAATGCTGCATTTAATATACTGGTTCCGGATTTTTTGTATGTTGGTACTTGGTAGATATGTAATATTCAAGAAAGGAGGTGTCTGCTGAGATGAGTAGTATTAGAGCAGTATGGAAGAAGAAGACACATTGCGCCGACCCCGAGAAGAATAGAATAGAATCAAAAATCTTTGAATCTTTTTTTTTTTTTTAACTGGGATAAGGGCCTGGGCACTAAAAATATCACGGAAATTGAAAGGCAAAGACTTACGCTCTTAATGTGCACGTCTTTCTACATCGTTCTCACATATATGTATAATCACAATATGAATGATGCTACCAAGATTTTGTAACAATATTTTGATTTAAAAGAGAGTCCATGGAGTTTCTTGACCGTTCTTCTCCATAGAGATCTACGCTAGGGAATGAGCAACTACAGTACTTTCTCAAGTTATTATGCCTTGTGTCTGTGACTTAGCTTTGATTTTCCATTGTATTTTTGACATTCAGAAGTGCCGTAATGGTCTAATTGAAATAAATGCTTTGAGTTTGAGTTTGAGCTTATACTTCGACATTTACTAGAAGCAAGCGGCCATGACATCAAATCCACTTAAGTAGGTAATAAATACACCACAGTGTAACCTATGCTATTGAACTTAGCAGAATACATGGTTTCACTGTTATAGTACTCAGTTACGCTTTTCTTTCTCTCATCTTTATTTCGATAAAGTTTCAACAAAATAACCGAACTTCTAAATAACCAAAAACAATAACGTGAAACATTTCCCGTTAATAATGAAAGTTCAGCTAGAGGCCAGGTTACTGTATAGACCTTAATTACGGCAGCTAACAACAGAGGGTAGACAAAAGAGTTGCTTCACTGAGTTATGAAATGATGCTCGCTAATTAATACAATGTACTGAGCTAGTTATTGAAGAGAATCTCTTGTTGTTGAGGAGATGGATAGCTAAGGATTAAATTTGGGTTGAAATAAAGTTGATTGTGTTAATAAACAACTGGACTAGACTGTGCCCCCGGCTCAAGGTTTAGGCTATTAGCCGAATGTTGTTAGATACAAAATTCTCAAAAGGTGGAACGAAATTTATAGTGGTGAGTTTTTCATGGAACATTTTTTGTTGAGTTCCTGGAGGAGTGAAGAAAAAAGTTTAAAAAAATATCGCCGCTCGCGTGTTTTTTTTTTATTTCCCAGAGAATTTTTTTTTTCGTTCGTGAATAACTTCAAATTCGCCGAATTCATATTGTAGCGTAATAAAGTGACCTACGTTCATCCATTGAACGCTAATTTGGTTTTTTGATTTCCTGTTTTCTGCAATAATTTCTTATCTTAGTTAATTATCAATTTCAAAAGAAACTTGGTCTTAAAATTCAATATATTAGAAATAATTGCAGAAAATAAGATTTTTTCAAAAAATACTTCAAGTACCTATGCATTAATTACATTGACAGCAATGAACAAAGAAACAGGCCAAATTAGCGTTTAATGAATGCACGCAGGCTATTACTCACAGAAATATTAAATATCTATGCTATTACTCTACTATATGAATTCGTCGAATAAAAAAAGAACAAAGTCGCGAGCGGCAAACTACCACTTGTCTAGGATTATCATCAGCCGTAAGACGTCTACTGCTGGGCATAGGCCTCCCCTAAGTGTCCCCACATTGACCGGTCCCTTGCGACTCCCATCAAACGGATTCCCGCAACCTTCACCAGGTCATCAGTCCACCTAGTGGGAGGTCTTCCAACGCATCGTCTTCCGGCTCGCGGTTGCCACTCCTCAACCTGACTTCGTTTTTTCTCAATTCACGCAAAAAAATAATAATAATAAGATTGTCCTAATATGAGCCATTAAGACATAACACTAATAAAGCAGTATAATAACCTGCACAAACACGGCCCAGTCCCGACACAGCGCAGCGCCGCCGCCGCGCCGCGTCGTGCCGGCCGCCAACGAATTCGTTCTCACTAGCTGTTTGCGAGCTGGTTTTCATTTTTCTGTAAACGGCACGGTTCAGTGAGAACGGCGTGAGTTGTAAGGGGTAGCGATATAGAAATTATGTCCATTAGCTATTTATATTTTTCACAGATAGAATGAAATAAAAATAGATTGTGTGTCTCACTCACAGCTGCGCCAAATAGACCCAGTTCATCAAACTGCCGAGCAGCTCGTATCCGACGTGGGTTTCAACTGTACATGAGATAGTGATATGACGGAAAACAGTTTTCTACTTTGTGTTAATGAGTGTATGAAAGGAGACCAGTCTTCCTACTACTGGCATTGAGGCCTTAGGGTACGCTAAAATATATCACGTGGGTTGCAAGATGTCAACTGTTCAATTACATGGTTTCAGGACATGCCGGCTTCCTCGTGTTGTTTCCCGTCCCCATTTTGAGAGCAGAGTGGTGAAGAAATTAAATGCACATCCCAACGTGTCCGAACGCATGGGTTCGAACGTTCGATAAAAACTCGTAAATTGGAGCGGTAACCGTTGCTACTACTGTTATTTCCTTCAACTAAACGATGAACTAATTAAGTAGCCAGTTAGCCTAGTCTCCCTTCAACTTTCCGTGTCCTTATTTTGTACCATTTAGTAGTGACCGTTCCGTACCGCATAGGTAACTCAGATACCCTCACACTCCACATTTCTATTCCACAACAAAACCATAACACCAACAACAGCGATACGAAACTTCGCTCATAATCCGCTGCTCTTATCGCGGGCGCCTTATCGCGTAACATTAAAGTTTTTATTATAAACAAGACAGGCGGAGCGTGGAGCGCTGTTTAGTTCGGAACTGCAATTAATGCCGTCCGCTGTCCCCTGTGAACATTGCGACTGGCAGAGAGATCAATGTTGGCACATCGTTGGATAAAGTTGTGCGATCGTTGTGCAATCGTCGTTGACTATGGAAAATGTAGATAGATATATAGATAGAATACTTGTGAGAGAAGCTCGTGGCTTAATAATAACAGCCGCTCGGGTCGATCTTTAGGTTAAGCCGTGCTTGCCTAATTTGGTCTGTGGATGGGCGACCACCGAGTTTCCTCCGTGCCTCAGAAAACACGTGAAACTGTTGGTCCCGGCTGTCAATTGTAGATCTTTGACAGTCGTAACAGGTAGTCAGTGGCTCAAAAAGTCTGAGAACCCGTCTTCCCCAGGGGCGTAGTACCCAGACATAACACAAAAGAAAGAGTACCATGTCGAAATAGGTACTGTGTTCCCAAATCCACTCTAAAATCGATTGACTTTCGCTACAACAGGACATGAATGCAATATTAAAGGTGAGGGTAAACAAAATCTTCAAATTTTTATGAAAATCGTTTTTACTTTAAAACGACACAGAATACGTGTTACTCACATACAAAGAGACAGGATAACTAGTACCAGTTATGTAAGCAATTACTCTTACCATATTATAGTAAGATAATAGCCTTAATCGGATCTTACATTTATTTTTAAACAATTTATGCGGACGAATTTTCCAAATATTTATCAACAGCTCCCGTCTGTCAAAAGAACCACTCAGCTGTCATCATCACAACCGCTCGCGAGTCGCAGTCACGCAATAACGTCACAGGAAATGCATTTTATCTGTTCGCTAATTAAGATTTCGTCTGTGGAGCAACATTTCATTCAATTTCACTGTTTTTTTACAATTGCTCGTACGGCACGGCGTAAGATGATCATTCATTTAATTAGTATCAGTCTGCCCTCGTTACAAAGTAAGTTAATTGAATCGAATGTTTGCTGAAGATGTTATGTGTAATTAAAAGGCATTTGTTTTCCTGAGGGTCCACGTTTTATGGACAGGAATGAGTCGAACAAATTAGTGTAGTTGTGATAAGACTTTGTATTTTGTTTATACATTGTATATTCCCTGTACACTTAGAAAAGTGAACAATGTTTTGCTTGTCTTAAATAACTAAACAAAGTAAACGGCAATATTGGATTAAAGAGCATCTCAATATGTTATTGTATAGTGCAGCTTTAGAAAATATTTTGTGCAGCGGTGGCCCAGTGGTGGCACCCCCGATTTACAAACAGGTCGTGGGTTCGAACCCAGACAGGCGCATTATTTTGTGTAATTTATTTCATCACCACTGTTCTCAAAACGATGAAGGAAAACATCGTGAGGAAATGGGCATGTCCTACAACCGAAAAAATCAAAGACTCGTGAAATCTACCAATCCGTACTGGGCCCGCGTATGTCCCAGCAGTGGGAACATTAATTAATAGGCTTTTGATGATGATGAGACATAACTGAGAGCTAATTAAGTGGCGTAGCACATTGATAATATTGCATCTTAGCTGTTTTTAGTATTTCGTGGCATGCCTACGCCGAGCGTAGCCTGTGGCGTAGCACACCTACGTATTGCGTAGCAACCATTGCTCTAGCGTATCATTGACTCCGATAAGTCTCACACTGTCGACCAATTCGTAGTATTCTAATAAGTCTGTGTTTTTAAGATCTTTCTCTTGAAAATTACCTACTTCATTATCCTGCCGTTAAAACACTGAACATATGTAACTTTAAAACTAATAAAAATCCTAAAGCCACGTGTTACATAAGTAAGTAAACTGCAACAAGATATAATCGTATACACAACGTATTCCACTTTAATATGTTCGCTTTGCAGCGCTGCAGCGGCGCGGCGCGGTGGAGTCGACTCAAGAATGCGCGCCGAGTGGTCCGCGAGGTGCGTTTATTGCATTTTTGAGTGCACCCTCCTCCCTCTGCCCCTCCCCGCTGCCCCTGGACGGTACTGCTACCAACGGTCTGCATGTTTTGGGATAAAAGAGGTGAACATGTAAGTGGGTAGGTACTATTCTTGCTAGTTGAATTTGTGAGAGAACTTGTGGGTTTTTTGGTCGTACATTGAAACTGAGAAAGGATTTTTTTAACTGGCCGCGATCTTGTCTAAGTAATCAAACACGTTGGCTGAGATCTAGAATAGATCGAGCGTGTAAATTAAAGGTTTAAGGAAGTTGGAAACATACGAGTAGATTGTGGGGAATTATGGCAGGCTTTCACCGAAAAAAACAATAGGGTTTGCACTGTTGAGAGTGCCGTTTTGCCGCCCCATGAATGCATATCCAGCGAGTAACAAAGTAAGTTACTCAACCACTTTGAAACTACATTGATAACAAGAATTTTACGATTGTGACTCAAAACAAAGCGGAAACATGTTCCTTTAAAAAGTAACCACTCTCAAAATAGAAGTGACACTAGGTAATTTCCCAGATGCATTTACTATGAAAATTCACCGAAATTCTAAAATACTCTGAAGTGCTGACGAAAAATACCTGGTGGTAAAACTCGAACCCAATAAGACTTCTTGCTCAATATTATTGCATATGATTACTGACCCGACGAGGTATCGAAGCTGCCAAATTGTCCTGCAGAATGTCAGGTTTTTGGTGTGTCTATTGATCTAAAACTTGCAGCGGCCGTCCTACAGTTGTTCCCATCATGCTCGTATCGCTGGTCTGAGGTCTCCAAAGTGATTACTCTCATTCTTAATCACCTTCTAAACAAACGATCTCCAGGAGATTTTGGAACTTCTGCTTGTTTAAAATGAACATACATACATATTTATTTTATTCCCTAATGCCTTGTTACATTTTAATCCCATCTTCTAACTTTTAATAGTCCCAAGATAATTCTGAACGACGGAAGACAGTACACTACTCGCCAAAATGTCGTTTCTATTTATAAAGCAGCTAAACTTTGTCTACTTGAGTATCTCTTTTCAGCCGAATGAATATTATAATCGCGAAAGTTCCCCATAACAGTGTAACGACTTGTGTCGGTGCGTGGGGCCCATCTTTTACATATTATTATCTGCGACCCAAAACTCCTTCCCATATTTTCAATTCGGCACCCACCCACAAATCACATTATACATGTACTTTCATTCCAAAACGAATTCCGTAAAAATATTTTTGAACGCGCCGACAATATTTTATTATCTGACACTCGAAACGTAACCATTAAAAATTGTCGATGAAAAAATATTCCGTTCCGTAAGAAATGGGAGGACCCACCCTCCGAGGAAGGAAACCAGTTATCGAGAGCAAAAAGTTGATAATAAAATACGACCGGCTGGCTGAACGAGAAATGATGAATTGTTGAAATTCCAGGAGCGTGTAACAATTCCAGAAGTCAATTTGGTCGATACGGACCTAAGGGAAATTATCGGGATGCTGATAGGCGCCGCGGGGAGCGTCGGCATCGTACGATCACGACAGAATTAATATTTAAAACGTCTTCGATATAATGTATAGCGGGCCTCCGAGGATTGTTTTGTGATTCTTAACATTAAACATGTGTAATTTATACAATACATTAGACTACAATTCGTACAGTACAAAACAAACACAAACAACCAAAGAACTGGAAATTTAAAGCAAATAAATGACAAAGAGATGTTGTGGACAAACAACACAATAAAAATACAGTAAATACAGTTTTGTTTACGTAGAATATTCTTTCTTTACAGACGGTAAATTAAATCGTAAACCTAGGTACAGTACAGTACAGGCAATACGTTTTAGCAGAGCAGTTTTATTGTAAACTAGCCAGATTCACCAAAGTTCAACCGATGACCACTGTCGTATTTAATGTGTAATTGGATTCCAGTACCTATAATCCCGCCCTTCCCCAATGACTGGACACAGCGCAAAGATGCGCCCTAACTCGCACTGAAACGTCTCAAACTTTTTTAATTTAACGCAAAAAATTCATCCCTCAGGAATTAAGGATGAATGGGGATATTCCTCGTTAAAATTAACAATGAAATATTGGCGTTTGACTAATGGTTCCTCACTAAAACGAATTTTAACTGAACTTATTAAAACCTTAACAAGATTTTTTATTGGGTTTACTCATTTTAATATTGATTGAGGGTAATCTGATCAGGAGGTTGGAATTCAGTTGAAAAATTATGAAAAATTATTTGAATCAGTTGTGTATTAAGGTCCAGCTGATCATTATTAAGAATATGGGTCTTAGAAATCAGATATACGTGACATGAAAGAGAGCACATGAAAGAGCAGCACATCAAAGCTCTGTACAACCTCACTAGAAAGCCATCGAATGCCGTCGCTATAGCCGAAATCAGCTAGCTACCATCATCATCGTACTTGACATGTCAGAAACTGATAACAATTAGAACACATATTTATCACGGACTCCTTATGCGTTTCCATTTAATTTCATACAAACAAAAGGAAATGAGCCTAATTAAGTGTAAACACCAATTTGGCACCAAGTACCTAATATTTTTAAGTATCCCTTAATTTTCACGAAAAAATAAATAGTTCTTGCAAACGAAAGCAGTGGATTCTTACTGATCTAATCCTCTTTCTTCTTTAGATAAGAAAACAAATCCCTTGTTTACTAAATACGTTTTGTCAACCGATCATTTGTCCTGTTGCTACGGCGGCCATTTTGTTATTATGATCAGAAAGAAAGAAAACAAGTTTCCATGATCACTGGTTACAACAAGATACGTAATGGGATACTTTTACGATTTCTTTGAAGTTATTCTGTTGTTTATTTTTGATGAGGAGCTCTAACAACCACGTGGCGATCTTTGCGGTATGAAGAAGTATGCTTAGATCGGTCCGTGGATGGATGTGGATCACCCGGAACACACCGAGACTTCTTCGTGCCTTAAAAAACACTTATAGGTCCCAGGAGTCATTAAAACACTGATATTCAGCTGCATGTGTGCAAACGTCGCCAACAAAGTTTTGAATATCTTAAACATGATGTTGTTTATTTAAATTCCGATGAAAAAGGACATTTTCCTGTCAAGCAGAAATTATCAAAGAAAAATAAAAACTTGTCGTAAGGTCGGTGTTTAACAAAGTGATACAATATTGGAAGCAATTTTGTGACATTTACGATTTCACTTTGTTATTAATTCGTTTCTGTTTTCTATGTAGGTGGAAGATATTTTCGATATTCATGAAACCTGAATACAAATTAACATATTTACAAAGAAAATATGTGAGTATCTATATACTTACGTTTTTCAGCTCTATTTACGTCAATTTCATTTAAACCAGAAATAGCTGTTACCAACCGTTAACCAAAATGAGTGAATAAAATTTCAACTAAAACGTAATTCACTTAGAATATCGGGCACTAAACCAATATTATAAATAGGTAAAGTTGTTTGCTGATAAAATGTGATCCCTGAATATACTGAAACAGTTACTAAAAAAACCTTTCACAGATAGAAAATTACACTATGCCGTTGCCATGCCATTCGATATGTTTTATGGTACAATGGACTTACACGTGGACAGAATTCGAGAGTAGAAGCTAGTTATTTATGATAACATTGCAAACACTAATCAGCGATCTATAACAGGCCTATCATGTCGCTAAGACGGTGGCTCAGGGTTGTAAGGCGCAGGGTACGCCACGATAGTGGCGATAAGTCCCCTATTTGAGAGGAGTGGCTTGAGAGGCGCCACGGCGTCCTCACCTTCCGCCTGACACAGGTCCTTACCGTTCACGGATGTTTCAGGAGGTTCCTGCATCGAATCGAATCGGGTTCCTACGAGGATCGCCCGGAGGACACGGTGGAGCACACAGTGGAGGTCACCGCGAAACGTAAAGGGCGAGGAACATGGATGGTTTTAGTCAGTAAAAGTTTGACAGTCCCTTCCGCTGCGGCCATAGTGGGAGGGGTCATTGATGACTTCCTGTCCGAAAAAAAGGGTGGTAAGGCGGGAGGAGCGATATTGATGTCCGTCAGCGATTGACTGATTTGATTGACAGAGCTCTCGGGATACCCTTTCTTCCGCACCCTGCCTGAACTTCTTCGTCTCAAATCGATCACAATTTTTTTATCCGACCAGTACGACCTGGACAGTTCTGTCATGTACCTCATTCGAGGCCTGGAGAGTCCATTTAGTTGTTCACGACGAGCAGGAGAGAGGGTGTGGGATGTTATCCTGTGTTGGGAGCCACTATCGCATTGTGACCGGTATTAGTCGATTATACCCCATCTAGCCAGATTGGATGAGCGTCTCTTCTTTTCTGCCTAGCCTGTGTTGGCGTCGACTTCCGGAATATTGTATTTATATACTGGTTAATGCGATACCAAGATGAAGACGACTGGTTATAATACTTTTCGGGCCACTGACTACCTGTAACGACTGCGTCGTTTGGTGTTTGGTCTGAGAAAATATGACCATGTCTCTCACTTCCGTAAGGAACTGAAGTGGCTCCCTATCCGTCTTCGCAGAAATACTCGGATATTATGTCTCCTATACAACATCCTTTATAACCCTGCATATCCCAGTTATACTGTCCTCTATGCTGTAGTATTCTGTATAATTTATATATTATAGGTATATATTTACAATAACAGTATTTAGTTTTAAATGTGTTTATATAGTTGTATGTATGTTTATTATAAATAGCTATATTTTAATTTTAGGGTTTCAATTTAAATTTTCCTGTTTTGTCTTTACTTACACTCTGTGTCTCTCGCAGGTCTGCTGGAAGAAATTTCTTATGAAATAAGCAGTACCTTTGTGGTCTTCTTTCTTAATGCAATGGCTTATTAAGTATTTTGACTGTGTACATAAACAAATAAATAAATAGACTGTCAATGATGACAAATGACAGCCGGGAACAACGCTTAACGTCCTTTTCGAGGCACGGAGAAAACTCGGTGTGTGTGGGTAAAAAAAAAAAAAAAAAAAAAAAAAAGGGTGATCACCCATCCACAGACTAACCCAGGCAAGCACGGTTTTACCTAAAGATCGGGCCGAGTGGCTGTTATTATTTAGCCGCGAGCTATAACTTGAGCACGTTCCAGTTAAAAGATGAGCCAACTAGCATCCCAGTACCAGTATCACATTGACAGGTCCCTCAAAATATAGATCAAACAATTTGAATGCCGGAGAACGTTTATTTTCCTGTTCGTCATGGAATGTAGGTTTAATCGCTTTCACAAAACAATTCCACTTATTTCAAAGATCTTAATTGAACATTCACTTTCTTGTCCATTTCGTTACACGTGTATCTTCGCAATGTTACAAATATTTACTGTTTGTATGCCTTGAATAATGTATCTCGAATCTTGCATAGATATCGAGGGTTAAAGTCTGAAAGACCTTGTTTTTGTCTTGTTTCGCTTAACACACTGTATTTTTTGTGTTCTTTATTCACAACACATTTATCTCCGTATGACGTAACTATGTTTTGTACAAAAGAAACTATGTATTATGCAAAGGATCAATAGTTAACTATGCTTCTATATCTTTACTCTTTGATAATCTTTTCTTTTGACTTGAGACAAGATTAAATCCCATCTCAAGGTAGCATTCTTGACATATGAATCAACAACAAATGTCTCGGCCCTAACAAGTCTTAACAAAAATAACATTACGTAAAAACAATTTCAAAAACACGATCAAAATACGAAATACTTGTCGTCCGAAACCGATTCAATTTTAGTATCCGTAAATATACAATTCAAATGAGCGTACGGCATTCGGGAAACGAATTGACGCTCTGTCCGACACGACAATTATAAACGTCAACATTCGCAAGTCACCGGGCGACTCCGCAATCACTCGTGCGGCACCGGCCGATTGTATTAAACGTACGCCGAATCTTTATTGATGGGGCACAACTGAATTTTACAATTTGCGAATAAAAATACGTAGGTTTTTTTTAACAAGGCGTTTGCTTTTAGGGTTCTGTGGTGGTGAGGTAGAAACGGGCATGACAGTTTTGTTTTGTCTACGTTGTTATTACAGGTGAGACCTGAATTTCAATATAAATTATAGTCAATTTTGAATAATTTAATACAAGAGTAAGACCGATTGAAATCAGTATTCAATAAACAATATTTTACTTCACATAAACCTACATAGGCATTTATGAACATCAAAATATAGATCCTTGGTTCCGATAATTCGCTTCAAAAGTAGAAGAACATGCAAGAAACTCTATAATTATTGTTAAAGTAAGAATATCCATAAAAATCTTTCACTGACATCATGTTGTGCGGTTAGCAATAATTGTAACCTTAACGCAAAATGAACGGCATGGCACGAATTCATCCAATGGGCACCGTGAGATTTTTACATAAAACCCAAAAAAACATTTTTAATTAATTCCAACAATCAATTCATTTAATTACGTTTTTGTTAACCCTGCTTTTCAACCCAATCAATTACCAACTACACACGACATTCGAAACAAAATAACAAATAATGGGAACAAAACGTAATCCAATTCTTTCAAAGGGATGTTTAAAACCCGAATCGAATTTGACGGCAGTAATATAAAAGGATCTAGTACTTGATTCAAGGTCATCAGGGATAACAAGTGGTCAGTCCTTCATTACTAATCAATAGGAAAAGGGTTCAAACGAAGCGTTTTAGTCAGGTCGTTTGTGAATAAATGTACAAATTACAGTGACAACAGTTTAAAAAAAAATAGGTGCCATTGAGAATGTTTGCTCTAAACAAAAGTCTAGATCTCATTATAGTTACGAGAATTTTACGAGGCACGGCCGGGCGTAGCTGCGTAGTTAAGCACCTATCGGCGGGAAAGCGTAGCGTCTTGTGTAGGCGCGTAGCATCTTGCGTAGGCGCGTAGCGTCTTGCGTATACGCGTAGCACCTTGCGTAGGCGCATTGCTACTCGCGTAGACTCACAGTTACGTCATCAGTCCTAGTTAAATATTTATTTATTTAAACTTTATGCACTTAATGTACAAAGGCGGACTTAATGCCTTGGGCATTTTCTACCAGTCTACCTTAGGGTGATGCAGAGATTAAACTGTAGGTGCAAGAGTAAAGAAAATTATGAAGACTATAATATAACAATAAATACATATATACATACATACAATAAATTATAAAAAGTGAGGAAAGATAAAAAACAATTTAAAAAAAAATGTTGATGAAGAAAACAAACAAATTAAATGTGGGATGAGTCTGCCAACTTTTTATGTAAGTGCTCGCGAGCTTTCATTTTAAATGTGAGCCGACTGGTTGCCATCCTGATATTCAAAGGGAGCGCATTCCAAAGAAAAACCGCCTGTACAGGAAAGGAAGATTTGAGAACACCCGAACGGTGAGTAGGACATCGTAGAAGGCGATTATTGGAAGAACGAAGATCCTTGCTGTGCGCAGAGCATAAATACTGGAAGTGAGAAGTCAGATAAGAAGGAGAAGTGGGTTTGTCTAGAAGAGAAAACAAAGTTGTCAAAGCCCTTAACGCTCTGCGCTGCCTGATGGGTAACCATTTTAAGCGCAACCGATGTGCGGACACATGATCATACTTACGGAGATTAAATACGAATCGAATGCAGTTATTTAGAAGTCGGTCTAGTTTATTGAGGAGATCTGCATTCAGGTCGTAGTAACACACATCACCATAGTCTAGTATGGGAAAGATTAGGGACTGTACCAGCATTACCTTTATGTGGGATGGGAGAATGTTTTTCAAACGATAGAGCGACCGCAACGTCCCGGTGACTCTCTTGCTCACAATCGCGACCTGCTTACGCCAGTCAAGGCAAGTGTCAACATACAAACCCAGATCCTTAACGTCAGAGCTGAACGGAATCACTGTGCCGTCAAAGGTAACCGGTAGCACCGTTAAACCATCCAGCCTCCTCAAGCTATGGGGGCTCCCTACTATGATAGCCTGGCACTTGGTTGGGTTAACGGCTACCCCGAAGCGATCTGACCAGTTTTTCACCACAGCTAGATTCCGGTTCAGCAAAAAAAATATCAATAAAAGTAAATATCACGTCGCGTCGTGTGAAACCATTTTACGACTGTGGTAATAAATGTGGTACTAAGAGACATAATTAATGTATTGCTTTGAACTTTTGAAGAGTACATTACACAAATCTGTAGATAGCTACTAAAATAACATCACTTTCTAATTTAAATAGCTGCCATTTTGCTTTTGTATTTTAAATAAAAGACTCTGTATCGGTAGTCGATAATTTACAAGCAAATGACCCATTTGATATCGGACTGTTTTCGAATTGTGTGTGGGTCAGACGGTCAAAGTGGTGATTAAACTAAACTTTACACAGTAACAATATTGGCAATAAGAAGCTCTATACCCAAAGTAAAAAAGTAAAATCTCCTTTTTTCCAAACATTATGCCCTCATACAATCCGTCGCTTGCCTCGTGCGTTGCACCTCCGTCACGTCCCGAGTCGAGCTGCTATTTACCACATCTATCATATAAGTATATTTGAAATACATCAAGAAGCTGCAAGGAAGCATAACGCTCGCAGAGAATTGTTTTACAGTTTTGCTTATTGTCGAATTCACATAACATTTCGCTTGTACTTTCGAAGGGATACGGAGAGATGTCATTTGTCGAATTCTGTCGAAACTGAAACAAAATAAAGTAAAGTAAAAGTTATCAGTTTGTGTCAGATTTATCATATGATTAATCTAAAAATGTCATATCTTCCGTGATTATCATGGTGCTTGCAACAGCGTCGAAATATCGGGAGCTCAATACAAATAATAATCACGGAATATATCCCGTAAGTGACATTTTTAGTTTAGTTGTGGCCCGTGATGGCGTAAAACAGTGTTTCCATAATATGATGAAGAAGTAATGATATGCTTTGCTACTATCACGATCTCGAATCCGAATCGATGAACTCTTCAAGGTATGGGGAAGATTCCTTCACTAAACCATTTATAGAACCAACATACAGTGTGTGACCTGCTGTCCTTTCGATTAAAATCTCTCTCAATTTCATATCAATACTTCTTTAGGGACTACACGTTACCATAGTTACCATCCATAGTTAATCACAGTACCTGAAAAAGTTCAAGGCGACCATGACTGATATATTCTTGGACATTACGTGACGTATTATTGCGATATATTCATTGGTTTCCCATCGTCCGCATCACTTCGTTCATTACTCGCGCGCCGGCCGGCATTAAATATAAAACGCGAGTTACTGCCGATCCATCGCTCCGATTGTGAGGCAGCGACGGGGTGTTATATTGTGTGGCTACAGATTGGCGGTACAATGTATTCCGGACCTACTTGTGATCTCAATAACTTATTTATTGCTTTTTTGTTGATAAACATGTGAATTTGAGAGACGATAATAATGCCACTACCCAGCATCTTTATCAGTCAACTGCTGTACTATCGTGGGCACTCTCGTCTGATCACCACTAAGCTAATTTTTGCTTTCACTCGCAACATATAGAAACGCTCTCTAGCTCCGCCCCGTTGACTTTTAATAGAAATAATGAATGAAAGACAAATACCGCTCGGCCGAGCGCACTGACAACGCAAGCCAAACGAGAGTGATTGTTATTTTGCGCGCCAAATTTTCACTTTCCTAATAGGGTTATACTTTAAAGGGGCCTGGCTCGGCGCCTCCGCATGATCGAACAAATTTTAACTGATCAGGCGGTAAAGACCACGACTGTACCTACATAGGCCTCTCCGACCACGCCATTTAGTTATATTCTCGGCAACTGTCATCTAGCTGCTACCAACCACCCTTCATTGGCATCCTACCTTACGATTGCCAATCCAGTCAAGGACACATCTACCCCAACGGTCATCGGTTCTACGACTATTACGGGCCGCTATCAGTGCTGATGTACTAAGAACATATTAATAAAATGATTTAAGTTACTCATAGTTTACCTCGTGGAGGCAGAAAATATTTAGTATAAGAATCATCATAACCATCCAATCTCTTGCCCTTATCTCAATTTATTTAGCGTCGCATGTCTTTTTCTTTCATTCTTCTCTATTTTTCGTCATCTTATCATACAGCAGTAGTAAGTAATTGTTATAGATTTTTTTTTGAGTAGTAAACCAGTTGCCATTCAAATTAATCAATGTTGTAACCTGCCTA
Organism: Xestia c-nigrum; assembly: GCA_916618015.1. Lineage (NCBI taxonomy): Eukaryota > Metazoa > Arthropoda > Insecta > Lepidoptera > Noctuidae > Xestia > Xestia c-nigrum. The sequence continues at coordinate 24,916,875 of OU745254.1, read as the reverse complement.
TTAATATACTAATCAACGGTATAGTATTCCTGATCCATCGATCCAAACAAGTTATTTTGAATTCCAAAGAATCCAACAACGCTTCCTTAACACTGAAATATAAATATTAACCGGGAAGCTCAGGCACGGCTAGTCAGCTACTTCCTCCCTTCCGTTTGGTCGCCGTAACAAATACAAAGTACAAACCCTCACAAAGCCCCCATCTACTCCTCAATCTTGACACAACGTCCTCTATTTCAAAATCAATTTTAAAAGCAAAATAGATCCAGTATTTCAAACAAACAATATCTTCTGAAATTGTTTTTGCCGCGAACAATATTTCCGAAGGCGATCGGAACACCAATCATGGAGCTATACAGCAATGGAGCTATTCTGAACGGACGGGCAAACAAGAAAATATAAGACATGGAATATGCAGCGGGGAATGAGGTCACGCTTCAAGTGCAATGTTTTTAATGAAAAATAATGGGAACACTCGCTTGCTTTTCGCTTTCAAGTTTTATTTGACGGGCCGGGCGTGCTGTCTTAGATTAGTTTTATGACCGGTATGGAAGTAGTAAACTATAGTGTTATGTCTCTAGAAAATTATAGCAATTCCTAGTAGATCAGTGTAGGTTCTTCGCTGTCGAACTATGTGGGCTAAATAAAATATGTCTGAAAGCGGTCTTCGAACTAACATGTGAGTATGTCTTGATTGCTATTTATTTATTTTGGCTTATCAACAATTTTACACGGCACTTGATCATTATTAACAACTGTTATGAAGTTCTGGAGAGGCGACCGCGAACCGGAAGACGATGCGTTGGAAGACCTCCCACTAGGTGAACCGATGACCTGGTGAAGGTTGCGGGAATCCGTTGGATGCGAGTCGCAAGGGACCGGTGAATGTGGCGACTCTTGGGGGAGGCCTATGTCCAGCAGTGGACGTCTTTCGGCTGAGATGATGATGATGAGGTTCTCAGTAGATTTTTTAAAACCCTAATTAAAACCTGATTTGATCAATTTCAAAGTAATACTAATTAGTATGACTTAATAAAATTTAAATGCATGTCCATTCCAAATAAACGCAAGCTAATTATCATTACACGGGTGATTCCCTCCCCTTCCCTTCCTCCTTCCCCTCCCCTTAGAGTCGGCTCAGCATCCACGCCGCACCACCAACAAAAGGGAAGAACTTCCAATATTCTTAATAGTCACTGAAGCCCTTTCTTTTATCGTAGTGCCGTTCCAAATGAAGAGGTTCCACGTTATTGAAATTACAAATTTAAACAACCAACGAAACAGAAAAAGCACCCTTATTCTAATAGTTATAAAGCTGTCTTCACCAAAGTGAGAAGCAATTGGATTGTAAAAGAGAATCAATCGGCTCTAGATGCGAGCTTTTTTAATCAAATGGACTAGAAATGGTTGTAAAGTCGACCATTACGTTAAACGAACCACCTTTGTCATATTTTCTTTTGTAATCGTTTAAGTAATTTGGGCGCGCAATTAAACCATCCCGCCATTTTTCCCTTTTCACTTTTTTTTCTTATTAATTGGTTTCTTATAAAGGAACGGATAATTATTGACGATTTTAATGATTTGAATGGTCCGGGAAATAATCGAGTTCTTTGTTTTAAATACGATTTAAAATGAAAAGATTTCGGGGTTTGAAAATCTGAGGTCGTTGCAAATCTTTATGTTTAATTACTTCCATAACTTACATTCAGTTAAGGAGGATTTTCGGGGCAATAAAATGAAGTGACCAACATGCAAAAAAATACAGCTGAATAGACATCTGCTTAGTAAGTCATACCTACCAAGTAACTTATAAAGGGTCTCTACGAGTTGCTTAAAATGTAACAGGTCATGTTCTTAATAAGGGTTTTTAACGTCTTAACGTTAAAAACCTTTAAACTTCCTCCCAAATTCACAAATATAAAAATATTGGCGGCATGTCGAATTGGAGAGGCAATAACGTCATAATAAAGCCATAGTCTACGATCAGGTGAATATTACGAAACATCAGTATATTTCGGCACACTGTGTAAACACATGCAGAATACTCACTCCAGACAAATCTCTCATATATAATAATCATAAGACATATACTGAGATTATTACAATCTATACCCGACATTGTATTGTATTTGAAATTATAATTTACTTACCAATTTTTTAAGCGGGTAACATGGCGGTTATTATGGCGGTAATTTGAGCGAAAACTTTTTGAAATTTAGAAGACAATTTAAACATCCCACCGCTTAAAGAGCAGTACTACAGAAATTATTATTCTCGTGATTTAGATGCGGACTCTCGAATTAAAATACTAACTCTTAGCCGTTACCGCTGGCCACCACAGTGGATCCCGAAGTTGCCGACGAGTGCCATGACCACCAATACTCTGGTATTGGTGGTCATGGCACTCGTCGGCAACTAAAGAAAGTTAGCCCTGTCATGTAAGCCAGGAAATACGATAAAAAGAAATAATGAATGAACCTTCTCCGTATATTTACTTTGTGTACCATAGATGTTCAATAAGCGGGGCAAAGGGAGCGTATTTATCATAATATACGAGCTCGCCTGGTATTCGTATTGATGCTCTCCGCGCAACACACGGAAATAAAACGTTACGGTAATTGTGGCCTCACTTATTTATTGACTTGTATGGCCATGATGACATCTTCCCTTTCTTTTAATACTTTCGTAAGTGTCCACAACTGATATCTGAAACATTTTTCTTTCTGTTTTATTTTTTGACGTAACCATATTATCACGATTTTTTGGCTTCTGGCTTGCAATTATCCTGCTTCTGTCTTAGAGCTGGCGCAACATAATGTATGTTTCTTTTCTTTTCTTTCACATCATTCCTCACACAGTCCATCAAAAAGTCTGACAACCAGTCTTACCAAGTGGTATCATTTATAACCCAGTACTAACTAGGTTATGGAGGTCAGATAGGCAGTCGCTCCATGTAAAATACCAGTATTCAGCTGCACCCGGTTAGAGTGGAAGCCGACCCCAACATAGTTGGGAAAAGGCTAGGCGGATGAGATGATGAAGGCTGCAAGCACATTGGAGAAAAAATTCAGGGGTTTCCGAAAATAAAATCAATGCGCTACTTTCATCTGAGAATCAATTTATCAACGTCAAGAAAACCAAAATAATGAAAATCAAATAAAGACAAAAGCCGTCCCAGAGACGGTTCCCTTCGAAGACCTAATTCCCCCGAACCGCAACTTACGCCGCATTCCAAACAAGTAAGTCTTGACTTAAATCAAGATTAGAGCGAGCCTTAAAGCAAAAGTATCGAGTTGCGCCCAAATGAGGCGTAATCGAGAATTAACTGATATAAATCGCCCCTAATCTAGATCTGATGCGGAGTAGTTTTAGACTTTAGGGGTCGTCAGATTGTTTGTACTGCTTTGTTTGTGTTATTGTCGTTTTAAACAACAGTGATAATCGTACTGTTCCAATACGATTAAAATTACTGGATTCTACTGAAAACAATAGTTAAGATTGTGATAGTATGAAATAAAGACTTCCACATAGGCGATTCACTAATGAAACTGGAAACGCAAACGTCAGCAATGAAAGATTGGTTTGGTTACTTTAAATTATAAAAAATAAAACCGACTTCAAAAAAAAAACTAAAAAGTGAAAAAATAACTTTAGCTTCTGAAGTCGGTGACCTTTGTTTGATTGCTTTAGTTTTTTTGTCACCGACTTCAGAAGCTAAAGTTATTTTTCACTTTTTTGTTTTTTTTTTTGAAGTCGGTTTTATTTTTTGCAAAAAAGTTTTTATTTTTCACTTTTTAGTGGTTCAATTGTGCTTGATACATGGAAAGTGCATTCCGTTACAATTACAACAAGCCCAAACACGACTATGGTACATTGTCTCATTATGGAGTTCCGTGACTCTTGGCTTCATCATCAGATCTGATGGTAGAATGGTTCTTATCAAACGCAAATGCTTCACTTGTTGTAGAAAATACCAAAATCGCAACACGTTTTAATATAAAATTTGAAGAGTTCCCTCGATTTCGCCAAGATTCCATCATCAGATCCCAACTTGGTGGCTATGGGACCATTTGGAAAGAATATCCTTTCCAACAAAAAAATAATTTTTCAAATCGGTTGGCAAGCGACGGAGTTATGCCCGAACAAACATAAAAAAAAAAATAGAAACATCCGAATTAAGAACCTCCTCCTTTTTTTTATTAGAAGTCGGTTAAAAATTAACCCTTTTTTTCCCACTCTGGGCGGAGCTGGAGGGAGTGTCAGACTTTAACTGACTAAAAACCATCCATGTTCCTTCCTCGCCCTTCCGTCTTCCCCATGTTCCGGGGCCACGGTATCGGTAAAAAAATTAAAGCAAATCCCCCTCTATATACCCATCCATGTTCCTTCCTCGCCTTTTATGTTCCAAAGCCGCGGTATCTCTTTCGGACAGGCCCGCAACCCCGGCAGGAGGACGACCATCCTTACATATCGACTTTCCTCCGCGCCTCGGAAAGCACGTTAAATAATAAAATAAATAAAAAATAAAAATAAAAATAGTTTATTTTCAGACAACTTAAGTCCATAGCAGAGGTTAGTAACAGAAATCTTATCAACTATGTTAGTTCACAAAAAATAACAATGTAGGTAAATGGTTAGTAACAGCAGAACTTATCACTATGTTAGAGTACACAAAATAATAATTTAAATAGTTATTAACAGACATCTTATAACGTATGTTAGTACAATAAAAACATAATGGAAATATTAGAAGTCTAGTATTTCTTCACTAACCTGCACCTGTCACATGCAGGCCAGTGAAGCGACGCATGACTGCCGAGTCCAATCTATCCGCTATCATTCTCAGTATCCTGTTGCGGCTCCCCCTCATACTGTGCACCACAGACATGGTTTTCCTACGAATAATTGCATAGAAATCATCTATGTGCGCATCTGCAAACATGCCTGAAGCGCTACAGTACCGCGGAAGCCGCACCAGAGTCCTGAGAATGTTATTATATTGTACTCTGAGTGCATTATACGTCCGCTGTTTGAAACTGGTCCATAAACCACCTGTGTAGAAACTTTGACAGTACGCTTTAAATAACGTTAATTTAACGTCAACTGTACAACGAGCGAATCTATGAGCCAACATATTTCCACGGACCGATAATGCCCTCCGCTCCCTTTCTATGTCCAGGTCATCTGTTAATGTTTCTGTCACTATATGACCAAGATATTTAAACTGAGCCACCTGTCTCAAATTAACTCCATTTAGGCACAGCGTAGGAACACTATTGGGTTTTTTGTTTTTACCAACAAAAACCATAAACTCGCTCTTAAGTTCGTTGTACTTTAACCCATGTTGTTCGGCATAAGTTTCACATGATTTTAAAAGTTTCCTCAGTCCGCCGATTGAAGGGCTCAAAAGCACCATATCGTCTGCATAACTTATGTTATTGACACTTACGTCATCTATGCGGCAACCGACATGCATGCTGCTCAGCCCCTCAATCAGTTGGTTCACATACAAATAGAACAACCTAGGGGATGTTAAACCCCCTTGTCTTACACCCGAGTCTAATCTGTATTCATCTGAATAAACATCCGCCCATTAGCGTTAAGCTGTTGGTCCCGGCTGTCATTTGTCCATCTTTGGCAGTCGTTACATACAGTCAGTGGCCCGAAGAGTCTGACAACCAGTCTTACCAAGTGGTATCGTATTACCTAGTATTAACTGGGTTGTGGAGGTGAGGTAGGCAGTCGCTCCATGTTTAATAGGTACTGGTATTCAGCTGCACCCGGTTAGACTGGAAGCCGACCCCAACATAGTTGGAAAAAGCTAGACAGGTGATGTTCACATATAAAAGGACACGATAACTGTCGTCCATGACTTTTGCCAACTAAAAACCAACGATAAATTAATCGTCACATTGTGTCGACATAGTGGGATCGGGGCCTAAGTCAAAGTATGTACCATAAAAGTAAACATCTAAGTAACTGAAAATCCAAAACTACCAACAGATCAAAATATTCACACCTTTACCGACCTGCAGCTGATAGACGATAACCCGTAGAACCTTTACCACGCGACATGCACAATGACGCGCGTGCCGCCGACGCGACTCCACCGCATTTCGTACCGCTATTTACGTCGCGAATGTATCTGCGGCCTGCGATATGACTTTGTGGAAACGCCTTATTTTTGATGTTGATGAGCATGCTGTGTCCGTATTTGGGGAATACCTAGGGCAAAAATCGTTAAGAGAACATAGCATATCATCCGCCTGCTTTCTCCCAACGACCTCCACCTAGTAATTAGTAGCCTTCACCCTCATTTCGCCAGTTGTATTGTATTTTTATCGTCAAAAGCGAGATAGATCGCTCTAACACTGTAAATTTCCTTAACAATACTCGTACATATACTGGAATAAATAACTAAGGTTATATATACACCGTCGCTGCCCCAAATGGCAAATGCTTGCTTCACGATGACATAATGTAACGGTATATAATAAACTTTATTTTTATTAAAAAAAAAAACAGTATTTTATCGAAAATAAAGGAGATTTTCATCCAAAGACACCTTGTAAGTATCTGACCTTTCAGGAGAATTTTGCAAAGACAAACCTTGTCCTGACAGTTAAAATCACGAAAAAAGCTGCCAGTTCGGTAGAGCCTTTCTCAAGTGACGATCCTTTGTATTTTTTTTATTTAGTTAGAAAACTAATCTCCACCTAGTGGAACAACAACTTACTGTTTTGACATGGAGCAGCTGGTGTCCCTAGTAGTTAATACAACTGAGAGGAAATGTTTTCCCGTACGATAACCGACTGACTTCGTATGCCTGCATGCGAATAAATCGCGATGTTTATGACTTCACCCATATTACTGTGGTGCCGACACATCTCTTAGAAAACATTGGCTGATATGTTTCTTAGAAGAAAATATATAATACACGTAAGATTTCCTTTTGGACTCCGAAATAGTCGGGTAATAATCTGAACATCGGATTCTACTATAGTCCGAGCCGCGAAAAGCTATATTTAAACACACATTTGGGTTTCGCCACCTTTGGATCATATAAAAAAATGACAGCGTTAGCGTGAATTTACTTCAAATTGGTGGCCCAAATGTTTACGTTCTATGATGTCAGATGCGTTCCAGAATCTCAAAACATTAGACGACAGCGCTTTATATCTCCAAAATATAAGCCGACCAAGTGAAATAACTCGTTAGTTTCGTATAATACTTATGATAATTTGAGTTGATTGAATTTGGGATTATTTGTTGTCGACTGAATTGTCGCTACGTATCTCGGTAGAAATTCTTGAAATTCTTTGTTTACATCTCGTGGCGTCGACTATAATTCAAATTATTGTCACTAGATATGTAAAAATAAAGTACTTAGGAATGCTGTCAATCCACCCTGGTACATAAGAAATGAGGACCTTCATCGTGACCTTAAAGTGGATTTCGTCACCACCATTATCCAAAAATTTGCTGAAGCCCACGAACACAGACTTCATCGACACGTGAATGTTGAGGCAATCCAGCTGCTAGACAACACAGACTTAGTGAATAGGCTAAAAAGAACTAAACCTTTTGAATTAGTGTAGTGTACAAAGTGAATGAGTAATAGTAACAATGTTGTACTATTCATATAGCACATGGACATAGTGTTTTATAAATTATATTAGACTCTAAGAAAGTGCTACGGATTTTGTGTAATGAACAAAAGGGCTTTCGACAAAATAAAACCACGAATATGGCCATTTATGAATTTATCAAAAATGTTATGGGCCACGTTGACAAAACAGTTCCAGTTTGTGCAATTTATTGCGATATGTCACAGGCTTTTGATTATGTAGATCATAATATACTAATCAGTAAACTTGATGCATACGGCATAAGAGGCAATGTTTTAGATTTAATTAGATCATACTTAACGAATCGACAACAGATGACAGTAGTTACTAAAGTGAATCCTAAAACAAAAAAAGAGGAAACATTCAGATCCGTGAGGAGAAACGTCACATACGGTGTTCCTCAAGGCAGTGTCCTAGGGCCTCCGTTGTTTATTATCTATATCAACGACTTGCCAAAGGCAACGACTCAACCTATGACATTATTTGCTGATGATAGTACAGTTTCAATTGCATGTAAGGACATTAATAACTATAAATCTGACATAAATAATACACTGACATCTATAATTTCTTGGCTTGATAATAATAATTTAAAAATAAATTTATCTAAAACAAATATAATGCACTTTGGACAAAGATTGCATAATCCTTTAAATGTAAATTTGATTCACGATAATTACACTATAAATGAAGTATCTAATGTCCGTTTTCTCGGCTTAATTATAGACAGCAAACTAAACTGGAAAGAACACATTGACGCACTATGTAAAAAAATCAGCAGTCAGGCATATGCTTTGTACCAACTTGCTCCATCTATCAACACTAATGTCTTACTATCGGCTTATTATGGACTTGTTGAATCTGTACTAAGATATGGCATTATCTTCTGGGGCAACTCAACAAATACTGATATGGCATTTAAAATGCAAAAGCGATGCATACGTGCTATGTTCGGTATACAAAGTACTGACAGTTGTAAACCACTTTTCATGAAGCATAAAATCCTCACACTGCCGTCACTTTACATTTTGGAAATCGCCATATTTGTAAGAAATAACCCTCATTTGTTTCCTCGAATATCGGACCTTGTTATACGAAATCGCAGGGATAATAGTAAACTTCGTGTTCAGCCAGCTAAGACAGCACTACTGTATAAAAGCGTTGTATGCAGAGCACCAATTATATATAACAATATGCCTACCTGTGTAAAAAAACTAAATACAGACCAATTTAAGAAAACATTGAAAAAAATACTGACAGGAAAAGCCTACTATGATGTCAATGAATTTTTAAATGACAAATCGCTCTGACATATTGACTGAATCTATTATATTTTATTTTGAATCGCACGAATATGTACAAACTGTTAATTTTATTTTTTTTTTTTTCATTCTATATCAATAATCTTAATTTTTTAGAATAGGTATTTGACTTTGTATCTTTTTTTCTGAAATCTTATGGTCTTCTGACCTAATTTGTACACCAACCATGGTCAAACATGTTGTGCCAAAGAATATCCTGTAACACCTATAATAAGCATCATTCCATGATTATTATCTACACATGTTTTTGCAAATAAATGAATCTTTATCTTTATCTTTATCTTTTGTGTAACAGTGCAAATTAACACTATTCTTAGTTTTAACATATTCTATCACGTAACATTTTAAGTTAGAGTTAAATTGCTTATTAGTATTTTAGGGTAGATTGTAATTAATTATTAAGAATTTTGTTCTTAATATTATAGTATAAAAAGAAAAAAAAACTAGATAAGTAAGGTTTGACAGTTCATATTTTAATGGAATTATAGCAATCTTAACTTCATATTCTTAGCGCTATCCCTCTTTAGGAGGGTGCGGCTCTCCTAATTTTCTGGCGCCAGGACCATCTGTCCCAACAATTGCAATCTTAACATTTTTATTTAATTTATAAAAGTTCCTTTATAATAGGAAAAACGCAATTACAGCGCACGGGGCTATCTTCAAGCGTAAGCAAAGCTTAAACTAGAAGCATCCCTTGAAAAGCGTTCCAAGGTCAATCAGCGGATCGGTAACCATCAATTACATACCACGTCCTCCTTGCCTCCGAAAGCACGTTAAGGGTTTGATGCCCGGATCAGAGGCCCTACTCCCTAACGTTTCGTCCGGACGGTTCTATCCGCGTCTCTCACACGCACTCGTATGCAGACGTGCGCGAAGGACACGGATAGATCCGAATATACCGACGAAACGTTCGGGAGTAGGGCCTCAGTTACAGTGGCGTCTGGCTTTGTGCCAGGTTAAAGGTTCCACCTCCTATTACATGGAAATTAAACATAACTGACGAATGTTGGTGTAGTGCAGGTAGATCTCTGCCTAAGTTTCTCATGTTAACTGTTTAACGACCCGATGGGTTCCAATCCCGGCAGGAGCAAATATTTGTGTGAAGAGCAATAAATGTAAAATGTATGTTTTTACAAACAAAAAATATCTGTGTAGTATATCAACTGTCTGGTGTCCACGACACAAGTCTCATTGCTTACTGTGGCAATAGGTAGCGCTGTGTGTAATGTCCAGCGATATATATTTATTTATATTCATCACACACGCAGCTCAACACAATATATCTCATTATTTTCATTAAATAAATACAACAGTCTCGGTAAACTATACCTCGGAAAATTTCCTAATTTAATTAAAAACAGTATACCAACACAACCTTCAAATGCCACCGCCATTCACGTAAGAACCCCGTTAGTATTCAGCTCGCCGCTCAGAAATTATGATAGTTTATCGAGAAAGTATCTATTGAACAAAGGAAACATTATTCGGAACAACTACCGCTTATCTTCACCGTTTACCAACAGTTTCGGATATGGCGCGGATATTAATTCCCTATCTCGTATTGTTAGGGTTATGACTTGACAAATACGGAGTTTTTTGCGAGTGTGTTGGACTTGGCGGATATTGTCCGAGATTTTTTTCGGATATTTTTTTTCAAAAAGTTGTTTTATCATCGGCTTTCAGTCGAAACGGATGAAACTGAATATTTTAGGAGGAGCAACTACCTATATGACTTTCAGAACACATAACTGTTTTGAACAATAACTGAGCGGCTCAATTCCCTTTTGCCAAAACTGGTGGTTTTGCTAAAAGGGAATCTTAGACTTCCGGTCTTCTGACTCCCCGTAACTGCTGTCAAAGATGTACAAATGAGAACCGGGACCAACTGTTCAACGTCTCTTCCGAGACAAGGACGGGTCTTTGTATGTAATGAATGGTCAACCATTCGGGCGCTGACATCGGAAGTGACTCGACCTCTTTTACTTAACCTTAAAGATCATGGAACTGCTGTTATTCAATGTACGAATGTAAACAGAGTCTGGCCAACGAAAGCTGTCCACGAATTATTTTCAGAAGTTTTTATATGGCAATAATTTAAGACTGTCAAAATTGACACATTGACGTTTCGTATATGAGTTATCTTGTGTTTACGTGTATCATATTTTCATTAGCTTTGTTTAAAATAATGCCGAAAACAATCAAAAGTTCGATGAGGAAGCTTCTATTTACTATGATTGACAAATATAAAGACTTAAAAAGTGATTGAATCAGTAATATGCAGAGAAAATACTACCACTGGATTCAATCATCTCACTTTTAGTTTAGTTCATTGAATTTCTAATGAAACATTTTGATACTTTTCAACTATTTATAACAAATCGCAATACTTTTCACGGTGTATCCACTTTTCAGGAAGAAATTGTGGAAGCAATAAAGACATTGAAAACTCTCGAATAAAATGAAATGTCGGCTATTTCGTGAATTACGAGAGTATTACTTTACAAATTATAGATTTTTAACAGTTACTTTGAACGGTTTGTACATTTATGCTAATTTATGGATGGCTAAATTAAATAACACACTAGGTATCTTTGTACTTTATTATGGTTTTGACTTTAATGACTGATTAGTAATAATATACTGTAACATAATTTATTGTATTTGTTCTCTTCAGAGGTACGTGTGAAGACCCCAAAAAGAATGATTAAATTTGAAGGGTCTAAAAATCAAGGACAGTGGAATACTCCGAGGACGAATCCTCCACATTCAACAACAGTTTTTAATTTTGATCTATCTTATTACTATCCATAAAATAATCGTAATCATCATTTCAGCCGAACGACGTCCACTGCTGAACATAGGCCTTCCCCCCCAAATGTCGCCACATTGACCGGTCCCGTGCGACTCGCATCCAACGGATTCCCGCAACCTTCACCAGGTCATCGGTCTACCTAGTGGGAGGTCTTCCGGTTTGCGGTCGCTATTCCAGAACTTTTCGGCCCCATCAGCCATCCGTTCTGCAAGCAATTTGCTGGCTCTGCCCATTAGTCAAATCTGTTAAAAATACTTTTGGAGCCTTTGTTCCGCTCGATCGTATGTTTAACACGCTCGGTATTAAAGCGGCAGATGTCACTTTTCAAGGATTTACAGATCCGTCTATTGAGCTACCAGTATTTCAACGCGTCGTCTGAAGACTGCAGGATCATCTCACGCCGCTCCTTCATGAGCTCGAGAGCTTGATCGGGGAACCTCATTTTTCTGAACTGTACGACGTATCTTGAAGAACTTAGATCCGGTCGTATGGACAGTTTCCACGAACCCATCGTTGTATTCGTCCACTAAGCTTCCTAGGCACTTGAAACGATTCTGGAGTTCAAGCTGGAAGCTCTCGAGGTTTTGGGTTTGGATCTGTGCTGGACGAAGCGTAGACTTCATAAGTCGAGACCTTTCTTGCTTGATATTGATGTTCAATATGCCTCTTACCATGCGGATCTCCGCATGGTAAGAGGCTCTCCCGGTTTTCACCGAAAATAATATTACTACTATAACAATAACTATAACGGCTCATATCATCCTTTAATTATAAAACTAACATATGAGGTTCCTTTCTCGAAAGTCCTGACCACCAGTAAGTAGCTCGGAGCTTTTCCCCGATGCTGGTAGGCTACTCTTTTTTTATATTTTTAAATGTATTTACATAATGTTGTAAAATGTAAATAGTTGGCAAATAAAATAAATAAAAAGCTAACATTATAAAAGCAACTCTTATTTCCCCAAGCACCACAAATCAAATATCCGACATATATGCGAAATATCGGAACATTTTCCCATCTCTACACATTTGGAAGAGAAACAAAGTTGGTAACAGTTGTCGATATTGGAACCGTTACGTGTCGTGTAACTGAGCCGTTACTTTTAACGCCACTCTATAACTGTGACCTGGTCCGCATACTTACTGCCGCTCTAACTGCTGTGTGTTTATGTTATCTTTAACTGTTGATTGCTCGCGGTAATTAAAGAGGATGACTGTGATAATGTTGTAGGACCTGTATTCTGTGAGACTATTATAAACAAGGAAACATTTTGTTTTCTTAAAGTCTTTTATGGCTACAATAACCAAAAGCCAGGAAATCAACACCTTTAGGTGCAGCATGGTTTTGTTGTCGTCTGAAAGCTATTCGTAAACATTGGTAAAACTGACTTTATTTTATTATTTTTGGGACAAGGCCACTACACACCCCCAAACCACAGTAACTCCTGAAAGCCAGAATCAACAGTAGAAGGTAGAAGCTCGACGAAGTCCCTGAGAATGAATTTAACTGTCTTGGATCCCGCAACGAAATTAATCAGAAAGTATAGCGGAGGAGTAGGAAAAAAATCTGTTATTTCCGCTTCCCTCCATATCAGCAGGAGACAGAACGAAACAAGGTCAATATATAGGCACAAAGGGACGTTTACAACTGGGATAGGCCCAGTTGCTTAGCACCACGGATAAATAGTAACGTTAATGGGTCCTAAGTTGAGAGCTGTTATTCACAGTCAGATGTGGAACATTGACAAAAAGGCGAGTCAACAAGCTTGAAGAAAAGTAATTTACTCTTAAAGTTACCGTAACCCGTAAGAAATTCAAATTAATATTGGGCAACACAGTGATCAACCTCCAGCCATGTCCCTGTCCAGCCGCTCACGAACGGATGGCAAGAACTGGTGGAGGTGTCTGCCCTTGATAAACTGACTATGGAAGTTGTATTGAAACCTGTAAATATGAGGTAATATCACATAATCCAAGAAGGGTTAGGCAGCACTTCTGCTACCTAATATACAGTTATGTGTAACTGTGTAAGCCGTGCTTGCCTAGGTTGGTCTATGGATGGGTGACCATCCTTACATACCGTGTTTCCTCCGTGCCTCGGAAAGCACGTTAAGCTGTTGGTCCCGGCTATCATTTGTCCATCTTTGACAGTCGTTACATGAAGCCAGCGGCCAAAAAAAGTCTGATAACCAATCTTACCAAGTGGTATCGTATGGAGGTTAGATAGACAGTTGCTCCATGTAAAATACTGGTATTCAGCTGCATCCGGTTAGACTGGAAGCCAACCCCAACATAGTTGGGAAAAGGCTAGACAGATGATGATGATGATGTGTAATTGTGTTAGCCCGATGTAATAGGGGGCAAACCTGTGACTGCTACTGACAAATTACTGGAAAAACCAGATAACAATTTGCCCAACCCGGGATTCAAAGCCAAGACCTCATGTACAAAGTAAAATTTAAGTTAGAAGTAACAATAAACAAACTCGATTCGTTGTCACTAAATATTTCTGAATGCAAACAGAAGTGAAAGATCTGGAACATTTTAGACTAGGCAAAGCAAGGATACAGTTCCCAACGTAAGCTATTAATAAGCTCAAAAAATCTTTCCTCTCTCTGAGCTCCACTTTAAGCCAAGTGTGCGAACGTAACCAAAGTCAATCTCGGTGTTCATCCCACAGCCGCACCCCGCACCCCGCACCCCGCACCCCGCACCCCGCGGCTCATCCCGTGGGTGGCTTCCTCGTAAACAATTAACTTGAAACACTCTCCTGTATGTTTTAATTAATTGAATTGTAAGAGACACCTTCCGTATAAAGTTTATGCTTGAAGCCGTGTCTGGAGCGTAACGAGGGTTTAAAAATAAAATGCTGCATAAGTGAAAGGTCAAAGTGCTACAATAAGTGTGTCTCCATAAGTTGATATGTCGAGCATAATACATTTACAGCCTAACTGACTGACAATAACGAATTCAAGTTATATCACAAATTAATGAGTCAATACTCAAAGCATTTATTTGAAAAGACCGTTGCAGGCATTTTCACACCAAGTCAGGGGCCCATGGCCACCCAAGGGCCCCTGACTTGGTGGACTTGGTGGGTTGGACATTAAAACTACAACACCAGGATAGGCACTTAGCAGTTACACGATAGAGAAAAGGCACTTTTTATAACTTGTGCCATTGCCCGTTCCAAAGAAGATGAAACTTAAGGCGATTACATGAGCTAAACGCGAGTTTTATAATTACTAAAAGTATATGATTCACTGCTGTAAACAAGACCAGAAAAATATATGATATTCTTTAGGACATATGCTAGCATGATACTGTTTTGAAAACATAATACAATTAATTTGGGTCCATAAAAAGAAATCACGAACTTATCTCTAAAAATATCTTTCAAACAATAAAAAACATACTAATATGCATGCGATCCTTCTGAATTTTTGGCAAGTAATTCTACAAACAATATATTAGCATGATACTATTTCAGTTTTTTACTCTAATCAATAGTTTTTTTGTAAATTGATCGAAACCACTAATTTCGCGCTATTTAGCCCGCAGTGGCTGACGTAACAACCACTTTGTAGTGCAAGCTGATTAGAACTTTATTCTAACAGCATTTCAAACGAAGTTTGAACCACCACAAATAGAGAAGAAGTAAAGTTATTTTCACTTTTTTGTGTTCTTTGAAGTTGGTTTTATGTTTTGCAAAAAAGTTTTTATTTTTCGTTTTCAATTGTTCCTTTAAAAAATATTTGCGGTGAATTTATTTTACATTTTTACCAATACATGTCATGGTAATAGGAACAGATGTGTACCCCCTCAGAGCATACAGGGGTGATAATATGTCATGATGCTGTTATAAACAATAAACATTCAAGCGATTACAGCAATCATGACCGATTTGCCATCTATTTTCGAAGAGTTCCATTGTATATCTCCGAAGGTCATCATCAGATCTTCACCAAATTTAAATGAGACCACCTCAGGAGTATACTCTTTCAAATTAAAATGATATTGAGAATCGGTCCATAAATGCGGGAGAAATCAGTGAGCATACATAAAAAAATGTAAACCTCCTCCAAAACTGTAAAACAGTGATTTTAAAAAAAAAACATCGTAAAACATCGTGATGAAACCGTTGTTTTAGAACCACAGATTCGAAGACATGTTACATGGCACACTCCCTCTCGCAGATTCTGGCCATCTCTTAAGAAGAGCGAGCTTTATAATAAAGCAGGTAACGCATCCTTTACCAACAGACCAATAAGAACAAACTATCGTTACTTTTTATTAGGATATCAGTTCTCGCGTAGAATATTATCCAATTGAATATGTTGTCTAATACAAAATGGCGGCCGGCGATTGTTCGTGGCTTGTAGTGTCAACAGGGGAGCTATCCGGAGACGAAAGCAGCTAATATACAGGAAATAGGGATGGCAGGGTTCAGAACCAAAATGGTGTAGATTCTAGGGAGAACCAATTCATAATTAAACACTAATATTTTAAATGCTTAAGTAATTCTGTATGTCAACCTATCATTTTTTCACGTCCAAAACTACGAGTACAGCATCGATAATTTTGAAATTGACAGATCTCGACAGCTCGGAAACTGCTGAGTGTTAAAGGTATCAATTTCATTTCATGACCTTTTGAGACGGCCAACTTAACAATCAAATTATTGTACTCACCTACCTGTAACGTAAAATTATGAAAGGTTGTATGATCTAAGTTGATTAAATATTTGTCAGACTAATTTGTTATTTCCATTAATACTCGCACATTGCGAATGATGGTGAAGCCTGCGGATATTCTTTGGATGCAGGAAGCATAGCCCACGATTCTTGCGGAAGACCCTCTTCCAGCAGTGGACATCTCTCGGCTGACATGCAGGTGATGAGAATAAGGTGAGACAGAGACGAACAAAAAATAATCACGAACATGCGATGTGGTCGTGAGCGAAAATACTTGCTCTAGAATTTAAAGAGAAGTTGTACGAGTAGTAACATTTACATCGATTGTTGAGCCAAACCTTCTCCAGTATCTTACTCAGTGGCCTCTCCCAGTAATACCGGGTTATACCGGGCCCGCTAAGTAATTTATCCGGGATTCGACTTAACCGCTTTACATCCCGGGATTTAAAATAAGGACGCCATTAATATGCGTCGCGGGGAAAGCAAATAGCAACAAGCATAGCGACGGGAGAACAGTTGCGCGGAGATGCGCGGATAGGCAGAAACGTTCGTCAAGTTCAGAGCAGAGGTCAAGGGCAGGATTCCGATGTTATTTTGACGGAAAAGGTCGTGTGTTTATGTTTGCTTCGTATGTAAGCTTGCCGTTTCCTTTCAAGTGTTTTTGCGAACAGTTGCCACGGGCTAATGTTTCTTTAAGGGATTTGTACGTTTGGTACCGATAAATAAGACGATTTTTTTACGCACAAGCGATTTCTTTTCATATGTTGAGCCTTGAAGTTTCAGGCTTTTACTAGATACAACGAATACTTCCTTACTTCTTCAACGTTCACAACGAAAAGTTTCTTTGTTTTGAACTTTAGTAACTGAAAACAAGCATGACATTTATTTCTCTCATCGTTAAAATCCCTTTACAAACCCCTTTAGATCATCTTATAAATACTTACTATTAATTTTTGACAATCGCCACATCGCCAAGGTTTCTCACATCCAGTGAATTCCTGTCTTCACCAGGTTATCCGTCTACATGGTGGGAGATCTCCACCGCTGCGCCTTCCGGTACGTGGTTGTCAGTCTAAAACCTTTCAGCTTCAGTCTGTTATGCGAGCATTGCAATCCGTTTTGTCAATTTACCTCATCAATAACTCTTGTACCACACACATTAACGAACTCAAGCACAAACACACACGTTCATTAAAACGTGACGCGTCTCGGTCTGTCATGTCGGGACGCGGGGCGCGGGGCGCGGGGCGTGTAGTAGGCAAACAGGAGTGTTTGCTCTGCGCCCGCCTACTCTCTCGTCTGAAGACGTCGCCAGTAATTGTTTTATTGCAGGCACTAAAAGGGCCGGGTTCAGTCGCTATGGTAATCGCGCGATTCGCAAACAGGAGACGCGCGATCGTCGCGTCTTATCGCGGCTGGTACACTCCGCGGTTATAACTGTTTTAGATAACGTTTTGATTAATCGTATCTGACGTGGATTTTGTTTTAAAAGAAATGAAAGCTTTACGGTTTTTCTTACTTCTATTTTCCCAGAACGGTTTTGTAAGTTTTCTTTTTAATTGAATTTGGAGAGCCGTAATTTGTGTGGATATAAAAATTACAAGTCTACCAGCAATTTCAGTTCTTACCGCTACTTTTTTCAAACGTGTTTCGCCGATCCATAGATACAAGGCTCATTATGATCTGTATTTATTCCTAAACACCTACAGCGTAAATAGACCTTCATTTCTTTGTCTCATAGAAACAGAGCCACTAGTTGCTAAACCCGTAATGAAGCATAACGTACATGGTTCACATTTCTACTCATACATATAACCTTCCTATGTGCGACTCCTACAAGATCGCTAGAAGGGCGCCGACGAACACGACATCTTGAAAGCATTTTTAAGTACCTACTGCTAATGTGCGGGAGCTAATAAATTCAGGTTTTCGTACATAATCCGCGGCACTGCGTGAGACTCGGGCGTTCTTTGTTATGTACCATAACTCTAGTTTATAAAGGAAGACGTAAATATTAATAATGTGCTGTACATTCTAGCCACAGCTCCTAGAGACATCTACGAGGGATTTCAACAACAGACTCTGCTTTATTGGTGGGAGGTTAAGACTGTCTTATCATTTGGATAGCTAGAAGTTAAAAGGAAAGTTTTAGAGCTAGGTGAGGAATCAATTCATAAGACTATCTTTGTACAGGATGTGAACCAGCAGAGAGAAGTTATGAACGACCATAAGGCGCATCACATCTGCTTCTACAGAAGTCACTACCGTGATGACCACAGCTCTGCCAAAGAGTTTTACGAAGAAGATAAAGAAATACGAGCCAGGTTAAAACAATTGTAACAATATTGGATGTCCCCACAGGATTTCCAGAATAACCTGTCTGAGCGGTTCTTAATGCCAAATCTATTTGATTTCCTAATAATTATGTATCTCCAGATTGTAATATTAACTAAAGATTCAAACTACCAGTCCAGACTTAAACATAGCGGTGTTTGACAAAAACTAATTTATTCATATCAGGTTGATGTAATTCATTTTGTGAATAAAACATAAGCAATAACTGTGAGTGTTAGAGGCTTATGAAAACTAATGATGGCGGCGGAGTGTTGAGGCGTGGGCGGCTCAGTTTTAAACCCATTAGGGAAAGTAAAATATCACTGCAAGCCCGGCTGGACGCTGCCTTGTGGACAGGCACAGATCGAGGACGGGGGCAGAGGAAACAAAATACAAAAACATTTATTCAAATCACGTTGAGAAGCAGCATCTTTTCGAATGTCACAAAGTAAATGTAGTGAACATCATTTCCTATTGTTTTAAAATTCCCCAGCAACACAAAAGTACCCGAACTTCATTCTGTATAATAATTAGGTATTTCACTCGTCAGTAGTCCCTGCCTCTGCTGCATAGGCGCTTCGCAAATAGCTAGGAATTAAAGATTTATATTATTTAGAGTTTCGGTAGTTTCACTCGTACCTAGTTTGATGAACGTTGTCGTCGTTGTCGTTTGTTGTACCTTGTTTGTTTGTATACTTGTAAAAGTATACATTTTTCATTCATCTAAATATGTCCAAATATTTTAAGGAGCACCTTTAAAACATTTGCTGATCCATGCAGTAAAGTATGCATTATATAAAATAATGCAATCACAAATATAAGAATTCAAAAACATATTACTGCAACCTACACCGTAAACACAGTACCAATTAAATTATGTTTTAAAACAATATCATTTCTAGAGCAGCCCTGTCTATAATCCAGCCCTGTACAGTGGGCCCGCTCCAGTATAATCTCGCAGCCAGCGATTAACGTTTCACTCCTGAGACCGTAAACTTTTACTCTTGATAAGGATTACTATAATACTGCGAATGAATTACTCAACAAAGAGCTACTGACTCCAATGTCGCTGTGATTTCTTTAAAGCTTTTTGACATTGGATAAGTTCTATGGTGGGCACACAGGAGATTGTCCGAAGGAGAACTGAAATTACTTTACTTTCCTTCTTTACTCACACAGAGCGTATCACAAATGTGGTCATAATTAAGGTTGTTGACTCTGAAAATAACCAACTTTCTATATATGGGGTCAAAGTCTTCAATCAATCATCATCTGCGTAGCCTTTTCCCAACTATGTTAGGGTCGGCTTCCAGTCTGACCGGATGCAGCTGAATACCAGTATTTTACATGGAAAGACTACTACATATCTGACCTCGACAACCCAGTTAATACATGGAAATACGAATACGGTAAGATGGTTGTCAGACATTTTGGGCCACTGACTACCTGTTCCGAGGCACGGAGGAAACTCTGTATGTAATGGGTGGTCACCCATCCACAAACCAACCTAGGCAAGCACGGCTTAACCCAAAGGTCGACCGGAGTGGCTGTTATAATATAGCTACGAGCTCCTTCCGAACGTCTTCAACCAATCGCGATTAGGTACATAATCAGCTGTCCCATACAAAACTTGAACAAGCACTCAACCCAAATGTACCACACCAAGTAAAGCACACCTGTGTGATAAACTCTGTATCAAAAAGGTACCTACCGCCAAGCAAGGATTGTTCTGATTGAATCTCGGTGACGGACTCATGAGACCACGTTTATTGCTGCGGAAAAAAAGAACCCACAGAAAGAGTTTTAACAGCAAATCTAATAAAAAACGAAAGAAACGTCAATCACCCACTTTCAATTTGGGTAGCGCCACTTGAGACTGCGTTGAACTAAATGAATGTGGTCATACCTTAAGAAGGCAAGAGGACATTGGCAACGTATGTTGTGCAATCATGGACGATTATTTGCAATAGTTTCAGTTTTTGTAAAGTACAGCTAAATATTTTCGTTTTAAAGATGATTCTTCATCGATAAAACAAGAAAATATCCAAACATTGTAAGTATCGTATCGTCTTCAATCTTTAACATATGTTATGAGGACGTGGTGCTAAAACCAAAAGTCCGCTGTAGAGATCAGACTGGCGGGCGGCGCGGCGGCGGCGGCGGCGGCGGCGCTCTTTTACGCCACTTTGCTAACTTAACTCGTAAATAAGTATATCGTCAAAAAGACCGGCTTTATTGAATACCGATAGGGTTTATTATACCGCCGTTGTTACTATAACTTACTCTTAAAACTCTTTGGTTTTATGCTACGCTAGCTTTTTCCCGCGGCTTCGCATGCTTTATGGGGTCATTTTAAATATAGCCTATGACTATCGGGAATAATGTAAGTTCCCATTAGTGAATTAATTTTCGGAAACAGATCAGCAGTTATGAGGATTATCCCAGAAATAAACTTACAAACTTTACGTCATTACAATATTAGTGATTGCGAAGTAAACATTTCGGACAGTCGTGGTGAGGAAAAGTTTAAACAAAACATATGTAAACGGGTATTTATCGCGAATTTTAATTTCGCGAACCTTTAATTTAAGCCCGACGATGTTTCGACCGGATTGCACCAGCGAACGAATGCGAGCGAGCGGATGTGTTCTGATCGTGGAAGTTTAAAAAAGACGACAAAAACAAAACATTCAGATACGTTCAGGTACTTGTTGTAAAAAATCTGTGCCATCGGTTGACATCATAAACTAAAATAAAGGGTAGAAATAGTTAAATAAAAATGCGGTGATAAATTTTAACAAATTGCAAAATTGGGCAAACATTTAAATCCGTTCAAGCATAAACCATTTACTAGAAGCACTAGTACAACATTTTATTTTATTTTAGTAAATTAAACGCACATTTTATTTTGTGGCCGAATTGCCGCTACGGGCCTGTAATTACTAAACGGTCTACTAAATAACTCTCAATGTTATACGGTATTGGCAATCAAAACATTCCGAGTCAGATCAAAAGACATTTTCTAAATTTATTTAGAAGAAAACGATACCTACCTACTAGCAAAGTTCTTTGTTTTTCAAGTTCACTACAAAGTAACTTTACAATGTTGAATGTCAGGCTCCTTCAGATACAGTTTCACACATTTTACTCAAGAAACTGTAATGCTAATTGGAAATGTTGTTCTAGGATTTTTACAGAAAAGTTAGTATGATTACGGCAGGTAAATATCTGAATAAGTAAATTGTAATACGTCTGTAGGTATCGTATATCCCACTAACGGGGTTGTGGAGGTCAGATAGGCAGTAGCTCCATGTAAGGCAGTGGTATTCAACTGCATCCGGTTAGACTGGAAGCCGAACCCGATATAGTCGAGAATAGCCTAGCCTTATCACCAAAAGGGTTACGAACAACTTTCTATTAACATTCCTATTCTAAAAACAACCATCACAGCTCACGAAACGTTTTGTATTTTTCTTACCATAAGAAGATTACAGAAAGTCGAGACGGCGAAGAAATTCACAGCACTCGTAATTTATCTAAGTAACGTCTGTAAAGCCTGCCCCGCCCCTTTTGGATCCCGCGTCAAGCCGCGCCTTGAATTTAAAACAAGCGGCAATTTCTTCTGGCCGACGTTAATTTCCTGGCAACACCAGTGATTTAGTGGCAAGTGATTCTACGCCTGAATTCTACTCAGTTCTTTTAGGAATGGTTTAATTTCTTAGGACTTATTGTTCGCGATTTCGAAAGATAATAATGTTATAGAATTTTCTTAGTTGCTGTAAAATGTCTGCATTAAACTCTGTATTAGTTTTTAATTAGATTATTACCTCGAAACATCATTATTAAAAAAAAACACTTCTAAAGCCATTTCACAAGTTAGTTTAAGAAGTTTACATAAGGACTACAAACAGGTGCCATTGTACCCAAAACTTAGATTTGAGAGCCACATTTCAAGAATGCCCAAATGAGGTCTGGGCCATAACAGCCCCCATGGCTGACACAGTCGCAGAGCTTATAGATGCGGGACGAGCTGGAGAAAACCATCAACCATTGGTTACTAGCCATGGATCGCAAGATCGTGGATGTGGAGAAACTTATGCCCAGCTGTGGGACGACAGGCCACTAATAACAGTAACAATACCGTTAACTAATGACAGATGCCAGGAAGTATCACACAGTTACGCAATACTCGTGAAAAACTTTCATAAACGACACATTTATTTAATTTAATAACGCCATTAACTTAAAAAAAACGCGTCGTTAAGGCAAACGACAAAGGTTTTACCATAATGCACGAAAATCCAGAAAAACAACCCAAAACAACTAATCTGACAATAGAAAAGTGTTAATAATTTTCATCTACGTCTACGTCAATTACAAAAATAATAAAATTAACTTACTAATATAAATTATAGCCCTCCTGTTCCTCTTATTCCCTCTCATAGACAGGAGGCCTGTGTCCGAGTAGTGGAAACTTTAATAGGCTGATAATGATGATGATGATGAATATAATGGTTAAATGGCGTTTCCTTTTAGTGTCTTTTTTCTTGGCGGAGATCAGAACAGATCATCTCCGCAAAATACAAAGATTGTTCATCGCACAGAAAAGTATTGCCTTATTTTAAGCCCAACCGTTCGCGTTGGGAACATTGTTTCGAAAACTACTGTAGTGAAACTTCGACAAACGCTTTTTAGTGGTCCGAGGTAGACAAAGAGCTTCAACTATGAAACATAAAATAACATGATTAACATAATCTGTGCATTAAGCACTTCAGTCTATCTTACCAGCCGTGTAGCCATGTTTTACAGAGCGGCTCTCAAGCACGCGGCGGATGCCGACTAGACCAACATTGTACACAGAAGAACTAGCAAGTTTATAAGAATGGAAAGTTTTGTTCAAGATTACTTTTTGATAGAATTGTTTATGTCTCCCAGTTTGGCCTCAATTGGTAATGATTAATTCCAGATGGAAAATACGGGAAAAACGGCTGGAGTGGAGAACGTGGACAGACGATCGCATTTAGGTGGCCTGAAGATACTGGATATCCATGACACAAAAACGCCATGTGTGAAAAGGTTTGGAAGAGACATACATTCAGCATTGGATGGACAAAGTTTAAAGAAAAGAATAACTGAAAAACTGATCGAACTGCAGACCTATTATTGCATTCATTAAAAAATCATCGCCTTTGTTACTTTATTCTGTTATTGATCCGAAAATGATGTCAACGCAATTTTTAAGTATTCCGATATCGGTTATAGAATATCACTCTAGCTAGAATTCTATTCACCCCAATACTGGACCGCCTTGTCGGACGAGTTGTCGTAAACGCGACTGCTGAGCGTGAGGGCCTGGGTTCAATTTCCGGGTCGGGCAAAGTGTTATTGGGTTTATTCATCAAGAATTTTTCAGTAGCAGCCACGGATCCAGATCCGTGGCTGGTGGCAGTGGTGGCAATAGGCTCGCTTCCCATTACATGGAACTTATATATGACTAGCTGACCCACGCAATTTCGTCTGCGCGATATAAGAGAGAAAAACGAAAGGAAAAAAAAACCCCGTTTTTGCAACATTTTTCAATCCTGCTCCGCTTCTAATGTTCGCAGCGTGATGTTATATAGCCTAAAGCCTTCCTCGATAAATGGACTATCCAACACAATTTGAACCAGTAGTTCCTGAGATTAACGCGTTCAACCAAGCAAACAAACAAACTCTTCTGCTTTATAATATTAGTATAGACTAGAAATCTGGGTGTACAATTAAACACTTACATATCTGTCTAACCCTTTGCTGATTACAGGCGGGATGTTATGTCACCCTAATTTCGAATACCTATCTTAATCGCTGACTTGAATTCTTTGGTAATTAAATCACTTTTCTCAATTAATATCTTTCAAAGACCCATGTCTTGTAATTAATTTATACAAAATTACGAAGCTAAACATTTAGGCTAAAGGAATCCCGAACAAATCCTAGAATTAGCCGGTAAAGTAAAGTAATTATTGTAAAAACAAAGGTTTTGTAATTAGGAGTGGCTCGTGGCTAGTCCCCACCAGTGACTGTGGAGCTGTGGGGCTGTGGGGCTGTGGAGCTGTGGGGCTAAATCATATTGATACGAGACAAGGCTCGCTGTAAGCTCTTACAAGACCTTGTTTGTGGTGTAGGTTATAAGAGAGAGCGATTTTAGGTTTTATATTAAACTAGCTTCTGCCCGCGACTTCGTTCGCGTGAAGTTTTGATATCGCAACGCATCGTCTGCCTTTCCCAACTTTTTTCCCGCTTTCAACATTTTCTATTGCTACTCCGCTCCTATTAGTCATAGCATGATGTTATATATGTTACTGTAAAACCCCGAAGTACGGTAAATCTTAAGATTTCCCAGTAAATTCTAAGATTTACCAGCATGAGTTGGTAAATGTCCGAATTTTATAAAAAAGAGACAATATTTCGGGCTTTTACCAGCAGAGTTTGGGAAATGCTAAGATTTACCAATGATGGTTGGTTAATGTTGGTTATGGGAATTAAATAATGACTATTTCTAAATCGTTTATTTTAATTATCGGTCAGTCAAAGCTTTACATAGTTTTAATTATATTTATGATGATACAGTTTTAATGTTATTATTTTTTATTACTTTTATTATCATGTGTGTTTCTTAACCATTTATTTATTATTAATAATCAGTCGCATCATTATAATTTGACTTCTGTTTCTTTAGGCAACGTTGGTAAAGTCCCAAATAGGTCTTAATAGCGTCAACTGTTACATTTTTATACTTGCGGTTACATTCCATTATCATCCTTGTCCTCCCACCGTGTCCAACAGTAACGTGTATTTCTTCGAGAACGTTAAACAAGTCATCGTAACAAACGTAGGTAATGCCTGATTTCACCATTTTTTATTTTTATTATATTCAATTTCGTATTTAAACGAGCAAAACGATCGAATGAAGCGCGTGGAGGCGACCGCGCTTTTGTGGGGGGCTGCAGAGTGCTCGCGAGTACGCCACAGTGATCTGACACGTTTCGATTTGTCAATTTTTTAACATTTACCGCTTCTCTGGGGTAAATCTTAAGATTTACCGAGTGTATGTTGGTACATGTCCAAAATTAACGATGATCATAGAACATTTCGGACATTTACCACTGAAGCTGGTAAAACTTAGGTTTTACTGGGAAATTTTAAGATTTACTGCACTTCGGGCTTTTACAGTAATATATACACATCTAATTGTACCCTCCAGGACTTGAATGATGCAAACGACAGAGCTGTCCAGGTTGCTTCGTACTGGTCGGACAAAATCTGAGTCATAGCCATTGATTTTCTATCTGTACTAGACTGTATCTTTGTGGCTGTTCAACCCTGAAACACGTTTATATTTACAAACGTGTGAGAGATCGTGTGAGCTATCTAAAATAGTCATTCAAAATAGCTGATTACCTATAGTAGCTTCACATTAATATTGAAAAAATCAATTAGCCGTCAGTACTCGCTGCCTCCCTCACCTTACACCACGACCCAAAAGATGTCTCTTCATTTTACACCAAAAATAAAATCTTTATCCGGAGATTAGGGAGCGGGGCGGGGCGAGGGGGGAGCTGGAGGGGGGGAGGTAGCTATAATTTATCTCACTAATGGTTTTAAAGCTGACATCTGCCCTTTTAAGAGCCCCGTAAACAAGCGGCCACACTTTATATCGGGGCAGTAAAAATGCATTTTTCCGCCTCTCTCGTTTACTTGCCATTTAGAAGATTGTTTTTCGTTGATATTGTGGGAACTTAGTTTGGATTTGTTTTTTTGTGGGATAACGAGCTCTGATTGTAATGGTGATCTCTTGGTTTTAAGGGGTCTGTAGATTTAACTTTATATTTTAAATACAATATCTAGCATTTGTTTCTGTTACGAATGTATTACGGTCTTATTTTAGGACAGCAACTACAGCCAATATTCTTTCCAAACAGACACAATCAAAACACCACCCTGTATAGACTCGCATAAAACTGAACATCCCTATTAAACCGCTCCACATCTATGTAAGCTTCATAATAGACGTCTGTAGTTGCTGAAAACCGGCTTAAAACATAAATAAATGAGTAAATAATCTGCACAAGTTGAGATAACCGACTCACTGCCTCTCTGATGGCCAGCAGGGCAACTGAACCGTTATCTCCTACTGAAACTCCTCAGGATTAAGCTAATACTATAGTTAATTAATATCTGTACGCTAATTCGGCTTGGGAACTGTTGAGTCAGTGTTTAAATGTATACATTTATTCTGTTTCTTAATCTTCTGACTCGGACTTTGTTGTAATCTTATTGTGAGGGAGTAAGGATCATATTTCATCAAATAAGTGTTTTTTTAAAGAGCAAAATAAGGCGAAAAGGTTTATGTGTGTTGGTGTAGCTTAGGAGAAACGATTGCCCATCAGTTGGCGATAGGTTGAGTTGATCGAGTTGTTGCAGATGAGAACGTCGATTTAGAAGCCTGCTAAGCTTAGCCAAATAGCCGAACACTACGAATATAACTCAGCAAACGTAAGAAATACTTTGAGTGTGCTAAAATACAGAGGCTGCAGCCAATTGCTGTTCTTTTTTTTTAATTTGTCAAAAATCTTCATACAAAGACCATTTACATATTATTTTATTGAGTTGAAATGTTAACCCTTATCTTTAACTCAATTTTAATGGCCCAGCTGTGTAGTCGGTGGAAGCATTGTTAGAAGCACTGAAGCATGTTAGAAGCAGCGCTTCGTTATTCGGAGCACGCGGAACAAACGACAAACAATTTGATCGCTTTACTACAGATTGTGCAGCAAAAGTTCACAAGAGCCGGGTTTTCTGATATAATGACTTGTTGAGATCTGTGCCGTTGACTTGTAATAAAATGTATGTTAGGATTCAAGGTATCGATAAATTAAAATATTTGCAGAATCAAGAATTAATTTACTTAATATTTATCAAGCCCTCAAGGTTCGCTTCACAATTTACAGACTAATAGCTCATAGGAGAACTTTCAACGTTCATCGGAGTAAGGACGATATAGGGAATTAAAACTTCAGTGGTTACTGTCGTCTATGCCTTTCAAACCATAAGTATTAAACTCAGTAGCACACACTACTTAAAACATTTCTAATCTCCAAAACACCTGAGTGCCACAACAATTAAATTGCTACTTAACTCCGTTGCACACCGGGCAACACCCAGCCGCGCGTTTTTCTCTTAAAATATAACGCGTAGGTGGTGTGGCAGCAAAAAATATAAAAATCGCTCGGACCGCGGCCGTTATAAATGGGCGGTAATTAGGGCACACAACGGCACCTCTTCCACCCTCATTCATCCCCTAAACACACCGCGCCCCGGATATTCACCCCTTACGACCACATGGCGGACTTTTAATCTGCGAGAAACTTGCAAAGTCTCGATAGTTAACTGGCAAAGTTTCAGTTTCAGAAATCGATTGGTTCATCCGATTCGTATGCTCAAGTTTGAGATTTGATCTATTGATATTCGACTGCTCGAAAATCCGATCGGTTACTCGCAGTAGTATCTTAAAAACTTGTTACAGAAAAAATGTTCTTGAATTTATTTAAGTTCAGGTCCAAATAGTTTTCGTTCTCCACTTTATTCCACCAGAGCCTATAAACATCATTATTTGCGTTATGTACAAAATAACTTATTTAACCGAGTAGCAAAACAACAGATACGAAATATTGAAGCAAACTTTCACTAAAATATTCATGCGAGTACGTCGGCGCCCAGTGTGCCTCGGGGCTTTATTCTACACTTTTTCCTATCCTGCCTGTTATACGGTTATAACGTAGCGACTAGGCAACGAGTTTTTGTGGATATTATGCTTTTAGCACCGTGTATTATAAACGTTTGGGCAAAAACCTGCGTTCTGTGAACCTCTTTACATCGCCATCGCTTTTTGTGGTCGTCTCTTGAATATTTACGCACCTGGAGGACGGATAACTACGATAACCATCGGGGTCATGGTTATCGTAGTTGCGGTTGTGGTTGTTTCGTTTAGGACAAAAATAGTTTGTAGTATTTGACAAATATTGAGGAAAAAACGGTGTAAACTTTGCAAATAGAAATGCTAAGCAAAAGTTTCGTAAAGGCTTTTTATGGATTGCTAGAAACTAGTTATTTTAATCTATTTTTATCTTTTATGTTCCAAACTCAAATTAGAATGTCAAACCTGATTTTTGAATTGACACTACCGATTCACCAACATAATAATCTCCAATTTATTAACCTAGATATCATTACCCATTCAGTTACAAAATAACCACAAAAGTCCCCAACAAAGTGAAACATCCAATCCATTCCGTCTGTAATACAGCTCAATATGCGACATCCACCGACATCCACAGGACCACGGCGCAACTATGAATGCAGATCCGAACTCATAATATGAATATTGCAAGCTTACGGCTCCTTGCGACCGACCCAAAGCCAAATGCGGAATGAAAATTTAATCTGAAATGATCACGCCGGTACATTCCCTGGGAATTATTCATACGAGGACTGCGACGTGGTAATAAGTAAAAACTAACAAAGAGGAGAAATATGAGTGGGCCCCATTACAACAATAAATGTCCCCGCGCAAAAACGCGGACCAGAGACGCTATTCTGTATTTGTATTTAATGGTGTCGTTTATTTTGATCTCGTGTCTTGCGAATTAGGTTTTTTTTTAACTTGACTTATCATTTCTGTTACCTATCGTATGTCTGAAAAAGACTGAAGATTTGCAAAAATCTTCAATCTGTTTTAGACATAATGAGGCACAAACACAATGAGGACTTTGGAAAATGTATTTTTTCCAAAAAAATACGGTTGTACTAGTCATCAATGTGTATTATTTACCAGTTTAGTGAATATTAAGTATTCCCATTTGTATTCGAAATATGATGGGTTCATCATTTCCTTTGGATGATTGCCGTCTCCACTTCCATTAAAGTCAATGTAAGCCATATAATACGAAACTTCTTCATTGAGCATTTGAATCCAATATCATTTAACAAGGATAATCCCGCAGATAACGTTCTAATCCTCTTAAAACGTCAATTTGTGATCAATTATTAATAAAGTAATCAACTTCATTGAGAATCAAACAAAATAGCCACGGTTAAAGGCGAATTTTGATAAATTCTGGGTAAAATAAATAAAACAAAGATAAGTACTTTGTGATAGAATTTTATTAAAGAGGTTAATTTTCTAGATTTGAACTGTAATATAAAATATTTTACAGTTAACATAAACATATCGTTAAGTTTCCAACAGAATTTTAAACGGGACTTACTATTCTGTTTTAAAATTCAGTGTGCACATAAGTATGTACTCGGTTTAAGTATAGTGCCGAAATGGCTTTACTCTCAAAGTAACGATATGGTCTAATTTCGTCGCACTTTTTTGGAATCAAAAAGGGGTTTATATTTATTCATTAACCCTGCATGTAAGCACACGTAGAAGTAAGTGTAGCAAGGTGGACTCAATGCTTGAGGCATGTTCTAATAATCTATGTGTTTAAATTAATTGTTAAAAGATATTTTCATTTCGAAAAATAAAATACTAGAGATCAGATAGGTACAAGAGGAAAATATATTTTTATGACAGCAATGACAGCAAAATACCAAACGTGTAATAATAATTCACAACCAACTCTTCAAAATCAACAATCTCTTTGTTAAAACACAGAATCGTGTGTGGTTACAGAATAATCCCGTTGTCACCGGACCTCGCGAACTAACGCGCTGCGCACATATGCACTTATTTTGTTTTATTTCGTAGCGTTTGTTCCCCGACCTCCTCTTGTTTTACTCATTTTTAATTTGCGTTCAAATTAAATGCTTGTAGCTTTTTAGCGATATTTGCTGCGATATTCGGATAGTTTTCTTTCAGTGCAGCTAGAATTGGAGAAAGGTTTTGAAATCGTGTTATCAGAAGCGAATTTATCGAGTTGTAGGAAACAAATTTTGCGGTGATCTTTATTTTCATGCTCAGGCCAACGTCTTATGACGTTACCGCACATGCCGTCTCGGAGTCTTTATCAGAAAGAGGTATACTTAGGTTCATGTAACCAAACCAATTCCGAGTCGACGAGACCGAGCAAACCAATTCCGAGTCCTGTAAGTTCTTTGTGGGTATCCTATTGACAAGTTTTTTGGACTTGCAACGACAAAATTAAACACAAATTAGCAAAGACTTCATCTTTTAGTATATCTTCAAGTTCTTGATCACCTGTGTATATTTTTATATGTTACTTTGTATCTTTGTTCCCCTGTCGAACTCCAATACAAAACAAGCTCTGAAAACATCATTATTTTCTCCTATTCCTCCAGCAGCGTTTGTTCCACGAACTACAGTCTCCAGTCTACAGTATATACGATAGTTTGAAATTCAATGGCGGCCGCAATTCGCATGCGAGTTACCTCGTAAAGATGTACATTACGGAATCAAATATGCGCCATTCAATATGAGCGGTCCGAGTTGGAATGTATTGTGAGTTTGTGTATGAATGAGACGAGGAAAGACTATAGAAATGTTCATGTACGGCCTTGTTAAGTCCCACAATTGTGTAAAACACGACGTCGACTTTTTAAGGCTGTTTTTTCAAGCTGTTTTACACTTTAACGGCTTTGTCTAAGGATCGTGTGTCTTATGAATAGCCAAAAAGATCTGTGGAACTGCTTCGTAGACTTTGCCTCACCTTTTTTCCCGCCATTATGCCCCGAAAGTTTCAATAATCGCGACCTCAATGTTGTTATCGACTGCTGTGAAGAAGCGAATCATGTTATCGAACCCGGAACTAACTTGGGACTTTTACTCTACTTGTGTACAAATACAATACATAAAAGCACATACATGAGTTGATGATCCGCATATATAAGTTCCATAGCTTTTCTCATGACTACCCCGAGGTTGCAAGTACTCTTTCTGCGTGTGTTGTGTATTTCATCTCGGAAATACTTTAAATACATAACTCGCGGTGCGGCTCGCCTCAATGTGTGGCAGATATCATGGAAATGTTATTGGGATTTGTGGAAAATAACTCAAGTAACCTACTTATTCTACTGTTATAATATTTCTAGTACCAAAACAAAGTATTTATAGTATAGGCATTTTTGGTACTAGTGAACTAAATCCTTAACTTCTGTAAATTCCCAAGGCGACAAATATGTAAAAGATTTGGCTTTAGAAAACTTACTCACAAGATAATTTTTTGTATACCGAAGTAACGACTTGCAAACTTACGTTTGAACACTGACCTTGAACCCATTCCTTGGATAGGGTCTAGGGATAGTACAATATTGAAATGGACACACTATATTTCTTTATTCTTGGATATCCTATTTTATGCCCCATTGCAGGACAAAGGTCTTTCGCCCCCTTTACCTCGTCATTTTGTGGTATATCTGTCAATGTTTGTCCCGCAAATAAAATCACATCGTCACTCCAACATTGCCACCATCTCGATAGCGGGTTCAGTGTGTAACGCCGTTTTCATCCAACATTCGCTACTTGACTTAAGGACTTTTGAACTCTGAATATTATTTATTTTAATTTCTACCAGTAACACGACGCGTACCCAAACGATCCCTAAAAGCCGTACATCACCCAATTCCATCCATACATCAATACCGGGAGATAAGGCCGAGTTTAAACGTACGGTCCTTACGTCATAACATAATGCGAGTAATAACGTAGTGGGGTCGTCGCAGGCAGTCGTGTGTCGCCGCCTTTATCTTTCCACTACATTTGCCGGGCGCGCGCTGATCCGACAAAAATGTCGGCCCGTCCAATCACGGCCTTAACCGACGTCTGCCATTGTCGACGGACGGGTTACGTCGGGGTTTTTTCAGTTAATTATTATTGGAGGTTTAGATTAGGTTAGTGGGTCTGGGTTGCTTCGGGGACAATTTTTTGGCTTACAAAAGCGAATCTTGTCCATTTTCGAAAGGAACTCGCTGAAGTTTCTTTAAGGACAAGATATTTTCGACAATTTCTAGCACTCTCTATTTAATTAGACCGACCTATTCATAAGAACACACTACAAAAAAGACACAAAATTACATTTCAATTAGCAAATACGACATAGACCCTAAATCTCTGACCAGCCGTCAAAAAGTCAACTACACTATTAATAAATTAACTAAAACCTTTAACCTTTACCTTTGCCGACCCCTTTAAAGCGAGATCGTAAGCAATCATAACATGACGTCGAACAATCTAATATAATTAATTCAAGACTCATACACGCGTTAAATTTTGTTAACAATGTTGATTTAGGCGAAACTGACTAAATACACAATGTGTGCGCATGTGTTCGCTGCTGTAAATGAGCTAGGATTTTTAGTTCGGCTGTGAGCTGAGAGATGTGGCGGGAGCGGAAAAAAACAATAATCTTTCCTTCTATTTCCATCACCTCACAATTCCAGCTTCGCTCGCTCTAGCTATTTATGTTCTCCTTGCTGATATGACCGCATAAATACTTATTTACTTGGTATAATAGTCGTCCATTCAGTATGAAGGGTGTAAAAAAGCCTTTTTTGCACCATACCTGGAAACGTTCTAGTTACGGACATGTTGGAGGTCAAAATTCAAACTTTTTGACAAGTTTTTTATTTATAAAATTTCTGATGTAGGTAAGATTTCACCTCCACAAAATTCCCTACGACGAACACGAATTTTCCTATCCTATTCAATCCATCCATCAGTACAATCTTTTGAGTGCGTTGCATTGAGTTCTACCACAGAAATATCACCCCAAAAAAAGTGGTTTTTATTCGCTTGCTTAAATTCCAATAAATACTTTATAACTTGATATAATAGTCGCCAATTCAATATGTTATTCGCTAGATTAATAATTTCCCTTTCCTAAATGACTTATTAATCTATATTATAGTGAAATATGTCCCGCGCACATTCGGACTGTCCCAAAGCTATTCTGATCACCCATCATTATCATGTTTTCATTTAATGACGTGTGTTAATAATTGTGGAATATTTCAAATAACAATGATTATAAATTAACTAGAGTACTAATAATATTTGACAATACAAAAAGCTTTGCCAATGTTGACGCTCATTTTAGCAAATATTATCTACTAATATAACATAGTAGGTAGGTACGCATTGTTTTAATAAAACCAGGTAACGTATGTATTTCGTTTCGACTAATTAATTATTATGGCAAATATTCGGTAATGTTAGTAAGGTAAAGATAGTTGTAAACAAAATACCACATCATCCTGACAAACAAAACCAATAAATAATTACCCTAAATGGTTACAAAGAAAAATAAAAAATAAATTGTTTCCAAAATTCGGACATAACTTTTTCTTTGACTCGCTAGAACAACATGTCCGTGGCAAGATAATCAACACATCACCTAATTAACCCTCAAACCAACAACAAAACAAATAAAACTCGCTTATGACAGCCCACAAATTAAAGCGAAGGATTCACAAATTAATTACCGCAATGAAAGTAAAGTTCGCTACTAACGTGTTACGAACAACCCTCCAGCGCCGCCTTCAATATGTTAATGTATGCCCGGGCACCGGGGCCAACCGGCAGCGGGGGCCAACCGACCAGTCTACCCCCACCATATACCCCAGAACAGAAAAAGATAAATTATCAGACAGAAAAGCTATGTAATAATTTAAAAGCGTTTAATTTATTCCTTTTGAATTGCGTTAGGTGCAGCTTCAGAGCAAACCGACATTTTTCTTCTCTCATTTAATAATTTTATACAATTTTCAATTCCATTGGATGGCAATAGGATTTGAATAGAGAACTAAATGTTTAATATTCAATGTTCCGAATAATGTTTTCATGGGTCTAATTGCTTATTATTATTAATTTGTGAATAATAAACTTCGGTAACTAATTTAATATCCAGTGAGATATTTGTAGTACAGAATCTGTTTATTTCGGGCATAATTATCTCTTTGAAGGTATCACGAATGGCATTTAATGACAAGGACTGACAGCCCGACGAGCCCTGCGGGACGACAAACGAACTGGTTGTCATTGGATATAAATCATTAGCTACCTATTACAGAAAGCGATCAATAAAATTACGTTGTGACTTAGCCCAAATTATATTTACAAAAAAATATCGTCGATTTTTACTTTCAACTAAATCAATACCCCTTTTTGGGATCAGACCTTTGTCCAGCAGTGAACTGCTTTAAGCCGGATTGGGCAATAAATCAATAAACAAGAGGGTAAGTAACCAAACAAATATAACTTTCCAAACTCCCTTCGGCTGTTACAGCGAGTATGATTCACCCGGATTTGTCCGTATGATCCAATTTTACGGCGTCTAAAAACTAATATAATATCTCCAACCCTCGCAGCTATAAACTAGTGCCAGGCTTTATAAATGTACACTTTAATTTCCAGTGTTAACAAATATATTTGAGCACGAAGTAAATCTGGAAGCCATTACTCACCATAAGCCTCACTTCTTGTTGGGAGCATGACTCGAGTATAAACATAAAGATAAATTGTCCGTTCACATAGACCCTCGTGGCCTTTTGCGGGTTAAGTAATAAATATGCAAAGTTTAGGAGCATTTCTAGACAAAATCGTACCTATAAGGGATGGGTGTTCAAGTCACAAATTCTGCGAACAGGTGTGTTTAATACGAATTTTAGGCAAAATATTGGTTTTATCCTCCTTCGGTATGGATAATAATGATTTAAGAAAATCTCTGTGAGAATTCTCTCTATCTTGATTTAGATAGCTGTCGCCTTTTTAAATGGAGAAGAGTTTTATGTCTCAGTCGATCGAAAATATATTAAAATATTCATGAATAATCGTTTTTAATACTGAGACGATCCAATAACAAAAGTTGTCAATTAAAATTTACTATCTGTCGAAGTTAATATCAGAGTTTTTGTACTTTTCCCAAAGTTCGTATGTAAGATAAGATAACATTTTTAATAGAGCTTCGACTTTGATTCGCTTGAAGACTAGGTACCTAAATGAAAATACTTGAGAACTTTAGGTTTTGTTGAAATAACTTGAGATGAATTTAACATGGCTGGAGTATTATTACATGATGTCATTTGGAAAGCAAAATGAAAAATTCGCTGTACGACGTTTTCTCAGTTATTTCTTATACTTAGCGATTGTTTAAAATCCGGTGACAACAAAAGCTAAACATAGATATTATTTACTAGTCTTTGTCTACGGTTTCACCTACGAGGGTCTCGGAAATTATAAGAAAAATGTATCATATGTACTAACAACCCATCCCAACCCATCTATCCGTGTGCCTTATCTAAATCCGTTTCGCCGTTTTGGCTTGAATCGTCACAGAGACCGTCAGACTGCCAGAGTTACTTTTGCATTGTAAGAGATGTATATGTCACCGTAAAATTGTCTAATACGTTATATTATAATATCTCTAGCGATATTGTGAATTCTCGAAATATTGTCAAATGAACATATTGCTTACAACAAAACACATTATTTTTCGTGAAATGCATGCAATGGTAGTCAACTTATATACAACAACGCGGTGTGGAGGGAAGGAGAGGTCCCCCTTGCCCAGTGGTACAACTCTCATGAAATAATATTGTACCATTCCTGAGAAATACCGATTTATATAACCTAACCTTAAAACACTTTATATTCCCCTAAAAAGCGAAGTCGACGGAGCCCCGCTTCGCGGGGAGCTATTTCCGAGTGCAGGGTTTAAAGGAACCTAACTAACCTAACGGGAGGGTGCCCCAAGTCCCGATTATGGGGGCAGAGATACTTTCGTATGTTCAGTTGACAATATTTCGAGAGTTTACAATATCGCTAGAGAGAAACACGTTATATTGTAATATAAAGTGTTTGACAATTTTACGGTGACATATAGATAACAATCTCGTACTCAATTCGAACTTACATTATTATCGTTTAATCCGAAGAAGAATCGACTTTCTCCAGTGACGTCAGTCAAACGAGCGACCGCATACTGGAAGTGATTATCTACCGGAAGTGCAGTGCAATGAGCTTCCGTGCCCGTACGTTTGATACCTGCACTTCTGCCGCCCCCGGGCGAGGTAGCGGCGCGGTTATTTGAACGAGTTAGCTCATAGACTCGCTCGGTAAAGCTTTGAGTTTTTAGCTAAGTTATTTGAATAATTCCTTGTGGATCTACCGTACAGAATAAATTGGTTTGATATCTACAAGTGAGCTTGAGGTTGTTAATATTAAATGACGTTTAATTAGTATAATTTTCCCTCTGAACTAGTGGTGTGAGCATATCCACATTTCTCTGAATTAAAAAGTGGATCACAAAGTGAGGCTTTGCAATTCATTTCAAGCTGTTTCTAAAATAATCGGGTTCATAATATTCTGAACACAACGTTGTTGGGATAGGCATGGCAGAACACGCTTTCAAAATTCAAAATGATCTTTGAGCTACAATCATTTTATCAATTACTTCTACTAAATAAAAGTCTATATATTGAACATGTAATCCAATGATATGGCTATCTATGCATCCATTCACGTGTGCGAATAAAACTAACCCAAAAAGGGGTGCGCTTTGCTGTCCGTTTGTCGAACAAATGATTTTATTTGAATACGGATCATGCCCCGTCGCGTACGTTAAAAACGGGTTGTGTACCGACACGGGCCGATCGTACATAAACCATGACGCTTTATCCCTTTTTTTTAGGATAGGAAATCATCAAATAACTTCTCCCACTCTGGGCGGAGCGGGAGGGAGTTTCAGACTTTTACTGACTAAAACCCATTCATGTTCCTTCCTCGCCCTTTATGTTCCGGGGCCGCGGTATCTCTTTCGAACAGGCCCGCAACCCTGGTCGAACAGGCCCGCAACCCTGGTGACGCTTTATCCCTTAGGGGGACAGCAGAGCGCTCGATTGTTAAAAATATTGTTTACACCACAATTAGCGAAGGAGGCCTTTTTGACGATGGTTTAGGTTAATTTTTTAGATTGTAAAATGTAGATGAATGAGAATCAGTTTATTTACCGACGTATCATTGTGTTCGAAGGGAGCTGGACGTTCCAACGTCCATGGGTGCAAATGAAAAATCTTGCATGCATATTCACAAATAGATAGGAAATACAAATATGGAGTACCTACTATTTTTTTTTTCGTGGCAACATCCGTGGTGCAGTGACTACGACATTCGATCCCGACTTCCTAGAAGCACTAACACAATCCACATTACAAGAGCTTCTAAGCCAGGTTTACCTGCCGACCCTGACACGACACCATATAAACTGATCAACAAAGTAAATAGAGTTTTCCTTCGAGAATATTCCCAGAACTACCCGACGGGGCGCATTGAATTTCGCCAGGACTTAATAAAAACATTTCTCTTTTTAACGCAGCCGGCTGCTGGTCGTTAGACTCTGCTTTTCGATAAATTCTGTTCGCTGTGCATTTTCAGCGGTCTATTTTCGACTATCATAAAACTAGAGGGAGGTCAGATGGCAATCGTTCCGTGTGGAATACTGATATTTGCTCACATCTGTTGGGTTAATTGTCTAATACACTTATAATCTTTGATGATATAACAAAAAATAAGGATACAATCACTCCGGGGTTGCGGGCCTGTTCGAAAGAGATACCGCGGCCCCGGAACATAAAGGGCCAGGAAGGAACATGAATGGGTTTTAGTCAGTAAGAGTCTGACACTCCCTCCCGCTCCGCCCAGAGTGGGAGAAGTCATTTGATGATTTCCCATACTAAAAAAAAAAAAAAAAACAAGGATACAATCACTGGTTTAGACTTTGATGATAAAACAAAATGTAAGGTAACAATCACTAGGGCACGCCACGATAGTGGCGGTAAGTCCCCTCTTTGAGGAGTGGCTGGAGAGGCGCCACGGCGTCCTCACCTTCCGCCTGACGCAGGTCCTCACCGGAGACGGATGTTTCGGGAGGTACCTGCACCGAATCGGGCGGGAGGAATCGCCCGGGTGTCTCCACTGCGAGGATCGACCGGAGGACACGGTGGAGCACACGGTGGAAGTCTGCCCTGCGTGGGCGGAGCTCCGCCGTGTCCTCGTGGCGGCGATCGGCGGCGGCGACCTCTCGCGTCCGGCCCTGGTTCAATCCATGGTCCGAAGCGAGACGGAATGGGAAGCCGTCGCCTCCTTCTGCGAAGCAGTCATACTAGCGAAGGAGGTGGCGGAACGAGAGAGGGAGAGATCCTCTCTTCCCGGCCGCCGCGGGAGACGCAACGGGCGTCGGGGGCCACGTGGTGGCTACCGGCCACCGTAGATGCGGGCCTGTGGACGGCTGGCTATGGGCTAGCTAGCCGTCCGGCCGTCTAACGACGACGACAGGCCGTGTCGACGGCGCGTTCGTGTTCCACGCGCGCCTCAAAGAGATGTCAGCGAAAGGAGAGGGGCCCGCAAGGGCCGAAGCCTGCCGGGGTTGCGGGCCTGTTCGAAAGAGATACCGCGGCCCCGGAACGTAAAAGGCGAGGAAGGAACATGGATGGTTTTTAGTCAGTAAGAGTCTGACACTCCCTCCCGCTCCGCCCAGAGTGGGGGGGGTCATTTGATGATTTCCCATCCTTAAAAAAAAAAAAAAAAAAAAAAAAAGGTAACAATCACTAGTTTAGAATTTGATTTGACTGCTCGTAATGATAGGGTATGAAGACAGAAGAATAGAGTTTAAACTTGATCATCGACCATAGAAAAGGCAGGCAGGATCCTCTGACCGGAAGGATGTTGCATCAGAAGTTCAGAACGCACTAAAAATATACCAAGGCGTCCCGTATTGAGAATTTTAAAAACGTCGTATCTTCGCCTATTTTGGTTTACGTACCTACCAAAACATAAAATATTAATAAATTGTGCCTCTCTATACGGTGTGTACCAGAATACAATGAAACTGAACGACTTTCTCCATGGGAACACCATCATAACCACGAAAAAGAAAAATCACCACCGTCGCTTTTGGTAAACACTGTATTGGTTTTAAGTAGCGGAGAGATTCAGAATTCTTTCTTCATTTGTGTCATAGATGGCGCTTTCGTGTCACAACATAACTATGATAGGATGCCGGAGGTGACTGCGACCTGAATCCGCAATGGCGAAGGGCTGCGGCGATACGATAGGTTTCCTAGTAAGTCAATGAGAATGCTTCAGTAGATATTGTTTAGTCGTGTGTATGCGGCTTGCCGCTTCGATTTGCTGTTGCGGTCAACGTCACAGCGATTGTGATAACGACAGTATTACTTGGGGACTTCACGCACTACATTGCTACGATCACGACTCGACTGTTCTTTTAGTCGCAGAAGTCGACCAGGAAGAAACTTTTGTTGCTCAACCACACCACATCAAGGTGGCAGCCTGTCATGAGATAAGCCGTGGTCGTGCTGCGTAGCTCCTTTTGTAAGGCCTAATGAAACTGAAAGAAAACCCTAAATATCCAGGAATAAGCTTCAAGTCTCCTTACAAAATTACATAAGAAGGTATAAATCGTAACATGACTTCGGAGAAAGTTTTTAATCTTTAGTTTAACTTTACATTGAAACGTCCTAGGTAATCCTCGTTAAATTAATGTGGGCCCAGCTGAAACGGAAAGTTCACATAATTGATGGGTGAATAATTTAACATGACGAAAGTGTTTGGTTTAACAATTAAAAGTAATTAAAAAGGGCAGCTGTAAGTACTTGTGGGTATATTAATTGTTTTAACTTGATTTTGCGTGGTAGACCAGGTAACAATATATAATGGCTTTGTGTTGAATCTGCTGCATGCTATTTATTATTATAGTATATAAATCGTGCATTTGTAACAAAAACGGCCGTTTATGTTTTGAATGCACGATTTAGCTAAACAGCTATATTTCAAGTGTTGACAATGTGTTATAAAATTACGTTATTGCCTTTTCTACAGTAATAATAGACCACATTTTGTATTTTTGATTCTATTTACGAGTTATGACATTTTTTCGATTGGCGGCGCTAGTGGACTGTAAGAAGGCTCTTAACTCAACTAAAACCAATTTCCTCTGAAAACTTCCAAAACGTACAAAGCTAAAGTATCCACACTCAGACACTGCGCTACATAACCAAAGCTATTAAATGTCTTGCAAAAAACAATCCAATTCCTCTGGAAGGTTCGAGGAGCTTCCACCTACTTCAAGTTGGATTCAAAAGAGGCAGCCGAACGGAAACACTCCGAGGGTCATATAATTAAATAGTTGTTCTCTATTTGATGCCCCAGAGAGGGTAATTTGAGACAATGCTACAAAACGAGAATATTAATTTGCTTGAGATTGAAGTGCAGTATTGGAATTGTAGCTAGTTTGTAGTTGTTGGGAAGCACTCGTTGTATTGCTAGGTTTGCTATTTTGTTTCAGTCTTTTTAGAGTAAAGTTGTTATTGCTGGTTCGGAAGACTTTCAAGGAAGTGTTCTTGAGCGTATAGCGAAACGTAAATTAAGGAGTTTCTGTAACGGCATTGTATTTCGTCAAACCATGTGAATTCTGTAGAATATCAATTCGGGACATGCAACAATCTGCACTGGGCCTGCGTGGTGGATTATAGCCCATTCCCTCTCATTGAGAGGAGGCCATGTCCCAGCAGTGGGAGCATTATGCTGATGATGATGATGAGGTATCACTTTATCTAATTCGACATCATATATCCATATTCTATACTATTTAGCCATAAAGCATGCATAACGGGTTTTCATAATTTTACAAGATTGAAGACACAGTCTAACTGAAAACATTAAATATTATTTTCTTTCTTTCCTCATAAAACACTACACTAAAATACAAACATTAAATATGTAATTATCGGCTTCAAGCATTTTCAAAACTGTTAAAACAATAAAGAGACATATTAATTAAAAATATAGGGGCATGCTGTTGTCTCGTGGCGAAATTAATTAACGCAACGCGCACGCTGCGGTCCGCAACGAACCGCTGCGATTTATAGCGTATTGCAGCAGTCTTCTTTGAAAATGGTCTTATTATTTAATTAATTTGTTTAGTTATCGATTACACTGTTTCGTTCTGTTTTTGGTGCACTTTTTATTTGAGAAGATAACTTATAGAAGAGTATAGAGGAAGACATACAGCCGAGCCCAAATAATTGGCATAAGGGCAGAAGAATGGTGATAACTGAATCATGCTTGTTACTTGTAAAGTAACAAGCGAGAAGATACATTTTTAAATGAATCCAAGTCTAAAAGTTGGGACTTCCCATGCCAGTTGAATCTTTTAAGGTCGCTTTAGTACAAAAATAAACAATAATTACATAGCTTATGGCATATTATTCCATAAAATAAAACAGCTAAAATCTAATTACATTCAGAACCATTAAAAATTCTCTTCGCAAAGCGAAAGGCCAAAAGTCCAATTAACGACTTTTCTTGAAACAATCAATTAAGAAGTGTCGCCCAACGCATCAGTGATTTAATTATAATATTTAATGGAAGACTGCAGAAATAACTTTGAATCCTGGCTTACCATAATTCAGCTGATTGCCATCAGATTTCCATATTGTCAGCTAATACGGAGGATGGTGGGGTTATCGCAGGATTTGGACAGTCTTATGAACTAAAGCCGAGACAGTGGTTATTCTGAAGTATGGTGTTCTTAGTTTATTTTTTTTTTTTGCTTATGATAGTTATTGAGGAGCTCGTGGCTAAATTATCTCAGCCGCTCGGTTCGATCTCTATGTTAAGCCATGCTTGCCTTGGTTTTTGCTGTGGATTGGTGACCACCCTTACATACCGAGTTTCCGTAACAGACAAATCTGTACAGGTCGGTACCGATCGGTACAGTGTTGACTCGCATAAAGAAACAGGTGAATCTGTCTTTAGTGACACCAGCAAAATGCTTAAACCCGTATGGCTCGGTCCAGGTAGTCGGCACCGACCTGTTACAACCTGTTTCTTTATAAGTGAGTGAATAGAATAATATTGAAATATTATACCTGCACCGGTCGGTATCGACACGTACAGACCTGAAGACCCGTACAGACCTGAGAACCTGTTTCTTTATGTAAGCACCCTTAAGCTGTTGGTCCCGGCTGTCATTTGTCCATCTTTGACAGTCGTTACAGGTAGTCAGTGACCCAACATGTCTGACACCAGCCTTACCAAGTGGTATCGTACTTCCCAGTATCAACTGGGTTGTGGAAGTCAGTTGGGCAGTCGCTCCATGTAAAATACTGGTATTCAGCTGCATCCAGTTAGACTGGAAGCCGACCCCAGCATAGTTGGGAAAAGGCTAGGCAGATGATGATGTTAGTTATTGAAGTTCGCATGATGGTGAATGTTGGTAGATAGAGAAGGAGAGGAAGGTCAAAGAAAAGACGGATGGATTGCGTGAGAATTTTTATGAAATAGAAAGCAGAAAAAAGATGCCGTGAGGACTGACAGGGGAGAATGGAAGCAAAAGGTATTGCGCCGGCCCCAAATGATCATTGAAGGTGAGTGAGTAGAGTAGTACTTGTCTATCTTTTAATATTAATCCGGGAACAACAAGGTTTGAGCTAGGTCAATGAACAGATTAGGGATCTTGACATTTCTACGTGTAGGTGGAGCATTTAATCTACATAATTCAGAAAAAAAACTATTTTCAGTCGTTTGACGGCCACGCACAGCGACATTGTTCAATGAAATTTTGCACGACAGTTCCTTACACAACCAATGTGAGCACTTATATTACTTAGAGAATTTTGAAAATTAATTCCGTTAAGAGGTTTAATACGGGATGAGAGTTTGTAAGTACGGCAGTTTTGGCGATGGAAAACCGGGCATAGGGCTTGTAAATCATATAAACTCCTATAAAATCACAAACCTTAGATAAAACACCTGCAATATCAGTCCTATATGTTCCGGGATTCCTCCCGGTCATTCCTCCACATTAGTTGTCAAGACCTGGCATTTCCAGCCGTGTCCAGGTGTTAGCTTTGTTTGGCGCACATTAATAATTCCCGCGACGTAGTACTAGGGACGTGTACAAGACTTCTGCTGGTGGAGTCCTCTTGGGACCCACGCTGTGACTGCCTCGGGGTTGATGTTTAAAATAAATTCAGGCAAAGGAAATGTACGAGGGTTTTAGGTGTGCTATATTTGACTTGAGGTTTGGTGACCTTTAAAGAGTGAAGTGAACACGGTATGTCATTTTGAAATCTTATACAGGGTGTAAGCCATCACAAAGCCGCTAAACAAGCATTCTGTTCATCAAACTAAGTAACTTTACGAAAAAATTATTGCAGGGAAAAAACTTTTTTTTAAGGTTATAAATCATGTTTTGTGGTAGAACTCAATGTAACGCACTTAAAACATTGTGCTGATGGATGGATTGAATAGTACGGGGGTCGTAGAGGTGTTAAAATCCATCCAAATCTTACAACAAAAATTTGTATTTAAAAAAAAACTTGTCAAAAGGTTGTACTTTGACCCCCATATCTCCGTAACTAGAAGGTTCCCAAATATGGTTAAGAACAAAAAAATGTTCGCAGTGTTGGGGAGAACAAGTGCTTTTCGGCTTCGTGAAGAGGTGTTTTACACCCGATATATCAAATGCTGTTAATACGATATTAATTAAGTCTGTCTGGCTGTCTATATGTCTGTTATCCTTGATGATGATGGCTGTATGGGTAAATCTGGGTGAACCTTTCTGGGTGGAAGTGAAAACTTCTTGAGGCGCGTGAGCACTTTTTGGGTGAACAAAAATCATGGACTCTCTCTCGTTATCGTCACCGAACGCTTTTATAGAATAGTTAGTCAAAATCAACCCTACGTAAGATAAAGTTTATTTTTGGATTACTTCGTTTTCACTTATCGGCGGTATCCAAAGAAGTGTTTTATCCCGGTAGTACACATTCGGAAAACTTATCATATGTAGGTTCAGAAGATATTCGTGCATCTCTCTCCCTCGGCTCCAAGCAGAACCTTCCACGTAAGGAGCAGTGCAACGTTACAGCACCAATACGATGGTCTG
Organism: Xestia c-nigrum; assembly: GCA_916618015.1. Lineage (NCBI taxonomy): Eukaryota > Metazoa > Arthropoda > Insecta > Lepidoptera > Noctuidae > Xestia > Xestia c-nigrum. The sequence continues at coordinate 24,872,121 of OU745254.1, read as the reverse complement.
ACATCGCCGACGCCATCGAATGAAATTCTTAGCTAGACAGCAGTTACCGTTATACCGCCATCTAATATGTATAGATCTGCTCCGAATTATAAATACGTGATAAGCTAATACCTAAAATCATAAATTGGCATGATATTTAAAGCAAAGCTGTTATAAATAGACCCAACACACACATTTTGTCGGTTATTTCGTGTTAAGACTTATATGGTAAGAAAAGAAGTGTCTGATGAAATGAAGAAAACTAGAGAAGTTTGGAAGAAGAGAACATGGTGCGCGGACCCAAATGAAAAGGAATAAAGAGAATGATGAGAATTATTATTTTGAAGTGTCATGTAACAGGCAGTTGCCATCAACAGGACGTAATTCCTGATGGAACAACCCAATAGCATTTTGGTCGATCAGGGAACCTAACTTTAGACAACTGGAACAAAAAGGAAGAGCTCGTGGCTAAATAATAACAACCCACCCATTAAATAAATAAATAAATAATATAAAATAAATATCGCTGGACATTAACACACAGCACCACCTAGTGCCACACTAAGCAAAGCTTGTGTCGTGGACACTAGATAGTTGATATACCACATATATACTTTTTTGTTTGTAAATACATACTTATTATACATATAAACATCCATGACTCGGAAACAAATGTCCATGCTCATCACACAAACATTTTCTCCAACTGGGATTCGAACCCAGGACCCTAAGAGCGTAAGCCAGCCTCGCTACCACTACGCCATTCGGGTCGTCATTACATATCGAGTTGCCTCGGAAAGCGTTAAGCTGTTGGTCCCGGCTGTCATATGTAGATCTATAACAGTCGTTATAGGTAGTCAGTGACACAAAACGTCTGATAACTAGTCTTACTAAGGGTTATCGTAATACCTAATACTAACTGGGTTGTGGAGGTCAGATAGGCAGTCGCTCCATGTGAAATACTGATATTCAGCTGCATCTGGTTAGACTGGGAGCCGACTCCAATATAGTTGGGAAAAGGCTGTGATGATGTTTAATGCCTACTATAGACAAACGGAACATAAAGTGAGATTTTTAAAATTTCTCTCTTAGATATCTTATCGTTAGTATCTGTCTGACTGGTTTTCTTCAATGAACCTCTTATAATTATCTAAAAGCCTAGTCTAACCAACTGTGACCGAGACAATGAAACATTATAACATCTTTACCAATTAAATTCAAACTGTCTTCATACATAGTTAAAATACATTCCCTGTGAAAAGCTATTATATTATTTTATTTAACAAATCATCCAAAAGTTGAATCTATTTTATTTTATTGAGCCGGGCGTAGTCACGTGGCAAATTTACAGCTAGTTGGACTGGGTACTGGGTTTATTGACTCGGAAGATATTATGGGGTCAAGGCCAAAATGATTCCGGAGATGTAGAAATCAATCTTGTTACAATAATCTGAAAATTGGAAGCCATTTGGTGCTAAATTCGAAATTTCTTAACGATCATTTCGACGGTTTCATCATCATAGGAATCTACAGCCCGTCTTCGGTCTTCATCCACTGCTGGATATATACTTAGGCCTCTCTTTGCTGGTGCCAATCATTATGCTCTTGCCCTTATCCCAAGTCTTCTTTTTCCGTACTTCTATTTTTCGTTATCTCATCAGACACTTCTTTTCTTACCATTTCATTTTTAACTCAGTCCATCTATCCAGCCAATATCCATGCCTAAATGATTTGGTTGTTCAAAAAGCAATCAGATATAAGTAGACCTTTTTCATACAATATCGTCCAAAATGTATTAACTAGGTACATAAGTACCACTATTTACCAAGCGTGATGGATGCACAGCCAGCTAAATACAAAATAGGTATGTATTGCGAAATCACAGCGAGATTGCAAACAAATAATTGTTAAAACACGAATACCTACTATACCGACACGATTGTATGACGTAATACTAGTTCTAATCGACACGTCACGTCCCGCGTTGATAACACGTTCACTTCGTACGGCGCGACGAGTGCTGTATAATTTTAGACTTGTTTTCATAAGCATCGATGGTTCAGTGGTAGAATGCTCGCCTGCCACGCGGGCGGCCCGGGTTCGATTCCCGGTCGATGCAGTTACTTTTTGTTGTTTTTTATACATTTTCAAGTTGATTTTTGTTACAATTTGGACACATTACTTGAATTATCTACTGTTTTAAATAGTCTTTCATATTATTTTAAGCAATTTTGTTGTTTTAAGTAAAATAAAACAGATTGGTTTGTATTTAGTTAGTTTATTTTATATAAAATTAGTCCTTTTTTGTAAACATTTTGTGTTAATAATTTTTGAGTAGTTTAGTTAATAAATTTATTGTTAACTTTTTTAAATTAAAACATTGCAATCATTGCCAAAAATATAAAATTACTTAAGATTTAAAGTATGTAAAACATTTAGGTACTATTTTGGCTTTATTGATTTAAAATTTTACCATTTTAATTAAAAACGCGTGTCTGTTTCTAGACCCCGCCTCTCAGCTATTTCTGGCCTAAATCTTTAAATAGTCTAAGTGCTATTATTGGCTCTACTGTGGCGAAGTAAAGTTTTATAAACAACTTAAAGCCAATATTTATAATTATTTCAGTACCTAGTTTATTTTTACCTCAGAAGTCTACGACACGATAACTATAGGTTAGGTATTAATATAATTTAGAAACCTTCTTCACACAACAGATTTCCGAAAAAATAATAAAGTATTCGTAAACCTATTCAAATTATGAGAACAAAACACGTATTTATTTAAACTTCAAGAACAATAGTGACTAGGTGACTGATAGGCGGACTTAATGCCACGAGGCATTCACATATGATGACGTCTACTGCTGGACATAGGTCTCCCCATGGTCCCCCCCAAGTAAGTGTCCCCACATTGACCGGTCTCGTGCGACTTGTATTTAGCGGATCCCCGCAACCTTCACCAAGTCATTCGAAAAGTTTATCGATCATAAATATACATCGCCTTTTTTTTTAGGATGGGAAATCATCAAATGACTTCTCCCACTCTGGGCGGAGCGGGAGGGAGTGTCAAACTCTTACTGACTAAAACCCATCCATGTTCCTTCCTCGCCCTTTATGTTCCGGGGCCGCGGTATCTCTTTCGAACAGGCCCGCAACCCCGGCAGGAAATATACATCGCCTTAACTAAAGACTACGAAAAGGTAGTACCTTTTTTAATACACCTACATTTTAACAGTTGTTATATTTAAGCCCCATGTCATAGAGGACGACCCTATTACCATCTGCTACTGAGAAATTCCTGATGGAAAAACCCGACATCTTTTTGCCCGACCAGAGACTCGATCCCAGGACCTCTTGCTCAACAATCGTGCTTGCTACTACCAAACCAACGAGGTGGCCAATCAATATAAACGTTCTGCGGTAATACTTAATAGTGCATTACAACATGGTTCAGTTTCTCACTGCCTTCGCCCAAACTGGCAACTTTACAGAACCAACCGGACTAAAACCGTTAATAACATTTACGAGCAATTCCCGATTAGAAATCCAATCTACAATAATTCCTTTATTAATAGAAAATGCAGTGCAAAACGAACGCTAACGTGAAACGTACCAACTTATTGGCGGCTTGCTCATAAATTAGAAGCCTGGCTTTCTCTTCGAAATCGGATAGCTATTACAACGGTTACGGATAACATATGCGACTTAAATCCTGTGAAATTCAATTGTATTATATTCGTTTAATTAATGGATAACGAACGTTTCCATAATGGCGCGGATTTAATTTGTAGGAGTCGGAGAATTGTTCAAGTATGAGGATGTATTTGCTGGAAGTGGTATATTTTTTATGTTCGCTCATTTGTCAATATTTTGATGTTGTCGTAAATTATGGAGAGGACGGTACCCCTACCTTTCAATGTATGCATACTGCATATTGATCCTTGATCGTGATCCTTTTTTTAACCACTTAAGATGCACATAGCATGAACTGGCAGGCTTGCATTTCATCGGGAGACGTGGATGGTTCACTCATGTTGTTTTCCGTCACTGTTTTGTGAGCGATGGTGATGAAACTAATAAATTACACAAAATAATGCGCCTACCTGGTTTTGAACCCACACGACCACTAGCCACACACTTTAACTGGTTACTTCGGACCGGTTACTACTGGATTACTCTTATTAATTTGTATGTCATACAATTCTATACATAAAAGTGTAAAAGCTGTCAATCTGCAATCAGTTTATTTGAATAAATTATTATATTATGTTATAATTGGGGTGTACGCACTTTAATAAAATCGCCGGTCCACCTAGTTGATTTTACTCAAACATATTTTTCCACTATAAAATACGAATGCTTAATCATAAACCAGACACTCAGACAACCCGCTAGGCCAAAGAAAACAGACAACACTACAAAACTTATAAAGAAAGCTACAACATGGCAGAGCATCATATAACTCCAGTGAAGCAAGCACTCGCATGACGTCTCTAATATAAATGGTGTCTCAGTCTCGGCTCTTTGCTTATACATTTAAAATGTCTGCCAGTGAACTCGTAAATTCGTTTTACATAAAAAACTTTTATTGCTACTCGTTCGCGTAAAATTTTGATAAAACATAAAATATAACACGTAAAATGTTTGATTCACTGCCCCCAGATAGAGTTGTAATTATGCCAGTTTTATCTTCTTAATAAAAATGTACTTTCTTTACTTCGTAAAAATTGACTTGATGGCAATATAAGGAGATTCGTGTTCATTTTCATCTAAGTACTAACAAAGCGTTGATAACAAATAGTATATTTTATAACGAGGGACTAAACGAAGCCATTATATACCCGAGGTGGTTTGACTCCCGACCTTGCGAGGGAGGCAATGAAAGCGAGGGTATATTATTTTGGCGTTTAGTCTCGAGGTGCAAACTGTACTTTTCACTTCGAGTGCGAAAAAAACAGTCATTTAAAACTGAACACAAATTGTGAACTGAGCGGTCAGTTTTTTCTTCTACGAGTATCAGGTCAGTCACAGTTTAACAGGTTAACAATTTAAAACACAACACAAACTCTCAACATTTTCGCAATGAAGATGATCCACACTCCACTCTGTATTCTTGATACTGCAGCGGCTAGCAACAGAGGCATTGCACATACATACTTTTCAAAATCAACGATGCACACAAACAATCATAAATTTTTCTCGCGTTGAAGAGTTCATTTGTTTTTTTTTTCAATAAACGGCTTTCTATTTGCAAGCCCATTCGAAATTTAAATAAAACCTGATAAGTTACTTTTGTGACCATGTTTCGGAGTAAAAGATCGTTCCATTTTCAAATTACTTTTTACTCCCTAGGGAATAAACGGTCACATTAATCCCGCTTCGTAGGGCTATAATGGCGTACTTTTAAAGCATGAGAAGTGAAAAACATTAAACGTCCCAACGAATACTGGTATCACAAAAAAAAAGTTTATCAAGAAGTTTAAACGAAAGAAAATAGATTTTTCGACAAAGAAGAATCAATAACAAGGAAATAACACTGAGATACAACCAGTACAGGCAAAACGCTCCAATTGCATCATCAATTTGACGCAGAGAATAAAAAAGTTGTAAAGTGTCTTAAGTTAAAAGAAAATATAAATTGCTAACACGCCCTAGTTCTTCTAAATCTTGTAAATCCACATGTTATTACTCCTCCCGCGGTTTATAAAGGCATCAACCAATTTACAGCGGAGATAATAACTGCCTGGCGGGAGCGGCAGCGCCTAGCGTGGCGTGGCGTGGCGCAGTGTGGCGTCTTCCCGTATGTTCGGGGGCTTAGCATCAGGATTATTCTTCCGCTAATATGGACTGGGTATGTTACGACAGAACCTATTCGAGTTATATACTGTAGAAGATAAGCGTTTGCAATACTGGGAAGTATTGAAATACTATTAAAACTATCCGAAAAAGGTATTTTTTTTAACATAGAGAAAACTTAATGTATTATATACCTGATTTGTTTTATATAGCGACTTGATGAAGATAGAACACATTAGAATGGTATATTTGTGTCCAAAACATGGTAACGACAGATAGTCCAAAATTAAACGAGAACTGAACTTCATCTGTGCCAAAGCCAAAAAGGCAAGACCAAAGGCTCAGAAGAGCATTTGATCTACCGTTTCAAAACACAAACACCAGAAATTGCCGTCACGTCTTCAAAATATTCATCTCCACATCACAGCGCCCGTCGTTACGCAGTCAGTCTTATCTCCTTGAGCTCTTATCTCTCATTAGCGATACAGCATCCCCGTTAAACTCCAATAAAACTGCTTGATAAATTTTATTGGACCATCTTCCCTCTTTCGGATAATGTGCGGGTATCTTCACATCGCGATATCAATGAGCATTGTAGATTTGATTATGATATTATTTGATGACTACGCTTTATGGTCCTGATTCGCGGCTTTATTGAGTCTCTGAGATTAGAGATTGTCAAGGAATTGTTTGGCTGTTGGATTTTGGTAGCACACTTGAAGTTAATGGCGGAGAATTTTGAGGCGTTTGATGGCTCATCCTTTTAAGGCTATTGTTCTAAATCTTCGTATTAAAATAGAAAACAAACCACTAAACGACAGAAGTTTTTATAAGCCATAATCGTCTTAGTGCGAAATAGTTCGAAGCGCGATTCCTAACTCCGCATTCAGTACGGAAATTCAATTTTAAGTGTGTACTCCCGTAAATAAAGTGAACTTAAATATCAACCTCAGTTCACTATCACCAGCTTTTATGACCGCATTTTATGTGAAACTGGATTCGTTCTAATCTCTTTCCCGATGCACCGGGATTAGTATTCTTTCAGCGCTCCAAAGATCTGCGATCAACAAAACCCACAACAACACACTTCTATTTATATGCTAATATACCAAACTCCACTCATATTGCATTTTAAACGATAAACTCTCGAGTTTTATACCCACCGTCGCCATTAGAAGATTCGGGAAAAAACTTTTAAAAATAAAACATCGTGGTTCTAAAGCGGCGTTTCGTTGCTAATTGCCGTTTTTTGCCTTCTCCAAAATAATACATTTCGCGCCGAAATGGCGTGCTTTTTGCTAGACCTTTGTGCTTCAGTATTTATTATGTTCATATACGCTCGTGCTTGTGTTAGTAAAAACCAACGATGGTAGAATTAAATACGGGTGCGAAACAATGAATATTTTCTCAAATCTGGTATAATTATGGTTAGCATTGCAGAATGTAGAACTGAATGACCCGATATAAGTTTATAACACAGATCTTTTTCGTAAACTTTTCTCCCAATAATACACTCGAGAGCAATGAATCCGGGTCACTTAAAGAATCCTAAAAATCTCGGAAACTAAAAATGCTAGGTTAATGCAATAAATTGTATTTAATAGACAATGTAATACTCCTTAAATGAAGGTATTAAAACTTCTTAGTTATTGTAAAGTTATATCATAAAAAATCAAATTTGAAAAAGGGCCACTTTCGAAGATGGAACTACGAAATTACAGCATTTGGTTTTGCTTTTGTTTGTAATCTGTCATATATGTGGGTACATAAACCATGTTGATAGTGCTCTATATTCATTATTCAAGCTGAAATTATGTCGCTTACGCCTGAAGAATGCACCAGAATACTTACAATGCTGGAAACCGGCCGGAGTCAGCGCGATACAGCCAGGACTGTCGGTGTGTCGCTGTCAACAGTACAAAGAGTTCTCCGACGTTACGAAGAAACTGGTTCTAACCTACGCAGACCAGGAACGGGCAGAACCAGGTGTACCACAGCACGAGAAGACCGATACTTGGTGAACACCATGCTTCGAAATCGCTTTCTCACAGGAACTGAACTCACAAATCAGTTTCGACGCCTCGGAGGAAGTAACCCAAGTGCATGGACAGTAAGACGTCGGCTTGCTGAATCTAACTTAAAACCCCTTAGACCTGCAAACGGCCCTAAACTGGAGTGTGGGCATCGTATTTCAAGACTAAGATATGCCCAGAGCCACGTAAATTGGAGTATTGAAGATTGGTCAAAAGTTATGTTCTCCGACGAATCAAAATTTATGCTCTACAAGCACGATGGAAGACACAGAGTGTATCGAAGACCAGGGGAAAGATTCAAGCAAGCATGCATCGAAGAAAAAGTAGCCTACGGTGGTGGGTCTGTACTTGTGTGGGCCGGAATTTCTTCTGAAAGTCGCACAGAGCTGGTGATCATAGAAAACGGCTCTTTAACTAGCGTAAGATATGTGGAAGAAATCCTCAATGATCACGTTGGTCCATTTATGGTCAATTTAGGTGAGGATGCTATATTTATGCATGACAATGCCCGACCTCATACAGGTAGGATTGTGAATGACTACCTTCAAGAGATGAACATTACTCGTATGGACTGGCCAGCGCGCAGCCCGGATATCAACCCGATCGAGCATGCTTGGGACGAGCTAGGCAGATGCGTAAAACAACGAAACCCTCCCCCAATCACGCTTCGTGAGCTCAAAATTGCTCTCACAGAGGAATGGGAGAATATTCCCCAAAATTGTATAAGGAACTTGGTGTACAGCATGCCAAACCGCGTAAACGCAGTAATGGAAGCACGAGGAGGCAATACGAAGTATTAAAATTCAAGAAAATCGTAATAAAGTTCAAAAATTTCATGTTTCCTATTTTTGTTTTAAGGAGAGATCAGCAGTTTTTTTCTTTATGTAATTTTGTGTTAATAAAATGTATGGTGACTCATATTTTTTTTACTTTCATTTAAGGAGTATTACATAGTCTATTAAATACAATTTATTGCATTAACCTATCATTTTTAGTTTCCGAGATTTTTAACATTCTTTAAGTGACCCGGATTCATTGCTCAGTTGAAGCAGGCTAGTAATTTCATGTTCCATCACTCGTCTGCCAACAATTAGTTTGAAACTTTCTGGCCAATGAGTTTACGACACCACTGTATTTTCATGACTTTTTGACTGCGAGTCTTAATTTTAATATATCACTTACATTGGGTTTCAGATTGATGCAGTCCAGAAATTTAATTGCTATATACATTGAAAAGGCTCTCTCTTAAAAAAAAAATTGATTATAATGATGGTTTTCATCATTCCAGCCGAAAGACGTCCACTGCTGGACATAGGCCTCCCCCAAAGGGGGGGGGGGGGGTTTAATGGTGGCCAAATCAAATGTTTTTATAACGATAATTGCCTACGTATTCTGTGACAAACAGATGTCATATTTAAAGAAGAGAGATTTCACAAAAATAACCCTTGTCATATTTTTCAGTTTTTCTATTCGATTATGTTCTCAACCTAGCCTGCGAAAGTAACGCGATAATCGAGTATGACATAACAAAAAATCCACCCTTATGAGCCAGAAGTTATCTGAATATTTTCCATACGAATGTGCTTGCCACTATAACCCATAGTGCGCGTTGAACAAAGACGCGCGAGCCGCTTGGGCGCTTGGTACAGGATGATTTAGTACGAGACTTTCTTTCTTTTTACGTTTTTATCTTTCCGGGACATTTGGTGGCGCGGCCGCCCCCGAATAATGACGTACTACGTTACTGAATTTATTAATGTTTTTTATTTTTTTATCGGTTTTCGTATCGCTGTCAGATAGTGATGGGCTGTTGCGTTTGAACTTGAAATGTTTTGTTGTTTCGTAGCGGAAATGTGTGGGAATTATCGTCAATGTAGCTGGAAGGAAAATATGTAATTATTTCTAGTATGCTAAACACATGCTCATGTTGTAAAGATTTCGACATCGAAAGTTTCTTTGATTTCATAATTAGGGAAAAGTTAATTATGCTTCTTACCTTTTCCGATATTTAAATCAACATGACGAATATCAAGTATGTAATAAATTAATTACCTAATTAAGTAATATAAACTGTAAGAGTCCCAATGAACTACAAAGACATCAGCGTATAGAAACTTTTCTCCACAAAGATTATGCAGAGAACGTTAAGCGGAGAACACATTAAACACGCCGGCTTCAAGGCGTAATTAAAGTCGGCGCCACTGGGAATGTTCGAAAACATTATTTCAGAAGCGCGACTAAGAATATTACATTAAAATCAAGCGAAGGAAGCCGCCTAAGTAAGTGCATTTCCGCGAGTGCCACGGCTTCCAGTCAGGGACTGCCGACTTCCATCTAGACGCAGATGGAAGCCGGCCCGTCGCAAAGCCGGCCGACACAATGAGCCAAATGGTGTGGAGAAAAATGTGCTGTAGGGCTGGCGAACTACTTCGTTCCCAATTAGATGTCTTGATGAGTTCGAGGATCGATGATAATAGACTGCATCTTGCTTCGACAACGTAAGTAGAACCCGGTGTCTATCCGACCCGACCGCCGGAACCGACTGCCTGATGTTTTCGGAACCACTGCCACAAACGTTGACACATGGCGTCGCAATGTTGAGAAGGTATCAAATTACATCATCATCACCCACAACCTGATTGCACCCATTGCTGGATAGGAGATGGACAAGACTCGCCCAGGTTTTTCCCTCGATTACAGCGTCTCACTGCCGGACGTCCAGCCCTTGGAGATATAGACATGCCGTGGCTTACAATGGCTAAATCCTCTCCACATGATAATATTTCACTGCCCAAAACTGCAAACGAACAAGTTCCCTAACTATGACAGTTGAACAGTGAACACACGCGTGCCAACCCTGAAGTATAGCCAGTTACAAGTACGAGGTGAATTAAAATAAATCGAATCGACATTGAATAGTTGCCTCTCGACGGCCATAATGGCGGCGCCACTGCTTACGACAAATTATATCATTGTTACTGTTCCCTAGTACTTACTTACTTCTTGCTTCTGTATAGTGTCTTAATTGAGATTGAAAAGGGTTCCCTTTTTTAAAGTTTCTTGTAAAATGGTTAAAATACGTCTGTATACTGTCTAGCCCAAAGGGTAAAATGTTATAACGACTGAAAAAATAATAGTCGATCGCCCACACAGAGTTTTTAAAATCTAAACTGTAACGAAGCAAGATGTTTTAGAGAACTACTACATTTTATTATTTTAGTGGTTAAAAAAAACTGGAAAATGGACGTCTGACGTCAAACAAATGTACTTATATAGTTAAACATAGGTTAGATCTGCACTAATATTATAAAGAGGAAAAAAAAATATTTTTGTGTGTGTGTGTATGTTTGTAACGAACAAACTCAAAAACTACTGTACTGTGCTGTAATATATGACAAAGGTAAGCACTTCGAGAGGATTTTTGTAAATAAAGTCAATAAGAGATAGAACATTGTATGGTTCAAAATTTTTTTTCAAGGAAATTCGGAATCTGGCACACGACATGTTTTGAAGTAATTAAAAATACTATTCATTTACAACAAAAAACCACCCAATACATCTCAATCCGGGCCGCGTATCTCCTAACACCGGTTACAAAGAGCAATAATTTGGGCTGAAGCACGTCGCTGCACAAGACAAGAAACATATCTCGTGCAGAGTCAATAAGTGTGCTCGAGAGCCGTAAACATGTGCATCTGTGCTCGAGCCTGCTCTACGAGCTGTGCGCTATTGCAGCTGACCGACGATGTGTTATTGAGAAAAGTGTTGTTTGAAACGCGATACATATTTATTGAATGAGTTATGAAAGTACGCGATCGAATTGGATTGTGTTTCTATCTGCTTGGTAATATGTAGTCTGTGAAAGAAAGAAAGAAAAAGCATTTATTAGCCCGACAGGACAACACATAAATAAAAATTAAAAAAAATAATAAAACACACACCACTCACCACACACTCACACTCACACACACACACCACCACCACCACCACTGAGGTGGTCCTCATCACTTTTTTCTTAACTTTTCCTTTCTTCTGTTTTGTGAGTGAATTAAAACCATTTCAACTCACATACACTAACAGCCAGACCCGGAACAACTACCTGTATGCCATACAAATATTTGTTCCGTGCTGGAATCGAACGAACTCGCGACATGCACCGCAGTAGTCAATCGCTGAGCCACTGCGACAACCGAGCCGTGAATCACACTTTAGCCTTAAACCGAAAGACTGCATATCCCTGGAAGAGACCTTCGTCCAGTTACGTGCGAGATGACGCAGGTGAACAGCAATATGAGGACGGACTGGGTCGCGTACGGTCGGTCGCGTATGGTCGGTCGTGTACGGTCGGTCACGGTCCGGTCACGTATACATTGTGTTCTCTATAGCGAACCGCGACGCTGATTTCAGCGACGACCGACAGCCTTATTTTGTTATAAAATAAAATCGCTGACGTCACGACTGACTGTCAGTGCAGCAAGATTTAAGGCCTGCCAAACCGGGTATTGCGACAAAATTGAGAATGGAACTTTCTAGAAGCGCAAACAGCTTCCGACAAACTCTAGTTTCGGAGCCTGTTCATGCCTCAAAGAACACCATACTCGTAGACTGCCGATTGTCATACCGCGCAACTAGGACCCGGAAAATTCCACCACGACAAACTAAGTAGATTGGTTTCGCAAAGATATTAGGTTTCGGAACTTTTGGATTTCAAATGGTTAGCATTTCATTACAAATGCTGTTCCGGTTAGATGGAAAACCGGTCAAAACATAGTTGAAGAGCAAATAAGGATGCCTGACAACAAATCCCTTCGACCGAATTTTGACCAAAATGGCAAATGTCAACTGAGTTTAGCGAAGTCCGTGAGATATATTTTAGTGCACAATTGTGCGCAGACACAGTTGCACTCTCGGAGGTGCACTTACGGAGTAAAGGAACAGAGAGTGCACCTGTGTATAGTCCTCAGGGACGGCAATTTGACACGACCAGTGAGAGATCAGACCCAAAACTAACAGCTAAACTTGGTTTCCGAGGCACGGTGGTGCTCTACCACCAACTTCTAAATTCAAGGCTTCTAAATTGCTGATTAGTAACTAAGAAATTCGTAGTGGAAAACCCAATAACCCCTTGCCTGTCCCAAGGTTCGAACACACGACCCCAGACCCAGCACTACGAGACCAACGCTGCTGATAATAGTAATAGGGGAATAGTTACCCGGAGAGTCCTAAGTCCTCCCTAAGTCGTATTTTATTAGCCCTTGATAGTAGTTCCAGTATTTGTTGTTTAATTAAAGTTAATAGCTGTTAAGTAAGTGTGCAAGTTAAATCCTCAAACTGATTTAAAGTCACATAAATAGAAACAAGTTTGAGTCCATAGCTTACGGACGAACGTACTACTTGGTCGTTTGTATTCATTTCTGTAGTGTCTTTGTATCTGTATTGTTTTTTAGTTTGTTATGGGGAATAGACTGCATTATAACAACAGATGGATTTGGATGGATTTCTGAAATGATGAGTTATAGAGAAGTAAGGAAAAAATAGACATGCTGTCCCGACACTAAATTAATTTAATGATGAGACAAAACTGAAGCAATACCTCCAAAAAAAGAACGAATTATAACCCCGACATTTCAGGATGTAAAAAGACCAGAAACCAAAAGGCACTTGTTTTCCCGATTATTGCGATCATTTATTTTTGATCGACACCATACCTGGGAACCTTAGTTACCTAGTTACGGAGATTACGGAGATTGGGGGTCAAAGTTCCAACTATTTCCCATTTTGATTTGTGTGATATTCAATACATCGACCGCCGTACTATTCAATACATCCGCCAGCATATTATTTTAAGTGTGTTACATTGAGTTCTGCCAAATAACTGAGATTTTTTAGCCCAAAAAAAAAATTATTTGCTGCTCTACGCATTTTTTTTTTACGTACACTTACTGAGTTTGATGTCCGGAATGCTTGGTTGAAGGCTTCGTGAAAAGTCGGTTTAAACCCTGTAGATGTGGCTACGGACGATTATTAATCGATATTTTGTGTATATTACAACTCGCAATAAATTAATTAAAATAACATTAGGCGAATTATTTATTTTAAACTTCGTAGTATTTATTCCTATCGCCTTTAACAGAATAACAATGTAATGAACGAAGTATTGAAGCAACAATAAGTATCTGCAGCTTCTACTAAAAACAAACCCCGATTTTATACATCCCACATAAACTCCAAATAACAAGGTCTTATAAAAGTCAACGGAGAACTATTTTAAAAGGCATAAAGTAACACTACACTATACACAACTGTCGGTAGTTATTTCTGCAACAAGTTGTACTAACTGCAACAGAATTGGCACAACTCGTAGCGGCTGAATAATTCATGAACATGCCGTTACGGGTCTACGGGCTACGCGGCTACGCGGCTACGACGGAGCTACGCGGCTACGAGCTACGGCCAGCAAGATGCTACGAGAAACCTTTAAGTATGAATGTCTTAATTTTGTTGGTGTCGCGTTTTTGTTCCGGTGTGAGATTTGAATAGAAATTCTATGGTTTAATTAAATAAAACAAAGCTAAGTGCACTCGATACAGAATGACACGGTGATCAGAATGATGTCTGAACGTTGACGAAGGAAAAGGTCTATGCAATGAACATTACAGCTGGTGTTCCATAGTTGCCGTACCGGATACAGCTGAATACCAGTATTTCACATAGAGCGACTGCCTCCATAACCCAATTAGTAGTGTCAGTACTGGGTAATACGATACCCCTTGGTAAAACTGATTGTCATGCTTTTAAACCACTGACTGACCTGTAACAACTGCCTGTAACAAATGACAACCGGGACCAGCGAGTTATCGTATTTTCCAAGGTACGGAGGAAATTCGGTATGTATGGGTCACTGGTCACCCATCCACAAACCAACCTAGGCAAGCGCGGTTGAACCCAAAGATCAATCCGAGTGGCTGTTATTATTTATCCACGAGCTCCTAGTTTCTGCTTATCCCCACGGGAAAAGGTGGGAGATTATGTGAAATAGAAAAAGTAGTATCTGCAGTTGATCCCACGAAGAAGCATTGGCAAAGTATTCAAATGGGAATCTACACAATCCTTTTTCCACCAAAAATTCGTATCCCAATACATAATTTTCAATAACGTACAATCCATCAAATACCCCACCATTCACTCTCACACAATCATCCTAAACTTAATTCCCGTACGACAAACACTAGCACTCGTAAAGTTTGCCAAACACTGGTTCAAATAAAAAGTTTGGTAAACTCGCCCCAGGCGCCCTCTGGCGACAATAATACGATGTTTGTACGATCACTCGCTATACTTCGACAACTGTTTATAAGTTGGGAATATGGTGAAGATATGTGATTGAATAGACGTGATAATGTTATCAAATTGTTCGTGGTACAAATGTTTATTTGAAATCTAGGCCCGTATATACAGGATGTAAACGACTCAACCAAGTATTCTGTACATCAAACTAAGTAACTTTACGCAAAAATTATTGCTGGGAAACGAATTTTATGTTTAGGTGAAAAATCATGTTTTGTGTTAGAACTCCATGTGCTGACGGGTGGATTCATTAATAAAATAAATAAACAAATAAATATCGCTGGCCATTAACACACAGCACCACCTAGTGCCACACTAAGCAAAGCTTGTGTCGTGGACACTAGACAGTTGATATACTACATATATACTTTTTTGTTTGTAAATACATACTTATTATACGTATAAACATGCATGACTCGGAAACAAATGTCCATGCTCATCACACAAACATTTGCTCCTACTGGGATTTGAACCCAGGACCCTAAGAACGTAAGGCAGCCTCGCTACCACTACGCCATTCGGGTCGTAATTAGCACGAAGGTTGTGGAGGTGTTGAACCTTTTGGACGCCATTGTCCCATATACGTGACAAGCAAACGCATGCCCTGTACGCCAGACGACAGAAATTGGCTTGGCGTGGAAGGCACGCGCGTGCGTATATACTGTGGCGGTCAGAAGGTTAAAGTAAAAATCTGACAATCTTACAAACTTGGATTTTAAAAAAACTTGTCAAAAAATTTGAACTTTGACCCCCAAATATCTCTGTAACTAGAAGGTTCCCAGGTATGGTGTAGAACAAAAATATATCGCGATGATGAGGAGAACAAATGCCTTTCGGCTTCTTTAAGAGTTTATTAACACCCTCTACACTTTAAATGATAAGGCTATGATATGATCGGACACAACACAGCAAGTCTGTAAGCGCTCACACGACACAATATCATGATACGGAACCTTTTTAAAAAAATCCTACCAATTTTAGGTAAGCATTTGATATCCTGCATAACATAATAATAAGTAATCAAGAACACAAGCCTGTATTTCTTCAAAAAATACAAAAACAGATTCATCATCATCATCATCATCTCAGCCGAAAGACGTCCACTGCTGGACATAGGCCTCCCCCAAGTGTCGCGTCATTGACCGGTCCCTTGGGACTGGCATCCACCGGATTCCCGCAACATTCACCAACCAGGTCATCGGTCCACCTAGTGGGAGGTCTTCTAACGCATCGTCTTCCGGTTCGCGGTCGCCACTCCAGAGTTTTTCGGCCCCATCGGCCATCCGTTCTGCGAGCAATGTGCCCTGCCCACTGCCACTTAAGTTTAGCAATTCTTCGGGCTACGTCGGTGATCCTGGTTCTCTTGCGGATGTCTTCATTTCTGATTCGATCACGCAAGGGAACTTCGAGCATAGCCCTCATAGCATAGTTAGGATCGCTCTGAAACAGCTCAAACACAACAAGGCACCGGGTGATGACGGAATTACGGCCGAACTCCTGAAGGCGGGTGGAAAACCGGCACTTAAGGCCCTTCAGAAGCTGTTTAATTCCGTCATACTCGAGGGGAACACGCCACAGGCATGGTGCAGGGGTGTAGTTGTACTCTTTTTCAAGAAGAGATTGTCACTCTCTTCTTTGCCCGGTTGAAGAATTACACCTACAGTATAACTTGCCTCTCTGATTAGCGTTTGTGGACTACGAAAAAGCCTTTGATTCGATCGAAACCTGGGCTGTACTGGAGTCTCTCCAACGGTGCCAAATTGACTATCGGTACATCGAGGTGTTGAAGTGTTTGTACAAAAACGCCACCATGTCAGTCCGACTTCAGGACCAAGCCTCGGAACCTATCCTTCTGCTGCGAGGTGTAAGACAGGGAGACGTCATATCTCCGAAACTGTTCACCGCTGCACTGGAGGATGTCTTCAAGGTTCTGGACTGGAGAAGGCTAGGCATAAACGTCAATGGCGAGTACATCACTCACCTTCGGTTTGCCGACGATATTGTGGTCATGGCTGAGACCATGGAGGACCTCAGTACAATGCTCGATGACCTCAGTAGAGCTTCCGAAAGAGTGGGTCTAAAAATGAACATGGACAAGACGAAGGTCATGTTGAATGCCCATGTCACACCCATTCCTATCAAGATCGGAGACTCTACACTCGAAATTGTAGACGATTATGTATACCTAGGACAAACGGTCCAGTTAGGTAGGTCTAACTTCGAGAAAGAGGTCAATCGTCGAATCCGACTCGGCTGGGCAGCGTTCGGGAAGCTGCGCGGTATCTTCTCATCCAACTTACCGCAGTGTCTCAGACGAAAGTCTATGACCAGTGTGTGTTGCCAGTGATTAGATACGGGACCGAAACGTGGTCGCTCACAATGGGCCTTATCAAAAGGCATAAAGTGACCCAAAGGGATAACAGATTCGTTGGCAAAAAAATACTTAAAATTTCAACAGCTACGATGCCAGAAACCAAAATAACTATTCACGCAACAGAAGGCACGGTCAGCGACATCATCAAAACAATGTTTACACAGAGACCACCACAGTCCAACTTGACAGCTTCATTAATGCTTTCATGCATATTTCATCAAAATATTCACAAATTACGACATTCCACACGCACAGGTACAAGCACAAAGCAGTAAATTAAATGATGAACGCTTTATGTTTGTTCTCCATATTTATAGTTCCTAACTTCAGCGATAATGAACTGAAATCACTTTGTAGAGCTAATAAATTGTGCGGGGAGTGCGCCCACAACTTTCTGTTTGACTTATATTTTAAACAAATTGTTTACACTCCAATATAAAGGCAAATGTTGGACGAATATATATTTTCAATATTCGTTGCTCACGGTTGGACTAGTAACAAGTTGTGTTTTAACTTTCAACGGAAACATGACATGTGATGTGGCTGTGCGTGTATATTTACTTTGACTGTTTTTTTTATTATTTTAATAATACAGTTGTGAATAACACGGTTGTATTGTTGGAATTTTAACTCACAATACAAATCCGAGGCGTTTAAAATTCAACGTAGAGGCATCAATTCAATATAGAAATCTAGTTTTTTGAGAAATAAACATTACTGTAAGCTTGACTGAACTCTTTCAAAGCAAGGTATTCATATTATTTATTAGAATTACCTAATTCATCCTCATGTTATGCGCTTTGAATGGGGCAAGCCCGCCATACTATTCCCTTTCACTGCAACTCCTGAAAGCCAAAACAAAATCAGCATATGCAATCACTAGAAAAACGCCAAGGTACATTTACCTTGGCGCTTTTCTAGTGATTGCCTCTCTCTTGACACGCCCGTTGGTTCAACTTTCTTGGATCACACAAAGAAGAAAAAAACACAACAGCTGTTTTCCTTGTTCTTCTTTTTCCTGCCCTTGTCCCATTCTATTTGGGGTCGGCGCAACACGTTTTCTGTCAGACGTCACGGCATCATTTACTCCTTTCTTTTTCATATCAGTCTTTACACAATCCATCCATCTTTTCTTTGGCCTTCCTCTCCTTCTCCATCCATCAATACTAATGTCCATCACTCCTCCTCACATGCGTTTCATTCCTCCTCATTACATGTCCATACCAAGCCAAACGACTTCCTTGATAATAATTCTGCTCCTTGTTGCTATACTTAAATAAAATTAAACAATTAATTAGACCCAGAATAGATTAATTACCTAATGAAACATACGGTGGGCAAACATTAAAACATGACCATTTATGTTAATAGTTTTCTCGCTAAAAACTAACTGAAAGATGAACAGTTTCGCGCGGCGGAGTTAATCCTACGCGGTCCACCGCCAATGAATTATTTATACACGAAAACAACCATTACTGCACATCCAAATCTAACCAAAATAAACCTTACTCCATTGTAACAAGAACCTTGAAACAGAAATTAGAAAAGTCGCTATGTATCAAACTCGGAGCAAAAATATTATAATACGGGTCGAAACTGGAGTGTATCTTTTTATGACGTCGAAAATTGTAATAGAAATGCGGGGATTTCTTGTCGAGTAATAATTTAAAGATTATTTATTACGGAAGGTAACAAAAAAAAATCTCATACATAGAGAAGTATATAAAAGTATACAGAGTGTGAGCGATATCGATGCACAAACGGTATTCAGTACATCATTACGAACATAGGAATTTTTAATCGGTAATCTAATCTCATAAGCTTTGCACTTTTGAGGAAAAAGTATTTATTTTTTTAATAATCGATGATTTGATTGATAATGTCCAAACCCCGTACAAAACTGAAAGCATAGATAATTTTATTAAACGGATGATCTGCCTACCCACTTGCCAGTAACCAGATGCTTGCTGAATACTAATATTGTAACACAGTAAACCTGATCAAACATAAAAAACACTATGTAGTTGGGCTCTGTAAATAAAAAGCTTAGAAAAATAATCATTATTCTACGTTTTAGCACGTTAAACATCAAAGCGAACAAGCGAGCACCACAAATTGCCTGGCTTAGTGCTATTTCTGTCGAAGTCAAAACATGTTCCAAAGATCAGAAACCTACAGCAGAAGTTATTTTAGGAGATAATACAGTAACAGGATAAACAAAACAAAGGAAAAAAAAACAGTACCTAAATGAAATTTTATAATGCGTAGGCGGAAGATAAACCAGCGACCACCAAATGCCTACCTATTTTTGTCACCCAGCACTAACTAAACATTATTATAATCCGTTTTGTTTCGTAAAAAATACAAGGAACACGTTTATCGTTAGTATTGTTACGAGCTGGGTATGAAATAAATTAATTACTACCGATTAAACAACACAATAACTTTATTAATCACAAAACAATTTAAACTTAATCACAAGTACGCTACAATACACTACTGTTCACTATTCGCTTAGATATCGCTCTTCAAGTTCACTTCGATTCGCTTCGTTGTGTAGCCAAAACAAGACTGACGGTTGCGGTACGAAATCAGTGCTGTGTCCCCCCCGTCAGGGGGGGACGCAGCAGGCGGTACCAGGGCTATGCCCCCTGCCCGCGGAGGCTATACCGGGGCCCGCTTAAGCGGAGCCCGTGTTTGGTGGGGCGCTGCCCCTGGGTCCTACTGGGTGCATGAATAACATGCACCCATATGAGTAGATGCACTGATGTACTGTAGGCGCGCTACAGCGCTGTCATACAGCGCTGCTTTCTTCACGCCACCTCGGCGGTCCGTCCCCGCCAGGTGAGACCTCCGGTTACCCGGAGGAGGCCCGGCGGGGGACAACCAGCGACAGAGGTGCCGACTTATAGCGCACCTACAGTTAATGTGTGAGTCCCGTCCGCCCCACTAACCAGAGCTAGCCGGCAGTGGTACGGACTAAGGAAACGACGTGTGTGTGTGGGCGGTATTGTATTGTGTAACACCGCCCATGTGTGCGTGTATCGCAGGCCCTAAGGCCGCGACAACGCGTGAGTCTACGTGTGTGTAGAGAGATGCATGTCTGTTCTTGCTACGTAACATGCCCATATTAACTTGGCCCATGTCACGCAGCTGGGTGAGAGTAGTGTGTGTGGAGTCTATCTGTGCAGGTAAGCTGCGTGTAACGGGAAAACAGCTCACCTGGGTCCAGTCCGGTGGAGAGGCGGCGGAGGGGGGGCGACCATGCCTTGCAGGGCCGCAGGAAGTCCCTGTCCCGACCGGCCTAGCCTTGATACATCATGAGTAGCGAGGCCAGGCCGTCCAGGACAACGAGCTCGATGCTCTGTCCCTGCCTGATGGCCTTTATCAGGTCCATCAGTAGGGTAATGGCGCGAGCTGTGAACTCCTTCGTTGTGGAGGCAGGACCGGTGGTTGGGCCGGCAGAGGTGGCGTCTCTCTTGGCGCGGCATTCTGAAACTTGCGCGCGGATTTCTTGAATTCTATGGGCCGTCGGCCGCGCCAAGTCGGCGCCGGCCGGCTGGCCCTCTGGCAGCTCCGTTTCTGGCCTCGGTGGGACCACAAACGGTGCCACAGCCCGCGCCCGGGACGAAGGCAGGTCGCCCGCTTGGTCTCCCTCAGGGGCGGTGGGGGGCTCGGGTGCCTTACCCTTGCCCCCTCGCTTCCTCTTCTTTCCCCTCCGCCGTTTTGAGGAGGGGGGAGCTTCTCCCCTGTTGGTGGGCCCGTTGGCCGCCGCCATCAGCGACTCGCCTTGGGCCTCGGTGGAGGCAATGTCCTTGGGCCTCTCGGTGGCCGTTGTCGGCCGTCGTGAGGCGGTAATGGCGGCGGCTGTGCCCGCCCGCCTGTTCGCCCTTATCTCCGCCTGGTACGTCGGGCACTTAAGGTTGTTGGCGGGATGATCGCCCCCACAGTTGGCACACGTGGCTGGTTCGTCACGCGGCCGGGGGCAGTCCCGCGCTGTGTGCCCTTCACCGCAGCGGACGCAGGCGAGCGGTCGGTGGCAGTGGTGCGACGAGTGCCTCCATTTCTGGCACCGGTGGCACTGGGCGGGCCCACGTTTGCCCCGCCAGGCTTCGATTTTGACACCCCTCATGTTCAGGAACACGGAGGTGTCGAAGATCCTGCGTACGTCCGGCGTCCTGCCGAGTACGGCGTGGAACACGCAGCCAGGTCGTCCCAGGCTCGCCTTAATGTGGCGAACGTACTCCGGCTGGTATCCCAACGCGCGGAGCTCCTCCTCGATTTCCGTTGGGGTGGTATCGGCAGGCAGCCCCCTGATGGCCACCTTGCAGCTTCGCTCCGCCTGCGGCGAGTAGGCGAACCAAGATATGCCCTCTTCTCTCTCCAGGCCGGTCAAGTACCGCTGGACCACCCTATATTCGACTTCACTCTCAGGAGTGAAGCGAATACCAGCGCCGAATGGTCGGGCGCTGGGTGGGTGGCCCAGCTTGTCCTTGAGGGCCCTGAAATGGGAGGCCCATCCTGGCAGCTTTTCCACCACAAGCGGAGGATACTTCAGCCGCTTCTGCGGCTTCGGCTTCGGCTGGTTGGCGTCATTGATGTCCGTGTCCTGGGGGGCCGCCGGCTGTGAGGGAGAGACAGCTTTAGCTATACTCACCCCTTGCTGGGTCCCTGGATACGTCGGCGTCGGTGGTGGAGAGGGGGGAGGCGTGCGGCGGATGACCTCCGCAAAGGTAGGCGATCCGACGGCGGCCCGCTCCCCCCGCCGCGGCGCGCTCTCGCGCTGCTGCGGCGGGTCGAGGCAGTACCGCTTTGCCTCCTCCTCTGTCTCGTCCGTGCTGCGGCGGCGTCCCAGGGGTTGCGGCTCCGGCCATTGGTCGTGGCCGCGCTCCCGTGACGCCTCCGGTGGAGTCTTGATGGGGGTGCGCCTCCCTGACGCACTCGACCTCGACTCATCCGACCCTGCGGACGTGACCGACATACTCGAGCCGGTTCTCGGCGAGTATGCCGACCACCCGGCCGGGGAGTCGTAGGCCGAGGCACGAGGGGGCGCCGGCGAGGCGGGCAGCTGGGGCGTCCGGACTACCGGGCGCGCTCCAGTCGGCCGCTTGGTGCTGCTGGTGGCGTGCCTCTCCGCGGACCCAGCCCCCGAGGGGGCGGTCGACGCGGCGGGGCGTGCAGTAGCGGCGGTAGGTGGGGACGCAGCGGTGCGTCTGGGTGGCGTCATCGGCGCTGGAGGGCTGCTCGTCGCCACATAAGTCCGTGGCTGGGGTGTGGGCGCGCGCACTGTGGGCGCGGGATCGCGCTCGACCGCACGCGCGGGTGTGGGAACAGCGGTCCGCGTCTGTGGTGCGCGGCTAGTCTTCGATGTGGGTGGGCCCGGAGACTGCATCGGGACCGGACGGAACGAGGTCGGGCGCACGGGTACGGCGTGCGGTCGGCTCGGCGGAGGCATCGGCGCAACACGCGCAGGCGCCGACGTCGTCGACGGGCCGCTCGCGACGGCTGCCGCGCCTCGACCCGCTCCCTCCTCTTCCCTCTTCTCCTCCCGGGCCGGCGGCTTCCTACTCCTCGATGCACTCGAGGGCTTCGCCTTGCCGGACGTCTTCCTCCCCTCCACACGAGGGGGGGGGGGGGGTTCGGGCGGCGCCGGGTCGGGCAGTGTGATGTCGATGTTCGGCATCGACACCGTCCGGTCCAGCGCCCAGCGGGACACCTCATAGGTGTCGGGGTTGGGCATCTTCTTTCTTCTCTGGCTTCACTAGCGGGGTGGTGGGCTCGCGATCGCGGCGGTGCTGCAGCACCGGGCAGCAGGTGACTCCCCCTGTGCTCGCACCAGTGCTAGGCACTCGCACGAACACAGGGTAAGTGGGTAGGATGCGATCCGCGCGAGCGGGGACTTTTCGCCGAGTACCCCCAATATCGTTGATAATCGGCGAAGTCTCCTCACGGTTCCGGTGGCGTCGCTACTTGTCCTAGGACACGACCGAAGCGGACCACTGGCCGATCCACTGACGGTTGCGGGTCTGAGCGATGTATTTATACTCGCCAACAGACACACCAGAATAACCACAAATATTCTAGAGGGTCATAAAAAACACTAACAAAAGAATAGCAGGTAGGTAATTATTATTACTAGTTACTTATACAAACAAATATGAACCGTATGCCCTAGGCGTACATTCGAAATTCTAATGTCTTTTTATAAATAGGTCGCGAGTTTGTACCTACCTAACTTTAAAAGTAATAATAATAGAATGCTTTCGAACTTCTAACGTACACACACTGTAATCACTTGCTTTCTCGAATGTTCTAGTAAGTCCGATGTAACAGTATTATACACGGAGGTTTTCCATCTATCAGGACCTTTCATAGGAGATCAGCTGTCAAAGTAGGTAGTTCAAATGGTAAATTATAGTTCACTAGTTTCTACCAGCGCCTTCGCTCGCGTGAAGCTTGATAATTGTCCCATGGGACCTTACTACCGGGAGAAAAAGTGTCTTATGTTTTAACTTAGGTTATAAACTATGTGTGCAAAATGTCATCTAAATCCGTTCAGTAGTTTTTGCGCCGAAAAAGTAATAAGCAACCATGCAAACATCTGTACATCTTCAGGATAGTGACAGACACAACAGTATCGGAGCAGTCGAAGAAACTAAGTTTTTCTCACGCTGATAATGAACATAATATACGTATCGTTATATAAAGGTTAAAAAAAAAAACAAAAATTTTAAAAATAACTTTAGCTTCTGAAGTCGGTTACCTTTGTTTGATTGATATAATTTTTTTGTCACCGACTTCAGAAGCTAAAGTTATGTTTCACTTTTTTGTATTTTTTTTTAAGTCGGTTTTATTTTTTTGCAAAAAAGTTTTTATTTTTAGTGGTTCACATGTGCTTGATACACATGGAAAGTGCATTCCGTTACAATTACAACAAGCCCCAACACAACTAGGATACATTGTCTCATTATGGAGTTCCGTGACTCTTGGCTTCATCATCAGATCTGATAGTATAATGGTTCTTATCGAACGCAAATGCTTCATTTGTTGTAGAAAATACCAAAACCGTTGTACGTTATCCTATAAAATTTGAAGAGTTCCCTCGATTTCGCTAAGATCCCATTATCACATCCGGATTTGGTGGCTATTGGAGCATTTGGCATTTACCCTTTCCAATAAAAAAAAGATTTTTTCAAATCGGTTGGCAAGCGATGGAGTTATGTGCGAACAAACACAAAAAAAAAAACATCCGAATTGAGAACCTCCTCCTTTTTTAGAAGTTGTTTAAAAATGTGGTATACACCATCAAACTATATCATTAAAAGCAGTACATTGCAAAGCATGGGACTGTAGTGAAATATGTTTGTTAGGTACCTCCACCATATTTTATGTTATTAAGATAATTCTAGTCATTTACTGCGGACCACCACGCACATGAATTCAAAGCAAGGAAAATCCCCATTTCACATTTTTCATTTACACTTTTTTCGCCAACATTTTATTTTATTAATTTCATCCAGCCATAACGTATGATGTTGCCAGATCAGGCGTATACAGTGATAGTTTATTTTATCGCGGCCGTATCGCATCGGACTGGCACTTTACGACTCGCCCGCGTCACCGGCTTCCGAGTTCCGATACCCTGGCAATATACCCGTATCGGTAAGAGAAGAACATCCACTCCACGCCAGAAGTGAAAATGTGTTCGACACTAACGTCTTTTTCATGACGACAGTATTAAAAAAATTCTAATCTATTTAGTCCGTCAATTAGAGTATAAAAAAATAATTGACACGTATCAATCGGAACCGGAAATCGGATCGGAATCGGTATCGGTTTTTCTAAATCAATGAATATTGACAAAGATAAAACACATCAAAACTCTGGAGTGGAGGCTCGTGACGTCAGAACCCGTTGAAATTTATACCAAGGTGTGACGTATTTAGTATTTTAAAAGCGTCGTTTCTTCGTCAATTTTGATTTATTTAACAATAGAAAAAATACGAGTCAAATATTTGTTGATAATACAACTGACGTACTAATCATTATTTTTTTATCGTCTTTTTTATGGTCAAATCAGCTGTCGACGCCATTGATGATTGCTGATCACTGACGCCGCCTTTGGACATTTGCTTTAATATAGGCATCGCTAGTTTAATTCTACGAGACCAATCTGAAATGAAACCCTTCGTATCGGAAAGAAGTGAAGCTATAGAAAATTGGGCGAGCTCCCTCTTATAGGATCTAAAATTACTGCGACAGCGAGGCTTGAAACTAAAACAATGCCAATGTTATGCATGTAATATAGATAATAGTGGAAAAACGCAGACAAAAAGAACTTCTTCAACAAACATCTCTTAGCCATGGAAGAATGAGAAGAAAGCAATTACTAGGCTGAACAAAGCAGATAGGTAACCTTTTGTTCAGAAGAACCGACATGAGGGTAATTATTTATCGTCAAGTAAATATACTCTTATCAAGACTGATCCCAAGTGAACTATTTACTAGATACCTGCTAATATGCCTTCTGTTGATTCCTGTATCATGGCATTACGACCACCCATAACTGAGGCATAAAACATATTTTTTATGGACATAAGAATTAGGTAGCTAAATGGATAGTCTAAAATTTTGTTGCAAGTTTTTATGAGTGGAGGTCACGAGTTCTTTCACAGATAAAATACCGGAATTGTAGGTGTAATCAAAATAAGGTTTTATCGTATAGGTTTACCGTCCTGTTGATGGTACAGGATGTTTACTTTAAGGGAACAGGGACGGACACAATCGTACTGGGGAGGTCGCACCGGACACTGACAGATAAACCGTACCGGTGATTCACCTATAAATATAGAAACTTGACTGATCTTAGTTGTTGTGAAAATAGGAGCACCGGGTCTAGAGACACCACAGAGAATTGAAAAGCCTGGCGGCCTCTACTAGTAGTGGCAATGCCTAATGACACTTTTTACTCGTACTACGAAAAGCATAAGCATAGCATAAGTAGCCTCTATCCCACTACTGGGATATGTGCTGATTATGTTATATAGATCACCGCTTTGAGAGCAGCGGTGATGAAATAAATAACAGAAAGTAATGCGCCTGCCTGGGTTCGAAACCAAAACATCTTTTGAAAACAAAGAAAGAAAATTGTGTTTACGACAAAAATGAGTCCAGAAAAATCAAATCAAAAACAAATCATCTTTATTTGTGAAACACAGGTATCAAAATAAGGCCTTAATCATACATTTTAGTTGAGCTCTGTGTCCTACCAATGTAATTGGTGTACAAATATTTTTAACTAGCTTCTGCCAGCGGCTTCGCCCGCGTGAAGTTTCAAAATTGGGGTTGAGTGAGAATATTATAAACGTAAGAGTAAACAAATATAATAATAACAAATCTCCGAACTGCTAAGCTATCGGGAGTTACACGTGTTATTGTGAGTCAACTATAAAAGATAGACATATGCTGTCTTGGGATATTTTTTATATAATTTTATGTGGAATATTTCCGTTATACATGATTTCTATGTAGCTTTAACCATTAAGGCTGCACACGCGACGGAAGCTAAAAAAACCAAGTAACTTCTCCCGTTTTCCCAACATTTCCTTTCACTGCTCTGCTCCTATTAATGGTAGCGTGATGAAAAGTATACTATTACCTGCTCAGGAGTATGTAGAATAATTGTACCAAGTTTCGTTAAAATCCGTCGAGTAGTTTTTTTTTCTATAAATAACATACAGACAGACAGACAGACAGACAGACAGACAGACAGACAGACAGACAGACAAAAATTTTACTGATTGCATTTTTGGCATCAGTATCGATCACTAATCACCCCCCGATAGTTATTTTGTAAATATATTTCATGTACAGAATTGACCTCTCTACAGATTTATTATAAGTATAGATAATAAGTCTGGATCTATACAATACAAAGTCAAATGAATTTCAATGGAAGCATTGTTAATCAATTATGAAACAATTACAATTTATTTTTCATGCATGTCAACGGTGAATTCTAAAGAAAGCTATTTGACTGACGACTCCAGGACTGAAGTAGTGCATCCAAGGCACATCTTTCGCAGCAGCAGCGCTACGAATTTAATTTATACTGCCTCCTCTGGAACGTTCGATGTTCTGGGGCCCTAAACTGCTATTTTTACAAGTTCGTCACTCAAACACGATCCCATTCCCATCTCATTGTTATCCTGCTAAACGTTCTGCTAAATTCATAATGGTCGATCATTGGTAATTCAATGGTCTCGTAATTAAATTGTTGTGATTATTGGCATAATTACAAAACCCGCTAGTAAAAATGGTTTTCGAAATCTATTACTAAATTTGAACATTTATTCATGCCAGAATTCATTTTGTATACATATATTTTTACTCATTTGTCGTTATGTACAAGATTACCATTCTATGTCATTTCTTTTAATGGAGTGTCAGTGGTTTAGGTTTACCATTGGAAAGTCATAATGACTCCATTATATTAGTAGATGACCACACTTGTCAAATATGAAATCAATGTTAAATTATTCTGACACTATTGTAATAGCAGACTTAAGGTCCTGTGTATTTACTCTACAGGTGTGGGCTACGCCTTTGCCTTTTACAACTAGCTATGGAATGTTGTAAACATGCAGTAAAATTAGCCTACTAATATGTGAGTGAGCTAAGTTTACCCCAGATTTGCCGATACTTACGTAAGCAAATTAAAACATTGCTGCAAAGCTTTTGTTTCGAATGAACTAAAAGACAAGTATTAATGTAGTTCGAAACATAACCCACATTTGTGACCGACTCCAATGCTTTCAATTTAGTGGAATCGCGCGGATTGATTTGCGTTCAGATTTGTTTTTATGCGATAGTGAATATTAAATGGCTTTATTTTGAAATACTAGCTGACCCACGCAACTTCGTCTGCATCACATAAGATAGAAAAACGAATGGAAAAAAACCCGTTTTTGCAATATTTTTCATTCCTGCTCCGCTCCTTATAGTCGTAGCGTGATGTTATATAGCCTAAAGCTTTCCTCGATAAATCGACTATCTAACACAAGTAAATTTTCAATTTGAACCAGTAGTTCCTGAGATTAGCGCGTTCAACCAAATAAACTGTTTTGCTTTTTAATATTACAAGCTGGCGCACGCAACTTCGTCTGCGTCACATAAGAGAGAAACAACTCACAAAGGGAATAAAATTTCCCCCGATGTTGTAACATGTTTCATTGCTGCTCCGCTCCTATTGGTCACAGCGTGATGTTATATAGCCTATAGCCTTCCTCGATATATGGACTATCCAAAGCAACAATAATTTTTCAATTCGAGCCGGTAGTCCTTGAGATTAGCGCGTTCAACCAAACAAACAAACAAACAAACTCTCCTGCTTTATAATATTAGTATAGTATAGATATTATATATATAGCATAGATCTGAAATCTGGAACATTTTTGGAAATATAAAATAATTGCCTATACAGTGAATGGGTTTAAACTCAGTATTAATATAAGAACTAAAATACCAATATGTAAACCAACCAACCAACACCAACAAAACCAACACCAATGTAAATACTTTCTTAATACTGAGTTTATATTTAAGCTTCATTGAAAATATGTCTGTTGTCCTTTGCACAGAGTGTAAACACATGAGACTCAATACACCAACCGTGGAGTACCCTTGATATCACATCACATCATGTAATTTCAGGTCAATATCAAAATTCCTAACAGTAACAAACCAGGCTACTACTTAATAACCCTATTCCAACCAACCCTGCGTAATCGCCACCTTCTTGAAGCCTAGCTTATAAAGTGTTACGCCAAATATACCAGTCAATATTAAATCTATCCACCACGCTGCAACATAAATATTGACATTGCCAACCTCTCTTACAAACACACTCGTACCATAACCCAATATCAATTTTGAAAGAGCCCACCGCTTGAACATTTGATTAAAAACAAAACAAAAAATATTTTTATTAAAAATATTCATTCGGCAAATCGACCGCTCAGAGGTATACAGGTTGAAATACATTCAGTACGTTTGATCGTATTTGGTATGACGTAAAAATGTTAGTGCACTACATATTCGATTACCAAGGCTTCAGTATACAGTGGAGGTCGCGTTTATTGCTCGCACCACCGTAAACCCGTTGACGACGGGCGTGGGTTCCTATTTTATGTTTTAAATTACCCTGATCTGTTTATATCCTCATTTACTCTGAGTGCCTGGTACTTGTGGTCGTCCTGCGATGACATTGTGTAATTTAATTTAGATCAGTAAACACTAGTGCTATAATTCCTGTCTATTGTTACTCCCGGTCATATTATCATTATTTGTAAAATATTTATTTTTGATGGTTTCTAATATGTTTGATCAAACATACATATCAAACATATTACGTACGTACACGTACCGTCAACGTACCTAGGTAAATACCTTGTTTGGCTTGCTAGTTATCGTAGAAAAAAAAAACAGATCTAGTCAGTACCTAAAGGTCATACTAGAGTTAGTTGACAAAAAATATCAAGGGTGACCAAATTAGATCTTTATTACTTTCAGTAAAAGGGTAAATTCCACACTCGAATGTGTCTGGCATAATATAAGTAGTTTTGATAACCCACAATTCACCAATTCATCAGAATACCAAAAAAGAAAACAAAATGTCTCTCTTCATACTGCAAACCCAAATATTTGATTACATTCATGCAGTTAGCTAATGTTACATTGAGGGGCCTAGCACCTGACATGAACGCTGAAAGCGCCCATCAATTTATCCTTGTAACTCAATTCCAACATCGAACTTAAACTCCTAGGTCTAAAACAACATCGATATCCAAGCTACAAAGCTAAAGTCCCTCTAACGGGCATCCCTCGGCTGCGCGACTTTTTACGATGATTTGCGCCGACGAGCGCGAGTTACGGCGGAGCAGCGCCATCTATTGTGCGCGCTTGTCACTACGCGCACGGAAGCACTAATGCTCTTTTTGCGACGTTCCTGTTGAGGTTTTTCGTTTTACCGATACGGCAATGCGGTTATACTGCTTGCTTTGGTTTAAATCCAAGTTACTTTAGAGTTGGCTACTTTAAACTAGAGTGGTTTTGATATTTGGCGTTTCTGAAACGTCTATTAGTTAAGTTATACGTTTCTTACTTACCTATGTTTAACTAGTAAAAAAATAAAACCGAAAGAGAATTTTCCAGACTCGACAAGGAGCAAGCCACGGCTCTAAGCTAGTGGCTAATAATTACCTACTTGTAAGTATTTTGAAAGCAGAAGCTAGTGTCAATATAATTATTGGTCAATGTTACCCATTTTAGATGTAGTTTTCTAATGGTGAAGGAATTTTAAAATCGGTTGTGTAGTTCTTGAGTTGAATCATACAACAAACAAACAAAAAATCAAGTCTTTCCGCTTTATAATATTAGTTTAGAAGTGTTGATAAGCTATGATTAAAAAGAAAGTAACTTAGCTTCTTTTGTTGTAATAAAATGTTTTTATTCAGTTTCAAAATAAGGTTATGAGTACAAGAGCTCTACTCAAACACTTGCAACCTCGGAAACTTACAGTCAATATTGGTTCAACGTCGCCCACTCACTTTTTTGCTGTTCCCCACTTCCATCTTAAAAAAACACTTACAGGATCCGTTTATTTTGTAACAAATACTACCTTCGTTTACAAACCAACATAACTTTTCCTTCCTCACTACCCTTAGCAACACTTTACACTCAACAACGGGTATCGGGTACCCGCGGCCGGACAGCTATGAAATCTTCTACACGTGTCGATACAATGGGGAATATCGTGCATGAATTCGCCGCTAGGGGCGCTCGTGTAGAGTAAGGTCTTCCGAAATGTCAGATGTCATAGATTGTACACGCAATGAGCTTATTTTTCACGTATTTTTACTAATATTCGCAATTGAGCCATTCATTGAGAATTAATGGTAGGACCTTACTTGCCAGTAGCGCCATCTGGTGAACTCAAAAACGATAGCCCTCATTGAATCGTATCTCATACATTTGCCCCGTGCTCCCAGCAGTCGGAGCGTGTGAAAGCGATATTAGACAAACACCACCAATTTTGGTTTTCCATAAAAATCCCATAGAACAAACGTAGAGATTGTTTTCGTATAATTTCCATAGAAGCATAAGTAGAGTCGTGGTGTGACACTGTGTTGTCTTAACGTAAAGCTTGCTTATTTAGGACAATGAGTTCCGCCGCCCCGCAGTGTACCGCTCAATCTGATCCCGGCTTAAGTGCGAATAAGGTGCGGTTCCGAGGAAGCGACGCAAACTAATAAAAACGTCTATAAATTGACGGTTGTCGTAAAATTTTAATACGGGAAATGCATTCGTTTTGGTTAAGTTTCGACATGTGGTTTTAAGTGCCACTTTTGCTTTTATTACTCAGGTCACACTTAGATTCTGGTTTTAGTTAAAACACTATGAAATAAATCAGAATAAGTAAAAACAAGATACACTATTTATTTGGCAAACCCAGTAATGACAGCCATACGTAAGAATACGTATGGCTATAAATCAAGTCATAATATTGTGATACCAAATGATTTGAAAAGTGTAACCATGGAGTTTCTTGCCGGTTCTTCTCCATGGAATCGACCAACGCGAACCGTGCACCTTTTTCGACGTTTTGTAAGTGCCCATCCAGGCCTATGTGAAATAAAATATTTTGATTTTGATTTTGATTTCAAGAGATTTTGAACAAACTAGCAACCTGTCAATATACAATGGAATGGAGCATGCTAAATGTCAAAAAGTCGGACAGATTGAAAAACCTGGTTAATAACTGGGAAAACAACCAAAACAAAAAAAAACAGATGTAACAATAACAATCAAAAGACTTAAATGGAGATGGGCTGGCCTCGTAATATGAGAACACGGCAAATGGAGCAAAAGAGTGACACAATGGTACACAGAGAAGGCAAAAGAAAGAGGGGCAGACCGCATAAAAGGTGGGATGATGACATCAGACAAGTGGCAGGGGTCATGTGGAGGGTTGCGGGCCTGTTCGAAAGAGATGCCGCGGCCCCGGAACATAAAGGGCGAGGAAGGAATATGGATGGGTTTTAGTCAGTAAAAGTCTGACACTCCCTCCCGCTCCGCCCAACGTGGGAGAAGTCATTAAATGATTTCCCATCCAAAAAAAAAAAATAATAATAATAATAATAATAATAATATATCATTTAATTCAGGTAACAAAAGACCCATATCACATATACCTTACAGACTAACATACATATTAATAAAAACCACTAAACTATTGCACACGAAGAGACGGCGTCATGCTGCGCTGCGTGGTGTCGCGTAGCCTTCCGCGGAATCGCCGATATATGACACCCTTCGGCCAAAACTCTTCCTTGAGGAAGGTCTCAATATGATGAGTCGGAACTCGCACCACGAACGACTTAAAATTCGTGTTGTGGCGCGACTCCAATTTCTCAACCCTCAAGGTCCAGCTGGTCTTCACTCGGACATACTCCACGATCTCCTCAACCTTCGTGGTGTGATGTAGCCGGGACACATAGAGCTGCGTCGTCGGTATCGCCGGACGCAGCAGCATATTGGGTCCTGCCAGCGCGGTCCCGCACTGGTTCCGACTAGGTGGCTTCTTCCTCTTCTTTTTCTCCACCATCACAAAGCCATCCTTGTCACACGAGGCCGTTGCTGGGCCTTACTGTTTCGAACCCTTGTTGGAAGTTTCACAGCCGCTCTTATTTTTCTTCCCCTTCTTCACCTGCGATACAGGCGTGGCGACAATCGCAGCGTAGGCACGTTTAGGGGTCGACGTACCTACACAAGTCACGGCCTCGACCGGCACCGAGTCAGCAACTACGGCGCATGTAGCAACGCGTGCGATAGCAGCTGGTGACGCAGCGGAGCTCGCTGACTCAAAACTGCCGACGCTAGCGTTTCTCGCTCCGCAACGTGTGCTCACGTTGGAGGCATCAGGCGACCTATTTACCTTTATAGCGTTGCGCAACAACTCCACTTCGGCACGTAGATCACCAATGACGTTATCCGACGCCTCCAACTTGGAATGTACCTCGACCAGGCTTGCCTTGAGAGTCGTGATGTCCTTCAGCAACCTGGTGACGTCGACGTGGTCAAACGTGACTGGGGGCAGCTTATGAAGCTCCTTCGCCATATTGGTCATGTGGAACAGCGTGGCACAAGAAAGGAAAGAATGGAAAAAGTTGGAGGAAGCCTTTGCCGACTGGGAAACAGATCTAGGAAACGCTGTTTTAGACTTTCACGGTTTTTCACTACACTTAAATTACTTAAGGGATTATTCCGTGATTTTCTTTAGGTTTTTCGAGCACCCGAAAACAAGATATCGAAGAAAATCACGGATATATATATATATATAATTATATATATACAACATTATTTTTTGTTTATACATTTATGTTCGCATAACTCGTCAAAATGTAGGGAACAGCTAATTTTTTTTTCGCGATTTCAGGGTTCGTCCCATAGAAAAAGTTGTTCAAAATGATGAGTACAATGACCCCTTTTCGGGTTTAGTATAAACAAAAAATTATGTTGTATATATATTTTATATCGCTGGACATTACCACACAGCGCCACCTAGTGCCACACTAAGCAAAGCTTGTGTCTTGGACACTAGATAGTTGATATAGTACAAATATACTTTTTTGTTTGTAAATACATACTTATTATACATATAAACATCCATGACTCGGAAACAAATGTCCATGCTCATCACACTAACATTTGCTTCAACCGGGATTCGAACCCAGGACCCTAAGAACGTAAGGCAGCGTCACTACCACTACGCCATTCAGGTCGTCAAATATACTCCCGATTTAATCCCGTAAAAGATAACAAAATAACTGATATTAGTATAAATAGTTTATAAGTCCAACGTCAAATTTTGAAGTAAGTTTTGTAAAGATTATTATTATTTCGTTTATTCATTTTATAAAACATATCATTTACATTTTTATATCTTAAAAAAAAAACATTTAAAAACATAAAAATAGTGGTCCACCGGTATCGGGAGCAGGGTCCAAGCTACCGGTGGTTAGAGCCGCAGAGACAGGAACCTCCTCACAATGCGAGCCGTGTCGAGGAGTACAGCCTTCTAAATCAGGCCCTTGATCCAGCCGCCTAAAGAGAACTTCGATAGATGGTCATCGAAGCTCTTGGCAATAAGGCCATTGGCCGTTATTATTATTATTATTATCTCTATTATTCATTCAGTCCTTTTTTCCTAATAACGAATAACTCAACATAAGAACGTAATTTACTATGAACTCAAACTCAAAACTTAAGTACTATTTTAATAAACATAAATTAAACATGTTATATTATAGTTATAAAATACAGTTTATAAAATCAGAAACCAAACTGTCGTTGTATCGAGACCGCCCCTTAACAAAACATGATCATCTTTATAGGAAACAAGTCATTGCTTTAGATACAGCCTGCGGAGCTACGTTCAGACTTCTTGTTTTTTTTTGGTTTTTTGTGCAAATCTGGATGGATACGTAACGGAAATACTTACAGGATTGGATTCTATATACATTTGGTTTACTTTATCAATATAATATTTAAATAGAGTTGAATAGTTTCACAGATAAATCGGCAAAGTATAATCGTGGTTTGCATGGTCGCACACCATCGAAGTCATAACAAGCCTTAAGTCTCAAAACAGTTTAAAAAAGTTTACGTAAAACAACCACTCCAACGTAAGGACTCATCAAAAACATTAATCTGCAAATAAATTGCTGCCAATTCTGAAGCAGTCTACCTTCTCTCTAAGCCCCAAAACTTGTAACTTTCACTCCAATATTCCACGAAAAAGATAACTGGAAATTATCTTTAACTTCTAACACCGAACTTCATCAGATCGATACGTCTACATCATCAAAATTGCTAACTTTTCTCGCTATAACTCACAATTTCGGCTCTCCGGGATAACTTTTAATCGAAGTAGTCAAACACAACAATATTGCGAATTCGGCAGTTAGTCGTTAATTGTGGCAAAGGGACCGAAGCTTGGTAGCCATTGAAGTCCGTGCTTACTTAGGACCGGCCGAATTGTACTGCCTCCAACTGCTCTCTTAGTGAAAACAAACCACAGAGTCGGGCTAATCGATGCTCGATACTTTGGACGTGAGTTTAGTGCTTTACTGATTCAATTCTAGATTGAACGAAGCTATGCTAAGCCCAAAATTAAATCAGTAACACATACCAAGTTCCTAGGAGTTACAATTGATGAAGATCTACATTGGAAAGTACATGTAGACAATGTTTCAAGAAAAATAAATAAGTTTGTGTATGCTCTTAGACAAGTAAAAAAAAGTACAAATCTAAAAACAGCTATATTAGCCTACCATGCGTATGTGGAATCCTTATTACGTTATGGACTTATAATATGGGGTAACAGTACCGACCAAAATAGAACATTTGTTGCTCAAAAAAAATGCATTAGGGCTCTATACGGACTTCAGCCTGATGAATCGTGTCAGCCAGTATTTAAAAAACTTGGATTGTTACCGCTACCTTGTCTGTATATTAATGAAATGTGTATGTTTGTATGGAAACACAAGGAGTTATTTAAAATAGCAAACGATACGAATCCTCGAAGCCGACGAGATCCTTACAGACTCGTACTTAACAGTGCTCCCAGGCTTGCTAAGTACAATAAAAGCTGCTTATCTATGTGTGTACGAATTTATAACAAATTACCTATTGATCTGAAAATGTTAAACTCCAGATATACTTTTAAGAACAAATTGTGTGAATGGTTAATTAACAACAACTTTTATAGTATAAAACAATTTCTAGAACATAAATAGCGTTATTGTAGTCTAATAATAATTTTATTGAGGAAATTGTTATTACAAATATTTGCATGCTGTGTTTAATCTAGGCAAAACATGTATGTTCCATTTTTGTACTGTAAGATCTTTTTATACCATGTTTTACGCAAATAAATATTATTATTATTATTATTATTATGCTACGTATATTATGGTGCAGTTTGTAAGTTTTCTAGCCGTGGCTGGCTGATGTGAGTTCACTGAATTCATTTTGATATACTGCCGTAGCTTGGGAGATGTCCATATCAAGCTTGCTCTTGGTTAAATTGATTAAAGACATGTTGAATAAGCAATCGAAACCAAGGC
Organism: Xestia c-nigrum; assembly: GCA_916618015.1. Classification (NCBI taxonomy): domain Eukaryota; kingdom Metazoa; phylum Arthropoda; class Insecta; order Lepidoptera; family Noctuidae; genus Xestia; species Xestia c-nigrum. Next base: position 24,835,405 of record OU745254.1, on the reverse strand, counting down.
TCAATGAAATGTTGATTGCTAAAATATTCGAATATTATTTTGTTAACCAATAATGAAATTTTGGAATTTCATGACTGCTGACAATACGTAATTAAGAAATTATTACACATCCCAGATTATTGGATATCAATTAGCACGGTATAATTTCTGATATTTTTCATGGAATTCTGAATAAAATAATTCGTAATAGTTTTTTTTTTTTTGGTACCTATTCGTCATCCGGGAAATAAAACTTCACCAATTAATACGTTACGGAATTAATAACATCTGCGAATCACAAATGTCCAAATATGTGATTTCGAAGAACTTTCAAATCATGATCGCATTTCAGTATAAGCACGCGGTGGCTTATGTAAAAATCTCCAAATGAGCAGTTCTTTAAAACTGAAAAAGCAAAATGATATACACCGGCCACACATTACATTCCGAACTTATTCCATCATTCCAATCACGGCAGGAATTGCATTTGCATGGCATTCCGCATTTTTTCACACAAACAAAAATATTCCTGATTTAAAACCATTGATTGTAAGTGAATAAACGGACAAATATTTGTTTTGGAACTTTAAACATTGGTAAAAATTTGCCAGTAACAAGCCAATGAAAATTGTGTGCATTTGGGAAGCGCGGGTAATTGATTGGGCCGTTCAACAGGTGAGCTTGGCTAACACTAATATTCAGATTTGGTGAAATATTACCTGAGGGCATACCATAACTGGGGTTGCGGGACTGTTCGAAAGAGATACTGCGGCCCCGGAACGTAAAGGGCGAGGAAGGAACATGCAATGGATGGGTTTTAGTCAGTAAAAGTCTGACACTCCCTCCCGCTCCGCCCAGAGTGGGAAAAGTTGTTTGATGATTTCCATCCTAAAATAAAAAGGGCATACCATACCTGAAGCTTTCAAAACTTTTGTATTTTAACCACTTTCATCAGGTTATATATTGCCATAAGATTTGCAGAAGCTGCAAACGAATACCAGTAAATATTTCATATCAGTGAGAAAAACAACTCCTAAACTCTTACAGCAAATAAAACTATGAATCTCTTAGCAACAATCCCTAACTAAAGATTACATCAAACGCCAAAGTAAAACTTCTAGAACACACAGTATGTAAGCACTAGAAAAAACTGCCAAAGTGTGCAAAAAAGAACTTTACTACGTATACACACATTACAGAAACTCGCGTAAAAAGATATAGACGAAACGTAACAAAGCTGGGATTAAAGAAAAACTCCCGACTTTCGCCTAGTTCGGCGATTACTTAAACCCCGGAGTTGGAGATTGTTGGTCTGTGACTGTTGGCAACTATGTGTGGGACTGGCCCATCAACTATTCAACATACTGCTCGCTGTTTACTGGCTCAAGCCTTTATATTTGTGCTTTGATCTAGTTGCTGAAGTGTTTTTCTATTGCTGTTGATTTTTATTTATATTGGTGATGGTAGATTTGTATTGCTTATTTGTTACGGCCTCATTGGTGTAGTGGTTGCAATCACGACTGCTGGGTATGAGGTCTTAGGTTCGATTCCCGGGTCGGGCAGTGTTATTGGGTTTATCCATCAGGAATTTCTGAAAAGCAGCTACGGAGTCTGGATTTGCGCCCGCTTGATGGCAAAAGGCGCCCTCCTCCTCACTCAACATGGAACTTAACATAACTTGCGAAATGTGGATGGGTATACTATTAAATACACCTCTGCCTACATTAAGAAGTTTCTGGAATAGCCAGGATTATAAAACTAGCTGACCCACGCAACTTCGTCTGCGTCACATAAGAGAGAAAAACGAAAGGAAAAGACATCCCCGTTTTTGCAACATTTTTCATTCCTGCTCCACTCCTAATGGCCATAGCATGATGTTATATAGCCTAAAGCCTTCCTCGATTAATGGACTATCCAACACAAAATAATTATAAAATATAATTTTTCAATTTGAACCTGAGTAGTTCCTGAGATAGCGCGTTCAACCAAACAAACAAACAACCCAACTCTTCTGTTTTATCAACCGACTTCCAAAAAGAGGAGGTTCTTAATTCGTCTGTATTTTTTTTTTGTGTTTGTTACCTCAGAACTTTCGACTGGGTGAACCGATTTTGGTGATTCTTTTTTATTTGAAAGCTGGTGCTTGTCGTTTGGTCCCATTTTAATTTGTTTAAGATCTGACGCTGATCTTCGGAGATATAAATGGAACACTTCAAAAATACACGGCAAAGCTGCAGTAATTGCTGCAATCGCTTGGTTGTTTATTGTTTATGTAACATAGTGACGTAACATCACGCCTGTTCGCTCTGTCTGTACAATACACCCAGATTTCGACAGTTAGATGTGTCAAGTTCCATTTAATGGGATCCTGGAGAAATAGAGGGAATTCCTTAAATTTTATAGGCACACCAGAAGCGATTTGGGTAGTTTTAGGAAGAGTACGTTCTTCGAGTGATCCCATTTCAATTTGGTAAAGATCTCATGAAGAACTTCGGAAGATAGGCGACGGGAACTCCTCAATAAATGATAGCAAATGTACTGGGATCTCTGAAATCTTATGTCTCTCTATTGTTTACACCAGTTCATAACAAAAAATCACGCCGTTTAGCTGTGAAAGGATTAGCACATATGACAAAAAAACTAAATCAATCAAACAAAGGTCACCGACTTCTGAAGCTAAAGTTATTTTTCACTTTTTTGTGTGAAGTTGGTTATATTTTTGGCAAAAAAGGTTTTATAATATTCGTATCTATAGATTTAAAAATCATTTGAGCAATGTTGGTGAAAACTACTATTGGTATACTTTTGCCAAACTCTTTCGGTATAACGGGCCCGTGGAACTAATTGCTGGTGGAACTAGTGAGGATGATCCGATTTTAAAATGAATAAGACATGACAAGATAATTACGGCTTTATCCAGCGTTTGTTTCTGACATAATTTAGCTGTACCCAGCTGTAATCTACTTCTGAAAAACAATAGTTATTTGTTATACAAGATTGCAAAGTTGTTTTTTAACCGCGTGCTTCATTTTGATGACCGAGCAATTGTAAGATTCTAAAATTGAGTCACGAGCGCAGCGAGTGATTCAAAACTTACAATCTTGAGCGTTAGCGAAGGAATCAAAAGAGTACGAGGTGAAAAATCTTTGCACTCGAGTGCAACACGTAACTTTTCATCCCACCGCAGCGAGGAAATGAATAAACGCAAAAAAATGCGCATTATTAACAAATTCAGTTAATTCTGTTGGCGTCAAATAAACTTCCTCTTCGCTAGATAATGATTGGTCAAAAATACTCTTTCCGAGATGAAAAATTACTTATGAAAAAGTAATTTTTCATCTCGGAAACCTCCGCTGACATTTCCGAATATGTTTCATGTCAAGGAAGATCTTTAATAAATAAATAAAAATAAAAAGCCTTTTATTTCTTGCATTACAAATAAATTAATAAATAACATGCAGGCAATCACAAAAAATCGTATTAAACAATTCAATTCAATTGACTATTTACAAAATGGATAAATTTAGTTTATTATGAATTTAAATTTCGATTAAAATGAGAAAAGTAAATTAAAATTTTTATTTCAAAAAAAAATTATTACAAAAAAATTATTAGAAGAATTTGATTGAAAATTATAATTTTAGCAAGAAGAACAAGTAAGTAGGTTAGGCTTAGTAGAAGGTGAAGGCCTCCTCCAGAGATGACCAGCGGTCTCTATTTTTAGCTATTCGCATCCAGCTGGTACTTGCGTCCGTACAATGTCATCCGCCCAGCGTGCTATAGGTCTTCCTCTTTTCCTTTGGCCTGATGGGCCTGGCCATGACGTCACCCTAATAGTCCAGCGGTCATCGCTGAGTCTAGCAATATAATGTCTTATACGAGTATTTGGTATCTTTTATATTTTCTGTAGAGAAGCATGAGAGAAGCATGATGGGCATCAAGAACAAGACAGGAAACGAAACACCTTTATAAGGGCCAAGACAAGAGTTATGGATGTACTTACGAAGATAGACCAACTTAAATGGAGATGGACAGGCCCCATGTTAAGGAGTACTCAGGAAAAGTGGAGTAAAATTGTGACAGACTGGTATCCCAGAGATGGAAAAAGGAAACGGGGAAGGCAACTTAAGAGATGGGAAGACGAGTTGAAGCTTGCAGCGGGCCCTTACTGGAGAAGGGTTGCCAGAGATAGAAAACAATGGAAAATGTTAGAGGAGGCCTTTGCCAAAAGGCACACTGAACTCAGAGATATCCTCTAAATGAGGAAAACACATTTTGCAACAGATAAACGTTCAGGATAGAGGGCTTATTGATTGATTGATATTTTCTGTATCTTCATGACACTCCTTTCCATGCTCCTTTGGCATGACCTTATTTTATTATTTACTGTCCGGGTGAATTTCCATGTCTGGCACGCATATATGTTAGTGAGGGAAGATCTACGCTGATATTAATAAAAAGTCAGTTTATCAAAAGCATTGCATAAAATCCAATTCACCGTAAAATAGCGATATTCTCGGATTCAGTTATATTTTACTTCAATTCATTTTTAACGTAACTTCGCTTCGGTGCGATATTTAAACACTATTCAAAAGTAATCTAGGAACAACCATTACTTTTTACAATACCTTCCACTAATGTGTAGTTATAGTAATATACATATTAGATTAATATACGTTCTGTAAAGTTTAGGCGTTTCTTGCATTGACTTCTAACCTGTGCACTATTATTCAAAACGTTCCGTGATGCTACACGCGTATTATATCTTGCAATACAATGAATTATAATTATTGGCCAACAACGTTATAAAATGTTTTCATAAGCCTACTTTCGTATTCCATTGCGTCAGAAAAATGTAACATATCTGTTCAGCCAAGACTTGCACAAAGTTTCAAACAAAAACAAACCTTTCATCTCCGTCCCCTCTAAGCCCGAGATCCGGAAACTATTACCGGGAATAAGAAAACACATAAGATCAGTGCTGACTTGCTAACTGCGGGGAGATTCACACCCGTTTTGAATAGCTCCAATAAAAATCTATTAGGCCTAAATCGGGTGGCAAATGATATTTGCTGTGCAAAGCCGCGCGGCCTAAGCAAACAGGCCGCGGCCCGATAGAGCAATACCTCGCGATAGTTTCTCCTACGTACACTGGCGGCCCCAAAACTTTACCCACACACGGAAAATTATAAATATTCAGAAGCGGGAACTTGTGAAACTTTGGGGTAACATCAAGGTTGGCTTTAATATTAGTTGTAGTTTCAAGAATAAGCCCGTTTTCGGAAAGTTTTTTTTTTTTGTATTTGGGATATAAAGTAGTTTTGATATAACTCTGGGTCAAAAGTAAGGGATAACAACAGGATTTAATAACTGCCGCCACTCGTATTCTGTGCACTTTGTTGTTTTTCAAGGTTACGAAATCCTTTTTACCAGCTCGGTAAATCGACTAAAAAATACATTATTAATTAGGAAGGTAAAACATTTCCATTTGCCTAAAATCTTTGTAACATTATAAATGGTATAACAGCAGCTCTCTGAAAATATAATTATTTTCTAAGAGTAAAAAAAAGAAATTCCTGGAAATATTTTGCTTCCTAACCTGAAGGCGGTTTTCTTTTTTAAATAATAAATTATTATTAGGAATTGAATTCAAGTAGGTTGGTCCGCGAATGGGTGACCAACCCATTACATACCGAGTTTCCCTCGTATCTCGGAAAGCACGTTAAGCCGTTGGTCCCGACTGTCAATTGTAGATCTTTGACAGTCGTTACGGGTAGTCAGTGGCATACATTTTATTTACATTTGACAACCAGTCTTACCAAGAGTATCGTATTACCCAGTACAAACTGTTTTGTGGAGATCAGATAGGCATTTGCTCCGTGTAAAATACTGGTGTTCAGCTGCAACCGGCAAAACATAGTTGGGAAAAGGCAGATGATGGTAACTTCATTTCTTTTTCTCCCTGCCAGTGCACATTACCGTCGGGGTATTCCCCGGGGGTGCAGTGTTGTCCCCGGTAATACCGACGTTTTCTATTGCGCTGCGTAAACAACTAAACATCGCAATCGGATGATTGCGCTACCTACGAGTTCATACAACCGTAGCGTACCTCGCCGGGTACCGCTTCTGTGTCTTAACTTTCTATACGTAGTTGCTTACTGATTAAGGTTTCTACTGAATTGTTTTGTATTTTTTCTTCCGTGGTTTGTGAAACTGAAGTGGGTCTTAGTTTTGTTACCATGTTATAACAACATGCAAGTGCCTACCAGTACGAATTTCCCAATATTGAAAGAATTTTAAAAGTACCTAATAGTAGATTCATCAGGAGGGCATTTTTTGTTTAACATTCTACAACAACCTCTCTTAACATCAACGTAGTTTTAAAATAATATTGCAGCAAATCGCACGTTCCACCTTAATTGCATTACTGAGATGCAAGTGCAAATCAGAGCAAAAAGAAACCATCCATTAAAATTAAAACCATTCATTAAATTCTTCCTCAATGCACGAAGACGCCGCGCCGCCCCGTCTTAAAGAATCAAATTATAAAATAATATTGAAGTCCTATTAAACCTAGGGGTGAGCAGAGGTCCTGGCGGGTCGCACTCTCATTTTTCCCCCGTTTTTCATCGTCACCTCGGGCGGCGTGAATATTAATGAATAGAATTAATTGATTGAACGAACCCATCAATTATTCGGCCCATAATTATATTTGCACACTGTTCAAAGTTTAAGATCTTGTACTATGCAGATTATGAAAAGTTTTTTAATTTCTGTGATGATTTTGGCAATTTGGAGAATGTTGATTGGATCTGCTCCGTTTATTGAAAACTTCCATCAAACGGATCGAATAACGTGAATAATATTATGGATATCATAAGACCGGTCCGTGAATGTCAACAACAACCCGCACTGGGATCACGCAATGGATTCTGGCCCACTAATTCTCATAGAGACGAATACTGAATAGGTTGATTATGATTATAAAGGGTGTAAAAAACCTCATAACGAAGCCGAAATGCACTTGTTTATTTATTTATTTAACACTTCAAGCACAAAGTACAGAGGCGGACTTAATGCCAATGGCATTCTCTACCAGTCAACCTTGTTCTCACTGTTATTGCGATATTTTTTTTGTTCTACACCATACCTGGAAACCTAGTTTTTTTTAAATATACATATAGTTTTCCCACTCATTGAGCTTTACCACAAAACATGATTTTTCACCCCAAAAAAAAAGTCGTTTCCCGTCAATAATTTTTGCTTAAAGTTACTTAATTTGATGTACAGAATGCTTGCTTGACGGCTTCGTGATGAGATTGTTTACACTCTGTATGTATGTCAACTTATAATCCCTAGTAGCAATTGCCGTTGGCTTCCTTATGCCAACAGTTGGGAATGTATTGGCAGACGGTTAGTTGTTTCGCCAACCTAAACTTAAAATAGCCCCATCGTCATAAACATGCACTATTTGCCCAACGAATAGCCAACAAAGGGCCTTCTGTTACTATTCCCACTGTTGGGAGATTTTGTATGCATTTAAATTACTAAAACAACATTGAGCCAACTATCGACAGGCCTGCAGCTTCTATTCCTACTGTTGGGAGTTTTTTGTAGGGATTTAAGTTATGATAACAACTTACATCGGTCTTACTTAAATCTTTCAATAGGCGTGTTAGGTATGATACGTCTTACAATTATTGTATTGTCGAACTTAAATCGTATCATATTTATTAGAGAGATTTGATCCATAAATGATTGAACCTATCGATTGATGTCAAAAAGGTATATTATTTTTTCGAACTTCAGCCGATCCATCCCGGGTCCGATTCTGGTTCGAAATATTTTTTGAAAATCTTCGAATGCAGATTTGTTTCATTTCAAAAATAAAGGTATGTCTCCTTTGAGTAAAATTTGCGTTCTCCAGTATTTAGAGTACTTTCCCTCCAGGTGGCATTGTAAAATTCCACCCTGTTTATTATAGTCTAGTAAATATATATCACAACACTAAAGAAGATGACTTAATTCCCTTGTTGCTATGATTCGTCAGTATCTCGTAACTGATTGTTCTCAATTTATCTTACTTAGATATCTCACTAAGTCCAATCTTGTCAATGGTACTTGATATATTAACTTGTTAACATTGTACTGTGAGAGCAATCTAAGTAAAGGTACCATTATTCTGGGAAAGAAGACGCGTAAGTACAGCACGTTTTAGTTTGTATCTTTAAACTAGATGGCGTTGTACAATTACGTCACGTTTCTGAATCGCGGTGTTAAGATTCTCCCGCGTCGAATGACTCTCGCGCAGTATTGTAGTGAATTTATACGTACGTACCTGGAATGAGGTAAACCGTGATCAAACAAGCGGTTCCCCCAGGGCGAGGCCTTGCCTTTGAACTGCAGTCAGGTTGACCCTTGCGATTATCCCTAATGTGGATAACTCTGATGCGTAATTTTTTAAGCGTTCGCGCCGTCCCCCAGAATTCTCACAAGTTGGGACTTCGTAGGCAATTCCACGCAGTTTATAATATATCCATATAGTCTTAGTCTATGATTCCACGTTAGCTCCATCTCCATCGCAAGTTGGGCTTTCGTAGGCAAATCTTCGTTGGCCATCAGTTTTGGGCCCAACCCGCAAACTGCCCGCCAATTGTATGCAATTGCCAACTAAACAGAGGTATGTGGCCCAACTAAACGCCAACAAATAATGCTACTAGGGATACCTTTACAATCACTGCACTCGTTCAATTAAGGAAACGCACTCCCATAAAAGACAAGTTAGTTTAGTGCTACTCAGATTTGTCATCCACAAAATTATACAGCTAAACAATCCACCTGTCTCAAAATCCGTCTTACGTAGATATTCCTCCATGTAAAGACTATGCCAAGCTTTCGATCAGGTGTCAAGAGCCAGGTCAAGAAGGTACAGGTCTTGTCTAGATTCAACTTTAGCCTAAGTAATCCTGCCGACAAAGCGAAGCAAACATTTGCACTGGAAATAGAATTTCAACGACGCTTTTCAGTTTAATTCGAGTTCGACCGGCTCGCTTTGTAACGGGGTGAGGTAGGTCTAAGTGTCCTAGCTGATTTTATGGAGATACTTGCATACCAAGTTTCTGATGATAGTATGAATGGAAGGTTCTTTGAACTTATGATTATAATGTGTTCAAATGCCCACAATATGTTATCGATCAAGACCGTTTTTTTTTTTGTTTGGGCAGGAGTGGGAAATCCCCGCGGACACCTCGACTATCCCACAGGAATTTCTCCTGTGAGACTGTCGAGGTAGTGCCGGACTTGAACCGGCTAAAAACCACTCCTGCCTTGCCAGTGTCCCTCTGACATGATCAGAGACCTTTTGTACTATGATAAGCCTTTTTTGCGACTTTTGGTTGGAGGCCGAAGAGACCACGCTCTATAATATTTGTTTCTTTTCAGGTGTTTTTATTTCTATATTTTTACAAATGTTATCATACTATTCTGTTTCTTTACTTTGTATTGATTTTTCTGAATATTTATGAAAACGAATGAAGTACTTTTTACTTTGTTAATTAACTAATTTACTACTATTTTTACTATTACAAAACATAATTTTCTTAACTGTTGATAGCCATTTTTACCCTTTCTACGATTGCTTCCTATTGATTTCCAAATCAGGTTTTATTCTTCTTTTATTTTGACGTATTGATACAGGAGATATATACTCATTATATATTTTTGTATCAATTAAATTTTTACTATTCTGACTTTTAGCTGACAGATTTTTGCACTCGTGACATAACTCAGCGTGTCCACTAGGACTGACTCGTGGTCTAGTTTAACTCCAGTCACTTTCGCATGAAAGTGGCTCCAGTTCCCATTCTCCATAGAGCCAGCCCCAGTGGTTCGCTCTATGCATATGCATTCCAGTTGTGTCGAGACTGAAGTTAATGTATACGTGGAAGTGGGCACATTGACAACCTTAGCAATATGCTACGGTTGCTCGCGCAAATGCGTCCCACTTCCTACGTATTGGGCAATCGTTACTGAATGCATTGTCCCGGTGCTCCTCAAGCTTGGCTCTGGTGCAGTTAACGCACACCGCTGCTTCGCCGACCTGGTTGCTAGGGCAGTCCACCCTGAGGTGCGGTCCGCCGCAGTGGCTACACAGATCGGCTGGCTCCGTGCACAGGCGTTTGCCGTGCCCGTATGCCAAGCAACGGGTACACTGCACCAGAGGCGTCTGGTCTTCGACGCGCACTCTCTGGAGGTCAATCCGAAGTTTGCCCCCTTCGAGTGCCCTTTTCCAGATTGCCGGGGTAACACTCAGCACAATGCTATTCGTATGCGGGTTTCGACACTTTTTCCTGAATTTTACTGACATTTTGAGTTCCTCGTCCCCGAGGCCGTGAAACACCTCCCGGTTCTGGTTCCTAAGGGCTCTAAGCACCTCTTCGTCACTGTGCACTAAAAGCACGTCCCTAAGAACCAGAAGCGGGTCACGGTTCTTCACCGCCTCGACGACGAGGTTCTCTCCGGCCGATTCGAGTCGCTTCTTCAATTTTTCCTTGGTTGCGCACCCCATGATGACCTTTTGGTCCTTGGCTTTCCGGACCCTCTCTACTCGCACCCAGCCCTCCTTCGCATCCACTGCTTTTCGCACTCTTTCGAGAACTTCGGCCCCCGTATCCATCTCGTGTGTGGAAGAAACCACCACGGAGTGCAGCGTCGTCCGCTCCGGGGCCTGGGCACCGGTTTTGGTTTTGCTGACGGCCGCTACACCCGCGTAAGTGGTCTCCCCAACACTTTCCTTGCCTGCCAGACTGTCTTGGAGCTTTTCCATCCTCTCGGTGTTCTCCTTTACGATCGAGATATGCTCCTTGAGGGTGGTAATGAGCTCAGTCTGGCTAGAAAGACACTCGGAAATGGACCGGGGACAGAAGTCAGCAGCGGGCGCGGGTTCCGGCACGGCTACAGGTGCGGTAGAGGCCTTGTCGCGCTCGGACTCCTTCACCAGCTCATAAAGCCTGTTTATGGCTTCGAGCACCGCTGTCTTTATTTCGGCTTTGAGGTTGCGAGAGTTGCCTAGATTAAGCTTAGCCTTATTTAGGCAAGCTCTCGCCTCCTCGGTGCGACTGCGGCACTTAGCCTCAGGCCTTATGAGCGGTTTTGAGGCATCGATAGCAGCTCGGCGCGTCCCCGGAGTGGCAGGGCCCCCCTGTGACGCAGAAGGAGTCTCGTCTCCGAAGGAGATTCTCCTCCTCGCGGCCACAGGCGAAGGCACCGCTTTCTCCGCCGATCGCGGCGAGCCGCTAGAGCCTGGAGCCCTCACGGTGCTGGACGGGGTGCGAAACATTGTGAAGCTTTGGGAGCAGGTATTGTCAGACAGAACCCTGTAAAGAGGGGGACGGGACAACAATATCTGCTCGAGAGGAGAGGTTCAGATAGGACACTGGTACTTACGTGACCCTGTAAAGGGGGGAACACAGTAAGTAAATAATAATAACAATCAATTAACAATAAAAACAAAAACTATGATAATTAATAGACGCCCTATTACGAACGATTGTCTAAACGAATTACTCAAATACAATAAGTATAATAAAATCTAAAATATTAAAACTTAAAATTTCGTAAAATAAAAATATTTTACACGTAGTTAGAGTGGTAAAAATCGATCTTTCCCTTTGAAATCCCTATAAATAGGCCTGAATGAATTGTAAAGACTAATTTTGAAAAATAAAAATTTGCCGAAAATCCCACGTCTACCTTCCTATAGACCAGAGGGCGGGTGGGTGGGCAAAATTTTTTTGAGCTAGGGGCGCGGGCGAGGTGTCCAGAGACGCGTCTCCGCGCGGGCTAGCGAATTATGGAATAAAACTTGTTAGGTGCCGAACAAAAATTTTGAGTTTTGGTCAAAAAACTAGTTTTCGAAAGGAAAATTTTGGAATTTCACCCAACAACCTGGAGACCGGGACACGGAACGCGGACCAGAATTCAGGGAAGAAGGGTGAGTACTATTGCAACTATAATCAAAATTGAAATGTGAAAGAAAATTTGGAAAAACAATTAATTTTAAGGAATTTCTCTGAAAATAAGGGATGGAGTCCAGACGCGCGTGTAAAGTGCGCGCGATATGGTCAGAACACAGGCGGACGCCTAGTTTGGTCTAAAAAAGCCGAAAACAGCTTCAAAATCGCACGTCTAGAATAGAAGATATCAACGATCAAGACCGATTAGGACAATGTTATTTTTAATAAAATTTTTTGGTAGTGGCATCTGATCATGCATTGCATGCTAACTGGGCGTTCAAACTGACGGTACATTCACACAAAAACATGGTGTCTGATAAAATAAAAGAGATGAAACAGAGATGGAGTTCAACATGATTTTATGGTAATATTTTGGCAGATAAAACGCACAGTAACACCCGACTTAACAAAGTTCAAAGTCTTTTCATTTAGCTTAGAACGACAAACAGGTTGTTTATAAAATAACACCCTAATAACCCTGGCATAGCATTGTTTTTGTCAAAACGTGCCAATCCCTTGTACATATTTCGGCTGGTACACAAAACCTCTTACGTTGTGCGTTGCAAGTAAACAAAGACTGACCAACATAAACCACTGTGTAGACAACAACAGCCCATATCACCAATTACCATCTCTCCATTGTACATATAATTATTGGCAGCGACGCGGCGTCTAGAGGACTCATTGTGCGAATCTAATTTATTCCCGTGAATGGAGTGAGCTCTTTTATGTAATGTGCTCATTATGTGCCCGGAGTGCGCTCACTAGGGCTGACAATGAGCCCACTGTGCTACCTGGAGGTGCACTACTCGCGACTCGCGAGACGAGTATTGACAAAGATGTAAGACTTCTTTGTGTCTGCTTTGATGTTAAGGAATTGTTAGGATAAGGATATTAATATTGGAAAGACTTCCAGTTAGTTTCATTGTAGATTTCTTTATGTATTTACTTAGATGTGAAAGTTTATGTTGTAAGAAAGATTTGCCTAAGATAGTGGTTTGAACTGCGGTGAATGATGCAGCAATATTGTGGCGATAAATCAAACCGGGCAAAATGTGAATGAACGGTTTCCGTAGTATTTTTAAGTGCATCGTTTCTTCCACTACTACACACTAGGTACTTTTTTTTCCTTTGTGCCCACCTTTTTAGTATCACAGAAAACCGCAAACAGACCACGGACAACGATTGATTTACAACAGTGAAATCGCTGTTACTGCTGCAAAGAAATAAAGTTCTCTGTTCACAAAGTCCCATAGGTCTCATGGTGAATCAGCCACAGGTACAAATTAGGCAGCCCTGTGCGTGCCGCATTAGGCGCGAGTGCCGACAATGAGACAGTGCCGAGATTACCCCTAATGTTGCCTTTGTTTAGTAACGAGCGAACAAATTGTGCCCCTTTCGCCCTCGTCAGCCCTGTGCCCCGCCGCCGGCCCTGTAGCCCTCCGGCCTTTTGTGCCACTAGTTTCAATTTATGCGTTTAACGGTTATTAATGAGATGTTTAATTAATGGACAGGTTAATTAGGGGGGTGTTTTGGTAGAATTATGGCTTGCTTGAAAGATGTTTTTTTGTGGAAGTGTATGTTCAATGGTGTGTGACTGTTTAATTAAATTTGAACACTATACGGACATTATCAATGGAGCTGGAATAGTAGTTTGGAAGAGTCGGACCAAATAAACCGACTTTAATAAGGTGGTATGGTCAAATGTCGATAATACCACTCCTTAGAAAACTCCATCAAAGACAGAAAGAAAGAAAAGTATTGTTGGCTCACACAACCAATAATAAAATATGAAAAATAAAAGCAAGGGAAATAAAACAAAACTCAAAAAGGAGACAAGAGCGAAAAAAATATATAATAATTAACATTCAAACTTAAATTTTATACTTTTGCAACTGCCTTCGTTTTACCTGTTTATCTACAAGGCCAAAAGGCTCATTCGTCATTAAGAAAAAAACAGATATCGCAGCGCTGGTATTCCATCAAATGATGAAGCTAAAGCTGCAAATAGACTTCGAAAACCGTCGTATCGTAAATACAGATTTCTGCAAACCATCCTAAGCAACGTTGAGATACTACCGGGGCCTCAGAAACTATCCTTCACCACAGAAATCCCCAAAAATACTGCACATCCGATCCAAAAGCACGCGACCACTATAATTTATAGTGGAGTAGCAACTGTAGCCACTGTTCGCCGGCGAGCCTATTATTTAGTGACGTAGTTTGTCCATAATGGCGGCCGTTCCCGCCATAACGAGCGCTCTGACATCGCCGACACAAACTCATAATATAAAAACATTATGAAGATACGGCCCGCACGTGAAACTATCCTAAATATATAGGTAAGAGCCATTTTCCATATCTAAATGTGAGCAGGGGAATCATTTGGTTGTGCGTAAGTGCGCCATTTTGATCCGGGAGTGGAGAAATGCATCAGGTGATTATTTCGGCTCCCTATTGTGTTGGAGCAGCCGCTACGAGTTATGAGGTCAATTTTGTCGTAGAAGAGTTGCTTGCGAAAGATTTCGCCCAGGCAAGTTGGCTGTGGTGGACTTACTTCCACTGCCAGACCACAACCAACCATGCACCGACAGTCAACACTGTTTGCCAGTTTTTAAGTGACGTGGAAATTGCAGGCTAATCGGACATTAAAAGAAAGAAAGAAAAATGTTTATTTAACGTCAGTATAATATTAAAAAGATACACAAAAGGACAGAAATACATAGTATGTACTGTGTGCCTCACGGCTGCGCCAAAACGGTCGATTTCAGCATTCATGCCAGACAGGTGATGCTGTCTGACGCTGGTCTTCCAAGGAATCTTGGTAGGTGACAGACAGAAAACAGTTTCAAATATAATATAAATAAATGGTTAAACAATAAATAGTTATAGGGTAAATTAATATTACTTATACCTATATTGTGGCTGTAAGTGATGCCAACGCACCAAAGGTAAAGGTAAGGTAAGGTAAAAAAGCCAACCTTTCAAGGGTTTTCATAAACCAAGCTAGGTGTAAGCTGTTGGTCTGGTGATCTGAGGTTAGAAGTTAACTTTGGATCAATAGACCAGTAACTAGGCAACCTGACCAAACAATTCTCCGAATATCATCAGCATATCCAGTTAATTAGGCTGACACAAGCGAACCTATTCCCAACGTCAATTAATTTAATTACAGGTAATGCACTAATTAATTAATTATCTGACATTGATATCATTGGCCACTTCAAAGGATTTGACAGACAGTTACAAGGTGTTCCTACTAAGTTAACAAGCGGGATTATACGACGCAATTATATAAGCAATAGGTATTGTTAAACTAATTAAGTCTTTTCCAGTTGTTATTTCTTCTTTCTAGCTATAAAAATGATCGATTTTCACAAGGTTTTATAAAAAAAAACTGCCAAGGGTTAAGTTTCAAATCTGTACGTTGAAAACTTTTAGAACTCGTATGAATACATATTAAACGGTTTTATTTATTTTTATAATTAGCTTGCTGTCACAATCTAAACTTTAAAATAAATATTATTATAAAGACATAACATACAAAGACATATAACAAAAAAACAAAAAAATCATCTCTGTCCTAAATTTCATTCAAATCAAATCAAATCACTTTTTATTTGTTAACACAGGTACAGAAATACAGATCTTATAATTGATAAAACCGAGCGCTATGTTATGCCAGTAGCAGGCTTACAAATATGGTGAGCATCTAGCTCAAGATTACAAATTAAAGTTTATTTTTGTATATTTGAGAATCATGCATTATTATTATTTTAACAAATAAAGATGGTAATCATAAGTAATTTTATTCGGTTTATATTGAGAATGAATTCATCTAAAGTGTAATAACATTTGTCAACAAGCAGTTTATTAAGTGCCTTTTTGAATTTAGTTAATGATATATTTTTAATGACATTCGGTATTTTATTGTAAATTTTTGGAGCGTTGCCGAAGAAGCTTTTACGCATTAAGGATGTTTTACATTTAACATTACAAAGTTTATTTAAATATTGAGTTTGAGATTATTTGTTTGTTTGTATGTTTGCGTGTTTGTTACGATTTAACTCAAGAACTACTTACTCAAGATTTAAGAAATTGTTTCACCATTCGGAAGCTACATCTTTACCTAGTAACATAAGCTATAAATTATATTGAGAGCAGCGGTGGCCTAGTGGTGGCGGCCCCGACTTACGAACAGTTAAGTCATGCGTTCGAACCCAGGCAGGCGCATTACTATAAGTCATTTATTTCATCACCACTGATCTCAAAAACGGTGAAGGAAAACATCGTGACGAAACCGGCATGTCCTAGAACCAAAAAATTACTTGTGATATCTACCAACCCGCACTGGGCCCCCGTGGCGTAAAATACGCGCTTTGACGTGGAGTTGCGGACACCAGCCCGTTATACAATACTATACAATACATTGATATCATGCAAATTAACCGAGCTGTCTCAGTTTTCGCCGACGAAGTTGCGGGCAAAGTGCTAGCATGAAATATTTTGAAAGAAATTCAGATTTTTTTACTCTATGAGACAGATTTTCGAAAAAATCTTCTGTTCAACTACATAAGCACGCAAATAATGTAAGCCAAAGCAGCATTGTATCAGCTGAATATCCACAGGGTAAGACCGGTTGCCAGAATTTTTCGGAACTGACTACTTGTAACGACTGTCAAAGATCTGCAAATGACAGCCGGGACCAACGGCTCAACGTGCTGTCCGAGGCGCGGAGGAAACTAGATATGTACATACCTTGATCAGCACTGCTTAACCTTAAAATTCATCCGTGTGGGTGTTATTATTTAGCCTCTAGCTCCTCCCCTCCCGCCATTATACTGCGCAACTGTCTTACGGCAATAATTCCAAAAATGATTCATTTGAATCATTCTGGCACCTCTGACTAAATAGCAGGAACCTCGTCCATATTCCCACCTCACGAAGAGCTCTATTTTTCCCACCACGGTGGCTTCATCAATCAAAATTTGATATTGATAAAAAGCGAGTGGAGTGTCTTGTCAAAAACTCCGCTTCAATTAAATAATCGGAGATCACGTTAACTTGATTGATATTTTCACGAAAATAAGTTACCGACCTCTTAAAAATGATTAATGAACTTTAAATTCAGCGACACTTCGTCATGATAGAGGATTTTATCGAGTTTTTTATTATTTGAACACCTTGCTTGCGGAAAATCCTTGGCGTTTTCCTTGTAAGGTTTATTTTTTAAACAGACTTAAAATACCGGAAACCATTTCGGTATCGGGTGTTGTTATGTCATTTCTGAGAAGTATTTTTCAGGCTTACGGATGTTTTTCATCCATGCTTCATACGTTTATACGACTGAAACTGGAAAGGAATTACAAAGTTCTACATTTGCTATTTCAAGAACTCAGTTTACAATTTAAATTAGTTCATATTTCACTCACGACTGCTAACTGTGAGGTCTTATTATAATTGCGCTTGTAATGACACAGGGTAAGCAAGTGCCGCTGTTGACTATCACAACATACAGGCAATCGGTTAAATGCCGTGTGAAATTGAGGACACAGAAGTCTCATACATTAGAGCAATGGTAATCTGACCCATACATTTACCACGAGTTTATAGACTATACTCCTATCCCAGCCTGACTCCTTGCTTTGCCTGTTCACATTTAATACACATTGCAACCGAGAAGATTATCAATTGAATCGATATATCTGATAATCGTGCCAGAGAAAATAGACTTTTTGACACTGTGACTCTTTAGGGAAAAAAGCTCATAAGACTAAAATTATCAATACGCCTTGCTGTCTTTCTTATAAATAATATGAAATTCAAACTTTGTCCATACACTTATTGTTGGACTTACATGTAGCAGACGAATTCTACAGAGAATATTTGTATCGCAAGCGTATCGTAGGTACTGGGTTCGATTCCCAGGTAATGTTATTGAGTTTTTCTATCAGGAATCTCACTGTAGCAGCCACGGAGTTTGAATTTCTGCTTGGTTGATGGCAATTAACTCACCGCCTATTACGTGGGTTTAAACCTAACTGAGGAAGTGTGTGCACTGTGAAGTACACCTCTGATCAACTCTTAGAAGATCACAGGCGTGATGTTAAAATCATGCAGCATGAAACTGTCATGTGATTCCAACAATAAACAGTCAAATATCAAACTGATGATCACCATGACAACAACTAGCTATGCGACAATTCAGTAACCCAATCACAGTGCCTGCCGTACGCGATGATCCAAGTCATTGTTTTTGTTCAATTCCCATATCTGTGAGACAATACATCACACATTAGCATAATAACACAATGCGCGGGATAAGCACGCAGTACGCGACTAATTCCGTGTACTGCTCTAATTATAACAACCATTGTATCTGGTAGACATATACATTGTTGTGTACGTACTAACACGTAATCTGATGTCTAGAGTGATCTTCGTGATGCCTATATATTTTGTAAATGATAAATGATAAATGTTATTTATTTTGCAAATTGGTTTTCACAAACAGTTTTACACGTCCTTATTTTTTTAATCTAGATGGGGCCGGTGTTTCGTACCTGACTACTCTGAGAAGAAAGAGCCGAAACAAACTCAGAGATCATAGTCTCTTTTGAAGTCCAGACAATCTTGCTTAATTCACATGAGGACTATGCAGATTAGTGTCTGAGATGGTCTTTTGAAGAAAGAACCACACAGATTTGAGTGGACCTGTCCAGTCAGTGCAAGCATTTGTCAGTTATCGTGTAGCTCGACTTTTAACTCAAGGAGCTCAACGAAACGACGAACAATACGAAAGAAAGGACATTTGGGTAGGTCGCTTATAGTACTCAAACTGCCAGACAGTCGTGGGAAAAAAACAACAAAAAGTGACCCTGTTCGAAAGAGATACCGCGGCCCCGGAACGTAAAAGGCGAGGAAGGAACATGGATGGTTTTTAGTCAGTAAGAGTCTGACACTCCCTCCCGCTCCGCCCAGAGTGGGGGGGGTCATTTGATGATTTCCCATCCTTAAAAAAAAAAAAAAAAAGGTCCTCACATTCACAATTATTAAATAAAATTAATAATAATTTACAAAAACTAATGTCAATAAAAATACAAAATGTCAATTACAACACATAAAATAAACAAAAATAAAGTAAAAAATAATAAAATACTGAACTAAGTATTCATGTCAAATCATTAAATGCCATGACAGTCACAAGTAAATATTCATGTCAAATCATTAAATGCCATGACAGTCACAAGTAAATATTCATGTCAAATAAACACACACATAAAAAATAAAAATAAGTAAAGTAAAAAAAATAAAAAATAAATACTGAACTAAGTATTCATGTCAAATCATTCAATGTCACAGTGTATAAAGTTAAAGGAATCAATAGTAAACAAGCGAAGTCCGAAATTTCAACATTCACAGAGCCAATTGGAGCAGCTTAATAATGTAAGTGATGTATAGCATTTAACCTGTTTTATATTAACTACATAACTTATACACTTTCGGAGGAAAATATCGTGACTAAAGTTTTGAGTATTTGTTCGTTACAGGGTTACCTTATAATGCGATAATGTACACAATAACAATATTAAGTTTTGTAACTAATTAAAAACAATGGATTTTTTGTGAACTAATTCAGGGGAAAATGGAATAAATCCACGTTACTAGCTGAGGTGGAGAGTGCGGAGTGCACGCGTCAGTGCCGCCTTAACGACAGATTGCTGCGCCAGCAAGCGTTACTGTCGACGTCATGTACGCGTACCTGACACACACGAGAACCCATCTGGCCTAAAATATCTGCGCTATGCACCTTCTGTCTAAGTATGTTGCCGACTACGAGAGAAGAGGAGAACCAAAGAAAATCGGTGACTATACACAAAAAGAACAGAGAATTATGCAATGTGACGTATCTCCTATTTCAGCAAAGTTTGAATGTTTTGTGGTGTCATTTGCAAGAGATGTGTACAGCAAAAAACATCCAAAAGTAATTAAATAATTTGACCGTAATTTCAAAATAAAACAACGCGACATAGTTTAATTATGCTTCAGTTATGTGATAAACAGCAATATGTCAACCAATTTACAAATGACCAAAAACTTGACAATGTTGATTTTGACTTCAAAATAGAGGAGGTTATCAGTGCGACACGAAACAAATGTAACTATTATACAACGAGTAACGTTAAATGCTCAAAACCCAAAAATGATCAGAATCACGTGCAGAATCAATAGAACCACTTATTAATACAGGTCACATTAAAAAAAAAATCATTGCAAATGTTGCGCAGTCTATTTATTAATAGGTCAAGCCATCACGTGCGCAAACCCATCAAAATAGGTAAACAAACAAACAAAAATGGTGGTCGTCCATTTTAAATTGTCTCATACGCGGGATACTAACAGATCTCGCCAGTAAATCTAATTGCCAGTAAAACTAAATAGCACATAAAACCTTTTTTTTTTTTGTTTTGTTATTTTATCTCTCAGTTTTAGGTCAATTGAATTAAAAATCATGTGTCTGAGGTTTTGCACATTTAACATAACACGTTGTATACATCATTATTTTGAAACCAGCCCCCTAAAGTACAAGATTATGTTACAAATACCTAGAACAAGTGACAATAGACCAGAATAGTTGGTATCGTGGGTCTACACAAAATGGCGGCAAGCCAAGCGCCCCAACATTCCTTGGGGATGTCGTAGAAGCTATAGTGTCACCTTTTCCCGTCTGCTGACTACACCTAACCAATTTTAGACAACCATACAGCTGTTTGGCGTTTCCTGATACTATTTTTGCGAAGCGAATTTTTGTTGTGCGATCTTCACTTCACGACCGACGTAATTTTGTGTCACGTTTTTTCTTTTTAAGCTATTGCATAGCTTAAAATATCATATCGCAGGCCTTGAGCGTGGAGACCGAATCCAGAAATTCCGTAACGAAAATAACCTAACGAAAAAAACCTAACACCCCATGTCAGATAATGACAATGACAAGCTAGTTTTCTTTTTAATATATTGCCGTAACTAGAAGTTGTATACATTTGATGTTAGACCTTCTTTGTATAACCATTTTTTATCAACTTATGCAATTATAATTACCTATTTATGTATTTTATTTTTCCGCTTGTTGTGATTATGATTTTTATAATGATGGTTACACACACATACACAGACACGTCAAGCTTATAACACCCCGTCGTTTTTGCGTCGGCCGCGCGCGCTGCGGTCGGTGCGCAAGCACGCGGTGTTATAAGCTTGAAGTGTCTGTGTATGTGTGTGTAACCATCATTATACAATTCATAATTTCATCGTGATGGGAAGCCGAGCCTGAACATTCAGTCTGCGTTTGGTCCTCGAGCCGGCAACAAGCGGTAAAATAAAAAAATAAATAATTATAATTGCATAAGTTGATAAAAATGCTATGCAATAGTTTTACCGTGGCAGTCCCCGAGGGCCACACGTCTTTTTTGTCTTTTCGTCAGTTATTTTTAAGTCCTATGTAATGTAGGGTGAGCCTTATGCCATCAACGGGTACATATCAAGATTTTGAGCTATTCAGGAAGGAGTATTCCCGCTGACCCCACCGCTCGTCGTCCTACTGGTGGGGTTAACGGGAAATGATTAAATTAATCAAAAATTGTTCCCGTAACGGGAACCTATGAAATGATTAAAAATTGTTCCCGTTGACCCCCACGTATTTTTAAGCAATTAAATAGTACTCCAACACATTGTATGAATCGAGTAGTGTTAGATTAACCTTACGAATAGTAAGTGTGTACGTGTAGTGTACTAAAACAAAATAATCGAGAGGGGACGATTTGATTGATTGCTTAGGTTTTTTGAAAAACCCAATAATGCTTTGTTCAACTTGACCACTACACGAACCAGGCAGTGAAGTAAGTACAACAAGTAGGTTATAAGGTTTTTTTTAAATTATATTGATTATATAACTATAATAATCAATAGAATTTAAAAACTTCTCCTGTCTGTAACCTCTAAACTCTTTAAGGGCAACACTGCGACCCGACAGGACCTGTTTCATAATTATTTTTATGAAACTAATTTCAAAACAAAATGTGGTAAAAACATAATTCCCATAAATAAAATGAAGAGCACTCTGTTCGGTCACAATTCGCTTAGAGAGACGTTCAAAAGCCATTATAATATTTAAAAAGCTATTACTAACGTCCATTTATTTAGTTCTTGGTTTATGCGCTGAAAGAATGGGTCACACTATTTCATTTAACATTTCTTTTACAATAAAAATAAAAAATTGTTTTGGCCCTGCTTAAGGCGATTACATGAGCTAAACGCGAGTTTTATAATTACTAAAAGTATGTGATTCACTGCTATAAACAAGCCCAGAAAAATACATGATATTCTTCAGGATATATGCTAGCATGATACTGTTTTGAAAACATAATACAATTAATTTGGCTCGATAAAAAGAAATCACTTTTTAATCCAATCAATAGTTTTTTTGTAAATCGATCGAAACCACTCATTTCGCGCTATTTGGCCCGCAGTGGCTGACGTAACAACCACTTTGTAGTGCAAGCTGATTAGAACATTATTCTAACAGCATTTCAAACGAAGTCTGAACCACTACAAATAGAGTTGCTAATTTAACTCGTCTAAGCGCCTTAACCTTATACAAGAAACACAAATAATGCCCGCTGGGGATACTTCAAAAAACCATTACGAACAAAGAATGATAGATGAATCGATAGAATATACCCGTACATAATACTTTATTGTACACCAAAATGATTAAACAATTTCTTTCCAATTCAGGTACAACGGCAGTGTACAGGAAAATGTGATAATGTTGCCAATAAAGCCTCCAGTAATTTATGTTCGGTAAAAATCACAATAATATAGCTAATTTAGGTAATTATTCCTACAAAGAAATAACACATTTTCATTTTCTATAGGCATCCAGAAAAAAAAAATGAGTTCTTTCGCCTCCTGGCTCCCTTTTTTCTGTTTTTAGTTATGAAATAAGTTTTTTATCTCTTTCTAACGTAACATACCTACAATTTATTTAATGCCCATGAAGGTTACTTTCATGAAGGTCCATGTACCTACTGACTACAAAAATAAGTACGTAGTATCTGACGCTCATCATTTCTAGAATTAAATACGAGTAAGTTACGTCGTTAGTGTAGTGGTCGCATGCGATACTACTGAGCATGAGGTCTGGGGTTCGATTCCCAAGTCGGTGAAAGTGTTGTTGGCTTTTATTAACAGAAACTTCTTAGTAGTACGACGAAGACCATAATATATCATATTTCATGCATCATCATCATCATCATCATTATCAGCCTATAATGTTCCCACTGCTGGAACACGGCCTCCTCTCAATGAGAGGGAATGATATAATATTTCATGCAATTATAGAATATTGAAGTCTGTATTATGTTTCAGAAATATAGGTGTATCAACTATAGCTATGTATTTTGTATGTTTACCTTGTTTTGGTCATAGTATGTGTGGATAATATATGAATATGGCATGTATGTGTCACCGTAAAATTGTCAAACACGTTAGATTGTAATCTCTCTAGCGATATTGTAAACTGTCGAAATATAGTCAACTGAACATACGGAAGTATCTCGGCCCCCATAATCGGCACTTGGGGCACCGTTAGGTTCCTTTAAACCCTGCACTCGGAAATAGGGGCCCCGCGAAGCGGAATTTTAGGGGAATATTATATAAATCGGTATTAGCAATGGTACATTATACGAGCCATCGCATGCATTTTATAGTAAGCAATATGTTCGTTTGACAATATTTCGAGAGTTTACAATATCGCTAGGGATATTACAATATAAGGTGTTTGACAACTTTTGGTACACGTGGCTATTTTGTTGGTAAAATACATTGTGAACTTAGTTTCGTACCTTATACCTTGGATGCAATGATGTAGAGCAAAGGTTTTTAGCATTGAAATGGCGCCTTGTCCGTGTTTACATCTTGTTGAAGCTGACGTTATTTGCACCTCTGCCAAACCCGCGCGCCGATAAGATTACAGGTGTGATAAACAACTGCATTGCAAATCTGTCAAACTCCACAACAAAATAATACACCTATACACACAAGCACACACCACATCCAAATGATAATGACGCTGATTACCACCGTGTCCCATTGTGTACTGCATTCAATCCCATGACTGATGGCGCTAAGCCATTTATTTGCACAGTTAATTGGATTATACAGGGTATTGTCTTATTTCTGTGTCGCTGTGTATAGCTGCTGGATTACGACGATCATAAGCTACTTATACTCATCAGCTGTATGAGCATGCAAGCTAGCTTGTTATACAAATGTGGTGAGTAGCGAGTGTGCTAGCTGTGTGGGGGATTTGCTTAGGAAGTATTTATTATATGGTAAGATTTCTAACATGACTGTTCACGACTAAGAAAAGAACTAAGAACTATTACGATCGATCCAAACTAAACTTTAGGGTAACGTAACAGTGACATAATTTGGTAGCTTAATAATGTTTTTACCGCCACGATTACGAGATCCATGTTAAGCTATACAAAATATATTTCCTTTTCACGAATGTATAAAATTTCTCCTGTCATTATTCCAATCTATTTGGGATCGGCAAAGCACGTCTTCGTAACTTGTCTTCTACTCGTCAGCGCAGTAGTTAGGTACCTCTACTCTATTCGATATCCAAATTCATATGGTGTCATCAAATATTTTATGTAAATGAATTTATTTACTTTATGATGAGATTTATGGTTTTTTATGTACCTAGAAGCATGAATTTTAATTTCAATAATTGTGGTTATGACTTTCTATTTTAAATTAATTGATAATGAAAAATTTTTTTGTATTTAATTTTTATGACATGTTTTCTTGGATTTAGCATTTTTTTTTTATATATTTGATTTTAGGTGACATTTTAAAATATTTCATGTTTTCTATTTTTTATTATGTTCAAATTGTATATTTTTATTAATTTAATTTAATCAAGTGACGGTATATTTTGTATTTATCATTAGTCGAGTTGCTTTTTTCTGTTTATTAAACAAATCTAAACTTTTTTATGTAACGCATTCAGACACAATTGTTATTGTTATTGAATAAATGAAACGAACCTGATGTCTTCCAATCATAACCTGGCCAGCAGTCTCGACGTAACAAACTTTTAATAGCTAAAATAGCAACGAAAAAATTCTGTTGCAATAATGATGCTTGCAAGAATCGCATTTTGGATGTAGAGACTTGCGTTTCCCTGTATCAAATGTCTTCTAAAAAAGTTTAGATGCAAATACAGTTCCAAAGAAGCCCACTTCCTAACTCACAGCTCACAGTAGAAGGTTAAGTACCACCTCTTGCATCAGATCAATATAGCGAAGCGCTTTCAATGCTAGTCAATATTGAGCATTCCACTACGCGCGCTAATCTGAGACTCCGCGCCAAGTGCCACCATTTTATTATGCCGCCACGAGCAATTTTGTATATAATATGGTTGTTTCTTTTTTGGTCAAAAAATTAATAAAAATAGTTTAACGCCAATGATTAATGCTTATGATTAATGATAATTTTTACTTTATGTGCCACAACAAATAAATCGCGGTTACCTAAAAATAAGATCCGTTAACCGTAGTATAATTTCAGTAGATCTTAAAGCTGTGCTTGCAAGTCTTCCGAACCAAGCTCATTTTGAAAGACTTGCAAGCACATTTTGAAAGACTTGAAATGCGTAAAATTAAAGGCGTTGACATATTTTTTTTATTTCACCAGTTTTTAAGTTTGGTGCCTTAGTTTTCTGGACATCATAAGAAGATCAGAAGATATAGATGTAGTTTTAGGCCGTTAACCGACACTTATCACCTGTTGCACCTCCTGTCATTACCATCACTCATTTCCATCGGTCACCTGTCTTGATAATGACGTTACAGCTGTCAGTGATAATGACGTCACAACTGTCAGCGTCTAATAACGCGACAGTTGTATATCTATTATGTTCGCGCCATTAATTAGTTTGACGACGTCATACGATTGATATCGGCCGCCATTACTGGCGATCAATTAGTGGAATCAGTGGTCTGTGCATGGCCCAAGCCATGCTGAAAGTATTTGAGGGCAGATCTCCAAGTGTGATAAAGCTGGTAAAGAATCATCGTAACTATTTGCAGTTCTGGCTTATTGTTTAGGGGTCCATAATCTTATCAAAATACCAGCCTATGGTTGGCTAAATACAGAGCAAAGATCTGCCGTTAAACGGAATAGAAAACACTTATTTGGTCAGGATAAATGTATCATTATGTTTGTGTTGGAACTATTGACGATTTCCGATCATTCGCGCTGTATAAAGAGTCACATTAGTGCGTGTCAGTGTCATATCAATTTAAACACGAGCCACTCAAACCAACCCAAGCATTTCCGTAGTCAGATAGGACACTGCATATTGTACTCCGTTAATATTCACAAAAACCGTAACCCAGCCTGATAGCACATAGATCACAAGACAAATGAACGTCTACCTACTAGCGAAATAACACGACAAATTCCCATTTTTCTTTAACAAACAAGCCTTCAGCCATCCTTGTTTAAAAATCTTGTATTCCGACAATATTTTCATTCAGAGCGGCAGTGCGCATTATAATAACTTGTAGTTAGAGTTCCGTATCGAAAATATGGCGCTGCGTTAAGAATGGCGGTTGGTAACACGTAGCTGCGATACTTTAATTCAGAAGCGGCTGCGAGCGCAGCGAGCGCTGCCACTGTGCACGATGCTGCAAGCGTGACCTTTCTGTTTGCTGAGCGCGGCTTGCTACTGCTTCGACCAATTCTTATTTGGTGTCTCCGAAAAATTCGTGAATGGTGAAAACGCCACGAATTGAACTAGACTACGTTTTACTGTATTAGGCCAGATCTCTAAACTTGACTACTTCACAGTATAATTTATGAGACCGGGATTTTAGGACTATTGAGCGTTGAAGTTTTTGTGGTAGTTGTAAGCAAATGAGGAAGTAAGTGTCTTATTTGATTTTATTGCAGATCTTGCTAACCTAATTCTCGAGTAATACCATATCTTATAACTAGAAACGTAAATAATGTATAAAATGCTATTTTTATAGCAATATTCCATATTTTGGGACATTTTCATTGATAGTTTTTATTTCTAAGTGAAATGTGTCACGGTTCTTGAAGGAAGAAACAAAGTTAACGCATATATCAGCAGCACCTGCCAGACCGGCCAGACAGTCCTCGTCTCTACAACCGTATTAATAAAATAGAATAATAAGGTACATAAGTTATCAAAAAGTAAGAGTAAAAAAGAACTTAAAATCCTCTTAGGTTAAGTCTAAGGTTAAACTACCAGAAAACTGAACATCTTCTCACCACAATCCAATAGATGAACCAATGAAAAGCGGACATACATACATTCACACATACACTCACACATACAGATACACTCACCTGTGCACTCTCGTGCACGCACAAGCACAATCGATTAACATAAGTAAATAATTTTAATTATACTTTTAATTTAATTTTAATTTAAGTTTATAGTATTGTTTTTGTTATTTTTATTTTTAATTACTTTTACTTTATTTTAAACCTATTTTATTACCATATATCTTTATTACTAAATTAGTTCACTTTGTACCACAAACAAAACCTATCCTGAAAGGTGCTGGTGTCTGTGATACAATGATTTTAATCATTAGTACAGGCACCAACGATTCACTTTTTCTGAAATCTCGTTTTTATTTGAAACTTGTTTTTGTGAAACTTAAATGTGTCTGTTTCTGATAATAAAAAATATTATTTTTATTAATAAACCCTGAAGCCTGAAGAGCTTTCTGCACAAATGGCGCCAATACAGTAGAGATGTCATGTTGCCAACAAATAAATATTAAGTAACAAACTTCAGAAGTTCTC